>OY728119.1:283013183-284263183 GCA_963277665.1 Viscum album | reverse complement strand
GAAGAAACCTACAAATCCATATCTTTTTCAAAGGGAGACAGTCATTGAAAAAGTGCTATGCGCGGAATGGCTAATGTCCAGTAAATCATTAGTTCTAGAAGTACTGGAGGAACAAAAATGGGTAAAATTCTTCTCGAATAACAATGGTCCCTACTATCCGAAGCTGGTAAAAGAATTTTATGAGTTTTTTCATTTTGAGAAATCAGAAGCTGAGAATAGGATGATATCAATAGTGAATGGTAGTAAATATCTTTTTCTTCAATTGAGTGGGCTGGGTTCCTAAAAGTTCCGCATGAAGGATAATTTGGCTATTTTTTGAAATTAGTACCTCCTACCAGAGACATATTTGAGTATGAAGCCACCTTGGAAGAATTAATAGGAGATGGCACACCAGGGAAGGTAGTTGCTACAGAAATGGATGGAGAGAACCGGTTGTTGTTCAAGTTTATTCAACATGTGCTAAGTCCAAGAAAAGGGGACTTTGCAAATCTGAAATATGAAGATATTTATTTACTGCATCTGCTAAGACATGGTGTTAAGGTGAACCTGTGTAAACTATTAATGATTCAAATTGAGGATATGACCATACCAAAGTTAAAAACTAATGCTCTATTATTTGAAAAGCTGATATCTGTGATGATCGAGGTAAAAGGAGTGGCTAAGTCTCAGGATGAGACAGTGGTTATGAAAGACAACTTCTTTATTACCAAAACTATCTGTAAATACATGAAGATCAATTGGAATCCGTGGAGAAGAGAATGGGTTAGTGATGATGAGAAGCTGTATGATAAGTTTAATCCTATGGATCATCCTTCTAGGCCTAAGGATGTGAGGGATCCAAGTATAGGACCTGATGAATAAGAGCCTCAATATAGTGATGATACTGATGAAGAAGATACCTCTGTAGCTGTTGGAAGGGATCCGGACTTGCCTCCAAGTCCTGTTGCTGAAGTCATGTCATTTGGAAAGGAAACAGTCTTGAAAGAAAGAAATAAAGAAGCACTTGTTGATGAGGAAGACCAGCCTTCCCTAGAGATTGAAGAAGAAGAAGGATCTGAAACTGAAGCATCTGCTTCTGCCTGCTTAAGTCATAGTCCACTAATTGGGCACTCCTCAATTCCTACTAAGGAGATTGTTGAAGTAGACAGAACTGCACCTATTTCTGAGGAACCTCCTGCTATTAGAGAAATGGAGATGGTTGTGGAAGATTCTTCTGAGGAAGACCGAGCTGCTGAGGGTGCTATTTCCCTACATATATAGAAGAATTCACCAGTTGAGGGGGATCATCCTATCAAACTTGGTAATGTTTCAGTAGCTGCTGGAATTGAAGACTGGGTAGAAGACCTGGGTTTTTTAGTTTGTGGATTGGACTATCCTGATTCTGAAGATGAGACACCCATCAACAGACCACAAGTTGATTATAATATCTTTTTTGAATTTTTACCTGAGTATGTGGTAAGAAAAGCTGATCTAGACCAGTTGAAGTCTGATCTTAAGACCTCGTTTGTGGAAGAGATAAGAAAAATGGAAACCTATTTAATACCATCCATTCAATCTGTCATGAATGACTCTGTGGCTAGTATTGTGTCAGAAAGAGCACCTTTAGTTGTGCCTGACAATCTGGTTACTAAGTCTGATCTTGAGTCTTTTAAGGATGAGTTGAAGGAGACTTGGATTGCTTCTGTTGGAGATTTAAAGAGATACTTTATTGAAGAACTGATCAAATTGTAAAAATATTTATAAATATCTCTTGGGTGTATGGTGTCAGGACCTGTGACAGAAATGATTAATGAGATAAGAGTATGTCACTCTCAGATTGAGAGCTGGACAGGAGCTGTTGTTTCCTTGCAGCAGTCTGTTGCTTCTCTAACTACCTTGAGTAGTTATCAAGCTCAAATGGGTACTGATATCAATTTTATTAAAGTTTTATTAAGGCAGTTTGTGGATGTTTTTGAGGGATTTAATAAATCCATGGAGAATCATGTTAGAACCTATGACTCTCTTGTAAAAAATCTTATCAGTGGGCTAACTAAAAGCTTCAAGGAAACTGTGGCTTTTTCTCTTGGTTATCTTGCTTCTAGACCTTCAGTAGAGTTGGATCAAATTCTATCTTTGATGAAAGAAGAGCTTGGTTTAGCATCAAATAGTGGCTCTATGGACTCATCTGCCTTTACCCAAGTGATGACTACCACTAGGGATATAGGGAAAATTGTTCAGAATTTTATGAGAGAAGCCACTGCTTCTCAGAAAGAGGTCAACTATAAAGCAGATTACTACTTCCAAAGGGTCTATACCAAGAATCATCTGAACAACTATTTCAAGATTATGTTAGAAAACATGAAGCTACCCCCTGTCACTCAAGATTTCAAAGAACAAGTCAGCAAGCTCAGGGAGTTGACTCATGCTTCAGATAAATTCATAGAGAACAAGAATGACTTCATTTCTACTATGGATAGATGAGGAGGAATTATAATGGACTTTAGAAATATTTTACTGCCATTTTTGCATGTGGATAGTACTCCAATCATTGCGACTCCAACTCTTCCTGATTCTGCTCAGTCTACCTCCATTCCTCAGATGACTCCAGTCCAAGCAATTCAGAGCCTCATTCCAATGATCACACAAAGAGCTACCCACTACAGGCCTGACTCAGTTTCTGTTTCTCAACCTCTAGTAGTGCTTTCTGGGATTCCCAAGCCTTCTTCTGAAGCTACCCAGTCTGAGTCTACCTCTAAACCCAAATCCAAATCCTAGGTGGACATTCAAGAGGTGGATTGATTAGTGGATAGGAAATTTGATAGAAATCACTTGTATTATTTTTGTTTCACTTCTATATTTATATGTATTTTTGACTCAAGCAATATATCCATTCTTTTATTCTCTTTTAATTTATATTAATTCTCTCATTATTTCGTTCCCACTTTTTTCTAATCACAAAGGGGGAAAATGATATCTAATAGGGAGAAATAATATCTAAGGGGGATAAATAAGGGATAAATAATTTGGAGACTTAATATAATAGGAGGATAAAAAATACATGGGAGAAATAATACAAAGGGGAAATATGATATGAATAACCATTATATTTTCCCTCAGATACATTATTTATGAGCATAATACTTTTATCTCTGGTACATTTGTTTTATAATTTTGTCTCTGATACATTTGGTTTATAATTCTAGTACATTTTTTTCTCTGATACAATTGTATTTAGTACTATATCCTCTAATACATTTAAAATCTCACATTTAAAAATGTCATTACTCACACTGAGAACTAAGACCCATGGTATTTTATATTGATACATTAATGATTATTTTGGATTATAATACCATGAGTTGTGATTATCAAAAAGGGGGATATTGTTGACCTCACATGTTTTTATAATCCCAATTATGTTTTAATATGTGTTTATAATCTTATGTTGACAAAATTATCAAAATAATAATTGGAATATGTTAATCAATGTTTATCTATGTTTATACATACTTTGAAATAATGTTGACATATATTTTTCATTGAACAGATAAGTGTTAAGTCTACTAGTACGCATAAGTCCACTGGTATGCACATAGCTACTGATACAGACAAACATATACACAGCTACTGATAAGGCTAAGTACACCGACACAGAAGTCTACCGATATGGATAAGGTCACCAATGTGAATAACAGCTTCCAATAAAATAAGTCTACCGGTATGCACAAGTCGACTGACACAGACCTACCGGTACATTTTCTACCAATAAGTAAAGTTCACTAATATACCAAACTTCTGGTGACACAAGGTCACTGGTACGTAGTTACTGATACAAGCTACCTATACAAACAAACAGACAGATAGACATCTACCGATATGAACTCCACCGATATAGACATACACAACTACCGTGATGAAGTCCACCGATATAGACAGATACCGAAAGACAGTCACCCATACAAGTCTACTGATATAGATAGATGGCTACTGCTACAAAGTCCACCGATACAAAAATACAAAGTCTACTGTTACAAAGAAGCTACTGATAGGAGGAGCTACCGATAGAAGGAGCTACCGATAGAAGGAGAAACCGATTCAAGCAAGCTAATGTTACAAGGAGTAACAACTACCGATGGAAACCAGTCACTATTTCTCTAAACACTATTTCTATTTGTTTATTAAGTAACTATCATATTTGATGTTTTTAATGTACGTACTATTAATTAATGATAGTGGTTGGTATTTCAGGAACCGTACCTCGTACTTGTAAAGAGGTAATCATTCCCATTGCTGGAGATGAAGGCTATAAAAGGAAAGGAAAAATTTGCACATAAAGTGTGTTTTAAATAAGTGAAAAAGATGCTGGGTGTGGTGATATACGAAGATAGTCATCTGATACAAAAATAACACATTCACTAGAGCTTAAAGGGGAGAAGAACTTTTGCTGGAAGCTGAGGGAAATTGCTGTGCTGCAAAGCCTATTGATACCTCGAGCAAGACTTGAATACACTGGAAGTCAAATACAATAACCACACTCTATTTTCAAGACAAAAACCAGAGAAGGACTTAGAAGAATTTCTGTTTAATCAAAAGGAGTCCAGAGCTGCACTTCAAATCACTAGAGCATTCTAAACTCATATATACTCTCTCAGTGATTCTTTTACTTACATTTTGAGCAGTGTGTGTACTATGTATATTTCATACACACGTTGACTCCTATGCTGAACTGGAGGATTTAATCCTCACTCACTCTTTCCCTATACTCTTATTTCCCACTGTGGATAGTGGTAGAGGTCAAGTGTGACTTGGATAGCATGTGCGCTATTGTTTTGTTTTCCCACGTAGAACTATGGCAGAGGTCTCAGTACCTGGACAATATTTGCACTGTTTTTTACCCCGATCTAGGGTGTGGATCAAAATTTATATAAATTTTTTGAGAGGACTAAGTCTGGGATTGAGACTAAACCACTTGGTTAAAACTGGTGTTCTTATTTATTTTGTTTTAAACTATATTGAATATTCTGCTGCTAAGTACTTTAAATACAAAAATATTTTAAACTAACTCTGATAGTTAAACTAGAAAATGTTTATAACTTTTTTTAGCCAGTAAGTTAGTTTCAAAATTTACTTAATCTTCAGATTAAGTTAACTAAGAAATAATAAATCTTTGAGAAACTAATTTAAAGCTTTCAATCTTTATAAATTCACTACATTTTAGCTTATTATTCAATTTGGGGGATTTTCTTAATAAGAATCTTTTTAACAGAAATTTTAATTAGAACTCAATTCACCGCCCCTCTTGAGTGTCCACTCCGACCAACATACATTTCTACATAAGGGTGAATATATCTATTAGAGATAGTGGGAGATTAATTGACATGGACTTAGTCAATGAATTAGATGCGCAAATGGTTTCCATAGAAACAAGTTCCACAAGTATATGTGGAATAAGAACGTTCCAGAGACACATACTACGTAGGAAGGATGAAAACATGGTGATGGTTTTATATTCATTGTGTCCGGTGATAAATTATTTATTAAGAATAATAAATCCTACAAGTAAGAAGTATATGAAAATTAGCTAAGATTGGAAAGACAATTAAAAATTTAATAATGGATTACATGTATCAAAATACAAAGGGGCTTATAAATTGAATACTGCGGTGGGTATTCAAATGAGATGATACATGGATGGTATAAGACTGGTACCAATAATCCTTGATTGGTTATACCAAATCTATATGGCTAAATCCATTATAATTTTACTTGTCATAACTAACTTCTAAGATCATTATATTGCTCATTGGATGTCAAGATCATCTTTCTTAGAAGGTGTCTGTACGACGCAACCAGAAAGAGATGATGACACCATCAAATTCCAATGTAGATTAAAAATTAATGAAATCTAGTTTTTGGATTAAAGTAAGCAACAATATCTTAGATCATTCATTTCAAATGAATCATTGCCTTGTGCCTACCAAAGTTTAGTGGGAGCACTAATGGGTTTCCAAGTAAAACATGTTTGGAAACATATGGAAAACAGATATTGGAATTATAGTTAGTTAAGACCAGGTGATAAGTAATTCTCCAGTGATTTAATTAAAGTAGAAACCTAATTTCCATGGAATTGGATCTATCGAAGTAGATCCAATGGTTGCTTGGACCTAGTCAATCATACATAAAGTGACATTGTATTGAAAAATACAAGTTTGAACAATTCAAGTTCAGAATTGTTGTCAATGTCACTTGGATTAATCTCTTCAAGTTGACATGTTTGGAACATGGGAAGAGATTAAAGTTGTGAGTTGAGTTACATACACTTTAGTGATGGATAAATCACTTATGCCATGATATGCACAAGAATTGATATTTCCAAGATATAATTTATAGTAGGAAGACATCAATTATATCTAGGAGAACTGCAAGTAAAGAAGTCATAACTATTATCTTGTACTTTGGAAATTACAAATGATATGTACCTAGTATATGGAGAAGAAGGTATATTAGTTTTTGTGGGACAAAAATAGTAATCCTTAGATCAATTTGATCTAGTATCGCAGTTAGGCT
Source organism: Viscum album (assembly GCA_963277665.1). Taxonomy (NCBI): domain Eukaryota; kingdom Viridiplantae; phylum Streptophyta; class Magnoliopsida; order Santalales; family Viscaceae; genus Viscum; species Viscum album. Next base: position 284,256,637 of record OY728119.1, on the reverse strand, counting down.
AAGGTGATGAGCGATTTAAGATCTTAAAATCCATTGGTATCCATATCTACAAATATTGAGTACGTTGCATCTTCTAAGGCAGCTAAGAAGTAGTTAAATAAAATGATTTGTACCAGTTCTTGGAATCACACCTAGTAAGTAAAGTATTATCATAATGTAAATTATGATATTATTACCAGAAAAGATGTCAGGTTATGATAATGGAAAAAGGGATATAATCGGGGATACCTTAACATGAGAAGTTTTACTCAAGGAGATGAGGTCGCATATAGAAGATATGCCACATAGTGAAAACGTGGTAGGCCCAGTAGTTAAAGTCATTACTTACCAGAAGAATGATCTTTATCATGTAAGTAGCTAAAAATTTTGTTTAGAAAGTTGCCTCTAGTGTTAGTGCAAGTGTTGAAATAGTGGGTGCCCTAGAACCAACTATACAATACTTTTGATTACCATATCATGTGTACAATTAGTTATATATGATGTATTATTACCATTATAGTGTAGATATTTTTGTATCCACTATATAATGGTAATTTACATAGATTAATTGTCGTGTCGGGAGGTTATAGTAGATCCCAGGATATAATGAGAACCTCAAGATAATATGAAATTAATCTTAAATATATGTTCTATGGTCTAGATACATCTTACTAACTGGACACAATAGATGTTTGATTATCAGGTGCTAGGGTCTCATAAGCATTGATAATTCTTCTCATGAAGTTTTTACTTGGTGATCTCTAGTAGTGGGATCATGAGGACAGACCCACTAATAGGAACACTATATGTTTTGGGTGTCATTGGTCATTCTTATCTATGAACATGTGTATTGGTCTCCTGAATTGAGACCATTACCAATGTGTATCATTTTATTGTGTACTTTGATGCAAGAAAAAAACCATGGTATTGAAATTGTGGCGAGGTAGCTTGTGTTAGGTGTGTCATTGGTGGTATGTAATTGGTTGAATGGTCAAGAAAGGATTTGTTAGTTCCAAGTTTAGGAAGTTGTATTTCGCAGGCCTGTTTGATCATTATGGTGCCACCTTAATAAGTCTTTCAACGAAGCATTTGAAAGGAAAATCCATTCAGAAAGATCAAAAAATAATAAAGAAATAAAAAGGATGATGACACAAGTGTGCATCTTGCTTTATGAGATATTTAATGACAAAGAGATTATAATACACAGTCAGTGTTCATAGGTTGGTAGTCATTTCTATGACTATCCTTATCTCTTTAGGGGCCTTGATGGGTTTCTAGACTCTGCTCTTGGTCTATGGATTTATTCACTACTATTGAGATAAGGGCCTAGAGGGTCACACACAACAACATATTCAGGAATCCGCCCTATTCAGTTTAATAGGTATATGGACATGGTGGTCCCCACCATGGGGTCTGAGTGTTTTCGAAGTTTTAGATCACCAAAAAGAATTAAATAAAATCATTACTATTCAAGTTATGAATAATTGGGATTGAATTTATTGAATTTATTTAAAAGTTAAGTAAATATGGGAAAATATTAATCGAACAAATATTATTTTAATATTCAAGGTTCATTTAATATTAATCGTGATTGAGAGTTGAGTTAAATGGTTTGGTTTTTATCACGTAATATATTATATATATATTAAAATTATGTGATAAAATAATAAATAATATTGACGTACTTTTGTTTTTCAGATTTATTTATCAAGTGGATGTTGAAATAAATGGGTGTTGGGGAACCTAACCAGGTATTTTGCAACACCACTATAAATAGAGGTGAGAATCTCTTTCCAATTAACTATTCATTAATTTTATGGAATGAAAAATGAGAGCCTCTCTCTCCTCCTACTACCTAGAGAGAGTAGCTATTGATCCAATACCATGGATCAAGATCTTTCTCAAGCATCGAAGGATCTTGATGTGGAGATCGTCGGGACATCGAAGACATCGTCAGATCACCGTGCTAGCACCTAGATTTCTACGATCGACATTCTGGTGGATTTTTGAAGTGGTTGTGGAAACTATTGAGGGATCCTGTTATGGATTATTCAAGAAACAACCGCTGGTGATGAGTTTTAGTTGAGCGTGCCTTCAAATTTGAAATGGGTATGTTTTCAGTTTATTTTTTTGCTATTTATAATCTACATGAGATCCTCGGACCTTAACGGGGCTCGTATTATTGGCGATGAAAAGTTACGTCATCCCTTCGATGAAAAATTTAAAATCCCTGGCCCATCAGATTCCGCTACGAGCCCCAAAACCTTTCATTCATGACATCTCAAAACTAAAGATAACAATAAATGGAGACATTCCTCAACAAGAAACAATGTTGTTACAACTCTAGGGTTATGGACTACACCTAAGATAACCTAGGTTCAAGATAATGGAATACCATACTATAATGATCTTGATAGAAAAAAAAACTCATTGGAATCCATGGTCTAATATGAAATACTCTACACCCCCGATCACCCATGCATATACCCTAGGTCCTCCCCATGTTCAAACAAAAAAAATCAAAACCCACCCATGGTATTCACCATGAACAAGTAACACAACATCATTAGAAAATGATGTATGAACATCCCCAAATCAACCATTACTCATAAATAGAAACCAAAATGCATTTATGAAAACACCAAGAAAGGATCACCTCAAGTCATAACTTCTCCAAACTCACTGAGAATAAATCCCAAAATAAATTATCATCCAAAAGAGACACAACCAAGAACCTGAAGGATACACCAAATGATGGATACCTCAAAACCCCAATCATCTCCAAGAATGATCAAGAAAAAATACCCAAATAAATAACCACCACAAACTATAGCCCATATATGAGTTCCCAAGAAAACCAACCCTCACTAGTCCAGCTATCAAGCCAATGCTCATGGCCTAAACCACTCAACCTTTAAGGGACTCAAAGAGATCCTACAAAAACTCCACCTTGTATAAATATAAAACACAATACTAAGAAGAGAAGATAACACTTTCAATTCCATTTGGAGCCAGGGAAATGTTAAAACTGGAAGGAGGAAAACCCCCCAAGGACAATAAATTTACTCTCACACTAGACCTTTTTATAAGGTTTACTTAGAAAACACAATACATAAACTATTATATGGTCATGTCCCCAAAACCATGTCAAGTATTCCCAAAATAAAATAAGAAACAAAACCAAACACAAAATTTTCTAAAACATGCACAACACTTCGCAACATGCCTCTTTAAAACCACAAAATCCTTGAAAAAGAGCTTCAAAAACTCATCTCAAAGAAACAACCCTTTTAAGTTAAACTAAGATATTTAAAAATTTCACATTATTTTATAAAGATAAGGAAATCCATTTTACAATATCAAACCCAAGATAAAACCTAACTTGTTTAATTCAAAATGTTTTGAAAACTGATTCTAAAACAAAGACTAAACGATTATTAAACCAATTTAACTTACAGATTCCAAAATAAAAAAAAACTCACTATTTAAAAAAATTCAAATCATTCAACCTTTTAAAACACATGCTAAGGGATAAAACCCAAAAAAGTCACAAAATTAGGTTTTGAAAATTACTAGATTCCCCTAAAATGAGATCCCATCTTTTAGGATTTTATTTACTTTTAAAAATCATTTTACCCAGTTGAATCTTTAAAAACATTACGGTCCATTTATTATGAAATCAATTTACCTTAAAAAATCACTTATAAAACCCATTTCCCTTTTAAATCATTCAATTTTTTTTATAACTTAACACCTTAAAAATTTTAAAACAACATCAACCATTTCATAAAACCAAATTTCATTTCACAATCATTCCTTGTGACCTCATTTTATACCAATTTTTTTCTCATGAAATCCACTTTTCACACACACAAGTTCAATTTCACATCACACACAAAGTCACATGAACAAAGGAATAAAACTAGTATTTGCCAAAATCCAATCTAGAAATTCAAACATATCACAAGATCTATATTGACCCTTTTTGCATTGCCCAAACCACACTCAGAAACCCAAGTATCAAGGTGTCTAAATAATGAAACCAAACAGGATGTCGAATCATGACTGACTTTGACACATGGTTAACTACCACATGCCAATCATGAAATGGTACCTAAAATGTTTCTGGAATCAATATCTTGGTTTTCATATGTTTTTTTGGTCCTGGTGATCGAACCTCACGCCTTGATTCTCTTATTCACCTCTATCCCAAAAAACCAAGTGCAAACCCCAAGGCAATTAAAGCCATGATAATGTGGGTAAAAACACCACCACCATAAATATAGAATCAAAATCCAATAAATTTATAAAAAAACCCAAAAATTAAAGCTAAAATATTGACTTCCCATGGAAACTTGAGGCTCAGGGTGAGAAATATCTCATGAAACTCTCCCTATACCTACCTCCTGAGTCCTGAAATCCATGTATCCAAACTACTAAATCCAAAAATAATAATATATTGTTTATAAAACCCAAGAACCAATAAGTACCTAGGATATAATACCATTTTGTAATAAACTAGACCTGGATGCAACCTCAACTGGAACCCAACCCGATCCGCTACTGGCCTGAAGGGTATTCCTAATCACCATGGGATGAAAACTAGTGTTTGGACATAATAGGAAGGACCTTGGGAATGATTTATCCCTTATATAAAAATATGACTAAGAATAATAAATAATATTAATAAAACAACCAAACATGAGATAATTATTCATGATCATCCAACATAATATATAAAATTGGATAAAAAATGATCATACAATGGAGGAAAATAAAAAAAATAAATTATGGAATACAACAACCAAAATAGATGATATAATGCCCTAAAAAACAAAAATAAAATCTCAGACCACTCTAATAACACTCCCCTTGACTCATAGTCACCATCAAAACCTAAAATATATCCCTCAACAAACCAGTAGAAGAGAATCAAAATAGAACATACCTAGAATTAAAAAATACAGGCATGAGCTATATAACCTAGTAGAACTTTACTCACCGAAACTATGAAGCCGCTTACATATTACATCCTAATTTATTTGACAAACATTAGAAATACGAATTATCTTCATAAATATTCTTATAAAGAAACAAATAAAACATCAAGGTCAATTTTAAACTCTCATTTTATAATTTCTATTAAATGAAAATAGTAACTTGGAAAAATATTTTCCTAGTTCAAAGTCCCATTTAAAAAATCACCATTTAAAATCCCACTTTACAAACCATCTAAAAAATTCCATTTTCCAAATACACCTTTAAATTATGAAATAAGGTTTTAAAATCCACAATATTTTTTAAAACACCAATGAAAACCAATCTAAAAGTAAAACCAGACATGTAATCCCAAAATCATGTTTTAAAATCAACACACTAGAGTTTAAAAATAAAAACCATTTCTATAAAAAACACTACAAACAAACTTAAAAATAGAAACACCATTTTATTTTAAAATGATTTCATATCTCAAAATCCATTACTCATTTTTTTAGGAAAAGTACAAAAAAATATCCAAAATAGGAAACAATCAAAAGAATGAACCATAGGATCAATGAGGAGGAAAAATAAAACAACCAACTAATAGGTTCCATGAAATCACCTAATAAATAGGGGATATAATCAAATCTAAAGAAGTATTCCCTTAAAATGATTCTAAATCATATCCTAGAATCATGATAATCTTCTTAGGAATAAATTGATAAGGACCCAAACTAGCGATGAGGAACCTAGGTGGGAAATATTGAACCTATCAATATCCCTAATATTCTCATTGTTCTATACAAAGAGAAACCTCCTGGGATCACAATGGTTCCACATATCACAATGAGTTCCACTATCTCACTCAGTCTTGCTGCCACACTCAATTCCACTAGATCACTTGGTCTAATGGGTCACCTACCATAGTTGACACACCATCTATACTAGGGTTTTCACTTATCCAGATCTCTACTAGTCCCCTAATAACTTGATGACATCAAATAAGGAGTTAAAAAATCAAGAAAACACATGCACCAATCATTAGTTAAAATTAATAAATGTATAAAAAAAATCTTACCTCACCACCAACACCCTCACATGAAACAATCCATTTTTTCCATCACCCGAACACCACATACATAAAGCACTACACATCAATGGTATAAAATAAAAAGGGGCACAAGAAGGTCACACAACTTTAATTAAAAACCATTTCTCCTAAGTGCCAAATGATATTTTCTAAAAACATGCTTGGAATTCCAATACAAGTAAAAATATTTAAAATCCTAGACCAATCAATTATTGGGACCAATTTGATGAAAACATTTCTTGAAACATATTTATAAATTTCCATTTCTTTTTAAAACACATTTGAAATCCTTCAAAGTTACTATAAAATTTCAAAATAGCACACACATGGGTTAACACACCCTTTAAAATAAAACAAACCATTTAAAACACTTTGAACAAAAAAAATTGTCTTAAAGATAATTTGATGTGAAATTTCCTTTTATAAACCTAATGCTGACATCAATAACCACTTTAAAAACATTCACATGATTTCAAAATCCACTTGGTCATTTTTAAAAATACTTAGCATGAAGCCCATTACATTCCAAGGGTTAAAATAATTTATAAATCAATATTGGTCCCTCATGATACACTTACATAAGAATGATTTAGAAATAAAACCATTTAAGAAAAACATAGAATTCTATGGAATGTAATATAAAGTGAGAACAAAGACACACTGATGAAGCTCAAATTTTCATACATTTTATAATATAAATAACTGTTTATAATCCCACCATAGTGTTATTATATGGGTAATTCTCACTTTTTTAGGTTTTAGTTGTAATTTGAGCTTAAATTCAAAAAGTGGTTAAGTCTGGAATTTTGACAGAATTTTATCATAGGGGTATTTTAGGCATAAAATTTACATTATTATTTCAAATTGTGTGATTATTTTTTTAAATACTTGATTTATTTTCTAAAACTTTGTCTTCAGGAGGAAAGGTTGATTCGATTATTTAGAGGCTTGATAAAATCATTTAATTTGGGAAATTTGTTGGTCAGACAGCGTGGACCCCACTGATGTAATGAAGGCATAAATCAGTGTAAACACCTCCAAATACATTTATTCCAGCTATAAATAAAATAGGATTCAATATAGAGAGTCATTTATGAGTTTAAAGTCAAAATACTATCATTGAGTCACTATTTGAATAGTTGAAACATGTGGAAGATGAAACAACTCACCAGGAAGAAACGGTTCCATTGTGAAATTAATTCATAACATCTGAAGAACGAATAAAAAATGTCTCATATTTTGTGTAAAGACAATAAATCAAGTGGGTAACAACTTTTTTAAGTCTCAAACATGTGAATCAATAGGTTAGAGGGTCATAATGGCTTGTGAAGTTGAAGAATTGGAATTTGGTGAGTCAAATGGACAGATTAAATAGCTCTAATTAAATTGGATATAACTCCTAAATATGGAGGTAAATAAAGATAAAATTTTAAAGTTAAACATAAAATATATCATGGAACAAATTTTATGAATAAAACTATGAAAAATTTGTCCATTTCATGGAGAATACATGCAGAAACATTCAGATTATATTTTTGGAGAGAATTCTTTCAGCCCCTCTTCTTATAAATATGTATCCTCACCCCTTATCAAAGTATTGGAAATTGTATGTGGACATTTTCTATTTATTTGTAGATTCATTAAATTTTAATAGTATTATTAATTTTTAATATATTTTTATCTTATTCTTAATCTCATTCTCATTTTTTATCTTTTGTTTACTACCTCGTTCTTGTCCACTGTGATCTCTTGGACTTTTGATCATGAGTAAATAACCCGAGATAGTTCCCAGGGGATCAATCTGGTGCTGAAACCATGTAACGCCCCGACCCCAGTTACCCAGAGTCGGTGCATTATTACATAACATTGGCATGATCACAAGAAAGATCAAATCTCGAAAGACCGATTGGTTTAGTAGCCTTGGAAACACTAGATATATTCATAAGTTTTACATTACATCATAAAATGAAAAACTACTACAACAACATAATGTTTCCACAATCCACACTATTAACCCCTCATAAAATCCCTGCAGGTCATTCATAACTTACTTCTTCACATCCTGGGAAAAATAAAACATAGAAAAGGGGTGAGCTCAAATGCCCAGTAAGGATAACAATATAGAGGAAACTTTCATAAATAAGAATAAACATTTAAGGCAATGTATAACTAAAACAAAAGCCTTTTAAATATGAACTTTCAACATGGTATGAAATAAATAAAATGAAATAATGCCATTTACTTATTCACATGGATATTCTACTAATCGAATAATCACATGCAAAAATCAATAACCACTTTCATAATGTTGGAATGCATAATGCCAGACTATCATAACCACATAGCCAAGGCCTCGTGCCAAGACTACAAATAAGATTTTGTCAAGGCCTTGTGCCAAGACACTAGTTTGTCTCATGAGACCTACCGATGCATCAAGGAGCTATAGCGGGCTCCACCCGTCACATATTAAGTCCAATGCATTCCCATATGAAAAGGTTTAAACATAACATAAACATTCATATTAAAACTAGCATATGAAATGTCAATACTTTCACCATAAACTATGAATGGTATAAAAATAGCACATCCACAGTCAAACATATCACAAAACCTTCAATACAATATAGAAGTTTTGTATCATAATAAATCAACTTCAAATAATCTTAAAATCCATCAAAGGATGTTGACATAGATGAAATCAAAATTCTTTTTAAAGAAATATCTCCTTTTATTTTGAAATAATTTAAGATCCATATAAAATAAAACATTTTCTTTGATAATATTCTTATAAGCTTATAAGGGAAGCTTTGAAGATTTTATAACGGCGGAAAATAGCCGCACCCGCCGTATAAGTTAAAAAAACATTCTTACCTTAATTCTGTCGAAAAGGTTAAAAAGGACCTTGTTTTGAAAACGACCGAAATATTCCTTTATAAACCACTTATAAAAGTCAAAAAGGGTATAAATGACTTTAACTCATATTCTAGTAAATAGTAAAAATGTTTTAAAATGCATTTTTAAGAAACATGGATGTGGATGATAAAGAGATCCCAGTAGATTATTACGTATAAACAACCTTGGATAATGAAGAGGTTGTAAAGTAAACCCTTACCTTGTACTTTTCCTTGGTTGGGGTAGGTTAACCTCCTGTATAATGGTGAAATAGTTGTTATTAAATTATACAAGAATCATATATAATAATATGATATCATATATGATCTTTTAACATTGATTTGTTAATAATATCTTAGAATTATCGTCGTTTCGGGAGTTAACTTACTCATTTTCTTTTATATGTTTTGTTACATAAGCCATGGTTGTTGTATCTTATTCATATCCAGAATGATATCTAGTCCTTAAACATAATTTTTAAATCATCAAATGATAATTATACTTGAATGGATACGATGGAGAATGAATCTCATCGCGTTCGTGGAGACGGTAGTCCGTACGTACGCACGAGCGACAATATCATTCTTTTGATATTAAAATAATATATAAATGGATGGTATATCATATATACCGAATCATTAACATGTTATATTTATTATTTACATGAGTTACACATCATTATTATACCCATCCAAATAATATTATATTGAATAACAATTACACCACGACGTGGAGACGGTAGTCCGTACGTACGCACGTATGGTGACATGTTATTCAAAGGGTGGATAGAATACTGAATATGGTTGTACCATATTTATAATAACATCACAGTATATGTGAGATACTGGAGTTATTATTTTAGAATGGTAAGAACAAAGTAAGAATAAGTGGAAGAAGAAATGAACTTGGAGAAGGGTGGTGAAATCATTACCTCTTCTTCGGGTTCTTCCTTTTGATTTGATAAAAAGGGCTCCTTAGGTTGGCTTTATGATCAAACTAATGCCTCTAGGTTGTAGTGAGGGATGTTGGGAGAGTATTTGGGCAGAGTTTGGCCGAACCAAAAGGCTTTGAAGGTGTGAAGAAATGAGAAGGAGGAGTGCCCTTTTATAAGAGGGGTGAGGGGCACCTTTGGAAAAGCTAGAAATATTAATTTATAATAAATTCATATTCGGTTTCTAATGGCTCCAAAGATTATTATTCAAATTTTAAGGTGGGGATAGGTCGAAAACCACTCAACCAATAGAATTTAGACAGGTTTGGGTACTTATATTAACCTTATCTTTAAGTATTAACTCTAAGTTAATTAGTTTCACTTTTACAATGTCTCTTTGTATTTTTATATAATATGGTTAATAAACTTACTATATACATCCAAGCGACCCCAAAGTGGTACATTAATTATGGACCTATCATGATATAAGTCTCTTGGCCTAACCATAGATTTTTAGGAATTTAATATCAATTAAGAATATAATATTTGTTTTAAGAACTCTTTTATGTCAATTTTGACACTATTCAATAGTTGATTTTTTTGAAACTCATAACAGATTCATTACTTCGAACAAAGTCAATTAAATCAATCCTAATATATCATATTATCCTATAAAATTAGTTTAATTCATTAAAAGTTTTATATTATATTTATTTGGGTATTTATAATATCAATTATTTTAATTTTTCACTATTATAGTAATTACTGCATCATCATTGTGTCATAAATAAAATAAATTATTTAATGTCTAAAAATTAAAAATAAAATATCATTATGTAGGAAATCTCTTTAGATTTCTATTGAATATTTATAATCTAAACTCCAACATATATAACCCTATGTAACAATTGTTTTTCTAAAAGATATATGCTTGTGTCATTTTTGTATTCATTTTAACTTAATTAAAATAAAGTGTCATTATCACTTACAAGTGGATCCATGGGGTCCCAAAATAGACCCAAAGATTCCCATGGTCGACCATGTATCAACCAATATGGTTAAGACACGTTTTAGGGTAATTTAGTATTATTATAATATTATTTTTTAACCCTTATTTACCGGATTTACCCTTAACCATGGTAAATAAAATATTTACCGCAGTAATTATTCAAAATGTCTAAAAATAAAAGTTACCTATTTACACAATTTGAACATCCTGATTCCAAATATGGAATCCATTTTCCTAAATTCAAAACACAGAAGTGGCAGAAATTAATTTAAAATTAATTCCCGCTGTCAAAACAAAAAGCGTGTTTTTAAGAGATAATAACTATCAAAAGATTGACACTCGTTTATGTTCGGTTTAATTGTAAAATTATGTCCAATGACCAACATTATATTAAATGGTAAAAATATATTCTAAATATACTTTAAAACCACTCAAATTCATAATTTATCACTATTAATTATTTTGATTAAAAAAGTTGTTTTTAATTAAAACTTAGTAATTTTCACTATTCATCAAAATATGAAAGTTATCCGAAATGTACCAAAATTTCACCTTAGGCTAAATTCGATATTCCGAATCCAAAAATGAAGTCCATTTTCAAATATAAAATATATATAATTTCAAAAATTAGGTATTACTATTCATAACGGCTAGTTTGATTAGTTATGGTGTGTTAGAACTCGGTGTTGCGTACAACACACGCTATCACATTATTCAAAGAGAAGCCTACCGTAGAAGCTTGGGGTGTTACATTCTCCACTCCTTCAAATAATTGCGTCCTCGAAATTTCTAGGGTATTACTGCATAAAAAGACTTGGGTGGTTCTTCATCATAAGTTCCTCGGGTTCCCACGTTGCCTCTTCCATCTTATGGTTTCTCCACAAAACTTTTACCAGACGCGTCGTCCGGTTTCTCAGCACTTGTTCTCTCGTATCAAGAATCTTGACGGGCTCTTCGCAATAAGACAGATCGGGTTCCAGTTCTAATTCCTCATAGGTGAGTACATGCGTCGGATCAGGCATGTATTTCCTCAATAGAGATACGTGGAACACATCGTGAACTTTGGAGAGACTTGGCGGCATTGCCAATCGGTAAGCTACAACCCCAATTCGTTCTAGAATTTCGAAAGGTCCGATGTACCTGGGACTCAATTTACCTTTCTTACCAAAACGTATGACTCCCTTCCACGGAGATACCTTCAGAAAAACATGATCACCGACTTGAAATTCCAAATCCTTCCTTCGATTATCGGCATAGCTCTTCTGCCTACTTTGAGCTGCTTTGATGTGATTTTGGATTACTTTCACCTTTTCCACCGTTTCCTCCACCAGTTCTGGGCCTACAAGTTTTCTTTCACCAATGTCATCCCAACAGGTTGGTGTACGACATCTCTTTCCATATAACGCTTCATGTGGTGCCATCTGAATACTCGAATGGAAGCTATTGTTATAGGAAAATTCTACCAAAGGTAAATATTGATCCCACATACCCTGAAAGTCAAGTGAGCAAGATCTCAACATGTCTTCTAAGGTTTGAATAGTCCGTTCTGATTGTCCGTCTGTCTGAGGGTGGTAAGCAGTGCTCAAATGAAGTTCAGTATCCAGGGATTTCTGAAGACTTTTCCAGAATCTTGAAGTAAAACGGGGATCACGATCAGAAACAATCGATAGGGGTACTCCATGAAGTCTCACAACTTCATTAATATATAGTCTTGCTAGACGTTCTAGGGGTAGATCTTCTCTTATAGCAAGAAAATGTGCTGTCTTGGTAAGACGATCAACAATAACCCATATTGCATCGTTCCTTCTAGGAGTCTTTGGTAGCCCCATGACAAAGTCCATCGTAACATTGTCCCATTTCCACTCCGGTATGGGAAGAGGTTGCATGACTCCTCCAGGCTGTTGCCTTCCAGCTTTCACTTGTTGACAAACCATACATCTTGACACAAAATCAGCAATCTCCCTCTTCATGTTGTCCCACCAAAAATGTTCTTTCAAATCTCTATACATTTTGGTGCTCCCAGGGTGTATAGAGAAATTGGAACTATGAGCATCATCCAGCAATTCACTTTTTAGATCAGGTATATTGGGAACACAAAGTCTCTTCCCGAATTTCAAAATTCCATCTTCATACACAAAGTCTCTCAATCTCCCATCATTCACAGCTTTAATCTTCTTTTGGAATTCTTCATCATCGGTCTGAGAACTATTAATCCTTTCTAGTAAAGATGGTTTGGCAACCATTTGAAAAAGCATTGATGTTTCACCTTCCCTGGTTATTCCCATGTCCATCTTCACTAGATCCATGAAAATTGGATCCCTTTCAATTCTCATATTGTTCAAAACTCCATGGTCTTTTCTACTCAAAGCATCTGCCACCTTGTTTGCCTTCCCTGGGTGGTAGTGTATCGTACAATCATAATCCTTGAGTAATTCAAGCCATCTCCTTTGCCTCATGTTGAGTTCTTTTTGTGAGAAAATATACTTCAAACTCTTGTGATCAGTATAAATCTCACATTTTTCACCATAGAGGTAGTTCCTCCATATCTTCAAAGCAAAGATTACAGCTGCTAACTCAAGATCATGAGTAGGATAGTTTTGTTCATGAATTTTCAACTGTCGTGATGCATAGGCAATAACTCTATCATTCTGCATAAGGACACAACCAAGTCCTTTCTTTGATGCATCACTATAAATAACGAACCCATCATTCCCCGATGGTAGAGTCAATATAGGAGCATTGACTAATCTTCTCTTCATTTCTTCGAAACATTCTTCACACTCTTTTGTCCAAACAAATTTAACCCCTTTACGTGTGAGCTTCGTTAATGGGTTAGCCAATCGGGCAAAATTCTGGACGAAACGTTGATAATAACCTGCCAAACCAATAAAACTACGTACCTCAGTTATACTCGTAGGTGCTGGCCATTCTTGGATTGCCTTGGTCTTAGAAGGATCAACAGAGATTCCATCTTTAGAGACAATATGACACTTGCTAAACTTCCCATATAATTCATGCCTCCTCAGAGTCTTCAAGATAATGCGCAAGTGATTTTCATGATCTTCGTAGGTTTTGGAGTATTCCAAGATATCATCAATAAATACCACCACAAATTCATCGAGATACTCCTTGAAAACTCTATTCATTAGATCCATGAATACAGAGGGTGCATTAGTCAATCCAAACGGCATTACAGTAAACTCGTAATGCCCGTACCTGGTTCGAAATGCTGTTTTCGGATATGTCTTCCTTCTTCACACACAACTGATGGTATCCAGATCGAAGGTCAATCTTTGAAAAGTATTTAGCTCCATGCAGTTGGTCAAATAAATCATCAATACGAGGTAGGGGATACTTGTTCTTTATCGTTATAGCATTGATCTCCCTGTAGTCGATACATAACCTCATATATCCATCATTCTTTTTAACAAAAAGAACAGGGGCTCCCCATGGAGAAACACTAGGGCGAATAAATCCCTTATTACTCAATTCCTCTAGTTGTTTCTTTAGTTCGACTAACTCTACAGTGGCCATTCTATAAGGGGTCTTCGATATAGGCCTTGATCCAGGAATCAAATCAATAGAAAACTCAACTTCTCGTTCTGGAGGATGTCTAGGTAAATCTTCCAGAAATACATCTACAAATTCTTTCACAACAGGTACATCCTCTATTTGAACATTCCTTTCCTCACCGACAGTTATTTCATTCTCTTCCTCCCCAATAATTGAATTAAGTTGAGCTACTGGGGGTGGATCTAAATAAGAATTAGGTGGTGACGATTCTGCTCTAAAAATAAGGTGCTCCTTATCATTATCATCAAGAATCGTAACCTCTTTCTTCTTACAATAAATCTTCACATCATAGTCCGAAATCCAGTCCATACCGAGGATTATATCAAACTCAATCATAGGTATGACGATGAAATCAGCAGATAAAGAAAATTTATGTGCTCTAATGGGGACTGATTCACAAAACTTTGTTGCAATGATACTTCCCTTAGGAGTTTTAACTGACAACTCCCTTATTAAATCAAATTGGAAATATCTAATTTTCTTAGCAAAATGGGAAGATATGAAACAATGCGATGATCCAGAATCAAATAATGCATTTGCTAAACTTGAGGAAACCATTAAATTACCTGCCACCACGTCTTTCGGAGCTTCTACCTCAGCAGTAGTGATAGCATAAGCCTGGCCTTGATCCCTTGGCCTTTTCTGAGGTAAGTTCTCCTGACGCTAAGGACATGCATTTGAATAATGCCCCATCTCCCTGCAATTATAGCACTGAACGTTGGTAGCTTCCTTCTTCCCCTTGCAATCATGAGCTTGGTGGCCTTTTTCACCACACTTGTAACAGACTCCCATTCCCTTCAAGCAAGTACCAGGATGTTTCTTCCCGCATTTACCACAAGATGGATATTCAACATTTCCATTCTTCCCCTTATTTCCATTCCCAGATTGATCAGCAGGTCTCTTCTTCTCTTGCTTTGCTTTAAAGTCATAAGACTTAGAGAATTCCTTTTCGGTCTTGATAGCACATGAGACAATGTCTTCGTACGATGAAAAGGATTGTGAGACTAACCCTCGACGGAGAAATGGTTTTAACCCATCAAAGAAACGATCAATATTACTTCTTGTGTTACGAATATAATCACCAGCGTACCTCGCTAACCTTGTAAAGTTAGCCTCATACTTTGTGACATTCTCATCCTCCTTTTGTCTCAGACTCAGAAATTGCCTTTCCATATCTGCTCGATGGTCGCGAGGGAAGTATTTTTCTAAAAACAGATCTTTGAACTCCCTCCATTCCATATTTGATACTTCATCATCTTCCTTCGTATTTTTAATCAATGACCACCATTGATCAGCATCTCCAGTGAGGCGGTAAACTGCCATGATAACTTTTTCCCTTTCACTGCTCCCCAAAGCCTGAAATATTTTCTCTAGGGAAAATATCCATTGCTCAGCTACTAACGGATTTGTATTCCCATTGAACGTTGGTGGTTGTTGCCTCATGAATCGATCTAACATTGATCCTCCACGTTGCGGATCAGGGTGCTCCATACGGGTAAGGTTATTATTCATAACCTGAGTAAGTTGTCCCAGTATGGTGATTAGCTGATCAGCACCAGTTGCATCACCAGCCCCACTATAATTATCTTGAGCAGGAGGGAAATCCCTACATGGAGTGCGTTCATTGATACGGTTTCCATTTCTTCCACTAGGCGCCATTTCTAAACAATGGCATAAACTAGATCAATTTATGAATCAAAATACATAATCCCATACTTATAAAACACTTAACATAAATTGAACTATTTATGGATATAATCCATAATCATAAGAATGTTTTCTTTGAGGAAGTATATACTCATAATCCCTTCAAAATTATTTGTAAAGAAAATGAGTGTTATCCTAAGAATATCCCCCGGGAGTGTCGTAACCAAGAGTGCAGCAAGGCCCGTTGTCGTGCACCAGTTCCCGTTCGAGTCTAGCTCAAAGTGGTGTTTTCGGGTTTTACCCCTAGGTACATCTGTGCCAGAGCCGCCTCTACCTGCTCGTATCCATACAGGGATGTATTGCTTGGAAAACTCACAAAATCTCTACAATACCAAAATTCTTGGAAGTTCTTCTATACTAATCCTCAAAGTTCATCTTAGGTCTACGTGCTCTAATCAGAGTTTATCTAAATCTAGCTTCCAAGGTTTGTACTAAACTTCCTCTGATACCAACTGTAACGCCCCGACCCCAGTTACCCAGAGTCGGTGCATTATTACATAACATTGGCATGATCACAAGAAAGATCAAATCTCGAAAGACCGATTGGTTTAGTAGCCTTGGAAACACTAGATATATTCATAAGTTTTACATTACATCATAAAATGAAAAACTACTACAACAACATAATGTTTCCACAATCCACACTATTAACCCCTCATAAAATCCCTGCAGGTCATTCATAACTTACTTCTTCACATCCTTGGAAAAATAAAACATAGAAAAGGGGTGAGCTCAAATGCCCAGTAAGGATAACAATATAGCGGAAACTTTCATAAATAAGAATAAACATTTAAGGCAATGTATAACTAAAACAAAAGCCTTTTAAATATGAACTTTAAACATTGTATGACATAAATAAAATGAAATAATTCCATTTACTTATTCACATGGATATTCTACTAATCGAATAATCACATACAAAAATCAATAACCACTTTCATAATGTTGGAATGCATAATGCCAGACTATCATAACCACATAGCCAAGGCCTCGTGCCAAGACTACAAATAAGATTTTGTCAAGGCCTTGTGCCAAGACACTAGTTTGTCTCATGAGACCTACCGATGTATCGAGGAGCTATAGCGGGCTCCACCCGTCACATATTAAGTCCAATGCATTACCATATGAAAAGGTTTAAACATAACATAAACATTCATATTAAAACTAGCATATGAAATGTCAATACTTTCACCATAAACTATGAATGGTATAAAAATAGCACATCCACAGTCAAACATATCACAAAACCTTCAATACAATATAGAAGTTTTGTATCATAATAAATCAACTTCAAATAATCTTAAAATCCATTAAAGGATGTTGACATAGATGAAATCAAAATTCTTTTTAAAGAAATATCTCCTTTTATTTTGAAATAATTTAAGATCCATATAAAATAAAACATTTTCTTTGAAAATATTCTTATAAGCTTGTAAGGGAAGCTTTGAAGATTTTATAACGGCGGAAAATAGCCGCACCCGCCGTATAAGTTAAAAAAACATTCTTACCTTAATTCTGTCGAAAAGGTTAAAAAGGACCTTGTTTTGAAAACGACCGAAAGATTCCTTTATAAACCACTTATAAAAGTCAAAAAGGGTATAAATGACTTTAACTCATATTCTAGTAAATAGTAAAAATGTTTTGAAATGCATTTTTAAGAAACATGGATGTGGATGATAAAGAGATCCCAGTAGATTATTACGTATAAACAAACTTGGATAATGAAGAGGTTGTAAAGTAAACCCTTACCTTGTACTTTTCCTTGGTTGGGGTAGGTTAACCTCCTGTATAATGGTGAAATAGTTGTTATTAAATTATACAAGAATCATATATAATAATATGATATCATATATGATCTTTTAACATTGATTTGTTAATAATATCTTAGAATTATCGTCGTTTCGGGAGTTAACTTACTCATTTTCTTTTATATGTTTTGTTACATAAGCCATGGTTGTTTTATCTTATTCATATCCAGAATGATATCTAGTCCTTAAACATCATTTTTAAATCAACAAATGATAATTATACTTGAATGGATATGATGGAGAATGAATCTCATCGCGTTCGTGGAGACGGTAGTCCGTACGTACGCACGAGCGACAATATCATTCTTTTGATATTAAAATAATATATAAATGGATGGTATATAATATATAAAGAATCATTAACATGTTATATTTATTATTTACCTGAGTTACACATCATTATTATACCCATCCAAATAATATTATATTGAATAACAATTACACCACGACGTGGAGACGGTAGTCCGTACGTACGCACGTATGGTGACATGTTATTCAAAAGGTGGATAGAATACTGAATATGGTTGTACCATATTTATAATAACATCACAGTATATGTGAGATACTGGAGTTATTATTTTAGAATGGTAAGAACAAAGGAAGAAGAAGTGGAAGAAGAAATGAACTTGGAGAAGGGTGGTGAAATCATTACCTTTTCTTCGGGTTCTTCCTTTTGATTTGATCAAAAGGGCTCCTTAGGTTGGATTTCTGATCAAACTAAGGCCTCTAGGTTGTAGTGAGGGATGTTGGGAGAGTATTTGGGCATATTTTGGCCGAACAAAAAGGCTTTGAAGGTGTGAATAAATGATAAGGAGGAGTGCCCTTTTATAAGAGGGGTGAGGGGCACCTTTGGAAAAGCTAGAAATATTAATTTATAATAAATTCATATTCGGTTTCTAATGGCTCCAAAGCTTATTATTCAAAGGTTAAGGTGGGTATAGGTCGAAAACCACTCAACCAATAGAATTTAGACAGGTTTGGGTACTTATATTAACCTTATCTTTAAGTATTAACTCTAAGTTAATTAGTTTCACTTTTACAATGTCTCTTTGTATTTTCATATAATATGGTTAATAAACTTACTATATACATCCAAGCGACCCCCAAGTGGTACATTAATGATGGACCTATCATGATATAAGTCTCTTGGCCGAACCGTAGATTTTTAGGAATTTAATATCAATTAAGAATATAATATTTGTTTTAAGAACTCTTTTATGTCAATTTTGACACTATTCAATAGTTGATTTTTGTGAAACTCATAACAGATTGATTACTTTGAAAAAAGTAAATTAAATCAATCCTAATATATCATATTATCCTATAAAATTAGTTTAATTCATTAAAAGTTTCATATTATATTTATTTGGGTATTTATAATATCAATTATTTTAATTTTTCACTATTATAGTAATTACTGCATCATTATTGTGTCATAAATAAAATAAATTATTTAATGTCTAAAAATTATAAATAAAATATCATTATGTAGGAAATCCTTTTAGCTTTCTAATGAATATTTATAATCTAAACTCCAACATATATAACCCTATGTAACAATTGTTTTTCTAAAAGATATATGCTTGTGTCATTTTTGTATTCATTTTAACTTAATTAAAATAAAGTGTCATTATCACTTACAAGTGGATCCATGGGGTCCCAAAATAGACCCAAAGATTCCCATGGTCGACCATGTATCAACCAATAGGGTTAAGACACGTTTTAGGGTAATTTAGTATTATTATAATATTATTTTTTATCCCTTATTTACCGGATTTACCCTTAACCATGGTAAATAAAATATTTACCGCAGTAATTATTCAAAATGTCTAAAAATAAAAGTTACCTATTTACACAATTTGAACATCCTGATTCCAAATATGGAATCCATTTTCCTAAATTCAAAACACAGAAGTGGCAGAAATTAATTTAAAATTAATTCCCGCTGTCAAAACAAAAAGCGTGTTTTTAAGAGATAATAACTATCAAAAGATTGACACTCGTTTATGTTCGGTTTAATTGTAAAATTATGTCCAATGACCAACATTATATTAAATGGTAAAAATATATTCTAAATATACTTTAAAACCACTCAAATTCATAATTTATCACTATTAATTATTTTGATTAAAAAAGTTGTTTTTAATTAAAACTTAGTAATTTTCACTATTCATCAAAATATGAAAGTTATCCGAAATGTACCAAAATTTCACCTTAGGCTAAATTAGATATTCCGAATCCAAAAATGAAGTCCATTTTAAAATATATAATATATATAATTTCAAAAAGTAGGTATTACTATTCATAACGGCCAGTTTGATTAGTTATGGTGTGTTAGAACTCGGTGTTGCGTACAACACACGCTATCACATTATTCAAAGAGAAGCGTACTGTAGAAGCTTGGGGTGTTACAAACCAAGTCATTTCACATTCAATTTTATTGTTTACTATTTTATTAGAGTTAGGTAAATGGGTATTTTAATGCGTAAGGTGCCTTTGTGTCTCTACTTTCCACTCGAGACTTAACTTTCTCTTCTATAACATTTTCCCTCGATCGAGGAGGTGGATGTGTGGTTTCTCAGAAATCGTTGAGTGTAAAATATATTCACAACCATATATAAAATATTATATTCCTGTATACGATGGAGTGTGGTTTTTAATTAAATTTGAAACTAATAATGAGATGATGAAGGTTCAATCTGGGTGATTCTCTCGGGAATATCTATTTTCTTTCTGACTTCATTCTGTTTGCATTTATTTTGTTTTCATTGCATTTGTATGTTAAATTTTATTATTTAATTCTCATATATAAAAAATAAATTCCATTTATTTTTATTTCATAAATATAAACAAAGTATAATAAAAAGTGAATTATAAGTAGTGAGTGATTAATTAAAACAACTCCTCAAGAGAACGACCTAGGTCATCCCATATGCTGCACTTAGTTATAAATATTTTTGAGAGTGCATACAATAATGATTCATAAAATTGGATCCATTTATAAAGACCCAAGTGGTCTTAACTCACTATTTTTATTCATATTTTGTAAATAATTTTCCTTTAATAAAAATAAACAAAAAAAGTCATAAATTTTTAAAAACTATAAAAACTCTTCTTTGTTCATGATGTATTCAAATTATGATTATTATGCATGGAATGAACAATCCCAAGTTAAAGAAAATGTTTATAATTAATGTGATGATAAGTTTCAAAGGATTAGAGATAAAGTGAAAAACTTAGAGAGCCAAATAGAATTGATTAATGAATATGTACGCACATCCCAAGAGCAATCCAAACCTGATCTGGAACCTGAACCAGAAAGAGTGGTGGAAGAGATTTCACCAATAATTTTTTTATGTTAAAGAACCTGAGGTGGGTGAGAAAGAGATACTAAAAGAATTAATCATATCATCCCGCACTCAACCATTGCTCGAGGAGGTCCCCGAAGCACACATTCTAGCTGATGCACTGATGGGAGATCAACTTTTTTTTTCCCCCAAAAAATCCTAGACTGGATTTATTGAAGATAACTTGAAACATGATCTCCCCATTCTAAATAATGAAACATCAGAAACTATCCATCTCTCTCTTTATTTGGAAGATAATGAAAAATATTCACCTGCTGAGATTGATTTTCCAATGGTCATTCCTGAAGAGATCAATTACCAAGTTGAATACTTGAAAGTGAATATTTCTTTATTAATACTTTATGTTTTAATATTATTCAAGATGAATTATTTTCTGATTTTTGATATAAAACAAATAGTGGAGACCTTGGATGTTAAAGAAGATACTACCCAAGTGGTGGTGATTGAAGAATAGTAGTTGGACAAGATTATGGTGGTGAGACTACCTCCTCAACAACAATTTTCATATCATATAGAGGAGGAAACCATAGAAGTCAATAGGGAGCACCACTATATTCTATTCCCTCCTACTTCAAACCATAAATTTCATCTTTATTATTTTTTTGGGGTTGAGAACCTTCTTATATTCTTTGGGGTTCTCTACTTTCAGTGTTTACTCATGGAAATTGGTAAAAGTCACATGTGGTGGTTCATCTCAATGAAACCAAACCCAGTATCTGATTGGGGAGAATCCTCTGAAACTACCTGAATAGGGGCAGTAAAATCCTAGCACCCACATGGGGGGTCTAAATCATGTTATATCCTCTTTTCTATTTCTCTTATTTTTATTTATTTATTTTTCTTATAATTTATTTTATTTCATGATTTCTAGATCTATTAGAAGTATCTAATAACTTAACTCAAGGCATCCACTTCAAAAATAATATTAGGTTGTATCTTTCCTTACCTTAGATTTTCTATCATTATATTTATATTTTGTTGAGTTTAAATGAGGGGTGGTAAAATTTAAGTGTAGGGGGGAGTTTCAACCTGCTTAGTTATTCTTGTGTGTTTTTCATTTTTTTATCATATTTTTAGGATTATTGAGTTTTAATGAATATTATTATCACTTTTCACACATCAATTGATTTTGAAATAGTTTAAATGTTTTTTTAAAGAATGGATCTTAAATGATCGTTGATGTGAAGACATTTTCCTTGAATTGGATTGTCATGCATTTTTAGAAGCTTGACTATTTTTTAAAATCCATGCCCATGAAACACTGAATCAAAATATTTTTGTAGTCCTGTGAGTTATTATAAACCACTTTGACATATTTTTACTAATACCCAAACTTTATTAAGGGAAACTTGAATTTTGTGTGAGAACCATAATTTGTGATTTTTTCTATTTTGAAGATTTTGATTTCATGGAATATTTTTGAAATGATTGAGTAATATCTTTGTATATCCACATATTTACTTGATACCTACCATTAAATTTATCCTCATAATCCCTTAGATTCTATGAATTTCTTTATAGGTTTAATCCACATTACAAGATGATTTTTCCTTTCCTAGCTTCACTTTTAGTATTTTTGCATGGATATTTCAAGTTTGAGTGTGGGGGAAGGACCTTTCATGTGAGTTCATTGGGATTTGTATCATTTTTGGGTGGTGTGAGGTGTGTGTAAATATTTTGGGGAGTGGATAATAAGATAATTGGGCATGTGTCATCATTTCATTGTGCTTTATTTATTTCATCCATTTCTCCTTAAAAAAAAGAAAAAATAGAGATGATCTTGAATTCAGAATTGTAAATTATTTTATGAATCATGTAACTATAAAAAATCATGGTAATTAATATTAATTCATTAATTATATTCAATTTTTATCTCATTCTCCATGAAAAAAATATAAAAATAAAAATAAAAATAAAAATAAAGTTATGTCGTTCTAGAGATTTGCAAAAAAATGGAGATCATAGATGATATAATTCATTGTAATCACTAATTGTATCATGTAAAATTTCATAAAAAGGTGTGGTGTTTTTTTTCACATTTTCATGGGGGATATAGAGGGGAATTTCTAGTGTTTTCACTTGAATTAATCATGCATTGTACTTAAGAGTCCAACCTCCTCTTTCTGGACTAAAATTTTTTCAATCATTTTCCTAACAAACCTAAGACACAGAATCATTTGAACCTTTAATAAATTCCTCATGATTGAATTCATTTTCATGTTTCACATTTTGTATAAATGATAATTTTCACAAGCCTATGGTGATACATGTGATTTCCAAGTATGAGAATAACTATATATTCAATTTCTCTTGAGTGAAGAGTGACATAAAATTCAATGTGAGGTAGGTTGTGATTGGTCCATGGATTGATTTTTGAGGTTGAAAAAATTGTAATTATTGAAATGAAAATGATAGAGAATTTTTTTCACAGATTATACATGATGTAATTTTATTTTGGATAAGATCATTGATATTTTCTCATTTATTATTGTTGTGTGGATTTTGATTTGGATGTAAGATGATCGACTAGGAGTGAAATGTTTAAGTGTGGGGGAGTGATGAAGCTCACATTTTCATAAATTTTATACTATAAATCATTTTTTATAATCCCACCATAGTGTTATTTTATGGTAATTATCACATTTTTAGCTTTTAGTTGTAATTTGAGCTTAAATGAAAAAAGTGGTTAAATTTGGAATTTTGAAAAAATTTTATCATAGGGGTATTTTGGGTATAAAATTTAATTTATTATTACAAATTGTGTGATTAATTTTTTTAAATCCTTGATTTATTTTCTACAACCTTTCTTTTGTAGGAAAGGATTATTCATGCATTATAGGCCCAAAAAAATCATTTAATTTGGGAAATTTTCCGGGTGGATAGTGTGGATCCCATAGACATAACAGAAGCATAACTTGATGAACATATATCCAAATACATTTATTCAAGAATTAAATTAAAGAGTATTAAATATTGAGAGCCACTGATGTTTTTCGAGTCAAAATACTGTCATTAACACATTATTTGAATGGTTGAAACATGTGGAAGATGAAATGACTCACCAGGAAGATACAATTTCATTGAGAAATTAATTCATAACATATGAATAATGCATAAAAAATGACTCATATTTTGTTGAGAGACACTAAATCGAGTGGGGAAAAACTTTTATTAAGGCTTAATTGTGTGAATTCATAGGTTGGATGGTCATATTGGCATGGGAAGTTGAAGAATTGGAATTTGGCGAGTCAAATGGACAGATTAAATGGCTCTAATTAAATCGGCCATAACTCCTACATATAGAGGTTAATAAATATAAATTTTTTTAGGTGAATAGAGGAGATATTATTTAACAAATTTTATGAATAATAATGTTACAAATTATTCCATTTAATTGAGAATACATTTAGAAACATTTGGAGTATATTTTTGGAGTGAATTATTTCACCCCCTCTTCCTATAAATATATATCCTCACACCTTCTCAAAGTATTGTAACTTGTATGTAGAAATTTTATATTTATTTTTAGTTTAATTATATTTTAATAGTATTATTAATTTTTCACATATTTTTCTCTTCTTATTAATCTCATTATCATTTTTTATCTTTTTTTCCACCTCGTTCTTCTCCACTGCGATCTCTTGTACTCGTTATCATGAGTAACGAACCCAAGGAAGTTACCAGTGGATCAATACAGTGTTGAACCAAAGAAATTTAACATTCAAGTTTATTTTTTCTTATTTTATTAGAGTTAGTTAAAGGGGGATCTTAGTGGGTAATGTGCCTTTGTGTCTCCACTTTCCACCCAAGACTTAACTTTCTCTTCTATAACATTTTCCCTTGATCGAGGAGGTGGATGTGTAGTCTCTTAGCGATCATTGAGTGTAATATATATTCAAAACCATAAATATAAGAGGATACTAACACATATGATGGAGTGTATTTATTAATTAAATTTGAAACTAATAATGAGATGATGATGGTTCAATCTGGGTGATTCTCTCGAGAATATCTCATTTCATTCTGACTTCATTCACTTTGAATTATTTTTTTTAATTGTATTTTTATGTTAAATTTTATTATTTCATTATCATGTATCAAAAATAAATTTCATTTAGTTTTATTTCATAAATATAAAAAAATTATAATACATATTGAATTAGAAGTAGCGAGTGATTAACTACAACAACTCCTTAATAGAACGACCTAGGTCATCCCATATGTTGCACTTAGTTATAAATATTTTTAAGAGAACGCATGAAAACACTTCATCAAACACCTACCTTGGTTCAACAACAATCAAGACAAAAAATTTCACCTTCAATGGAAAAAACTAACCCAAGTAAGAATACATCCACTCTAATCCCAAAAAGATCAAATCCCAAAGTTAGAATTATCTGAAACCCATAATCACACTTGAAAAATGATTTAGGGTTCAAAGGTGTAATAAAATCTAGGGAAATATTTAAGGGTAAGATAGGAGAGAACGATATGAGGAAAATAAAAGAGAAATAATTTTAAAATCCCTTTATATTTAAAGGAGGGACACTGAAATAGAAGGAGGAAGGAGGTTAGAGTACCTCCTTGAGCTCCCAAAGTCTAGCCACATGAGTGGGGAGTGGAGTGGGGATGAGAGTAAGTTAAATTTGAAGTGGGAAATGGAAATCCCTAAAATTTAAAAAATTGGGTTGACCACATGGTTTTGATGTATGATATTATAAACAGGGCGCCAACCATGCACCCTCACCATAATTTTCTGGGCACCCTACATGGTTTCCCTTAAGACCCTACATGATTTGACTAACTATGAACCAACCATTCCAAATGACACTATAAAAAATATAGCCTTGGAGCACGAGAAATTTATGGTTTTCCCAAACCATGTGATCTAACCATGCAATCCTACTTCTTCAGATCTAGTTTGTGTGCTTCATATGATCAAAGGGAAGTCTTAAAGCAGTTTGACTTCCCACACTAACATCTAGGAATCAAAAAAATTATGATTCAAGTGTTGTGGTGCACATGTGTATGATCTATAGGATGGATCACTTGGTGCCTCCAAGCCATGATCTATGGGTGAATCTGGATAGGGGTATACCGAATTTGATGTTTGAGCATGAATCTAGACCTAGAAATTTTAGTATACCAATTTTCATGCTTTAAAAAAGCCTGAAGTTCCTTCAATTGGTATTATAGTGGTCGTGTAATATTTAAGTTAAAGTTTTGATTAAATT
Organism: Viscum album; assembly: GCA_963277665.1. NCBI lineage: Eukaryota > Viridiplantae > Streptophyta > Magnoliopsida > Santalales > Viscaceae > Viscum > Viscum album. The sequence continues at coordinate 284,230,066 of OY728119.1, read as the reverse complement.
TTATAGAATTCGGGTAGAGGGATTAAATATGGTCTTGATACCACTGATGATGTGTCAATTTGAGTCCAGATGACTAAGAAATAGTCATCTTGAGGTCAAAGAAATTATTTTCAAGTTTAATAAAAAAATTAAGTTACAATTACTATTCATGTGAATAGTACCACATATACTATTCACATGAATAGTAACCTAGGGGGTAGACTTCTCAAGAGAATATTGGAGGGTTTTACATGCTATTGACACACACACACACACACATATTACCTGAATATAAACATATATTTTTATCTCATAAACAGTACCCATGGGTGAACAATAATTCATGGGTGAATAAAATCTATGAGTGAACAGTGACTCATGGGTGAATAACATCATTCCATGAATAGTAATCAGAATCCCTCCAGGGGTATTAAATACCTAGGAAGCCTAATATTTTCAAGAAATATTCCAAAAAAATTGGAATTTAAATAAAATATTAGGTATCATTGGACATATCGATAATTAGTTAAAATCATTTTATTACAATTTTAATGCATTAAAAATACCATCAGGTTGAATTTTAACTTATATAATTTTTATTATGAAATATTATTGCATATTCACTGATCATGGATTGAGACTAGCCTATGCATATTTGTTTTGTTTAATTATTTAATTTTAATTATTATAATTGTGTAATTTTGTAATAATTAGTTATTAAATATTTTTTTGATGACCCGTGCACTATCCCTCTATATTTAAATATATAAGGATTTTCATGTTCACATTTTGACTGATTAAAATTAAATTATGAATCTTGAGTACCCCTCACTTGTGTGTGAGTATTCATTGTAAAAATAGAAGATCTCACAATGACACAATACGATTTGAGAGCTAGCGTAGAACCAAACAAGGAGAATGCATGAGAGTTTAATGGATGCTAAAACTTGATCGAGTGCATGGATAAAGGTGTTTCCCTAGGGACTTAGCTGATCCATCATCAGATTGATGGATAAAATAGTAGAAAAAATTTAATGACATGTTAATGTATGACTGATATATGATGACATAGAAAAGTTAACAAATATGCATAGATAAAAAATGAACATGTGTGATGAATGAATTTTATTTATGTTTTGTTAAAGTTTTGAGTACAAAAACCTAGTAACAAGAGAGATAAATAGAATCATATTTAAGTCTCAAACATAACAAAAACTTAAAAACTCTCAAATTAAATAATGATTCATTAATTCTTTCCATCATTTCCATTTGAAATAACCCATGCATTTAAGGTTCTCTTCAGCCCTAGGTGAGGGTGTCTCTTACTATTGGGGAATTATTATTAAAGTGGTGGGTTGGATTAAATAAAATTTATAGAAAATAATTATCCATAGCTATCTTGTTTGAATTTTAAGGGTAATGAATTGAGTAATCAAAGTTATGCTTTGTAGGATTTGAGACTCTACTCAATAGATCATGTAGCTATGAGTTAATGTGGTTGGCCAACCAAAATCCTATCTTAAACTCTCAGAGTAGTAGTGATGCAATAGTTTGGGATAAAAATAGAGGTTTAAAGATAATTACTTCTAGAATAATCAAGAGTCTAATTATTTAAAATCTATTAGTTAAGGGATACTGTAATTTTATAAAATAGAGGGAGAAATTTAATATTAATAGATATATAACTTCTTATAATTAGTAATCAAGATAAAAGTGTTAATATTATTATGTTTTATTTTATAGAAATGTGGCTAATAATATCAAAGAAAAACTATGTTCAATATGGGAAAAAGAATAAACCACTATTGATACTAATTTCCAAGAGTGGTATAAGAACTTGCGTACACTTCAATGGTATGAAAAGATGTTGTATGTTCTAGAGTCCCCACTACTTGATAAGCCACATCAGGAAACAAGTTAGGGTTATATGGATGATTACAAGAGATTCATGGATGATGCATTTGATGTTTAAATTATAATACTATCATCAATTTATGAATAGTTATGAAATCAACATGATGAATTAGATGGTTATATCATGTTGTCTCATCTCATAGAAGTATGTGACGAGAAATTGAATTAAGAGATTCATGAGATTATGATCACGCTGATCACATATATATTGAAAGATGGAATTATAGTTGGCCCTCATGTACTAAAGATGATTGAATACATTGAAATATTTGAATAATTATAATTCAAGTTAAATCATGAACTTTAAAATCATCTCATTCTCTCATCCCTATCACCTGGTTACTCTAGTTTCATTGAGAATTGTAAAATGAATGGTTTAGATAAGACACTTTGATATATTTTGGGTAAATTTTTTCAAGAATATGAAAAGATAAATAAATATAAATATTGATTTATTATGGTGAATATAGTGAACCAACTCTTTTATACATGACTATTACATTATTTTTTTAATAAAAATCCTAATATTAATACATTCCTGGATCCAAAGGTTTGGTATCTTGGGAAAATAGTCCCATACATCACTTATACATAATAAAACATTAACATCATTTAATTTCATCTTTATAGTACTTCTATATTACTCTTGTTATCCTTAGTAAATGTAATCACCTGAGTATAAACATCAAAGAAAGGGGTGAGCTAAAATCCTAGTAAGGGGAGGGATAACATAGGAGGAATACGAGTCATAAATCAATAATACATGGTTGAGCATTATCAACATAATCATATCATAAGTAAAGGATATTCATCATTATCATAAGGTAATAATTTAAAAAATTCCTTAAATTTTTCATATGCATAATAATTTAACAATATAACATAGTGGTAAAATACCACACGTAGTTGTGACGAATGCTAGCATCATGTTCACACAGAACATATGTGAAGAAATCATAACATCATAATTATGAACAAATATAACCTAATGTTAATGCATAATAACCATAATATCATGATTTATATTACATTACTCAATTAATTGGAAGGATATATAATTCTATTCTCACCTGTTACATCATAAAATGATCATAATCATGCATTCTACATGGAAATAGAACATAAAACAATCATTACCATGAAAAAAAAACAATAGAAATTAATGATTTTTATAAGGATTTAAAATATCATACCTCATAGAATAACATTTTTTATTCACAAGTCAATAAGGTAGATCATATTTTGGCATAAGGGATCATTTTTATTTGATGAAAAAACAACTTAAGAAGAGTCAAATATGTGTTTTTCCAAAATACAGTCTTTTGAAAAGTCATTGAAATTAGATTAAAAATAATTTAGACAAGGTAGAAACATGTATATATATAAAAATAAAATGGAAAGAATAATTAAAGGGATTATTAAGGACATTATAGAAATATCCATACCGAAAATAATGTGAAAGAGGTGATAAACTAAAAGTGAAGGACTTGGGTTCAAGAATCCCCTTACCTTAAATCCCATTATGTTTCATCTCATTTTCACCTCCTGTATAATAAACTTAAGTTTTTTAAAACATTAAATCAAGAGTGAATTATATATTTTTTAAATATTTCCCATTATATTTATTTCTTTCTATTTTATAATACTATTTGTTAAACTTTATTTGTTTTAATGTCATTTTTTCTTTAAATTATCCCATCTTGTTTTGATTTTTCTATTTTTAAAGGTTATTTATACATAAATAAAATTAATTATAGATGATTAAAGTAATTTTAATTAAATAATTTTATATTATATATAATTAATACTAACCTTAAATTAATGTGGTGATAATTAGAGAGTTGAAAATGTCCTCCTAGGTAGGGAACTGACCGTTGACGGGACATTGTCAAAAGATGTGGATAGAGAAGTTTGACATATAAATTTGTCATAAATATAATAATTATAGTATTTTAACATAATTAATATAAATTTAACATACTAATTAATTAATTATATAAGTTTTGGGTTTGAAAGTAATAGATAAAAGAGTAATATAAGAGGAAAATGAGAAGAAAATTTGATGAAACCTTACCCTCTTCTTGGTGTTGCTTCTTTTCTACAACACTAAAATAGCTGAATTATTGGATTTGGTTTACTCTATAATGTCTCTATGGATTATTATGGGATTAATATATGGTATTATGATAGATACTTGGATTTATTAAGTGAAATTGAAGTGGTTTTACAAGGGGATGGAGATGTGGAATTTATAGTTGAGGAGTGGGGAATTTTAAGTTATAATAATGAATAAATTATTATATCCAAATTTAAACTTTAAATAGTAATATTTTTAACATATGAAATATATTTTAATAAAATAACATGATTTTATGGCTTTAAAACAATTTATAATTTTAATTTATTAGTTTAATCAAAATGAAAGTAGAAAAATGAAAATAATGTCTATTTAAAGGGACACTTTATACTTTTAGACATTGAAAATTTCCTTTTAGGTTTGAAAATTATATTTATTGTTTTTAAATGACTCATTTATATTATTAAATTTATTTTGGGTTGATATAACCAATTTAATATTTATTAATTAATTATTATTTCATTATTATGTCATAAAACATGCGATATTTGAAAAACTGTATTTTTACTATTCATGTAAAAAATTAAATTTTCTTATAAAATTATCAAAAATCTACCTTTGGGAAATTTTTATGTGATGATTCTAAAAATTAAATTTATTTTATAAAAATAATTTTATAGCATAGTTAATTTTATTTATTAATATACAATTTTTTTACAAAATACATTAAAATAGAGTTTATTAAAAATATGCTTATAGTTTCTTTAAGTTTTAAATAATAATATTTATTTTATATAATTATAATATTTTAAATTTCATAAATAATTCATGGTAAATATTATATATATTAAAATTTATTATATTGAGGTCAAATTACTATTCCAATGGCTATGTTACTACTCCCATTGGCCAAGTTACTATTCCTAACTTCCAGGTTACTATTTAAATGCTCTTGTTACCATTACAATGGTCATATTAACCCTTATAAATACCCTTTAATTAGTTAATTGATTATTCACTTAAATTTCCCTAAAGTTTCTACATTTTCATTTTCTAAAATATGTTTTGTTTACTAATATTTTTTTCTTTTCTATAGAATTGTTAATAGGGGTGAATATTCTAGAAGATTGGGATGATCCAAAATTTCCCATTCTATATTTTCTATTTTATATTATTTCCATTATAATATTATTTATTTTCATGGGTTTAATTGTTTAATAATGTAATGATCTCCATTAAAAAAATAAAGTGTTGTTCATTTTTCTTTGTGTTGTATGTTTATAATACTATATAATATAATATAAACCACATTTATCCAAGAAATAAATATTATTTATAAAGTATAAGTCATTAAAAGTTTCCCCAATTTATAAATTTCATCCCTAAAATTCAAAATCATATTCTCGATTGAAAAAAGATGAGGGCACATCTATTTCATTGTTTCCCTAGGTTTTCATGTCACCTATTCATATTTATAGCCCCTCTACAACATTTTGGCAAGGTGAGTTGTCATGTTTCATAGAAATTTGTATCTATTATTCAAGATCTTCACTGGATACTCCTTAAAAGAGATGCTAGGATACAAATATACCACCTCTAGATTTATTACATCTGAGGGATTAAGTATCTACTTCCTCAGGAGAGATACATGGAACACATCATAAACTTGATCCATGTTTGGTGGAAGTGTTACCTGATAGGACTCTGCTCCTCTATGACCAAGGATCTCAATGGGGAAAATATATCTAGGGATGAGCTTTTCTTTCTTTCTAAACCACATTAATCTCTTCTGTGGTGATATTTGAAGGAATACTTTTTCTCCAAATTCAAAATCTAGGTCCCTTTAGTGTTTTTCAACATATCTATTATAATAACTTCAAGTAGATTTTATATTATGTCAGATGGATTGAACATTCTCTTTCATTTTTTGCATAAGATCTAGTCCAAGTTGCTTCCATTAACAAAATTCATCCCAACATGAAGGGATCCTACATCACTTTCCATATTCATATGGAGGCATTGGAATACTTGAGTAGAAATTGTTGTTGAATGAGAACTCAACCGATGGGATATATCGATTCTATCCTCCATTAAATTCCATTTTATAGGATCTAAACATGTACTTGAGTTTATAAATTGTCCTTTTTTATTGACCATTAATTTGGGGGTGATATAATGTACTAAAATTCAATTCAGTATTCAGATCATGTTGGATACTTCTCTAGAATTTAGAAGTGAACCTTGGATCATGATCAGAGATGATTGAAAGTGATGCATCATTCAACCTCACTACTTCCTTTATGTATATATTGTAATGTTAGTTAAGCACTAAATATACCTAAATAGAAATTAAGTGAGTAGTCTTAGCGAGTCAGTCCACTACAACCCATATCACATTATTTCATTTGGTTGTATTGAAGAGACCAATAAAAAATTATATGGTGATGTTCTACCATTTACATATGGGTATTGGAAATGGTTGTACAATCCACTTGGAATTATATCACTCTTATTTAAGTTACTTACATACCAAGAAATTTTAGGTGTAATAAAAAATCTCTTTCTTCGTGTTGTCCCACCAGAAGTGCTCTCAAAGATCACAGTACATTTTGGTACCTCTAAGATGGATGAAGAAAGTAAGCTATGAGAATTATCCAATAGCTCTTTATTTATCTCAAATGATAAAGGTACAAAAATTTTAGTTAAAAACTGAATTAAACCATATTTATCAATGTTGAATTCATGAAACTTCCCTTCTTTTTCTATCATCACTTTCTTTTGAAGCTCCAAATAATCCCTTTGTGCCTCTTTGTCTTATCTTGGATAAATGGTCGACCAATCATTTGGGAAATATAGGATGTATTTCTTACCATTATAATTTCTAGATCCATCCATTTCATATCCATGAAGATAGAATATTTCTCAATCTACATCATAGATAGAGTAGTAGGTTATTTTACACTAAGAGCATCAACTACCTTGTTCAATTTTATAGGATGGTTGTGAACTAAGAAATCATAGTCCTTGATCAGCTTTAACCATCTTCATTGATGCATGTTGATCTCTTTCTATGTGAATATATAATTTAGAATTTCATAATTTGTATATATGTCACACTTATAACTATATAAGTAGTGATAAAAATTATTCATTGAAAATATTACTATAGCTAACTCCATATCTTGTATTAGTTAGTTTTTGTCATGGATATTCAACTATAATGAATCAGATGCTATCAATTTATCATTCTACATAACTACACAACAAAAAACTTTATTTGAATCATAACTGTATATCACATACCCTTCTACTCTTTAGGGGTAGTTTTTGTATAGGTGTTGTGATTATCCAATACTTTCACTTCTTAAATATTTCCTAATATTTAATTTTCCCATTTCCAAGTTTACTAAGTAATTGGGATAGTCAATCATGAAAAATTTCATACAAATTGTCAACTGTATCTATCCAATTCAAGTAAACTATATATTTTTGTGATACTTGAGGGTCTAGGTCATTCCTCAATTACATTTATATTTTAGGGGTCTATATAAATTCCTTCACTTGTGATCGATCACGTGCCTCAAGAATGTGACTTGATACATCCAAAATTTATATTTGTTAAACATAGAATACATATTATCCTTTATTAATGTTTCCAAAACAATCCTTATATACTCTTTATGTTCCTCCTTAATCAAGGAGTAAATTATAATATCATCAATAAATACTACCATAAATTTATTGAGGTAGTCTCTAAAGACTCTATTAATCAAATCCTTGAATATTTCATGGGCATTAGTAAGTCTAAAGGGAATCACTATGAACTTATCATGACCGTAACTTGTATAGAAGGATATCTTATGAATATATTCCTTCATCACCTTTATCTTACGATATCTAGAATGAGGATCCACCTTTAATATATACTAATATCCACAAAGTTGATCAAACAATTCATCAATCCTTTGAAGGGGAAACTTTTTCATTATGGTGATCTTATTGAGCTCTTGGTAATCGATGCACAACCACATTGATCTATCCTTTTTAATGAAAACGATCACTAGTGATCCCCAAGGTGATGAACTAGGTAATATTAATACTTTGTCTAAATACTCTTGAAAAATATTCTTTAACTCCTTAATCTTTATCAAGGCCATCATGTAAGAGAATTTGTAGATTAGAGTGGATATAGGTATGAGTTTTATTGATAACTCTACCTGATAGTCTAGGGGAAGTCTGAATAACTCTTGGGTAAATACATCAACATATTTCTTCACAATATGAATATCTTCAAGGTTGATACTTTCCTTAAAATAAACCATTTGGGTAATATATTCTTCTCCACTGGGTATCATCACCCACACCATTGAGGGATTCTCTATAGGAGATTCATGATCTTCCTTGAATTTATACATGATAATGGGATAGTTCAAAACACAAAAGGATATTTCATTTTCCTAATAGTTGATGAGAAATCTATATAATGAGATCCAATAAATTCCCTATATAACATCAAAATATAAAAAGGGAGGGGTTGGAGATTCACTCCAAGAATATTCCCACAAACATTAAAATGATAAGATTCCAACACTTGGGTTGTAATGATTACACTACTAAGTATTTTTATAGATATATCCACTTCAAGGTACCAAGGATGTGATTCAATAATTTTATAAAACATGAAGGAAATAATAAATTCTATAGAACTGAAATCAAATAAAAAATTTTCCATTCTTGGGTGAATTGGACGTGTACCTTTTACAACTTCATTTTCATGATCTACTTCAACAGTAGTAATGACATAACCTTTACCTTCATCCCTCAAATTTCATAGTTGTTAATGTTAATTACTCTTGATGAACCATGGTTTAGTGAACTGGATTGCATAGTTCCATTTATATATATAGTTGAATCATTGAACCATGGGTGGTGCATTGAGATATTCCTTCATTTCCTCTATCATGTAGGATAGATTATTCATGTATCTTCAATATTCATGATCTTGGTGGCCTTCTCTCCCACACTTAAATCATTTTTACCTCCCTCTGAGGCAATTTACATGATGCTTCTTTCCACATATTTGTCATGTTTGTGGTTGGATATTCTTTCCACCTTTATCATTTGATATTCTAACTTGAAACTCCATTATTTTCTTCTCATATCCATGTCCTTGAGACCATTCTCTAAAATCTGTCTATACTTTGTGGTAAAATCCGAATTCTTCTTCACAACTCCCAAATTCTTAGATAACTATAGACTTTGTAAGGTTTAATTTAATTCCACTAAAGAATATATCTATTTTTTTCATTTCTTAGAAAAAAATTGACTTTTATATTGAAATCCTTGTTAAAATTTCCTCATAAGCCATGAAAAATTCACTATAATTTTTCTAAAGCTATAAGAATTCACAATCCATATTTTTTTGAAGAGTTTGAGGGAAATACCTATTAAGAAATATTTTCTTAAATAATTCTCAATACATTTATTCTATTTCATATTTTTACATCATATTACTTATCAAAACCCAACATAGATCATCCCATCCATCTAAATAGTAAATAACTAGAGTTACATTATCATTCTAAGAACTATTGAAAATAGAAAAGTTATTATTTATTGAGTTAACCCACCATTCCATGACAAGTAGATCGAAAGATTCAATAAATGTTGGTGGTAGTTTCCATATAAAGGACTTAATGAATAGTTTTTCCTTCTTGTGTGAGGGTGTAAATTACACATAGTTTAGGTTATTGTTCATAGCTTGAGATATATAGGTAATCATCATCATAAGTTTTAAACACCATATCCCATTTCATTGGAAATTTCATTCATAAAATTGTTGCATTGTCCCTCACATGGGTTTTTAGTCTGGTTTCTCCTAGTTCCCACCATTTTCCAAAATAGTTAATGTTTGAACAAAACATAAGTTAATAAAGCATAAATAATTTATTTTTATACAAAAAATAAATTATAAATTCATATCTCATGAAATATATATGTTTAGCATAGAATTATTATCAAAGTATGATTCTAGGATCATGTGATTTAATCCTTTATAACATTAAAATAAATCATTACTTTATCTATATATCCTTCATAATGGGTTTTATAGATATTGTTATTAACTAAAGAATATCCACCTAGAGAGTGTCAAGACAGGTGTGAAATGAGGCCTATTTTTAGTGCAATAGGTATAATTTGAGTTAGTATATAACAATCCCTTTTGGTAATATTACCCCTAGGTATATACCTACCAAATCCACATCCACTTTTAGTATCTATATTGATATTTCATTACTCATAAATCACACAATCTTATACTTTACCAAAAATTTAGGATGTTTCCCTTAAAACTTAGACTTATCCCTAGGGTTTTCACTAATGTTTTCTAGTCCTAATTATAAAATTAACTAAACCATGATTTCATACAAACTATAATGAACCAAAATTTTCAAACACAACTATTACATTATTTTTAAGATAAATATCATAATAGTAACACATTCAAGGATCCAATGGTTTGGTATCTTGGAAAATTTTTGATCATACATCACTTGTATATAATAAAACATTTACATTATTTCATTCCATATTCATAGTAATTATAAATCTCTAATTTTCTCGTTAGTATATGTAATCACCGAAGGATATACATCAAAGAAAGAGATGATCTAAAATCCCAGTAAGGGGAGGGATATCATAGGAGTAATAAGAGTCATGAATCAATAGTATACAATCGAGCATAATCATTATCACTATATAATAATCATATGATTTTCAATATAATCACAAGGTAATAATTTAAAAAAATAATGTAATATAGAATATGAATAATAATGAAACATCAAAACATAGTGGTCAAATGCCACACATAATTGGGAACAAAGTTAGAATCATGTTCATGCATAACATACGTGCATAAATTGTAACATCATAATCGTGAGCAAATATAACATCATGTTCACACATAATACACATAATATCATGAGATATATCAAATTAACCAATTAATTGGAAGGATATATAATTATGGACCAACCTGTAACATTATAAAATGATTATAATCATGCATGTGACATGGAAAGAGAACATATAACAATCACAGTCATGAAATAAACCCATTGAAAAGAAATGGATTTTAGAAGGATTTCATATTTCATACCTCATGTAATAAACTTTTTTGTACCAAAATAAATATGGTAGATCATATTTTGGCATAAAATATCATATTTCTTTAAATATGAAATAACTCAATAAGAGTCAAAGATGTATTTTGAAAAAATAATGTCTTTTATTTTTTTGAAAATTTATTAGAAATAATTTAGATAAGGTAGAAACATGTATATCTCTAGAAATAAAAGGAAAAAATAGTTAAATTCCATATTAGGAACATTAGAGAAATATTTATACTAAATTTAATGTGAAAGAGGTGATAACCTGATTGAAAAGGAATTGGGTTTGAGAATCCCCTTACTTTAAATCTTGTTATGTGTCATCTCATTTACACATCCTGTATAATAAACTTATGTTCGTTAAAACATGAAACTAGAAGTGAATTATATTAATTTATTTCACTATTGTTCTATTAAAATTACTAGATTATCTTTTATAATACTCTTTGTTAAACATGAATTGTTTGGATGTCATATTTTCATTAAATTACCCTATCTTATTTTGATTTCACCTTTTTTTCAAGGTCATTTATACGTAAATAAAATTTATTCCAAAATATTAAAATAAATGTCATCGAATATTTATATGTTATATATAATTTATATTATCCATCCATGAAGGTGGTAATAATTAGAGAGTTGGCTATATCTTTGTAGGCGGTTAACCAACCCTTGATGGGACATTTTCAAAAGAGGAGGAAAGAGAAGATTGAAATATAAATATGTCATAAATATAATCATTACAGTATGTTAACATAATTAAAATAATTTTATCATGATAATTAATGAATTTTATAAGGTTTTTATTTGAAAGGAATATTGAAAATGAGGAATAGAAGAGGAAAATGAGGGACAAAAGAGGAAAATGAGAAGAAAAGTTGATGAAAACTTACCCTCTTCTTAGTGATGCTTCTTTTATACAACACAAAAATCCTTAAATACATTGAGTTGGTTTACTCCAAAATGTTCCTAAGGATTCAAAGGGTCTAAATATGTGTGATTTGGGTAGATATTTGGATTTGGTAAGTGTAAGTGAAGTGGTTTTCAATGGGTATGGAGAGTGGGTATTTATACTTGAGATGAGGGGAATTTAAGTTATAATAATGAATAAATTATTATCTTCAAGGTAAACCTTACAATAGTAATATTTTTGACATTGTAAAATATATTTTAATAAAATAACAAGATTTTAAGACTTTAAAACACTTTATAATTTAATGTTATTAGCTTAATAAAAATTAAAGGATAAAAATGGAAAAAATGTTTATTTAAAGGGACACTTTAGACTTTTAAATTTTGAAAATTAATTTTTAGTTTTGGAAATTATATTTATTGTTTTTAAATGACCAATTAATCTCATTAAAATGTGTTGGTTGGAGTAGAGTACTCAAGAGGGGTGTTAATTGAGTATCTAATAAAAATTTCTATTAGAAAGTTTTCTTAAAAAGGCTCCCTAGTAAATATGAATACGACCTAGTTAATCAAGGTAAAATGGTTATAAAAGTTTTACTGTTCAAATAACCTCTCAGAAGATTGACTAATTATCAGTAATATTAATAAGAGTTATTGATACTACTTTTGATACTATTATAATAATATAGAAATTATAACTTATATCTAAGACTAACTTATCAAAGTAAAATCTAGTGTTTTATTAAATACACAGTAACGAAGAGAAAAACTAAATTAAATAACAAAGAAGATGAAACAAGTGGTTCATTATCAAGATGAGACCTAATCCACTCCACTCAATGATCACCTAGCACCAAGTAGTTTATATTAATAAACTTGACCCACACCCTAGATTGGGGTAAACAACAGTACACAGGACTGTCCAGGTCACACAACCTCTTCCACTGTTCTTCATGGGTAAAAACTACCAGGTCACACAAGGACCTCTTACACACTTATCCATGGGAGTAAACAGATTTACAATTATGTGAGAGGAAGTATATCTTGTATCCTTCAGTTTAGGATAGGAGATAGTGTGTGTTTTAATACATACATACACACACTTCTCAAAAGCTAAAAACAATACACAATAGAGAAAAGATAATGAGAAAAGGTCAGAAGTGATCTAAGTGTTATTCTATGTGGATGTGGAATTTTAGGATGAAGTAGATACAAGTATCAAGTCCTCTTATGAAAAAAAAACGGAGTATCGCAAGTCTATAGGTTCAAAGGTGTAAGTTGTATAGATCATGTTTTTATTGAAGGTGGTATGGAGAAGTTGTTTTTGATTGATCTACGGTAGTCCAACCTTTGGAATTTAAAGTACTTTGTGTGTTCTTCAGTTGTTTCTTGTTGCACGTATCAGTTCTCTTTTCAAAATATGCTCACATGTTTTCTTCTCTACTTCGTGTCTATTGTTTCAGTTCCACACTTTTCTTTTCATTTTTGGAGTGAATGTGTTGTAGCCGACATGATGCATGTATTCTTCACCTCATACCTTGTACTGTCAGGTGACATTTCTACAAAGAAATATTAATTCTGTCAGTTCATTTAAATGAATCAAATATGACTGTTAGAAATTAAATTGAAAATAAAAAGACGAATTAATGAACGACGTCACAGTCTGTCTAGAAACGGTATCACTTGGAAATAGTGTCACCATGAAACAATGTATTCTTATTTTCCTTTGAGCGATGAGAGATTCATGATGTCATAATTGTTTTAAGATCAGGAACTGGTAGCACATATGAGGTGTTAGGATCATGGTTTTTGGTACTCTTCCAAACTTCAAATGGTGTCTTGGTGATGGTAGCATGAAACCAGTGTCATAGAATTCATGAGATCAGAAACTGGTCATGGTGTCGGGGTCATGGTGTCTGGGTCATGGTGTCTAAGTTATGGTGTCTAGGTTACAGTGTATGAGTTACGATGTCTGGGTTACAGTATCTAGGATACGATGTCTGGGTTACGGTGTCTGGGTCCTTTTCCAAAAAACTAGAACCAGTGGCAGACTCACGGTTTCTCAGACTTATCCAAGTATCTATATATAGACATAAGCACTAATATTCACATAATAAATTTAACCTAATCATTCATAAAAAAATCATTAGAGAACAAATTAAATGTATTTTACAATAATGAAACATGATTTAGGATGATTTAGGATTTAGTGGAAGTTTATTTAAAGAATAAAGAAACCAACCACCTATACACATGATTTGAGATATATTAAATAGGATTAACAAGACTTATAGGATTTACAAGATTTACAGGATTTGTGATCATTAAAACATGATTAAAACTTGAGGAGTCCAACAATCTCTCCCTTTTTGATGATCAAAAATCATATGAATCAGATACTTGTTCTTAGTGTGTTTTCTATTGCTTGAGTGTTCTGTTATCCACCTTTTGGGATTATCAAAAATATTAGAAGATAGAAAGAGAATAAATGAAAGTAAATAAGAGAATATATAGAAACAGTTCAGATTGAATAAGGTGGAAATATATGTGGAATTATAACTATTAAGAAAAAATACAAAATATCCCTATCGAAATGCAATTTTTTATTTTTCTTCACAACCATTATTCTATTTTCCCTTGGAAACAACATCAGAGAGAGCCACAAGAGTAGAAGTAAAAGTGGAAGAAGGGAGTGAGACAACTGTCAGAGAAGGAAGAGGGAGTCCTTAAAAAATAGATGGTTCCAAAGTAGGTTTGGTGGAAAACTGAGGTATGTTTTGGTCAAGGATAACAGGTCTGATCTAACTCAGATCCCGAGATACATAAATTAAGGTAGAGGGAAAGGAAGTGGATGAGGAAGAAGGTAAACTAGACCACAAGGGTGTATCTGTAGGAGCCACAATAGTAGTGCTCTACACATGAAGATAAGGCTTCAAAAAATGAATGAAGTCAGTAATAATTTCATCACCATACTACATTGATTTCTCAAAATCATCTTTGTTCTCCATGAATTTTTCCAATAAAGGGGTTAAATATTTCAGATTTTGAACTTGAGTCTTGAATTCTTGAGTGACATGAGGGATTTTCAAATACTGCTCAAGATACTTGAAGTGATTGGTCATATCATGCTTAGAGAAAATCCTATTAAAGTAGAAATCCACTTTATTAGTGATTTATTCCTGAGCATCATTTTCAATATTTGAATTAATCCACACAAAATCAAGTACTCTATCATTATTATTGAAAATAATAGATAGAATTTACTTGTCATAGAAACTTAACACTAAATGAATTTCCTCTTTAACAACATTTAAAAGTAGATCAATTTCAAAGGGTTGAGATGACTGTACAAAGGCACTGGAGGCTATAACAGCTGTATTGAGGGACTTGAGCTAATTCAGAACATTTTGTAGACATCCATTGTACTCATCAATCAGTTTTTGAGACCAATAACAATCTCATGAATCTATTATAAAATATTCTTGTTTCTCTCAGCCAATCTGTCAGCTAATGAAGTCAAGTTTGGTTGAATAATAGAGGAAACATTTTGTGGAATTTGACCACTAACATCCTTAACAAGATGAGAAACAAGACCTTGTCCTGATTTCAACTCTTTATGTATATCTTCAACCATAGCTTTGAGAGACTTCACTTCATCACTTAACTGTTTTTTCTCAATTATAACCACTTGAATTTCATGAATAATTTTTGGATGAATCTTCCATATGATATTCTCTAACATAAAAGAAAAATATCTTTCACTTAGGTTTGTTAAAGGAGAAGTTTGGGTGTTCATGAGATTTTCGACTCCGTCTAATAAATTATCTCCAAATGCTTTCAAATCACTCTAACAAACTAAATAATGAGGTTCTTGGGAAGGGTCAAGAACATGAGTTGAGACAGGATCATGTATCTTTGTAGAGATTACTTCTAGAGTTGAGACCAGTTTTAATTGAAACACAGTATATAGGTCTATTAATTTAACTAAGGCTTCTTGGGTATCATCCACATCAATGTAGCAAGGGAACTTATACTAGGGGTCCATATCTCTTTGATCTATAGGATTATGAACTTCAACACTTTCTAGACTAGGGTGCGGATCCCCCTCAACAAGTGAATCTCCCACATGACTAAGATATTCAGTTCCATGAACCAGTTCTAAAAGATCATCTCCAATACTCTCACCTATTTCTTTTCTAGCCAACTGAAAGGATTGTTCCATTATTTCCTCATCACAATGAATAACATCAAGATTACATTTTTTCCTCTAAAAGTTTTTCAACCGTAGCTTCTTTCTCAAGAGAAAGTTCTTCTTCTATATGATCCTCTGGAACAACCTTTTACCTTTAACTAAAAATATATTCTCTTCCAGAAGAAGGTTCTTCTTACAAATTAATACTTCTTTCAGTAACTAGTGCTTCTCACCTATGGATTGTGGTACTGGTGGATTACTATCTTCTTTATCCAATACAGTTTCTTCTAGAGGTGAAACAACTGCCTATTCTTCATCTTCAATAGGATAGCGAACAATTTAATCTATTTCTAGACCAGGATCAGATATGTTCTTTGGTATTGAAGGATTCTCAACCAGATTAAACTTTTCATATAACCTTTTATTATCCTCCACCTGCGACTTTTTTCATGGATTCAAACAAATTTGTATTATTTTGACTATAACCCTTGAGATAAGGAATTCATAGTCTTTGATGACTTCTTTATTCGGTCCAACGATTACTTTAGCATATAGTATAGCATAGATTAACCTTGAGTAGAAAAAGGAGGTATACTTTGAGGTTGTCTTAATAAAATCACACATATTAAGTATAACATACTTGAACAAGTTAATATTGTGTCAATTATTCATAAGATGTATAAAAAATACATCATGATATTTGCGGGTAAAAAAATCTCATTTTCTTAGACTAATCAGATTCTGGATAAACTTAAACAGTAATCTGGTTTCACCATCCAATTCAGTAGCAATAAATATTCTCTTCTTTTTATCACAAGTCAAGCTTCCCAAATCCACTTCTAAAACAAAAATATCACTAGGAGGAGTAGGACCTCTCTGGTAGTCCTCAAAAATTACTTTATGGGGTATCCCTAGGAAAGCATCCCACAACCCTAAGGAAAAAGTGCATCTTTGGCTATTGATCTAGCTCCTCACAATAAAACCATCTTCATTATTAAAAGAAAACTGAAAAAACTAATAGAATTGAGCAA
This sequence comes from Viscum album, assembly GCA_963277665.1. Lineage (NCBI taxonomy): Eukaryota > Viridiplantae > Streptophyta > Magnoliopsida > Santalales > Viscaceae > Viscum > Viscum album. The sequence goes on along the minus strand of OY728119.1, from coordinate 284,212,789 downwards.
TAATATTTGGGTAAATCAACCATTTCTCTTTTGTGAACCAATCTAGCCATCCCTACTCTTTCAGTACTTTCATAAATAAAGACTTACTTGACATCAACCACTTAGGGAAGATTTATTTTTCAGGTACCACTATTCTATCAACAAGATTCGGGTTCAATGGTCCTTCAGGCACTAACTTCGATGCTATTATCACTTTCTTCTTAGATCTGCGCTTCTCATGATTTGATGAAGATGGGAACTTCATCCTGGGAATTCAATTAGGGGTTCAAGAGAGAGAGATATATCAAGGAGGTCTTACACTTTGAGAGATAAGGGTTTCAGTTTTGAAGAAAAAAAAGATCAAGTGAAGAAAAGAGTGAAACATATTTCATTTTTATCATTTAGGGATATCAAGCATCACAAATTCAAAAGCAGAAGATGAATATAATAAAATAATCAACACGACAATACAAGTAATAAAATACAAATAAAATGAAAAAGTTTCATTATAGTGAGACCAGATCAGGTTGTCACGATGAGACTGGAACAGGTTCTCATGATGTCATATTTATAGTGTGTCTTCACACAGTGTGACTGTATTATTTGAGATAGTAAATACAAGACATTAACCAAGAGATAGTAACTGTTAGACCATAAAAATGAAATATAAACTTCAGGATAGTAAACTATATAACTTTGAGAGTGAGATAGTAATCTTAAAACAGTGACTTGTGAAACTATAAACTATGAAACAGTAAGTTGTGAAACAATACACTTTATACTTAAGGTTCATCATTCCTAATTCATGTATGATGTAATATATCATTTCAAAATTTAATGGTTTGGTGAATATATCAGTAAGTTGATATTTAGTTCTAAAAAATTCCAAAGGGATATCACATTTTTGATAATAGTCTCTTAAAAAGTGATGTCTTACATCAATATGTTTTGTCCTAGAGTGTGAAACAAGATTTTTTGAGATGTTAATAGCACTTATATTGACACAATTTATCGGTACATTCCTTAATTGATATCCATAATCTAGTAATGTGTGTTTCATCCACAAAATTTATGCACAAAAACTACCAGAAGCAATGTATTCAACTTCTATAGTAGATAATGAAATAGAGTTTTGTTTCTTACTACACCATGATACTATAGACTTCCCTAAAAGGTGACATGTTCTAGAGGTACTTTTTATATATAACTTAAAACCACAAAAATCAACATTAGAATACCTAAATAACTCAAATGATTGTCATCTGGGATAGAACAATCCTAGATTGGGTGTATGTTTGAGGTATTTAAAAATCCTTTTAAAAATATTTAAATGAGATTCCTTAGGGTTTTCTTGAAAACAAGCACTCATACATACACTAAACAGAATTTCAGGTTAGCTAGCATTTAAGTAGAGTAAGCTTCCAATCATTCCTTTGTAAGTGGTTTGATCAATAGATTTTCTATCTTCATCAAAATCCAACTTATAAGTAGTACCCAATGGAGTATAACTACTTTTATTGCTATCCAATACAAAACATTTTATAATATCTTTAGTATATTTGTTTTGATTTTAAATAATACCATATTTATTTCGAAAGATTTGAAATCTAGGAAAGAATTTTAGTTTACCCATTAAACTCATTTCAAATTAATTTTTCATCATTTTAGAAAATTCAATTCATAAAGAATTTTTTGAATATCCAAAAATAATATCATCTACATAAACTTGAACTACTAAAACATCATTGGAAATTCGTTTTATAAAAAGTTTAGGATTAGCTAAAACTTTTGTAAAAACTTTGTAAATAAGAAAAGTACATAATATATCATACCACACTCTTGGAGCTTGTTTTAAACCATACAAAGCTTTTGATAATTTGAAAACATGATTTGGAAAGTGAGGATTTGTGAAACCAGGGGGTTGTTCAACAAAGACATCATTAGCTATATACCCATTTAGGAATGCACTCTTAACATCTATTTGATATAGTTTGAAATTCATATGAGCAATATAAACAAGTAGGATTCTGACAGCTTCAAGTCTAGATAATGGTGCAAAGGTCTCCTCATAGTCAATTCCTTCATCTTGACTATAGCCTTGTGAAACCAATCTAGCCTTGTTTCTCACTATATTACAAACTTCATCTACCTTATTTCTAAACACCCACTTAGTGCCTATGGTAAATATGTCTTTGGGTCTATCAAAAAGTTTCTAGACTTTGTTCCTTTAAAAATGATTAAGTTCTTCTTGCATATCCATCACCCAAAAATCATCATTTATAGTATCATTAATGTTTTTAGTTTCAAGTTGTGATAAGAAAACTTGATATTCAACATGATCTCTAAGAGAAACTCTAGTTTGAGTTCCTTTATCTAAATCTCCTACAAAACATCTAAAGGATGTTTCTTAAGGGTTATAATAGCTCAAGAAAAAGAGGGGCTAGTTATTTCAGGTTCTTTAAAAGGTTTGGGTTCATTATGACTTGAATCTAGAGAATTTATAGAACTAGGGTTTTTCCCAGATTCCTTTACAGGATGGTTAGAGGATTTATCATTGTTGTCTAGATTTGACATATCATCCTCAAGATTCTCTAGAGAGGTATTAGTCTTATGTGGATATGTTTCACCAAACTTGACTTGGACATATTCTTCTACACATTTAGTTCTTTTGTTAAACATTCTATAGGATTTAAAAGAGATTGAATATCCCAGAAAAATTACTTCATCAATCTTGGATGAAATATTGGAAATATTTTCCTTAGTATTAAGGATATAGACTCTAAAACCAAAAACATTGAAGTAGCTTACTTTGGGTTTTCTATTGTTTCATAACTCAGATGGAGTTATTTTAATAATAGGTCTTATCAACACTCTATTAATAATATAGAATGATGTATTTATAGCTTCATCCCAAAAAATAAATAGGTAAGTCATATTCACTAAGCATGGTTCTAGAAATCCCTTATAAGTTCTTATTTATTCTTTTTACAACTCCATTTTTTGAGGTGTTATAGGGGTAGAGAAATTATGATTATATCCATTTTTTGAGAAAAAAGATTAGAAATCTTGATTATTAAACTCACAGCCATGATCACTTCTTAAAGATTTAATTCTAATTCCACCAAGATTTTTTATAGTTTTTTCATATTTGGTAAAATGAGAGTAGGCTTCACTTTTGTGAGCCAAAAATAAATTCCAAGTATATCTATAAAAGTCATCTACAAGAACATAAACGTAGTGCATACCATTTAAACTAGAAACTCAAGATGGTCCAAAAAAATCCATGTGAACCAACTTGAGAGGTTGAGAAGTTGACACTTATTTATTTGGTTTGAAGGAAATTTTGTGTTTCATTCCCTTTTAACAATGATTACACACTTTATCATTTGGAAACTCAAGTTTGGGTAGGTCTTTGACCAAATTTTTTCTATTTAGCTTTCTAAGGGAGTGAATATTGTAGTGTCCTAGTCTTTTATGACAAATCCAAGATTATTTGTGAAATACAATTAAACATGAAGCATTTTGAGAAAATAAAGAATCTATGTTAATAGAGTATAAAATTTCATTTCTCAATGTAGAAAATACTAATTCAATTTTATAATTAAAAACATTTCAAGAACCATTTTCATAACATGAAATCCATCATCACATAGTTGTGAAATACTAAGCAGATTACATTTCAGTCCATGAACAAAAAGTAATTTGGAAATTAAAACAGAGTTTGAGTTAATGATTTGGTCAAGGATAATGATTTTTCATTTAGCATTGTCATCAAAAGTGACTTGTCCACCATCAATTTTTATTAAGTTCTTAAATCACGAATTGTCTCCTGTCATGTGTCTTGAACACCCATTGTCCAAGCACCATAATCTTTTACAAGAACTCTTTAAACAATTTTCCTTTAAAATAGCTAAATAAAAATAGACTTTGGTACCCATATTTGTTTGGGTCCAGTAATATTAGTAACTAGTGATTTAGGAACCCAAATATCCCTCATAGGTTTCCTATAAGAATTATGGAAAGTACTTGAAAAATAAACTCTATTTGGTCCAAAAAAGCATGAAACAGTAGAGAGTGTATCATAATTTTAACTAGCATAATGTTTTCTTGAACTTGGAGTAAAGCTTTAGGTTCTAGATTTAGAAACAAATTTTTTTTTCTAAAATTTATTTTACCAGTTTGATATCCAATACTAGTAGTGTATTTGGGGGAAATCTGTTTACCTAGAATTTGTACCAAGGTATCTTTACCATTAGTAAACCTTTCACAATACTTAATTAGTTTCTCATTAGAGAGCTTTAGTTTATTGTTTTCTTTGAGTAATTGAACATTTTTCTCTCTTTCTATAGTAAGTTCATTTTTAATAGTTGAGGTAAGATCATAATATTTCTTTATAGACTTGTATTTGTCCTTTAGTTCATTATATGTATCTTAAAATAGTATTAAAATACTCAAACATCTCTTCGTTAGACATATTTTTAGAATCACTTTCATCTCCAGAATAATAAGAATTTTTTTACATGATATTCCAAGGTTACCACAGATGTATTTGTCATAAAACACATATTGGATTTTTTATCCTTTTCATCATGTGAAGATTTTGAGTCACCTGAACTATCCTCAGAAGCACTCCATGTTGATTTCAGTACCTTTTTATACTTTCTATATTTGTCCTCATATTTCTTATAATTGAGCTTGGGATAGTCAACCTTTACATGTCCTTTTTTCTTACATTCCTAACATACTATCTCATCAGACTTGTAATTTATTTTCCAATATTTCTTATAGATTCTATTTTGATCATATATTCCTTTTAAGTTAGGATTTCGAAAAAATTTCTTCCTTTGGAAAAATTTATTAAACCTTTTGGCTAATTGAGCCATATCTTCATCACTGTCAGGTGATGATTATTCAATGCTGGAACTTTCTATAGAGACTTGCAGTTTCAACTTTTAGTTTTTTATAGAGGTGGTGGTATTAAATTCCACATATTTTCTTTTGGGTTCATCCTTATCTTCCATGTTTAATTTTATCTCTCCTTCATACATCATTATTTTACCAATGAGTTTATTGACATGCAATTTGCTGATATCACATGACTCTCTAATAGAGACAGAGGTTCCTCTCTATCTATTAGGTAGGCATATGAGAATTCTCATGATTTGTTCTTTAGTAGTAACTTATCTTCCAAGAGAAATCATTGTGTTGACAATTTCATTGAACCTGAGATACATGTCAGAAATAGGCTCATTGAGATTCATTTTAAAATTACATATTTAATATATAAGTATTGAGTCTCATTTCTTTCACACTAGAAGTTCCTTTAAGTGAAATAGAAAAGGTATCCTAAATTTCATGGGTAGTTTTACATGAAAATATTCTGTTAAATTCCTCATATCCTAAAGAGAAATATAAAGCATTCATGGATTTGCAATTTTTATTGTAAGGAGTCTTTGTTTGGTCATCCCAAGTAATTCTATCAGTAGCAGGAATTTTATACTCATATATAATTGAAGAAAAAATTTCAAGGACCATAATTTCTATATACATTTTCAATTTAATTTTCCGTTGGGTATAATTAGTTACATTAAAGAATGGTGGTATGTTTGATGCATCACCTTCCAGTCTATTATCCATAATAAAGAAATACTTTTAAAGAGCTAGAAATTTTGAATTAACATAAATTTACAGATCTTTAAAGTACAACTAAAATCACAGTTGAATAGATTTTAAAAACAGATTCTTAAAAAGAATATAAACTCCTTTGATACCAAATTTTGGTCGGAGTAGAGTACTTAAGAGGGGGGGGGGTGAATTGAGTATCTATTAAGAATTTTTGATAGAAAGTTTTATTAAAAATGTTCCCTAGTAAAAATGAATGCGACCCAATTAATCAAGGTAATATGGTTTTAAAAGTTTGACTGTTCAAATAACCTCTCATAAGATTGATTAATTCTCAGTAATATCAATAAGAGTTATTAATAGTACTTTTGAATATATTCTAATAAGATATAACAATTATAACTTCTATCCAAGACTAACTTATCAAAGTAAAATCTAGTGTTTTCTGAAATACACAGTAAAATAGAGAAAAACTAAATTAAATAACACAATAGATGAAAGAAGTGGTTTAGTCTCAAGCCAAGACCTAATCCACTCCACTTGGTGATCACCTTCGACCAAGAAGTTTATATTAATAAACTTGATCCACACCATGGATTGGGGTAAACAACAGTGCATAGGACTGTCCAGGTCACAGGACCTCTTCCACTGTTCTTTGTGGGTAAAAACTACCAGGTCACACAATGTAGAGGCCCGAAGCTTGACGTACATGGAAATTACATTACTTTTGCGGAATACTTAATACATAAAAAAAACAGGCACACAAGGACCGTAGTAGTTTAGTGTCTTTGGAAACTCAGAATAAAATCTTCTAATCCTGGTGAAAGATCTTCAACATCTCCCAATAAAGGTCTTCCCCTTTTTTTCTTACCTAAAACCTTTATTTATATCCTGCGGAAAATAAAACATAAAAGGGGTGAGCTCAAATTCCCAGTAAGGGTAAACATAGAGAACATAAAACAATCCATAAACATTTGAATGTAAAAACTTGAACAAAAAATCTAAACATCAAAATCTTGAGCAAAGACATGAATCTTGGAAGTACGTAAGGCATATATCATAAGGGAACATCAATCATGATAAAATAGTATGGGAATAAAATATGTAATTGTGGAAACCATTAAGCACATGATATTATTTCCATAGTATCCAAGGCATTGCTGCCAAGACCATCTTAGTGGAAAAAGTCCCCTTGTGAATCGAGTTTACTCCACGTTCCAGTCCTGTATTACTGAACCGGTTTAACTTGCCGTTTCATCCATGTCTATCTCATGAGATATTAATCTTTACCCAGTGAATTGGAGGGAGATATAGCTCCCACCCATCTCATAATGAAATCATTCTTACTTGTACCACAAAATAAACATACATCATTCATAATAACCCAATAAATAAAATGGGTTTCATAAACATCATCCCATCATCACATAATCCATATAAAAGAAATGGATATCATTTAATAATAAGAAAAGTGAAACCATGTAAATCATAGAGACATGATACTTGAAATATACACATGTAAAATAATGTCATCTTAGATGAAAATGGTTTTGATAAAACACTTGAAATGAATTCTTGAGGAAAATATCCTTTTTTCTTCAAAATCATTTTCTTTTCACAAAATGTCATGAAATTTTAGAAGAAAAGGTTTTTGTTGAAAATAGTCATGAAATATTTTTGAGGAAGCTTCATGAAAATAAGGCTTTATAAAACCATAAAAATCCATTCACGCCGTATAAGTTAAAAATAACATTCTCCTCGTAGTTTTGTCGGAAAAGTCAAAAAAGTACCTCATAATGTAAACAAAAGAAATATTACTTACATACCATGTAGTAAAAGTAAAAAATGGGTAAAAATTACTTTAAACATACATGAAAACACTTTTATAAAACATGGACATGGATGATATAAATAACCCCAGTAAATACTTACGAATAAACAATCTCAGATAAAAACGAGATTGGAAAAGTTATCCCTTACCTTAGGTCCGATATGCTTCATATGGTTATGAACCACCTCTATAATGATTTAAATAATGTCATTGAATTATTAAATAATCATATTCACTATTATTATATCATATATGTTTCACTTATGACTTTATATTACCAGTTCTTTTGTAAATTCCATGTTAAAGTAGCGTTTTGGGTAAAATCATTTCATTTATCGTATGTGTTTCGACTTTTCGTTTCTTGATATTATTACTTATATCCTGATTTAAATAATTACAGAATGTAAAACATGATTTATATATAATATATATTTATCATATACATATATATTATAGATCGATAAAAGGAATGAAATACACCGTTCATGGAGACGGTAGGCCGTACGTACGCATGAACGCTGTTTTCGTTTCCTTATTGAATTGAATGAAACTAAATAGATGACATAAATATATATATATACATAAATCCAGTAGAATTATTATTTTATATATTTCATTATTATTCATTATATAAACTTTATGATCATTCATGTATGGTTAATCATGGAGAATGAATCTCATCGCGTCGTGGAAACGGTAGTCCATATGTACGCACGAGCGATGATATAGTTCCCATAATTATAGAATTGGAGTGGATGGTATAATATATCAGAATCAATATGATGTTATAATAACCATATATAGTTATTCTTTACACCATTATACCCATCCATGTAAGGTGTTGGTGGAAAAACAGATTATACCACGGCGTGGAGACAGTATTCCGTACGTACGCACGCGCGGTGATTTTATTTTTCGTAGGATGGATAGAAGGTAAAATAGGGTTGTTTCATATTTATAATAACATATCAGTATTTTAGGGATACTTATGTTGTAACTTCATAATTAAACAACAAAATAATAAGAAGTTTAAGAAGAAAGAAAATTGAAAGAATCGGTAACGGATATTACCTCTTCTTTGACACGCCTCTTTGAATCCTCCTCTCAGGGTACTAAAATTGGTCATTGAGGAAGACCAGGACCTCTAGGATGTTTCTAGTGAAGTTGATAAGGGAAATGGTCAGGGTTTGGCCGAGCTTAAAGGTTCAAATTGGTATTAGGAAGAGAGGGAGGAGGTTCCCTTTTATAAGGGAGGAGAGGGGCACCTTTTGAAATCTTAAAAATATTAATTTATAATAAATCTAAACCCACTTAAAAACCTCAAAAAATGACTCATATTCAAATATTAGATGATATAGGGTTGTAATATCATAAAACAATAAAATTTAGACATGTTAGGAATTTATTTTCAACATTATCAACTTGATTTATCCTTATTTAATCAATTTAATTTTATTTGTGGTAATAACATTATAAATTTTAAATTATAACAAATAATTACTTATTTGTTGTGAATTGTCCATAATAGGATACTTTATAACATTTTATAACATATAAATTTAAATTTATAATTTTTAAATATTTTTGTGATTTTTAAACAATTTTATAATATGTTATTTTTATAAAATAACAATAGTGTCAATTTTGACACTATTCATTTATTTGAATTTAAATAAAATATATACAGTAGATATGTTCGAACTAAAAGCTTTAATAGATTCATAAAAGGTAATATGTATCTAGAAAATTAGTGGAGAATATTAAATAGTTCATATAATATTTATTTTATTATTTTTAAAACCATTTATTTGGTTTATCTATTAATAAATTAATTACTACATCATTTTTGTATAATTATTTAATATACTTATTTGTCGCATAAACATTAAAAATAAAATTCTATGATGAAGATAAATCTATTAAATTTCATAATAATACTTTTAATAGAATTTATAATCTTAAAGTCACAATATTTAAATTGTTATATTTATTAAATTATGAAGGTGACAACTTTGGCATCATTTAAAATAAAATAATATAAGTGTCATAATCGCTTTTATAAGGCTCCAAATGGTCATATATTCGACCATTTAATGATTATGTTTTACATGTACATGAAAAATAAATTTTGTTCAGGGTTTTTTGACTTTAATGGTCACTATTAGTTTAATAAAAACTATATTCTTGATTTTTCACTAGATAAACAATTTCTGCATCACTATTGTGTCACAATTAATGATAATTATTTAATCCCTAAAAATTATAAATAAATTCATATGATGTAGATAATTTCATTAGATTTATGGAGACTATTAATGTTCGAAGTTTCATGAAGTTTATCACTAAATTAAAATTAATATACTTATAAGATTTAAGAGAGTGACATGTTGTCACTTTCTTTAGTTTTAATAATAATTAAGTTATTTTCATGGAAAAAAGTCCATTAAATGATTCTAATCCGACCCTTAGGTGATATGGGTAGACTTTTAGTAATACAATAGGATTTTTTCAGGTGTTAGAGTAATTTGTTGAATCTTATATTTACCCTTAATTACCCGATTTACCTTTAACTATGGTAAATAAAATTTACCGTAGTTACTATTCATAATGCCCAAAAATAAAAAGTAGTCTATTAATATAATTTGGACCCACTGATTCTAAATATGGAATCATTTTTTCCAAATTCAATACACATATTTTGCATAAATTAAATTAAAATTAATCCCATTGTCGAAAGAAAAGGGGTTTTTGTTTAAAACATTGCAAAAGATTGAATTTATTTAACCTACGAATTCAATGTAAAATCAAGGCTAATGACATAAATTATATTAAATGGTAAAAATATATTCTATTTATAATTTTAAACCATTCAATATTATAATTTATTCACATATGTTATTACCATGAAAAAAGTTTTTTTTAATTAAAATATAGCGTGTTTTTACTATTCATTAAAATATGAAAGTTATCAGAATAATATGAAAAAATTATCCAAGGTAAAATTTTATATCCTGATTCCAAATAATAACTTTATTTTGTAAAATTTAACTTATAAACATGTCAAAAACTAGATTTAAAGTGGGTGTTCCATTAAAAGGCGACAAAACTGCATTTTTTGAAAAATACTTATTTTACCTGAAAAATTTATTTTGTTCTTATACCATGTTCTAAAAAATGTGTAAGATGAATAATAATGTTATAAAATTCAAAATTTAGTTAATACTATTCATAATGGCTAGTTCATAATAATATTATAATAATATATCGTTGTTTAGTAAAACCCGGTATTGCGTACAACACACGCTATCGAGGAAGGTCGCGATTGCGTGTAATGCAAGCCAAGTCAGGGTTGCGTGTTGTGCAAGACTCATACGTTGTTTTTTATAATAAAATCCAACCATATTTCATTTATACAGTGAATATATATATATATATATATATAGACACACTCAATGTTTCGTAGAATAACTACTATCAAAATTGCGTGTAACATGATCCCAGAATAGTGTTGTGTATAAAGCAAGCTCATACTGTGTTGCATATAGAGCAAGGTAATCTTGATGTAGCTTAAAACACAAGACATCAATGAAATTAAAAGAATGTTTTTTTCATAAAATCTCGGGGTGTTACATTCTACCCCCCTTAAAATGAATTTCTCCCTCGAAATTCGCCGGGGTTATAAATCGTTTACTATTTATAGAAACCCACATCGTAAAAAGGAATACTGAAACTTAATTTTTAAAAACTAAAGTATGAAATGTAACAATTACCCAATGAAACTCATCACTGGGATTCCATATAGGAGAACATAGGTGAAAATATGGATATGGAAGAAAAATCTAACCATCAAGTTCTCATGGAGAGTGGTAGAGAACATGGCTATGAAAAAGCCATAAATCACAAAGCCATAGATTTGTGATGATCTAAGGTACCATCTGATTCTTCGGATATAAGGGCACTAGGACAACATTTTTGGTTTTCAAGATCATTTCCCTAAAGTTGATCAAATTGGAATTAGAAGAAATACTTTCGTGATTTTAGTACAGTCTCACCATTGGTCGTTCTTTGGACAATTTCCACTTCATCTCTTAATGAAATGAAGTTGAATTCGTTATTTGTGAAGTGTTAGAAGATCATGTGATAGAATGATGGGTCATTCCATCTGTGTCAAACAAAAGGTTATAAAAGTTATCAAAAATACATAAGTCCATCTATAGTGATATTAATCGTATATGGTTCCTAAAATGGACTTATACTTCATATATCATACTACTTAATATAATAAAACTGGTTTCTACTAAACAGGGACTTTCTTTAGGCCAGTGGTAGGCAATAAAGGCCAGTCGCACTTTAGTTGGGGGTTCGATTCCCACAGCCTTGTCCGACGTGATGGGCTATCGCCCATCCTACAGGTTGTCCTTTTTATAAAACTACATTACTATAACATCCCATTAATAATATCGAAAAAAGTTCTATCCTTAAACAATACTAACTTATGTCCAACATAATCCATTATAATCTTTCGGCTTATCTAAAATACTTCGGTCCAAGCTCATAATATAAAGAAAATGATTACTTGAAATGTCACATAACAATCACGTGAATGACATCATTTATCCCCAATATATCATAAGATATATCTTGTTGGTCAAATTACAAACACGTGAATACCTTAATCATGTATTCTCTTGAAGAATGAATACCCATTGAACCTTAGTGAAAACATGAATGCAGTTAAAAGTTAACACTTTCCACATACCAAAATCCTCAAAACTCTATATACTCAAACCATGATATCACTTAGTCCTTATATCAATCATGAGCTCATGAATACAATCAAACATCTCATTATCTTCTTATCCTTTCATTATGCACATATCATCTACTTTCCAAAAATATCTGAATAACATTTCATGGTTACCGGTACCATTCAACATATACTTTAAAATACTTTAGGAAAAAAAATAGTGTAACAATACTTAGATGATTATTTATTCCATAGTACCATACATTATTCTTTATAAACATACAATCATTCCACTAACTTCTTAAACCACTGATTGAGCTTCATCATTTCTTTCATCTCATATTTCATTTGTAGTATCCTCATCATCATCCACATAAATACTACTCATATGACCATGCTGATTCTCTTCATGAGATTTTCCCTTAGGGAATTGGTTTGCATAATGCCCATACATTCCACATTTAAAACATCTAATCATTGTTGATGTCGTAGAAATAACATTATCCTTGTCCATGCTGTTAACTGAACCTTTTCCTTTTCACTTACTGGATTTGTGTCCTTCTTTTCCACACCCAAAGCATATTTTAGTTCCTTTGAAACAATCTCCCCAATGCCTTTTCCCACATTATTTACATGAGGGAAATTGAACTTTCTTTCCTCTATGATCATCATGAAACTCCATCTTTCTCTTATTATCTAAGTCGGGAAACTTACCAAAGTTGAGATTATTGATCATATTATAAGATTTCTGATTAGGCATAATAACTATGTTTGGACTTCCAAATCCCTTTTCATTTGGTTTCTCATGAAGAATATCATTCCATTGTCTGTCATATCCTCCATTATCGTGAATCTTCCTGTTTCCAGCCATTTTCTAAAACCCAAAAAGAATAGTGTGAGAGGAAAAAATCATGCTAGGGAAAACAACATAGTAAAGGGGAAGTACCGTCAATATCTAACATCTTAGGTTAAATTCTAAGATCATTAGCATAATTCTAGGACTATAACCTATACGTATACTTAACCTTAGGGACATCCTTAGACATACCTTAGACATATCTCTAGGGATCTCACTAATGTTCTCGCATCCTAGTTTCCAGAGGTTGACTGAAACTTTCCTCTGATACCAACTGTAGAGGCCCGAAGCTTGACGTACATGGACATTACATTAATTTTGCAGAATACTTAATAAATAACAAAAATAGACACACAAGGACTGTAATAGTTTAGTGTCTTAGGAAAATTGGAATAAAATCTTCTAATCGTGGTGAAAGATCTTCAACATCTCCCAATAAATATATTCCCCTTTTTTTCTTACCTAAAACCTTTATTTATATCCCGGGGAAAAGAAAACATAAAAGTGGTGAGCTCAAATGCCCAGTAAGGGTAAACATAGAGAACATAAAACAATCCATAAACATTTGAATGCAAAAACTTAAACATAAAATCTAAACATCAAAATCTTGAGCAAAGACATGAATCTTGGAAGTATGTAAGGCATATATCATATGGGAACATCAATCATGATAAATATCATGGGAATAAAACATGTAATTTTGGAAACCATTAATCACATGATATGATTTCCATAGTAGCCAAGGCATTGCTGCCAAGACCATCTTAGTGGACAAAGTCCCTTTCTGAGTCGAGTTCACTCCTCGTTCCAGTCCTGTATTACTGAACCGGTTTAACTTTCCGTTCCAGCCATGTCTATCTCATGAGATATAAATCTTTACCCAATGAATTGGAGGGATATATAGGTCCCACCCATCTCATAATGAAATCATTCGTACTTGTGCCACAAAATAAACATACATCATTCATAATAACCCAATAAATAAAATGGGTTTCATAAACATCATCCCATCATCACATAATCCATATAAAAGAAATGGATATAATTTCATAATAAGAAAAGTGAAACCATGTAAATCATAGAGACATGATACTTGAAACATAAACATGTAAAATAATGTCATCTTAGATGAAAATGGTTCTGATAAAACACTTGAAATGAATTCTTGAGGAAAATATCATTTTTTCTTCAAAATCATTTTCTTTTCACAAAATGTCATGAAATTTTAGAAGAAAAGGTTTTTGTTGAAAATATTCATGAAATATTTTGGAGGAAGCTTCATGTAAATAAGGCTTTATAAAACCATAAAAATCCATTCACGCCGTATAAGTTAAAAATAACATTCTCCTCGTACTTTTGTCAGAAAAGTCAAAAAAGTACCTCGTAACGTAAACAAAAGAAAGATTCCTTACATACCATGTAGTAAAAGTCAAAAATGGGTAAAAATGACTTTAATAATACATGAAAACACTTTTATAAAACATGGACATGGATGATAAAAATAACCCCAGTAAATACTTACGAATAAACAATCTCGGATAAAAACGAGATTGGAAAAGTTATCCCTTACCTTAGGTTCGATATGCTTCGTATGGTTCCGAACCTCCTGTATAATGATTTAAATAATTTAATTGACTTATTAAAAAATCATATTCATTGTTATGATATCATATATGTTTCACTTATGACTTTATATTACCAATTCTTTTGTAAATTCCATGTTAAAGTAGCGTTTTGGGTAAAATCATTTCATTTATCATATGTGTTTCGACTTGTCATTTCTTGATATTATTACTTATATCCTGATTTACATAATTCCAGAATGTAAAACATTATTTATATATAATAGATATTCATCACATACATATATATTATAGATCGATAAAAGGAATGAAATACACCGTTCATGGAGACGGTAGGCCGTACGTACGCATGAACGATGTTTTCGTTTCCTTATTGAATTGAATGAAACTAAATAGATGACATAAATATATACATACATAAATCCAGTAGAATTATTATTTCATATATTTCATTATTATTCCTTATATAAACTTTATGATCATTCATGTATGGTTAATCATGGAGAATGAATCTCATCGCGTCGTGGAGACGGTAGTCCGTATGTACGCACGAGCGATGATATCGTTCTCATAATTATAGAATTGGAGTGGATGGTATAATATATCAGAATCCTTATGATGTTATAATAACCATATATAGTTATTCTTTACACCATTATACCCATCCATGTAAGGTGTTGGTGGAAAAAACAGATTACACCACGGCGTTGAGACGGTATTCCGTACGTACGCACGCGCGGTGATTTTGTTTTCCGTAGGATGGATAGAAGGTGAAATAGGGTTGTTTCATATTTATAATAACATATCAGTATATGAGGGATAATGTTGTTATTACTTCATAATGAAACAAATAAATAAGAATAAGTTGAAGAAGAAAGAAAATTGAAAGAATCGGTAACGGATATTACCTCTTCTTGGACACGCCTCTTTGAATCCTCCTCTTAGGGTACTAAAATTGGTCTTTGAAGAATACCAGGACCTCTAGGATGTTTCTAGGGAAGTTGATAAGGGAAATGGTCAGGGTTTTTTCGAGATTAAAGGCTCAAATTGGTGTGAGGAAGAGAGGGAGGAGGTGCCCTGTTATAAGGGAGGAGAGGGGCACCTTTGGAAATCTTAAAAATATTAATTTATAATAAATCTAACCCCACTTAAAAACCTCCAAAAAATGACTCATATTAGAATGTTAGATTATATAGGGTTGTAATAGCATAAAACAATAAAATTTAGACATTTTAGGAATTTATTTTCAACATTATCAACTTGATTTATCCTTATTTAATCAATTTAATTTTATTTGTGGTAATAACATTCTAAATTTTAAATTATAACAAATAATTACTTATTTGTTGTGAATTGTCCATAATTGGATACTTTATAACATTTTATACCATATAAAGTTAAATTTATAATTTTTAAATATTTTTGTGATTTTTAAACAATTTTATAATATGTTATTTTTATAAAATAACAATAGTGTCAATTTTTACACTATTCATTTATTTGAATTTAAATAAAATATATACAGAAGATATGTTTTAACTAAAAGATTTAATAGATTAATAAAAGTTCATATGTGTCTAGAAAATTAGTGGAGAACATTAAATAGTTCATATAATATTTATTTTATTATTTTTAAAAACATTTATTTGGTTTATCCCTTAATAAAATAATTACTACATCATTTTTGTATAATTATTTAATATACTTATTTGTTGCATAAAAATTAAAAATAAAATTCTATGATGAAGATAAATATATTACCTTTCAAAATAATACTTTTACTCGAATTTATCATCTTAAAATCAAAATATTTAAATTGATATATTTATTAACTTATGAAGGTGACTACTTTGGCATCATTTAAAATAAAATAATATAAGTGTCATAATCGATTTTATAAGGCTCCAAATGGTAAACTATTCGACCATTGGATGATTATGGTTTACATGTACATGAAAAATAAGTTTTGGTCAGGGTTTTGTGCCTTTTATGGTCACTATTTGTTTAATAAAAACTATATTCTTGATTTTTCACTAGATAAACAATTTCTGCATCACTATTGTGTCACCATTAATGATAATTATTTAATCCCTAAAAATTATAAATAAATTAATATGATGTAGATAATTTCATTAGACTTCTGGAGACTATTCATGTTCTAAGTTTCATGAAGTTTATCACTAAATTAAAATTAATATACTTATAAGATTTAAGAGAGTGACATGTTGTCACTTTCTTTGGTTTTAATAATAATTAAGATATTTTCATTGAAAAAAGTCTATTAAATGATTATAATCTGACCCTTAGGTGATATGGGTCGACTATTAGTCATCCAATAGTATTTTGGCAGGTTTTAGGGAAATTTTATAATCTTATATTTACCCTTAATTACCCGATTTACCTTTAACTATGGTAAATAAAATTTACCGTATTTACTATTCATAATGCCCAAAAATAAAAATTAGTCTATTAATATAATTTTTATCCACTGATTCCAAATATGGAATCCATTTTTCAAAATTCAATACACATACATTTCAGAAATTAAATTAAAATTAATCCCGTTGTCGAAAGAAAATGTGTTTTTGTTTAAAACACTGCAAAAGATTGAATTTATTTAACCTACGAATTCAATGTAAAATCAAGGCTAATGACATAAATTACATTAAATGGTAAAAATATATTATATTTATAATTTTAAACCATTCAATATTATAATTTAATCACATAAGTTATTATGATGAAAAAATTTGTTTTTAATTAAAATATAGCGTGTTTTTACTATTCATTAAAATATGAAAGTTATCAGAATAATATGAAAAAATTATCCAAGGTAAAATTTTATATCCTTATTCCAAATAATAATGTTATTTTGTAAAATTTAACTTATAAACATGTCAAAAACTAGATTTAAAGTGGGTGCGCCATCAAAAGGCGGCAAAACTGCATTTTTTGAAAAATACTTGTTTTACCTGAAAAATTTATTTTGTTCTTATACCATGTTCTAGAAAAAGTGTAAGATGAATAATAATGTTATAAAATTCAAAATTTAGTTAATACTATTCATAACGGCTAGTTCATAATAATATTATAATAATATATCGTTGTTTAGTAAAACCCGATATTGCGTACAACACACGCTATCGAGGAAGGTCGTGATTGCGTGTAATGAAAGCCAAGTCAGGGTTGCGTGTTGTGCAAGACTCTTCCGTTGTTTTGTATAATAGAATCCAACCATATTTCATTTATACAGTTAATATATATATATATACACACTCAATGTTTCGTAGAATAACTACTATCAAAATTGTGTGTAACATGATCCAAGAATAGTGTTGTGTATACTACAAGCTCATACGGTG
The DNA here is from genome assembly GCA_963277665.1 of Viscum album. Classification (NCBI taxonomy): domain Eukaryota; kingdom Viridiplantae; phylum Streptophyta; class Magnoliopsida; order Santalales; family Viscaceae; genus Viscum; species Viscum album. The sequence goes on along the minus strand of OY728119.1, from coordinate 284,194,809 downwards.
CTACATATAGAGAAAGGTAATCTTGTTGTAGCTTACAACACAAGACATAAATGAAATTAAAAGAATATTTTTTCATAAAATCTCGGGGTGTTACACACAAGGACCTCTTCCACACTTATCTGTGGGAGTAAATAGATGTACAAAGATGTGAGAGGAAGGATATCTTATATCCTTCAGTTTAGGACAAGAGACACCATGTGTTTTAATACAGTCATAGACACATTACTCGAAAGCTAAAAATAATACACAATAGAGAAAAGATGACGAGAAAATGATAGAAGTGATATGAGTGTTATTCTATGCACCTATGGACTTGTAGGATGAAGTAGATGCAAGTGTCGAGTCCGCTTGTAAAAAACAAAACAGAGCACCACAAGTTTGAAGGTTCGAAGGTGTAAGCTGTCTAGATAATGTTTTTCTTGAAGGTGGTACTGTGAAGGTGTTTTTGATTCTGATCTATGGTAGTCTAGCATTTTTAATTGAGAGTGCTTCATGTGTTCTTCAGTTGTTTCTTGTTTCATATATCAGTTTATTTTGAAAAAATTCTCACACATCTACTTCTCTACTTCGTGTCTATTATTCTAGTGTCATGCTTTCCTTTTTATTTTTGGAGTTTATGTGTTGTAGTTGACATGATGCATGTATTCTTCACCTCATACCTCGTACTATGAGGTGACATGTCTATAAAGAAATAATAATTTTTTTAGTGAATTTAAATGACTCAAATATGACTATTTGAAATTAAATTGAAAACGAAAAGATAGATTAAAGAATGGTATTACTGTCTCTCCAGAAACGGTATCACTTGGAAATGGTGTCCCCACGAAACAATGTCATTTTATTTTCCTTTGAGCGGTGATACATTCATGATGGCATATTTGTATTGAGATCAAAAACTAGTAGCACAAATGCGGTGTTTGGATCATGGTGTCTGGTCTTTTGCCAAACTTTGAACAATATCTTGGTGATGGTAGAAAAGAACTAGTGTCACAGACTTCATGAGATCTAAAACTGGTCACAGTGTTTGGGTCACAGTGTTTGGGTCATGGTGTCTGAGTTACGATGTCTGGGTTACGGTGTATGAGTTACGGTGTCTGGCTTACGGTGTCTGGGTTACAGTTTCTGGGTCACAGTGTCTAGGTTACGATGTCTGGGTCCTTTTCCAGAAAACCAGAACCGATGACAGACTCACAAATTCTCAGACTTAGCCAAATATTTGTATACAGACTTAAGCAGTAATATTCATAAAATGAATTAGACTTAATCATTCATAAAAGAAATCATTATAGAACAAATTAAATATAGTTTACAATAATAAAACCTGATTTAAGATGATTTATGATTTAGTGGATGTTTATTTAAAGCATAAATTAAACCAACCATCTCTACACATGATTTGAGATAGATTAAATAAGATTAACAAGATTTATAGGATTTACAGAATTTATAGGATTTGTGATCATTAAAACATGATTAAAACATGAGGAGTCCAAAAAAATTATTTTTTATCGATATAAACAATTTAATATTTATTAAGTTATTATCATGTCATTATTATGTCATAAAAAATATAGTATTTCAAAAAATGTATTTGTACTATTCAGATAAAAATTCAAGTCCCTCAAAAAAATATCAAAAAATTAACCATTATAAAATTTTGATAGGTTTATTATAAAAATGGAATTAATTTTATTAAAATAATTTTCTAACAGTTAATTTTAATTATTAACATAAAAATTATAATTTTCATAAAATACATTAAAATATTGTTTATTTAAAATATGCTTATAGTTTATTTGAGTTTTTAATATTGATATTTATTTTATGGAATCATAATATTTATATTTTATTAAATTAATCATGATAAATTTAAGAACCCAGTTTTTTCTATAAAAGAATTTGGAATATTCTTGATGTTATTCTGGAGCAGTGCCTTCAGACGACATACGTTTCCGAGCCTCGGTGTGGCTGGAATTAAATTTTCAGTACATTCACACTGGGAACGCCAAATAAATGGGATAAATCATAAATGGTAATTTGGATCCTAAATCTGAGAGTACAGATGAGTCCGTAATGGGGTGTTTACCCCAGGAATGACATAAAGCATGTCGACGCGGGACACTGGGACCCCTCGCCCGTTAACAGAACGTTAAACGGATAAATAACATAATTAATTTTTTTTGTTTAATGGTTAAAATCAAGTATCTATTAAAAGGTAGCTCGGATTGGAAAACCGGGGGCACCGTTGAGTTCGGAGCGTGCCGTTTACCCTAGGAGGGGTGTAACTTTCACGGGCGTGAGCCATCTGTGGAAAACGCCACTAGGGGCGTTTTCATAATTAAGTGGTCTCGGGCATTAGATTATATATCTTTCGAACGGAGCCTCGGATTAAAATTCCGAGACCACCATTGTGCTCTAGACATGGTGTTTACCCCAAGCGCGACCTAAATTTGACCACGTCGGGGGATTCAGATGCAGATTTAATTAGGGGCTGTGTTTTCTTTAATTAAAGGGATTAATTCCTTTTATCTTATTTAGGTTATATCCTCCCCCTTACCCCATCCTTATCCCCTGGAGGAACACCCTCCATTTCTTCCCAAGAACTACTCCCTCTCCCATATTCTCATCCTCCTCCCTTCAGCGGACGACGACGGAACTTCGGCGGATCGCAGCAAAAGAAAGGCAAACACGTCGTCATCGACCGACGAACAAATCGAGGTAGGATTTATTCCGATTTCATTTTCAGATTGAAGTTGTTCTCAAAAATTCATTCTTGATCGTATTGTTTTTTTCATTTCCTTTATCAATCATCTATGACCTCACTAACACGGTCATCAATCCGTGTTCGAAGCCTATAAATGTATCCAAAATCCATCCGTTCTTCGCGTATATTCATCGCCCACTTTTGAACGCATTAACCCACCGATGGATCAATTAGTGGAGGCGCGAGCAGGGGGCACCGGGGCGGTGCGGTCGAGCGGCGTTAAACGGGCCGACGTGGGGTGGTCGTCGGGTTTCGGTGGCGAGCCAGTTCGAAAGAGGTGGCGGCTTCGGGGGTCAGGAGAAGTAGCAGGCGGCTGCCGCTGCGATGGAGTAGCGAGCGGAGGAGCGGCGACGGGCAGTGCGGTCGCGGCGTGTCGCAGCGTTGCTGCTGGAGGCGAAGCCGCCGGTTTCTGACGGTGGTGTGCTGCTGGGGACGTCGTCTGGTCGTGCTCGGCAGAGGAGCCCAAGGCCCGGCCTTGGGCGTGTGGAGGAAGCCAGGACCTGCAAAACGCGGGTCCTGCTGGCTTGTCAAGGAAGACCGGCCAAAGCCGGTCTGCTGGGGGAACAAGGACCCGCGCATCATGGGTCCTATTGTGCCGTGTGGAGCGATGACCGACCAATAGGCCGGTCTATTTGAATAAGCCGGACCCAAGGGGTCCGGCCGTTTCCGGGTGGGCCGCGATGAGCTGGGCCGGGCCGACCGGTCTAGACCGGCCCATTCTGGGCCCCTTGTGTTCAAGGGGTCGTATTTTCTAAACGGCGCGTCCGTTTGACGCGCCGTCTGCGGCTACAGGTCCGTATTAATAAAACGAAATTTTTGAAGTATGTTCCGGGTTTTTTGGGTCTTGCACCCAAAGTTGGGTGCCCCAAGACGCGTTAATCCAATAATATTAAATTATTATTAAAGTTGCGATGGACGTGGCTCGTGAACCGGACGTCCGTTTGACGTGCCATTAGAGGCGCGGTGGCCCCAGAGATGAGATAGTCCTTCCAAGGTTGGTTCGGAGCCCTTGTGGGTTGGTTTCATTGCTCGGTAGCATGAAACGCTATATGTGAAAAATTAATTAATTAATTGTTGCATCGAACCTAACTCCTTGTTGGGATGTCTGATTGACGCGCCATCAGTAGTAGCATGACCCCAGTCCTCATGTGGACTTTTTGAGATTATTTATGAAGCATTCGGGTTAGAGACAAGGTGTGGGCCCCTCAGGGCCTAGTTCACACGTTTTATGGTGAAACACCACTTTTTCACCCGTCATCCATTTAGGGTGAATGATCACTCGTTTCTGAGTGTTTTTTTGAGGGGATTACAATGGTGCAATCTGCCCGCCTAAATTCGGGATCGAAGTGCGGGCCCCACAGGGCACCGTTTGCGTATAACACGGGGAGTTGCAGCTTCTGCATCCGGAGTCCGTTTTAGGTGCCGTCAACGGTGTTGTGACCCTAGCATCGAGGAAAATTTGACCGGGGTGGTTTCAGGCGTCGAATCCGGAGTTGAGGCGTGGGCCCCACGGGCCGTCTCTTAAGATGTGTGTAGCATACTGCGACTTTTTCGTTAGGCGTCTGTTTGGGGCGTATGAATAGTCGTTTCAGCGTGCTTTTCCGAGAGCATTGCGGTGGCGCAGTTCGCTCGACCTCTTTCTGGATCGAGGTATGGGCCCCACGAGATTCCGTGTGGGCGTAAAGCGGCGTTGAGTAACTTTTCCATCGAGAGCCTATTTCCAGCAAGTAAGTAGTCTATCTCACATGTTTTTTCACGAGGATTACAACGGTGTAATCTGTTCAAGAGAGAGGAGCCTCTTATGTGATATTATTAAATGTGGAAACATGAAAGGGCGTTGGTCGGGTGTTCCTTTGACACACTCCGAACCTATGCATGGTAGCGGTACTAGTGACACCAAGTGATGGCACGAGCGCTGAACCTCCATTAGGTGTTTTGTTCTGGAGTTGGGTGGTTGCATGATACCCCCTCCATGTTCTGTTGGCCAGTGTTATACCATCTGTAGGGATGTCTAGAGCAGTTATGGGTTTACCCTCCAGCGGGGCTGGGTAGTGGGTTGCTCATCGACTTCTTTGGGTTTACCCTCCAGCAGGGCTGGGCAGTGGGTCACCCGGCGACTTCTTCTAGGTTTACCCTCTAGCAGAGACTGGGCAGTGGGTCACCGGTCGAATTCTTCCAGGTCTACCCTTCAGTAGAGACTGGGCAGTGGGTTGCCTGTCGACTTATTCCAGGTCTACCCTCCAGTAGAGACTGGGAAGTGGGTCGCCGGTCGACTTCTTCCAGGTCTACCCTCCAGCAGAGACTAGGCAGTGGGTCACCTGCCGACTTATTCCAAGTCTACCCTCTAGTAGAGACTGGGCAGTGGGTCACCTGCCAACTTCTTGCAGGTCTACCCTCCAGTAGAGACTGGGCAGTGGGTTGCCTGTCGACTTATTCTAGGTTTACTCACCATTAGAGACTGGGCAGTGGGTTACCTGTCGACTTATTCCAGGTCTACCGTCCAGCAGAGACTGGATAGTGGGTCACCTGTTGACTTCTTCCAGGTCTACCCTCCAGTAGAGACTGGGCAGTGGGTCACCTGTCAACTTATTCCAGGTCTACCCTCCAGCAGAGACTGGGCAGTGGGTCACCTTTCGACTTATTCCATGTCGACCCTCCAGTAGAGATTGGGCAGTGGGTCGCCTATCAACCTATTCCAGGTCTACCATCCAGCAGAGAATGGGAAGTGGGTCGCCTGTCGACTTATTCTATGTCTACCCTCCAGCTGAGACTAGGCAGTGGGTCTCCTGTCGACTTCTTCTAGGTCTACCCTCTAGCAGAGACTGGGCAGTGGGTCACATTTCGACTTATTCTAGGTCTACCCTCCAGCAGGGTTGGGCAGTGGGTCGCCTGTCGACCTCTTAGGGTCTACCCTCTAGCGGAGACTGGGCAGTGGGTCGCCTGGAGACTTCTTTCAGACTCAGTCCTTTCTACTAGGCTAGTCTGTGGATTTTCTCCGTGACTACCGAAGCGGGACCCTTGGATTGTACGGGTCAATGATGTGACAACTTTGACTTTGAGCAGACCTCTCGATTTTTTGACAGTGAATAGGTGTTGTTTGACTTCCCCAGAACTCTCAAGTACGAGGGGCACTTTCCCCACCAAGACACATCCTTGTGACACGAACTAAAACTTTGCGGGCGAGTCAGTACCGCCCAAATAGGATAGTGTCGAGGTGCGGTGATTTGAGCCCCTTGACTTGTAGTTTGGGGTAGATGTGCAGGATGATGGGCATCGATGGTGTTTAATTCTGGGACTGTTGGCTACTCACTTTCTTGGGCTGAGCTACGGGATGGAGATCCCCTTACGATCTTGTTCGGGTTTCTTGATTGAGCATATGGATATGTATATACCTTGTTACAATACCCACTTTTTTGGGTTTTGGTTACTCTCCTTCCAGGAGAGGCGAAGACGCACGGGGTATGCCACGTGCTTTCCGTGTCTAGATTCTCGTGGTTTGATGAGTCTACTCTCCTGATATAGGTAGTGAAGACTCAATGAGAAGATCATCTTCTCACCGTTTCTAGCTCCTTGTGTTTGGACAATTCTACTTCCTTCCTATTGTTTGGTTGAGCTATACTCTTTACTGTACTCTCTCTATTGTACTCCTTTACTATTCCCTGTTTGATCTACTGATCACCTCTTCAGTACCTCCTTTGTTGCTCTCTCGAGCCTTCGGGGCATCCTACTGAGTATTTTTATACTCACCCCTGCTTGGGCTTTGCCCGCACTTGGTGTGCCCTTGTAGACGACAGAAAGGTTGGTTGTGACGTCAAAGGATCTTAGGAGTTCGGGATCTTGGACTGCGTGTGGTGGTCGTAGTTGGGTTCCAGGTGTGGGACTCTCCTAGTTGTTTTACTTTTGTTTACCTATTGCCGGGTTGTGGCACTTTACTGGTTGGGTGCGTGTTTTGCCCCTTTTCGTTTCAGTTTCCCTTCAGCACTTTCTTTGTACTATTTAGAGGTCGATTCACTTTGTGGTTTATTTATAGCAGTTGGTACTTTCCTTTTCTTTTTAACTCTGCACTTCTGTATTGAGTGGGCTTCATGTGTGTGTATAGGTACTCAGGCAAAGGCCTCTCCGAGTTGTTGTGCCTTCGATGCTAGTCACCAGCCCCTGGCCTATGGAGGTGGTCTTGGGGTAGTTGCGGCTCGAGCCCAGGTAGGGTCGGGTCGTGAAAATAAATATTATTTATATCACATTTTATTATTTTGAGGTCAAATTACTATTCCAATAGCCAGGTTACTATTCTCAATGACCATATTTCTATTCCTAATGGTCAAGATACAATTCAAACAATTAGGTTACTATTGCAATGGTCACATTGCCTCCTATAAATACCCTTTAATTACTTCATTCAATATTCACCTCAATTACTCTCAAGGTTCTACATTTTCCTTTTCTAAAATGTTTATTAGTTTACTAATATTTTGTTTTTCTCCATAGCATTATTCATAGGGGAGATAATTCTAGTAGATTGGGATGATCCAAAATTTCCCATTCTACCATTTTTATTTTATATTTTTTATCCCATTGAAATATTTATAATTCTTATGGGTCTAATTTTTGAATAATAGAATGATATCTATTAATGAAATAAAGCGTTGTTCATTTTTTTAAGTGTTATATGTGCATAAAACTGTACAATATAATATAACACACATTTATTTATGGAAAATATATTATTTATTAATTCCGGGTCATTACAATGAACAATAAGAAAGAAAGGTAAAAAAGGATAACATAAAGTGTGATTCGAAAGGAACCTTTGAAACATCCTTATAAGAAACCAAATATAAAGAGGTAGAGTGTCAAATGAGAGTCTATTTGCTTCAAATGTTACAAGAAAGGTCATTAGAGGATAACTTACAATGAATAAGTAAGCACATGATTCTACTTTAGGTATATTCATTATTTTATATGATATTTTTATTTTACTTCTTGGGTATTAGATACAATATTTGACCCATGTAACTCCATCCAAATACAGGAACTGAGGAATTTTAGAGACATCATAAGAGTGAAGTGGATAGTCAAGTTTCCAATATAGATTGACTCTAACATCACATAGAGAAGATTATTTCTCCACAAGCCTAGTAGATAAAGTCTTGTATTTCAAAAATATTACTATGTAATGCGTGTTACCAAAAACATTATCATGTGTTGATTTTAGACATAATAAGATTTTATTTAAAGTTTGAAATAAAGTTTTTCTGGTATACCATGCTTGATTGATAGTTTAATTATTCAAGAATTAAAAATGTCTTATATCAGCAATTAATAATTAATAATAAATTTAAGGCTAAGGGATTCCTAGTTGCAGGAAGATAATTCTCTTTCAAGTAAAACTAAAAGTATTTTTCAAGAATATACTCAATATTGTTTTTATATAAAGGAAATATTTGAAATAGGGGTGAGCCACAAAGCTTCAAGAGAAAGTTGAGCTTGATTATGTGAAATATTCTAATGAGAATCTAGAGATAAGTTTAAATTATTCATAATATTCCTTTAATATTTAAGGAATTTAAAAGTGAATTAAGTAATATGAATGGTTATAATATATGATTTTCTTTTTTACTATGAGTTAAAGAATATATTAACCAAGAATTCATTGATCCCGTTGATTTAAAGAAGATTTATTTATAAAATGACATTTTTTATACACATAAAATCCATGATTATAGTAAAAGGAGGTGTAGCAAACTGACCCAAGTTGAATTGACACATCATTTGAGCTATTCCACCACAATCCTTGAGGCATGTGCCCGATCACCCAAGTTGGCAACAAGAACTAGGGTATCAGAAGTGAACATGTGGGAATTATTTCACCCTAAAAAAACTAAGATCACCTAAAGTTCCAACTAAAAACCCAACATGTGTCCTCCATATGTTGGATGACCATGCCCAAAATAAATAATACGAGCTTAGAAAAATCCAACCGAAAGAAGAATAACTACAAATAATATCCAAAATGCTTCCAAAAATTTTTCCACCCAATTAAATAATTTTTTTCAAAGATTTTACATTAAAAAAAGGGAAATAAAAACTAAAATAAAAAGAAAATAGGTGTCCAAAGAGGCCAATACACTAGAAAAATATATTGGTCAAGCCAAACCAAGTGAATAACCCATCATATTTATGTTACACTCAAGTCACCACCACAACTTGAACAATACCTACTTCCCAATGGATAGTAGTAAAAAGACATCCCAAAATCCATAACTTGAGAACCAATAGAAAACTAGAAGACTGTATACCAACCAATGTGATCTTATAGGGTAAAATCCAGAAGCTAGTATGATACCATCATGATTATATTACATTCTATTTCTATAAATAATCTAAGTCCTATAGTTTTAAATTAATAATAAAATAGGTTTTCATTTCCTTTATACAAAATATAAATAAACACATAATACATTTTTATCATTTCTTAAAACACACTCTTTATAAAACATTCCTCGAAGAGGCTTTACCAAGGTAATTTTATTTATAAAACCAACCTTTAACTTTTTAAAATAAAACAACTCGTAGTTAAAAAAGAACAAGATAAATCATTTATTTTAATTTGATACATTACTTTTGAAAACAAACCCTTATATGGTTTAAAACATTTTCAAAACAAAAATTTTACAGGGCTTAAATTTAAATAAAAAATTTCATTTCCCTTTTTAAAACTCAACTATAACACACTAAATAATAGAATAATAAAGGGAAAATTTAATAAAATGAAAATATAAAAAGATTCATAAACAGATGACAAAAATAGCACAAGACAATCCTTACAATAGTATTTCTCAAGAATAAATACCCAATACACCATGATATGCTTAATAAAAGGAAAATAAACTCACATTCCAATATACAACAATGTAATAACATAAGATACATAGCATAAGTTAGAGACTTAGGGACTAATGTTATGATTACTAGATGTGAAAAAGTGGAACCTACTACAAGAAGGTTAATGGACACATATCTCATCCCCCAAAATCACTCTAAACTAGTCTCATCAATGACAACCACCTATCTAGGTCATAAAATTCAATTAGGGGATATTATTTAATGTGTAACTCTCAACTAGCATATCCAATGTCACTTGAATCCCTACTTAGTAAAATAATGCTCCTCATGTCATAGATAATGGAGGTGGATTTCATAGATAATGGAGGTGGACCACTATAAAACCAATTCCAATCCCATGAAAAACATAAATTCCAATGGAAATAAATCACATCAATCATATACTTTCCACCTCCAACACACCCCCTTTAATAAAAATCCCATATCCAGACCATATAATGATGAATCAAATTCATATAAATTTAAAAGAATGTACATAAGTATAATGAAAGGATAATAATGGGGATCAAATAGGTTTTAAACAATTCATCATTAAACAACCTTCCCTCAAGGTGCCAAACATGCCTTATCTTTACACATAGAAAATACATTTTTGTAAATCTCTTTTCAAAAACCATTTTTAACCCAAATTCAATTCCAAGGTAAATCACACATAAAACCAAGCCATAAAATACTCAAATGATTAAAGGATTCATCCCCAAAAAAAATCAAAAGGACACATAGACCACTTTTCAAAAAATAGAAATCCTTTTAAATTGACACCACTTTATTTAAATGAAGAAAATTATTTAAAACAAGGAAACTCCTTTCATAAAACCAGGAACACCCTTTACAAATAAGGAAGATTATTTTATAACATGTGAACCTCTTAAAATAGTGTAATCACATTTTAAACAATGAAAAATTCACTCTATAAAATGAAATTGGTTCAAAACACCAAGAATCAGTCACTTTTATTATAAAGAACCATCAAATTCATTTTTTCAAACACCTTGAATGCTTAAAATACCATTGTTGGCGCCAAAAATATTGGATGCAATGGGAAGAAGGAAAAGAATCCCGCGCGCTGCCTCGCGCAGCCCCGATGCAGAGCCCCCATGAGCAACGTGGCTGCATCGAAGCCCCAGAGGCGGTAACCATCCGCGAATGCCCTAATGTTCTCGAGCCTGCCGCGAAGCCGCAGAGGCAGTATTACTCCGTGAAAGCCGTGACGTTCGCGATCCCTCCATGAAGCCCCAGAGGCAGTACCGTTCTGCGAACGCCCTGACGTTCGTGAGCCCGCCGTGCAGCAGAGGAGGCGGTAACCCTCTGCGAACCCGGTTGACGTTCGCGACCCGCCGCGAAGAAACCACTTCCCCTTCATGCCGCATGAGCTCTGCTTCACGGCGCCCCTTGCCTATAAATACCGGGCTCCCCCTGAGCCCAAGAGAAGGAAAATCCAACCTTTTGGCTTCTCAGTTCCCAAATCGCGAAGCATCCTTCACCTCGAGAATCATGAGCTCCACGAGGTATTTTTGCTTCGTGAGTGGCCTTCACCTTGTCTCGTTTTGAGCCCCTCTTCCGAGAGGGATGCCCTTCATGAAGCCTAAGGGCATTCGTGAAAGAAGGGGATTCCCAACGGAACCCGGGTAGTCGCGGAGCGTTTATGCTTCGTGAAACACCCATCATGTACAAATGATCCACATGCCAAGGTAGGGTTGCTGTACTCCGCGAAGCACACTGCTTCACAGCACCTTGCTTCGCGAGGCACCCCACTTCGCGAGGCAGAGATCTGAAAACACTATTCCACTTCACGAAGCACCTCCCATTCACACCCCTACCCCATTCTAAGGCCAAGGAATTCCACTTCGCGAAGAACACCCCTTTTCTTGGAAATTCCTCTTCCCGTGCGACCCTCCAGGTTTGCACGATGTGATTTCAAAGTCCCATGGACAACATCACCTGTAGAGTTACTTCACCTAATGCTTCTTCACCTAGGCATGATAATGGATATTGCTTCTTCATATAGCCATGCTAACATGGAACCCTCGATGGTTCGCTCTGAGGCCCCTCTTTACCACAACTTTGTTGGTACCTTCCCTCCCCTAAGGGGCAGAGGGTACCAGTTATGTAAGTAATAGGGGTACGGAGTAGACCCACCTCATCCAAGCTATAGGACGTTAAACTTCCAAACACCTCATGCTCAAAACATGACATTAAACTGTGATCTGACCCCATGCTTCGCATGCAGGGTCCCCCCGTCTCGGACATTCTTTACGCTGCTTGTCTCCACGGGAATTGAATCTTCCTAACATGGAATGAGATCCTCCCTTTTGGAGTGGTGTTTGTCCACGAGGGAAGGGCAACCACCATGGTATAAGCCCCCAAGCCTCTCTTGCGGAAGGTAGCACCCATGCACCTCTGTACTTCCCCACTTCCAAGGTCAGTGGAGGGCGCGATAGGGAATGAGGAACCTTCCATCTTTGGTCCCAAATCCCTCTCCTGCTGCGCCTCGCCGCACCCTGGGCCTCCATCCTGGAGTAAGTCCCAGCACCATGGGCCGCCTAATGCGTAAGCCCCTCTTCGTTTCCCACAGAGACATCCTTCGCAACGTGATCGTCAGGTCCCTGCAACCTCTTGTTTCTCACACCGAGCATGACTCACGTGAGCTTAGAGTGAGCGCCGACCCTGACCCCCACCTCAAGAGAATTATGGTGACTTTGATCCGTGATAAGGCATGGTACATAGGAAGCCTCCACAAGGTTCAAGACCACCACTCGGTCATTTCTTCATGTCAAGTTCCACCCCTGTCCAGCATGACGTTAAACTGAACACCGGAACTACGTGGACTTTGATCCATGCTAAGGCATGGTACGTAGGAAGCCTCCATGAGGTTCAAGCCCACCGCCCGTCATTTATTCACGTCAGGGTTCACTCTCATCCCGCATGACGTTAAACTACATTTCGGCCCAGAGGTAAGCCGTTGTGACCATCCTGAACTACGAGGACTTTGATCCATGCTAAGGCGCGGTATGTAGGAAGCCTCCACGAGGTTCAAGCCCACCACCAGTAGACCCCCCAGGTTCACTTTCACGTCGATTCGCTGACAAAACCCAACCTAAACTATGTGGTCTTTGATCCGTGCTAAGGCGTGGTATGTAGGAAGCCTCCATGAGGTTCAAGTCCATCACCCGGTCGTTCCAACCTCATTCACGTCGGTTCACAAACACCTGGGAAGCCTAGTGTGTAAGCCCCACACCATCTAGACCAAGGTCTCCTTTCTTTCACATCTGTTCGCCGACACCCACCATTTTCACCCGAAAGACGAGGACTTTAATCCATGTCAAGGAATGGTACGTAGGAAGCCTCCTTGAGGTTCAGGCCCATCAACCGGTCGTTCCGAACTCATTCACATCGGTTCATCTCCGTCCCACATGACGTTAAACTATATTCCACATCTCATTTGAACTACAAGGACTTTGATCCATGTCAAGGAATGGTATGTAGGAAGCCTCCCTGAGGTTCAAGCCCAACGATCATTGGCCCAGACCAACTCTTTGTCAGTGTGCCAAGCCCCCCCCCATTTTCACTTGAACTACATGGTCTTTGATTCGTGTCAAGACATGGTACATAGGAAGCCTTCTTGAGGTTTAAGCCCACCATCCATTGGACCAAGGTCCACCTTCACATTGGTTCACTGACGACACCCATCGGACCAAGGTCCACCTTCACGCTGATTCACCAGCACCACCCCGAACTACGTAGACTTTGATTCCCTGCCACAGGGATACATAGGAGGTCTCTTTGAGGCTTAAGCCTAATTTCACTATCGTCCTTGCGATGGTACCAGTTCATTCCCACTACACTTCATTCATCTATCCATCATCCATCCTGATTCTCACCCGCGCCACCACATCCTAGTGAGATCATGAAATTCCACTCCCCTTCATAGCATCCGTGAAACCGCCCACAAGCTGAACCTGACATCGGCACCCCCTCAAGGGGGGAGTGGATTCTTCAATCTGATCCACTATAGCTAGTGTTCTGATCAGGCCGATCCATCCCCGTTGGACGCTAAACTTGCGAAATACCCCATGTTAAACATGGGAAGCTGAGGAAAACCTCAGATACATGCCTATGGAATATTATTCCCCACGCTCGATGTGGGATGCCTCGGGCCTCCACGCCCTCGAGAAGCCCTATAATAAGGGACAAAAGACAGACATTCCAATTCCCCAGTGTTCAGACTCATCAATGATGCCTCGACGTGACTACTCCCCCAACTGAAGGTTGCTACCCTGATCGTACCCTTTGGAATGTCCTGACAGAAGCAGTGTAATTAACCGGCGTCCATGAAAAGATGGCATTGGGAAGAGTTTCACGAACAACGTATTAAATCTATGAGGGAGACCTGGACTAGGTGACGAGCTCTGAGGATGAATACACGGAAGGAATAACTGACATCCCATCATCCCAGTTTCGATCAAGGAGTAGACGTCCCTGAATAAGGAGCGTATGTCGCCCGCCTTTGGAAAGCAGGAATGCGGGGAAACAAGAAAGCTGTGCCTATCGTGCCCAAGAGGACGGACGCGCGCCCCTCGGAGAAAGCATCGGAAACAAAAATGGTGAACCTGACATGAAATTATTCTCCTCAATGTGGATATTAGTAGTGCTCAAGACATCAGTAGATTGACGTATTACTGGATCCAGATATCCGGTACTGGGCCCCGCTTAGTAAATAGCAGGCCTGGCGTGAAACTCACCAGAAGTAGGGGTAGTAGAACGTGGGGCATTCCATTCTGCAACGTTATCGATGTAGATCCCTCTTACCGGACATGGAAGATGGAATGACACTGGGGCACTGGTTTTCAATTTTTTTCCTCGTAGTGCTAATGAGTTAACCTCACTACTTCCCAGGAACCAGGTTGATGCTATGGATACATGATCACCGCCTGCTCGCCTATACAGGGGAAGGCGAAATACCAGCATAGCTGCTCTGTGTGGCTCCACTTCCGTCACAATGACCTCTACATCCGTGAATGCGGGACACCCACATCCCCTTTCTCCGTTAGAGATTATCCAATGTAGGGTGATCAATGACCTTGTACATAGGTACAAGGAGGAAGGGGTCATGCCTGATGGATCGGATCCCTCGGCCCAGCAATATTGTCCGCTCTGACCCAGTTGCTATCCCAGGCCTCACGGCTTTAAAACGCGTTGCTGAGGGGAAGGTAGGCATGGGAATTTCAAGCACCCACCAATCTCCCTCCACAACCGATGTGGGATTGGTTACCGGGGCACAGGCGCCAACAATCCTGGCGGGGGCCCAACAATCCTGGGCCCAGGACACAACATCCCCCCCCCAAGCCCACACCGGTCCCGAGACCAACCACCCTCTGATACCAATTGATGGGTCGGAAGAAACCCGAGGAATGATGGCAAGAGGGGGGGTGGATTGCCTTTTAAAAAAGGTAAACAAATTAAAAAATCAAAGTTAAAGGTTGAGCGGAAATAAAGAGGCAATCACACAAGAAATTGTTAACGGAGTTCGGCCAAAACCCGGCCTACGTCTCCGCTCCCAACTCAACCGTTGAGAGATTCCTACCGCTTGCTTTTCAATGGTTTTAGCAAGAAACCCACAAGGTTTTGAGGTAGCACTAGGACCTATTACAGCTTGCTTTTGATGGTTGAGCAAGAACCCACTTGCTTTTAATGGTTTAGCAAGAACCCACTATCCTTCTTACAGGTGAAGGATAGCTCACCTATGTCTCAAGCTTTTTAAAGGAAAAGCTTGTGAACCTCTTCACACCTTAGTGGTGATGTGAAACCCAAAAGAAAGGGAGGATGAGAAAAGGTTGGGGTTTGTAGGCACAAACCCAATTTTATGCTCAAAATAAATAAAACACTAAAAACCGTGATTGGGAGAAGCCTTGGGTGCCTTTGATTGATTGGAGATGTTGAAGGCCGCTTCCAAGATTCTTTGGTGGAGCTCCTTGGATGTGGAAGTTGTTGGAGCACTTGAGGTTCCTTCGAAGGAAGTCGCCGGAGGTTGGCCAAATGATACAAAATATGTCCGTTGGCTTCGTATATGATCCGGTTGGTGTCCGGGGCTTCCTTGGCCTTTATTTATAGGCATGGAACCCTTGGGGAGTCTTCGGAGCCGTTGGGAAAGGCCTCGGAGCCGTTGGAGGCCAAAAGAAGGTTGACTGGTCAAAGCCAACGGCTAGTTTGACTGGGCTACCGGCTGGCCGGTACAGCTCCACCGGCTGGCCGGTGCCTTGGAAAGTGGAGAGAGCTTCTGCCCAGGTGCCACCGGCTGACCGGTGGAGGAGCCACCGGCTGGCCGGTGGCAAGACAGTAGCAAACACTATTTGGGCTGGGTGCCACCGGCTGGCCGGTGCTGAGGCCACCGGTTGGCCGGTGAGATGGCAGTGAGTGGCTCTTCTGCTCAGAGCCCACCGGCTGGCCGGTGGTGAAGCCACCGGTTGGCCGGTGGACTGAATTTCAGTCCAGTTTTGCTTCTTGCTTTCTTGGCCTAATTCCTTAGCCACCTGAAATGATTCCTATCATCCAAAAACACTTGAAAGAGGATTAGATAAATAATAAGGTGATTGTGATCATGAAAATCAAACAACGAGGGGAACGAGAGGTACAACAATCTCCCCCTATTTTGATGATCACAATCACCAAAACAATCAATGTAAAAACAAAAATTAAAGACATGCTTTTAATGAATAAATTGAAAATAAATGCTAAGCATGATCAAAAGGATTCTCCCCCAATCAATCAAGAAATTTCTCCCCCTTTGTGATTATCAAAATAGTGTGGGGCATAAAACTTGATTGAGGGAAAGGAGATTTGAAAAACAAGATTTGAGATTTGAAAATCAATTGAATTTTTGGAAATTGAAATGAAAATTTGAATAACAGTTTGAATTGAAAGTTTTGAATCAAAAACCAATTGAAATTTGAAATTTGAAACCAAATGAAAATTTTTGAAATTGAGAGTTTTGATACCAAGTGTTGAATTTGAAATGAAAAATTTTGAAAACACAAAAAAGCTTAAAAGATCCTAACTCCCCCTAAATAAAAACAAAAAGTCACCGGGGAGAGGGATTTTGAAAAGAGACAATTTTAGGCCCGGAGAGACTCGCTAAGAGGGATTTTTCAATCCACACTTGCCTTGTAGCGGGTCTTCTCCTATAAAAAATCGATTTGGGCATACCATACCGGGCGTTTTTGCAATTACATTCATATATCATGTGCCCGAGCTTCTTACAATAATTACAAAATTTAAAACAAGAGCTCCCCCTTACAAAAACAGTTGGAGCATGGGAGGAGGAGGCTATATTGGTGTAGCCAAGCCCTTGGGTGGTTCTAGATATTCGTTGGGAACCTAGGAGATTGTTCAAATTTTGTTCCCCTTGGGTGAACTTAGCTAGGGTTTCCCTTAGGTCTTTGATGGTTGATTCCATGGAATCAACATTTGGTAAATTTTGGATTTTAAGGGACAACTCTTCCTTCTCTTTGAGAAGTTGTTCTTTTTCGGAAGAGAGTTTTTTGAAATTCTTTTTTAAAGCAACGAATTTTGAAGAAAGCTCATGAAAACCATTTTCTAGTTGGTCTCTAGCGTGTGAGAGTTCTTCATAAGATAGATGATTTAAAGAATTGGAATTTGAAGAACAAGAGGAAGAGGAGTCGGAAGAGGAGGGAGATGATACCTCATGATTTGCCATTAGGCATTTTTTACCTTGGTCGCTCGAGGAGAAAGAAGAGAAGGAGGAGCTATCACTCCAAGTTTTCTTTAAAGCCTTCTTCTTCTTCTTCTTGGCCCTTTTCTTGTGAGGTGGGAAAACGGGCTTGATCTTTTCATTGGGTTCTTTCTTTTGATCGGATTCTTGCTTTGGAGCCTCGCTAGTACCTTCATAGGTTAGTTCTAAAAATTTCCAAAGATCGTAAGAAGTAGTTCAAGTAGAAATACAATTAAATACATTTCTATCTAACCTGCAATGAAGATCATTCATGGCTTTGCCATCAAGCTCGAAATTTGCAATGTCGGCGGGGGTCCATTTAGACTCATCGGGAGAGGAGAGGGAAAATCCTTGCATAACAATTTTAAAAATAGGATAGCCAATGCTTTTTAAAAAAGTGGTCATGCGGGTTTTCCAAAAAGCATAATCGGCTCCATCAAAGAATGGAGCACGATCCAAAGAATGTACTTCGGGGGATTGAGAGGAAGAAGCGGTAGAAGCCATCAAAAAGGATCTTTAATTTGAAACCGGTTAGGGTATTACTCAAAAACGTCCTCTGATACCAATTGATGGATCGGATCCCTCGGCCCAGCAATATTGTCCGCTCTGACCCAGTTGCTATCCCAGGCCTCACGGCTTTAAAACGCGTTGCTGAGGGGAAGGTAGGCACGGGAATTTCAAGCACCCACCAATCTCCCTCCACAACCGATGTGGGATTGGTTACCGGGGCACAGGCTCCAACAATCCTGGCGGGGGCCCAACAATCCTGGGCCCAGGACACAACAATCCCAACTCGGGATATGGCCCGCTTGTACCTGGAGGCGTCCAGGCCCTGCCGTCAACGCCGCCCTCAAGGGCCCCGTAGGGAGACCTTGCTCCCCACACCAACGTTCAATCATTTCGGGAGCCTGTTCCCCGAATGCCTCGACGACTCCTCTCCCTACGCTGACGAGACGGGTGATGTCCAGCTCAGCCCGGTCAGACTCCCAATCCAAGGACTCCAGGAAAGGGCCCCCAGCCGGCAGTGTCATCGCCGCCTTCCGGCTTTGCCAGAGGAGCAGGTAGGCTATGCGCCTACACAACCCGAACCAGCTCGTCTGACCCGACTCCAGCGTCAGGCCCGAGCTGAGGATGTCCGTAAAGGGGCGTCGACATCAACAGCTACTATGGACCAAGCCACCGCCGATGTGCATCATGGAGTCCCTGCATACAATGAGCAGGGGCACTCCTTTACCCGACCAGTATCGAGGCCCCAACCGCCCCATGGGCAGGCTGGGTTGACTCTACGGGTCGCAGGCCTGAGTGGTGATCGCCGCAAACCCATTTGCGGTGATGTCGCCCCGTATGGAGGGCCTCCCAGTACCACTATTCCATAGAGCGTGGGCCTTACATGCTCCAAATCTCGTCATGGAGGCATGCCTCCTGCCACCCCCATCCCGAATGAAGACCTGCCTCACGGCAGTGGCGCTTGGCGCGACAGTCCCTCCCGCGCCCACCACAACGGGTATGGAGTTCCTCCTCCTGACCCCGACCATCGATGTGAAGGTATTTCCCATCCAGTCCCTCTCCACTGTGGGAATCCTCCCTACGTACTCTCTGCAACTGGAGAAGGTTCTTCTCACCCAGGCAACCTGAGGGGTGAAAGTCAGCCTCACTCCACCCGCACCAAGCATGGAGGTCCTCCCCATGCTCCTGCCGGTTCCAATAGAGGTTCCGCCCACATGGGTTCTATCCGTGGAGGTCCTCCCCATGTACCCTTCAACATTTTCCCTGGTGCCCCTCACACCCCAGCTGTCTCAAGTGGAAGTCCTCTCCGCCACGGTGCCAGTGCTGCTCTGAGACTACATGTCGAGAATCAGCCTTGTCCCGAAGAGCCATCCAAGGGCAAGAGAGCGGGTCGTCACCGCCATAAGAAGAGTCCTGGGAAGGCCTGGGTGGAGGTCAAACCGGCCCGCTTCTAGGATTCTGAAGCAGAATGCGACTCGGCAATGGAACCTTCTCCCCATTCCTCCGTATCAAGGACTAGGGCAGGAACAAGGCATGTTAGTCTCGTTCTACCAGAATGAGAAGTCCACCGGATTCCCACCCCTCTCCGCAAGTACATCCAGGAGGAGGAAATTGTGGAAATCCCGTAGGTTCCGACCGTGTAATCACCACCGTCATCACTAGAAGCGCCCTCTACCTCTACCAGAGATCACAGAGAGCTATTTTTGGGATCGACGACGGTAGAGAAATGGAGTGACCCATTGTCGGAGACCGCAGTTCTTGTGCCAGAAGATGTGGCTATCAGCCCGTCGTATCGTGATATTGTGGTCACGTCACCTCACCCTTTAGAGGATGGTTCAGAATTTGACAGCCAGTCAGCTCATTCACCGTATTCTCCACCGCCCAGTTTATTGTCCTAGCAGTCCGCCTCAGTACCACTACCGGTCCCTCAGACGCCCCTAGTTGAAGAATGGGGAAATACGGGGCCAGACCCCGAATCTGAGCCCAGGAGATTCTGGAACATTCTCACAGCAAACCACTTCCTGGGGAAGTTCTGGCCAGTGGCAGCATTGAACTTTTGTGCACCGGACTCCCTCTCCCTGGAGGAAGTAGAGTGCTTTCACCAAACCCTATGGGCGACGCACTTTCGTCTTCGCTATCAGCAAGTGTTGTACCCTAGGAGCCAAGTTCACTTCGAAGAAATCGGCGATCAATGCCATCTGGTCGATTTGGATGCACTCCCGGTGGCCCAGTGCCCCGAATCACCAGGTCGCCAGAGAACCCTTCAACAAAAATGCGTTAAGAGTTTCAAAATACTCCACAAAATCATTAGGGAAGCTACCCCCCATGTGCAAATCCATGGTTGGGGACAGTATTCCGCACTCCTATTCAGTCCTATCCGGTGGCAGTCTGATTCGTTACGCCTCATTGAGGGCATTCCCCCAAGAGGGGTCGCGGTCCACATGGCTGACGTAGTGGAAAAGGAGGACGATCTGGAGTTTCTCGATGGAGACTTACCCCCCGAGGGTGTACCACCACTGCAGGACCCGTCAGGGAGGATTACCTGTCAATAGAGGAACCTTCTAGGCCTACCCGTACCCACTGAGTCGCTAGTACTCAGTCAGATGCCCGGTAAGGGTAAGGAGCACGTCAGAACTTTCAAGCACTCCGAACTATCCGACTGAGTGCAGAAGAAGGACAAAGACCCCTAAAAGGCCACATTGCGCTAGCAGCTCGATGAGCAGAAGAGGCTGGTCGACAAACTTCTGGCCGAGCGCGCTGCAGAGCGGCGACCTGACTATGGTAATCCCAAGCCGGGGTAGTAGGGGAAGGAACAATTCCCCCCGACGAGATGCCTCCGGGAAACCCTGATCATGCTACTCCTACAGACAGGTCATAAGCCGGAACTCACAGAAAGAGGGTGGGATACATCTCACCAAACCCTCGTGAGCGACGAGGCAATCTAAGGAATCCATCCCTGGTTCCCCTAGCTGCCCCACATGCCTTTCCGCCAGTCGCTCCATGAGCTACTGAAGACATCTACCGTGTCGAAGAACCCATCAATGCACTTGTGATTAGGGACCCTCATCAAGATAGGGACCCCCACCCGGATGATCTTATAGCGGCACTCATCGCCCACCTCGAGGCGTTGGAAACACGGCAGGTGGCAGTCCCACTAGATGGAAAACCATATCCCGTGTGGGTGGATGATATGCCTGCACCTCTGAGTTTTGGGAACCCCACTTTCTCTCCCTTCAACAGGACAGGGGACCCGCCGTAGCACTTGGCCCACTTTTCATCCAGGTGTGGCCCCATGCTGGGGACCCCGGACCAGCAAGAAGCCGCCAAGCTCCGATGTTTTGTGCAGACATTGGAGGGCCCTGCATTTGTCTAGTAGAACTAGCTCCCTATCGGATCGGTGACCGGCTGGGAGGGTCTCTGCCGGCGGTTCCTATACCAGTTCAGCTCCACCATGTAAAAGACCAGCATCGTAGACCTCTTCAAGTGAAAAAAATGCCTGATGAGTGAGTCACGGACTTCATCGCCCGGTGGAAGGGGATCACATACTCCCTAGACATGCCACTGACTCATGAGCAATTACTGACGATGTGTGTAGCGAATGTTAAAACAGAGTTGGTTCCTTCCCTGATCACCCAGAACTACCCTGGACAGTTCTGGTATTTCTCAGATAAGGCTCAGCGCCTCGAGGAAGCTCTGCAACAGGCTAGTCAGGCATGTCTGCTACCCCCTGTGATCCCAGCCAGGAGGGCTGCCAGAGCCGAACTCACCGCGGTGGCCCAAATAGAAGCCCCCAGACACCTAGAATTACTGCCAGCAGCACCGACCCCGCAACCCCGTAGAGTTCCTCCACCTCAAGCGCAAGCTCCTGCCCAGCAGCGACCGCCTCAAAATCGACAGGTTCCCCCGCGCAATGCGCCACCACCACCTAGGCGGGACAACCAGGCACCGTCTCCTCGGTAGGCCCCTCCGGACCCTCTTCAGGACCAAACTCCCAGGTGCCCTTAACCAGAATGAAGGAACCAGACTTACTCGTTCAACAAGAATCAGGTCCTTAGATACTTCCGAAGTGCTCTAGAGCAAGGGATTGTGCACTTACCCGAGTGCAGAAGGCCAGAAGAGGCGAATCTCACCGATCACCCCAACAACTTCCCCTATCACCAGATTCTGGGGCACACCCTCAAGCAGTGCAATGTGTTTAAAGACTGGCTTCAAGACCAGGTTGACAACAACATAGTCAGGTTGGGCCCGGCCCCGACATAAGTAGCAGGTGTCTTCGTAGGGTCAGAGGTCAGTAGCGACAGCGAAGGCGTGTAACAGCAGGTTCCCAGCTATGGGTCCCAGAAATATGGTGACTGGATGGCTCGAAAAACCGTCGCACGTGCCCATGGTATCATTCAGGCACGCCTGAAATAGTCGGAGCCTTCGGAGGAAGCAGTCGATACCTATTCATCGTCATTACATCCGACCTTTTCCCAAAAGGGGAAGCAATGACAACACAAGAAGAAGCAATGCGCTCCACCACTGCCGTCGTCATCCCGCACTCTCGGCGCCTTTATGCCCCCTGAAATAGGGATTCCTCCCAGAATCTTCCCAGTGGTGGATGATTCGTCAAGCGACAGCTAGGGGTACACTTCGGTTAATACCGTGGAGATGGTAAAGCCCTATATGATTCCCGATGAGGGGAAATGCCAGGAGAACCTCCCCAATGTCCCCAGCTGACATCAACGTCAGCGGAACCACAACCATGCAGGTCGTCGAGGCACATCAGTGGGAGCTTTCAGTCAGGCCGTACACGCTAATGAAACCAGACAGCAGGCTCAGCGCAGAGCTCAGCACGCACAACCTCATCTGATGCCCTCAGATCTACCTCCACTGCCGTTCATGCTACTAGATCAGGCAGAGCTGCCTCGTCCGTATCACGGTCAGTCTTACCCGACTGCAGGCCAATCTCCGTTGTCCGGTCCTAATCTGGAGGCTACTCTCCAAGCCTCAACTAGTAGGCAGCGGGATGTACCCAGTACTAGCCAGCCACCGGTTCAACCAACAGGACCCTCTATGCCTCCAACTATAGAGCGACCACCTATAGGCATAAGATCACGTCTGGCATGAAAGTATGATGTCTTGAAGCACTTAGCCGACATTACAGCAAGGATTTCTATCCTTGAGGCTCTTCTCCTATCGTCTGAAATGCACGAAGCACTTGCCGAGGCCCTAAGGAGCCCCCTCCAGTTTGAGACGGAGGTAGCAGCTGTAGAAGCCTCCCACACTGAGGTAATTGATAATGCCGAATGCCAGACAGTTATCTTGTTCTCTGGTGAAGACGAAGACCCTCCCATACATGGGCACATTTTCCCACTTTACATCACTGGTCAGTTCAACGGCGTGGAAGTCCGCCACTATCTCATTGACACGAGTTCTGGGATCAACCTAATCCCGACCTGGACACTGCGGAAGCTGGGTTTGTCAGAGGATGATCTAACTCCCTCCGACCTCAGAATTCAGGGATACGACAGGACCAAGCAATCCCCAGTCGGAAAGATCCGCTTGAAGACCCAGTTCAGTGACCTAATTTCCAGCACCGAGTTCATGGTTGTCTCCCAGGACACTGCCTACAACGCATTGATGGGAAGGCCATGGATCCACCTACATGCAGCAGTCCCTTCGTTGTATCACCAATTCCTCAAATACTCCCTCAATGGTCGAGTAGGCATGCTCCAAGGAGATGCATATCCGTTTTCCTCTTGTGAATCCCGCTATCTGGACGCCGACTATTACAAGAGAAAGGATAAGAAAATCCTAGCAAGTGAAGATGAACCGGCCCCGGTCACAAGTGATCCTTGGGAAAGCCTGGATGATGCCTACATCTTCCCGGTCCATTGATTGGAGGCCACAACCCCCGACATGGGGAAGTGTTTTGTTGTTTCAGGAATGAAAGGAAGGCATGTTCCCATGTCCAAGCGACGGAGGAAAATCACCTCGTACTCCTACACTAACTAGGATCAGGTGATCCTGGAACCTCCTAACCCTATGCGATATTGGAATGTCAGGCTTATGGAAACGGCAGTACGTCATACGTGTCTCTTCTGCTGGGCTGGAATCAACCGACTCAGGCCGACGTGTCACCACTTCTTTGATGTCATCAAACGTGGCCCCTTAGGCCGAAGGCCAAATGGGATAGGATTGACTATCTTCATTGCTATGGTCTCAGTGACGCATGGGTCTCCTGATATGATGACCACTGCAGCCCAAGCTGACACCATCTGCCCGTCAGGGTTTGATAGCTCAGAAGCAGCTCCCCCTACAGGAAATCCCTCCATAGGTGGAGAAGAAGATCTGGAGGATGCTCCCCCCACCTTTGAAGAAGGCATCTCTACCACGGTCGATGAACTGGTACAGGTGAAACTTGGTAGCGAGGCAGATCCGAGACCCACATTGATCAGTGCAACCATGTCTTCTGAGGAGCAGAAGTGGTATGTAGACTTTCTCAAGCAGCACCATGATGTGTTTGCCTGGAGTTACGGTGAGATTCCAGGACTAGATCCTCAGGTAGCCGTTCACCGCCTTGGTCTCCCAAAAAATCATCGTGGATTCAAGTAACCTCCCAGAAAGATGCACCCTTCTCACGGTGCCATGGTTGAGTCCGAGGTTGATAAGATTATCAAAGATAGCTTCATCAAGGAATTCCAGTACCCCAAGTGGCTTTCCAACATTATGGAAGTCAAGAATAAGAACGGGTAGATCAGAGTCTGCATCGACTTCCGTGATCTCAATCGCCACTTCCCAAAGGATGATTTTCCCCTTCCGGTGACCGAGTTATTGATTGATGCCACAGCCGGGTTCCAAGCCCTCTCTTTCATAGATGGGTATTCTGGGTACAACCAGATCCGGATGGCCCCCAAGGACAAGGAGTCCACTGACTTCAGGGCTCCCCAAGGAACTTTTTGTTACCATGTTATGCCCTTTGGCCTGAAAAATGTAGGTTTCATTTATCAGCAGGCCATGTATCACATATTCCAGCCGATTCTCGGGATGCTAGTGGAATGCTACATGGATGATCTAGTGGTCAAATCTCGCCAGTGCTAGGACCATCTCAAAGACCTTGAGAAAGTGTTCGGTTTCCTCCGTTCCTGCCACCTAAATATGAAACCATTAAAGTATGCCTTCGGGGTCACCTCCGGGAAATTTCTTGGCTTTGTTGTTAGATACCGGGGAATTGAGATCTACCCAGAGAAGATCAAGGCCATCAGCCAAATTCCTCCCCCGAGCAATATTCGGTAGCTCCGAGGTCTCCAAGGCCACTTATCCTATATACACCGATTCATTGTGAACCTAGCTGGAAAGTGTAATCCCTTTTCCTGGCTTATGAAGAAAGGCGCTGTCTACGAATGGGATGAAGAGTGTCGGACCGCCTTCGAGGATATCAAGAAGTATCTGATCCAACCTCTGGTTTTGATGCCACCTATCTCCAGAAAGGCACTGGTCCTTTACATGAACACCCTGGAATGGTCCCTCAGCGTGCTTCTAGCCCAGAAGAACAATGAGGGGACAGAGAACAACCTCTACTATCTCAGCCTCATGCTTCTCGACACGGAGATCAGATACTCCCCTATCGAAAAGAGCTACCTTGCACTCGTGTTTTCCATACATAAGTTGCGACATTACCTGCAGCACCATGAGGTACATTTGTTCTCTCAGGTAGACCCAATGAAGTACATCCTGAACCGCCCCATGTTGACTGGCCGACTAGCGTGGTGGGCGGTGATCCTCCAGCAGTTCGACATCAGGTTCGTGACTCAGAAGGCCATCAATGGACAGGCATTGGCAGACTTCTTAGTTTCTCATCCGACCTCCTTGGATAAATCCCTAGACCTAGATTTTCCTGATGAGGTGATCCTCTCATTCGATCATGTGGTCTCATGTTGGAAAATTCACTTCGATGGTGCCTCCCAGAGCCCCACTGGTAGGAGGCTTAAGGATACTAAGCTCAACAGAGTGGGTCTGGGTATCGTCTTCATCACTCCGGCGCAAGACGTCCTGCCATACTCATTCCTGTTGTCAGAAGGCTGCACCAACAATGAGGCAGAGTACTAGGCTCTCATCATCGGCCTCAAGTTGGCCCTTGAGATCGATGTGCCCCATCTATATGTGAAAGGGGATTCTGAGCTGGTCATCAAGTAGGTCAATGGCGACTATGTCGTTAGGAATCCAGAGCTTGTGCCATTGCTGGAGTGCACCCTCCATCTAATGGCCCAATTCTCTTCTCAACTAGAGGTTACCCATGTCCCTCAGTCACAGAACGGTCGAGCAGACGCTTTGGATGGCTTAGTTGCGTTGCTCGCAGAACCTGAGCAAGATGATTTGATTATACATGTGGCACACCGGAGAGTCATTGCACCCGTCACCCCAGAGGAAAATGATGGCCTGCAGGTAAGTCATCTTACTGCCAGACCTTCTACGTTAGGGGTCCCAGGTTTTTCAGACACAGTGGTTGAGGCCACTCTTGACTGGAGAGCACCTTTTTTCGACTATCTCCAAAATGGTTACCTCCCAGACGATCGGGCCAAGCGCGAGTGAATCCGACGCCGCGCACTGCAATTTACCCTCCAGAGTGGTCCCAATCTTGAGAGGATCCTCTATAAGCGGAGATTTGATGGTGTTCTCCTCCGTTGCATTCAAGGAGTCGAGATTTCTTAGGTCATGCAAGAGGTTTGCGCTGGTTCCTATGGTGCCCACCAGGCTGGGCCCAAGCTGTCCCATCAGATCCAGAGGTTGTGGTACTTCTGGCCCTCTATGATTCATGATTGTATCAAGTTTTCCAAGAGATGCCATGCATGCCAAGTTCACGCTAACTTCCTACGTCGACCACCAGAGCCTCTCCACTCCACCAAGTATTCTTGGCCATTTTTGGTGTGGGGAATTGATGTCGTGGGACCATATCCACCGGCGACAGCTCACTAGTGTAGGTTAATCCTAAATGCTACAGATTTCTTCTCCAAGTGGGCAGAGGCAGTTCCACTCAAAGAGGTTAAGGCCCGTTCCTTCTTTGACTTTGTGAGCTCCAATATCATCCACCGGTTTTGAGTACCTCACGCTTTCCTCACCGATAATGGAACCAACTTCCGAGCGGCCGAGCTGAAGACATTGTATGACAAGTACAATATCCGTTCGAACCATACCTCTCGTTACCATGCACAGGAAAATGGACAGATCGAGGCGTTCAACAAAACCATCTCTAACATTCTACAGAAAATGGTTGGTCAGAACAAGAAATGTTGGCTGGACAAGCTCCCTAATGCCCTCTGGGATTATCAGACGACGACTCGCAATTCCACCCAGGTGACCCCATATTCCCTGGGGTATGGGGATGAGGCCGTCCTACCCATTGAGATCCAGCTTCCATCACTACGCACTACAGTCTACGCCCAACAGGCACCGGATTGGGTGGCCTAAATCTGTCTAGCTGAATTGGAAGCAATGGATGAGAACAGGCTTCGTGCTTTGTACAATCTTGAAAGGCATCAGAACAAGATAGCCAGAGCCTTCAATAGGAAGGTTTGCCTTCGATCTTTTCTGTAGGGTGACCTAGTGTTGGCCCTTCGAGCGCCAATGATTCCCGGTAGGAAACCACCCAAGATAGATCCCAAATGGGAAGGAACATACGTCATCCATAAATTTTACCCCAATAGAGCATACTTCTTGGTGACCACAGATTGTGAGCGCATAACTCCTCCCACCAACACCAAGTTCCTCAAGAAGTACTTTGCCTGAGCCCCATGGTCCTACACGAACTTAAACTGTATGGTCCCGAACGACCCTAAACTACACGTTACGGTCCCGCAC
This sequence comes from Viscum album, assembly GCA_963277665.1. Taxonomy (NCBI): domain Eukaryota; kingdom Viridiplantae; phylum Streptophyta; class Magnoliopsida; order Santalales; family Viscaceae; genus Viscum; species Viscum album. The sequence continues at coordinate 284,167,066 of OY728119.1, read as the reverse complement.
GACCCTAAACTGCACGTTACGAGCCCGCATGACCCTAAACTAGACCACTGTCCTGCATGACATTAAAACTGTGATATCATCCTGCAAGACGATAAACTGCAAAATGGTCCTAGCTCTATGAACTTAAACTAAGATCTCCCCCCATCCTTACTATAAGACGTTAAACTGCAAGCCGGTCAGACCTCCTTGACCGAGGCTCAGCCTCAGGCCCCTTGGCCTCTTCGGGCCCCTGGCCCCTGTCCTTATGGTAAGACATTAAATTGCAAGCCGGTCAGGCCTCCCTGACCAAGGCTCACCCTCAGGACCCTTGGACTCTTCGGGAACCTGGCCCCCATCCTTAATGTAAGACGTTAAACTGCAAGCCGTTCAGGCCTCCCTGACCGAGGCCCACCCTCAGGACCCTTGGCCTTCCTCGACTCAGACACTCTTGTGGGATTTTACAGCGTGGTATAGGATTATGTCCTCATTCGCACCAGGTTAATCACTGTATTGTACATATCCCTAGATGAGATGTGTCCCTCTCCCCACATGACGTTAAACTACATCTCATCCGACATGACATTAAACTGCACATCAAGAACTACGTATGGCTTGATTCCCATTCTAATGGGATATGTAGGAACGCTTGGACACTTCATCTTGAGCCCAAGCCCGAGCTCTTCTCTTTCACTATCCCCCCTAGGTATAGTTTCCTCAGAGGATCCTTGCACAAAGAGGATTAGGCATCCTTATCCCCGCTCATACAAGGATTATAAGGGTCGCACCATGTGCCCACTCCCATTATTCTATCCTCCCATGTCATCACCACATGACGTTAAACTGCATGGATTTCAAGAACTACGTATGGCTTGATTCCCATCCTAATGGGATATGTAGGAATTCCCGTAAATTTCATTTGTTGGCCTAGCCCAAAAGCCAAAATATTCCCCTCGGGTCAAGAAATATGGCAGGGTGCACACTTTTTCCCCGACTCACATCGAGCAAGCCTCGACCCGGCTGCACGTCCCCCCTGGAGATGTTCGCCTCTTTCGTGGATGGGTACAACTATGCTTCACCCACTACTTGAGTGGGATTCCATCACTTTCCTCGCCTAGAGGAACCCCCAAGAATGACCTGGATACCACGCCCAAGGGATCTCCTACCGATACGGGCCAATGCCCCTGAGGGTTTCCGAGCAATAAGCCGATACAAGTCTCGCGTTGCAAATTTGTTCAACGGTCAATGCTCATTTGTTGCTCCCATATCAGGTCACCATAGGGACGCTATGTTTCGAACATGGTCAACAGTGTCCTGGATCTTCGGGTCCACCCTGAGATGTCCCAAACATCGATTGTAGTGATTCGTTCTACCCCATCCCGAAGCGACAAACTTCCCTCCGGGTGGTGCCAGCGGTCGGGCCCATGACCTCGATTCTATTATAAGGGATGTACGACATGGTGTAGGATTATGTCCTCATTTACGCTGGGTTACACGACACCGTACACATCCCTGTATGAGATACAATTATCTCTTTCCCCGTCCTCATTGCAAGACGTTAAACTGCAAACTGGTCAGGCCATCCTGACCGATGCTTAACCTCAGGCCCCTTGGCCTTTCTGAGCCCACGACCCCCCGTCCTCACTGAAAGACGTTAAACTACAAGTTTTTCAGGCCGTCTTGACCGAGGCCCAACCTCAAGACTTGATCACCGAGGCCTAACCTCAGGCCCCTTGGCCTTTTCAGGCACTATCCCAAATTATAACTCGGAGTGTATGGTGTGATGAGGGATTATGTCCACATTCACGTCGGGTTGTTCACCATACCATACACCTCCAGGGAATACTATTCCTCGACCCTCTTCCTCACTGCAAGATGTTAAACTGTGAGTAGGCCAGACCTTCTTGACCAAAACCTAACTATGAGGCCCCTTGGCCTCTTCGAGCCCCCTGGCCCAGGTTCTTTTTTACGGGACTGTGCGGAGTGGTGTGGGATTATGTCCTCATTACTCTCTATGCCGCACACGCCCTCGATAGGGTATCCTGCCCCCTGGGTATCTTCTAGAACTACGTGTGGCTTGATTCCCATCCTTATGGGATACGTAGGATCACCTGAATGTCTAAGCTTTGGGTCCAGCCCCATCTCTCAAAAATCTTCATCCCACCTTGGCCCCTTGGCCTACCCTTCCTCCACAAGGGGAGTATGTGGAGTGGTATGGGATTACGTCCTCATTCACATCAGTCTTGTAATGACCATGCCATGTGACTCTCCCTCCCGAGCTATTTTGTAGACCCTTTTCGGCGGTTCACCAATGTGCCTAAGGGTACTCTGGTTTATTACCTGGAATGTCGGACTTTACTCAGACACGTCCGAACCTGATTTTGAGGCTTTGTGTATCCCTCCATCAGGGCTTCCATCACCTTTCACACCCAGAGGGACCCCGAAGAACGGCCTGGATTCCACGCCCAAGGGCTCTCCTACCATTACAGGCCAATTCCCCCGAGGGTTTCAGACAACAAATCAATAAAAATCCTGTGTTGCGAATATGGTCAGCAGTCGATGCTCGTTTGTTGTTCCCACCTCAGGCTAACGTGATATGGAGACTGTTTTTCCGCCACAGTTAACAGATATACTCCATCGCCACACCAACCCCATTAAGCCCAAATTTTTGGTTACACGATTCACATCCTTCTCCATTTTCATCATGTCCAAGTAGAGTTTCGAAACTCTTGATAATATTTCTCAGTGCACATCTGCACATTAGGGGAACTAATACACGTCAGAGGCATCTTTCAGGGCCCTTCAATGACTTCCCCCCGATGGATGTTTCAGGTATTGCGATAGGGATCTTCCCCCCTTGTTTCCCACACCGAGTTTAACTCACATGGGATTAGGGATCGGGTTGAGGTCTGCGCTCACCTGGAAAGTTGTCATCCACCCATGGTCTGAGATCTAAGACCATAAACTAAGATCTATTCATAAATACATTTCGCTTGAGTCCCATCCCCATGAGATACGTAGAACCGCCCGAACATCTTCGGGTCCATCTTATTTGGGTGATAAAATCTTCCCCTTCACCTCTCACCCCTTGGCCTGAGGTACCTTTATCGGGATTGTATGGTATGGTGTAGGATTACGTCCTTATTCACGTCAGTTATGACACACGACACCGTACACATTCCCTGTCTAGCATCGTCTCTGCTACGTCTGTGTCGCATGACATTAAAATGTATGCTTGGTCCTATCACACGACCCTAAACTGTGACATTATTGTCCTGGCCGCACGACGGAAAAAGTAACTGCATTGTGATGACCTCATTGTAGAGAACATCACGTGGGGTATTGCTCACGTTCCATGCCATTTTTCAATGCCTACCATGGCTTGATTATTGTGGAAACACCAGGGCTTGAGACCCTAGGCCTGTTGCTTCACAAAAAAAACACACTCACCTTAAAGGACAAACAAGATTTATCAAATTTTGCTTCTTTTGGTGCAAGGGACACACCCGCACTTCCCTTTTTCCCTGACACTGGAATCTTATCATGTCACCCTTAAGAACTATGTATGGCTTGATTCCCATCCCCATGAGATATGTAGGAGCACCCGGGCACTTCCCCGCAGGCCCAGCCTAACATTCATGTTCGGTCCCTTAACTCGAGCACACCCCAGAGAACGCATGGTAAGTGGGGCTTATGTACTCATTCACATCGAGTTTTGTAACCACCTTACCATGTGTCCCCTTATCTCCTTACTCCTACATGGTCCGAGCTCTAAGACCTTAAACTAAGACCCTTTCAAGAACTACGTGCATCTTGATCCCCATCCCCATGGGGTACGTAGGAACACCTTTTCACTTTGCTTCAAGCCCAGCTCAACTTCAGCTTTTGGTCCCTTGACCTAAAACCTCTCTCAAGGGAGCTTGTGCAGTGTGGTATGGGATTATGTCCTTGTTCATGTCGGGTTTCTCACCGCACTGTACACACCCCCGGTTCCCATCCACATCGGGTTTTCGTAAATACCTGTGACGTGCCTCCTGTGCTTTCTCCCACTCATGGTCCGAATTCTACGACCCTAAAATAAGATCTCCTTATGGGAAAGGACTCTGATCCCTATATCTAATATGCCTCATTGTCGTATTCAGATGTGTTTTGACAAAGATCCTGAAGTGTGATATTTTCATGGGGACATTCCCCTCATCCCATGACCAAGCTTTGTGCGCTCGCTGTTTGGATCCTCACCCTCTTCCACATCCAAAAGGACCCTCGGGCAACATGGATGCTATGCTTAAGGGCTCTCCATGAATGATGGACCTAAGGTCCCTCCAATCGTTTCGGGCCAACGTCCCTACGGATCTCTAACAACATTTGTGACATGGTCCCATGTTTCGAACATGGTCAATGGTCGACCCTCATTTGTCTGTACCCATTCTATGCTAATGCGATATGGAGGCTGCGTTTCCTCCATGGTTAACAGTTATCCTCTATCATCATGCTGCCGTCATTGTGATCCAAACCTTGAGCGTCATGATTCACACATTTCCACTTCCTCATGTTCAAGTGGAATTCCAACACACTCGGCTCTATCTCTTCGCGCATCTAGGTGCGCCACATGGTCCTGTTAGTATCATGGGGCCAGTATTCACCAAGCGCCCCTTCACCATAATCTGCCCCTTTCTTTGTCGAGAAAGTCCCACCACTACTTCTTGTTTCCCACACCGAGCATGACTCACGTGGGCTTAGTAGTTTTGGCAGGATGTGTACCAACATGACCAGGCTTCTCGTCAACCCCTTAGAACTACGTATGGCTTGATTCCCATCTTCATGGGGTACGTAGGAACATCCGACCACTCTGATTCGGGTCCAGCCTAATTATCACTCTTGGTCCCTTGACCTGAAGAGTCTCCTTCGGGGGTACGTGGTGTGATTTGGACTCCTCATTCACATCAGTTTCATAACTACCACACCATATGCTCCCTGGGCTCCTCCCTTTCACTCCATGTCCTATCATATGAAATTAAACTACGAGATTCCATATGTCCTCAATGCATGACACTAAACTGCGATCCTACCATGAATAAGTTCAGGATGCCCCATGATAATCATGGGACGCACCAGAGCCTCTACTAGAGAAGATTTCAGCTGTCAGTGTTGGTCTATGACTACATTGCACCCTCAGAACTATGTGTGGCTTGATTCCCATATTCATGGGATACGTAGGGATACCCTGGTATTTTTCCTAGGGTCCATCCCATAGGAATCATTAATTCTGTTCTTCCCCTTTCTGGCCCCCTGGCCGGACCCCTCGTTGAGGACCATGTAACTATGACTCTGCCCTGAACAAGTTCAGGATGCCCCAAGATCCCATTGGGAAGAGATAGACCCCCTCACCGGAGAGGCCCAGTCCCAAAGAAGGAATGATCTATGATCAAACTGATGTGCCCATATGGCGTACTCCCACCACGGTGGTGTAATTACATGAGTGTTGGATTCTGTTCGGAAAAACCATCACTCCATATTCCACGCTTTGCGTGCCCCTTATTCGGATCCTTTCCCCCTTTCCTATCTAATGGGACCCCCTAACGGCCTAGTCTCATGCCGCATCGGCTCACCTACCATCCTAGGCCAACGCCCCGAAAGACTCTTGACAACATTAGTGACATGGTCCCATGTTTCGAACATGGTCAACGATCAGCCCTCATTTGTCTGTCCCAATTTTAGGCTAATGCGATATGGATGATGTGTTTCCAAAACAATTAATGGTTATCCTTTATTGTCACGCCATCCCCACAGTGTTCCCAATCTTGGGAATCATGATTCACACTTCCCATTTCCATCTGTTCGGACCGATTTCAGCACCCATGGCGTCGCACCGTTCATGCATAAGAGCACGTTGAAGAATCGGTAATTCGACTGTTTTGAGAACTTCCTTCTCCGGACAGGTTTCTCCTATTTTCCGGAAATCCGGACTGGTTATCCAAACCCCGGATTCCCGAAGCTTGGTTCCCACTCCTATGTTGGGTGGGACGATGAGGCAACTATCTCTTGTTTCTCACATCGGGCCTGACCCACGTGAGCTTAGGGAATTGTCATCGGACGTCCCGCAGACATTGTAAGGATGTAATGAACCAATGAAAAAAGTGGAAATCATGCATGATATGACATTCAAAGAAAGAATAAAGTCTAAGAATGACAGTACCATTAAAAGGTTTATAATTGTTACAGTACCCGGGGGTCGACTCCCCCCATGGATGGATTGACACTGTCAAAAGAGCGTTGCAGCTCCGCCACCATTCAACTTTTGGCATCCAGGAATTGCTGCCGCTGACTCAGCTCCCACTCCTCCTCAGCAGCGGTGGGGCGCAGTTCGCCATCCTTGGTCCTGGCCCTCTTTATACCGGCCTGAATGGAAGCCATCTCTTCAGAAGCTTGCCTCATATGCTCTTCTGCCTCTGCCAGCTGGGCCTTCAACCGCGAGATCAGCTCAGATTGTGTATTAAGAGAGGCTAAATGCTCGTCCGCCTGGATCTGTAGCTGGTGGACATCGCTTTCAGCCTCCTGGAGCTTCTTGATGTTTGTCGCTTTCCTCCGCTGCCAGCCCATGCTGAGCCCGCGATCATACTCTCGGATCTTCTCAGCCATGAGATATTGGATGAGCGCATGAGGACATTGGGCATCCACTCCCCCAGCGCAAAGTTCGCGCAACTGCGAGTGAATTCTGTCCATCTCATCTAGCCATTACGCTTGGGGGTGTCATTGATGAATCGCATGATTAACTTCCATGATTGGAGGCATACAATGCTACTGTCTTCTTCATCGGAGGCCGTTTCATCCCAGTCCGCACGATTGGCAGGCTCGTATGCAGGATACGCCCGCAAGAAATCCTCGGCAGGATATGCATCTGGTGTTGAATCTGGTGCGACATCTGGCGCCGGAGAAGGCATGATGGGACTTGGGTTGGCCGATTGATCCTCTTCATCGGACTCCACCTCGATAACCTCGGGCACAACTCTGCTGGTGGTCCCACTGACGGTAGGGAGTGCTGCAGCTCGGGTAGTTGGGGGGACTATCTCCACCATCACCGGCATGCCCCTTGGAGGGATGCCACCAGACATCCCGACCAACCTTGCCGTAGCGGCCCATGCCAGTCGAAGAACTGTATGACAGAGAAGGGCGTAGACCTTAGTTAGCGCGATCTACATACGACATCAATGAATCAAGTGGAGAGAACTTACAGAGATCAAACTCATAGTGCTGCTCTAGAGTCGATGCTGATGCGTCCCTGAGGCGTGACCCTTTGTATACTGTTGGAAGGTCTGGAGATTCTGGAGGAGCCACCTCGGGTGCTCTGGCCCCGCCAGACATAGAACTGGATGCAACCGTAGGTGCGGGTTCTGAAGGTCCTGCGTCATCACCCGCCAAAGGGCGAGAGCGAGGTTTTCATACAGGTTCCTCCTGCATAGTTCAGATGTTTGTGAGAGGTCTACAAAGACCTAAGAGCAGACCCAGAGGAAAGATATTTGGAATTATACCTTGAGAACCTCCACGAAGTCATCGGAATCCGATTCTTGGTCTCCGACTTCGCCCTCCTCCAACAGGCTCCCTCCGCTAGCCTCATCCCCCAGGGAGGATTCCTTTGATTCTTCCGGCAGGGGGAAGCGCTCCCTCAGATCGGTGGCTGACAGCTGTGGGGGAACCGTCCGATCCAGCAGTACCCTCACCCGGCCTATCATTGGGTGTGGGACACCACTACAGTGAACATAGTCCTCCAGATCATCCAAGTATTTCTACGCCTCCGCTGGATCCACCGTTGCTACCACACCCTCGCCCGGTGAAGGTCTCATCGCCATGACATCCCTGCCACCGCGACAGGCCCTGCTGCCCTCCAACCCCGACCTCTGGATAGGGGAGGTCCGCCGTCACCAACCCGAATGGTTGGCTGCCTCAGCATCTCCCCCAGATAAGCGGCCTCCCAGCTGATGGCATACTCCTTCACCAATCCGAAAGCGGCAGTGGATGGAGGCAATGCAATTCGCATCTTCCTGTGTTCCCATGTGAACATGAGCCACAGATACCTCATCACACAAGGGTGCTCCTTATGACGCAACTCCCAGTAGACCTGCGGGTTCAGCCACTACAGGCATCGAAACTGCCTCACAAATCGATGCGGGGTGTACGGTTCGTAGATCGGCTCACGGTCCACCTGTGCCATCAAGACTCCGCCCCGAAAGGCCAGAAGATAAGCCTGGTTCTCTCCCGTTCCCTGCCCATCATTAGTAAGTACCCCCATCGGCAATGGAAATGGGTGGAAGTTAAACCCATCTGCCCTCCACACCCAGTTCAGCACCATCGGTACGGTTAGTTTGAATGGGAAGCTCCCGCCTACATTCAGAATGGAGGGGCAGAAGTTTGATACCAGTGATGAGATAGGGTTTGGATATTCGTAAATCCCCCTGATGTGCGCTGCGATCCACCCGTACAGAAGGTGGAAGGGCCCACATATCCTCGGTGGATTCTTTCCCTTGCTAACGTGCCGCAGTATCCTTTACAGCTTGCTGAGCATCGAAATCCCCAGATTGACTCGCCTTCCCACGACCAACATGGATTCCATGATGAACGAGCTGGTCCGCACCCCCATGTTGGTATCCCTCAATGGTAGTATCCAACCGCAGATAAGTTCCACGATGAATGCCTCCAGCCTAATAATCGGCTGCTATTCAGTGCTGACACTAAAACCCCAAGTCTTCCATTGGCTGTCCTCCAAGAGCTTCCAATACGAGTGCTCCTTGCCCTGTTGAGCTACCTTAGGAAAAGTTCGAGGCCTCAGAGGGAACTCTCAATTCTCCGGGAAGTTCAAGAACCGCTCGAACCACTTCTTAAAGTGGACATCTCTCACCGCCTCCTTGTCCTCTCCAGGGACCAGTGCCATCAGTGCCGACGCCAGTTGCGGCATCTGCTCCGGATCCTCCCACGCGCTCATGACGGGGAGGAACTCATCATACATGGCCCCCAAGATCAGGACCCCTGAATTCTTATGGACATCCCACAGGCTGATTCCCACCTCCCCATGGTGCAGGTGAAAAGTATTGGTCCTAGATGACCATCTGCTCAGCAGCTCTGACATCAGTTGTTTCGGCTGGTGAATGTGGAACTGGGAGGCCCATGCCGCCTCACACAGGCCCACCGTCCTCATTTCGGCCCCAAACTCCTCGCATGAGGCGCCTACCCAGTAGGCCCATTCCCAGTCGTTGGTGAAGTTGCCGCCCTGGCATAGGTCCCACTCATCAGACCACCCCTTCTTCGAATCCTGCAAAGCCGCCTTTAGCATGGTGGAGTACAGAGGAGGGGATGTCTCCGGTTGTAGTGGATTCCCGTCAATATTATTCACATGGTTGTACAGGCAGTCAGAAGTGAAAGGTGTGAAGTCCTCCGGTGCATGACTATCGGCTGCCCTGAACCACTGGTGCTGGCATGGCGTGCTCCTGAACCAGCAAGATGGTTCGTCCCTCCTCGCCTCAGGAATGAAGACATCATCCCTCAGCCCAAAGCCATACAAGGTCAGCTTCTTGCACTGTAGATAGTTCTTCTAACTCTTTGATAGTAGTTCTGTCAAAGAAGTATGGTCTGAGTGACTTTGGACCATCTGTCCAAGGCCCAGACAGTTGGCCATATCATCCCTCCAGGCGGCGTCTGCAAGCACCCCCAACACAGCTTCTTGATGGGCCATTTCGGTTTCGGAACTCGAAAAAAAATTTCAGGTCGGGTCACGAAGGTTGCTCACGAAGATCGCTTGTGAAGATCTGGAGAAAAGCAAAATACGCAGAACCTGGACTTGACAGTCAAACAGAAGTTCTCTTGGCATAGTCGCGGAGTCGGAGACTCGCGGTTCGCCGCGAAGCTCGATTCGCAGAGAGAAGACGCGGAGTACGCGGAGCTTCGCGAAGTCAAGAGCACAAAAGGACAAAAGTCACGAGAGGACAAAAGAGAGGTCAGCCCCCCTATTTATAGGTGGTGACCCCATAGCTTCGTGGCGCATCCCACCCGCGCGGGGCATCGCGTCATGTCCGGACCGCGTAGCTCCTGTCCGCCCCGCGCGCCCTCTTTGCGAGGCCGCATCGCGAAGGGCTGATAATTTTGGAAATTTTCCCTCAGACTTCGACCCTTGATCCCTCCGCGACTCCAAGTATAAGGGGGGGGGGGCATTTTTTGGCACCAAAAATATTGGACTCAAAGGGAAGAAGGAAAAGAAGCCCGCGCGCTGCCTCGCGCAGCCCCGACGCGGAGCCCCCACAAGCAACGCGGTCGCCGCGAAGCCCCAGAGGCAGTAACCCTCCGCGAATGCCCTGAAGTTCGCGAGCCCACCGCGAATCCCCAGAGGAGGTACCGCTCCGAGAACACCCTGATGTTCGTGAGCCCGCCATGAAGCAGAGGAGGCGGTAACCCTCTGCGAACCCAGTTGACGTTCGCGACCTGCCGCGAAGCAACCACTGCCCCTTCGCGCTGCGTGAGCTCTGCTTCGTGGCACCCCTTGCCTATAAATATCGGGCTCCCTCTGAATCCAAGAGATGGAAAATCCGACCTTTCAGCTTCTCAGCTTCCGAATCATGAAGCATCCTTCGCCCCGAGAATCATGAGCTCCGCGAGGTATTTTTTTCTTCACAAGCGGACATCGCCTTGTCTCGTTTTGAGCCCCTCTTCCAAGAGGGATTCCCTTCGCGAAGCCTAAGGGAATTCACGAAGGAAGGGGATTACCAAGGGAACCCGGGTAGCCGCGGAGCGTTTATTCTTCACGAAACACCCATCCTATACAAGTGATCCACATGCCAAGGCAGGGTCATTGTACTCCGTGAAGCACACTTCTTCACAGCACCTTGCTTCGCGAGGCACCCCTGCTTCGCAAGGCAGTGCTCCGCGAACACTATTCCACTTTGTGAAGCACCTCCCATTCACACCCCTTCCCCATGCTAAGGCCAAGGCATATCAATTCACGAAGAACACCCCTTTTCTTGGCAATTTCTCTTCCCGTGCGACCCTCTGGGTTTGCACGATGTGATTTCAGAGTCCCATGGAAAACATCACCCGTAGCGTTGCTTCGCCTAATGATTCTTCGCATAGGCATGCTAACGGATATTGCTTCTTCGCATAGCCACGCTAATGTGGACCCCTTGATGGTTTGCTCTGTGACCTCTCTTTACCACGACTTTGCTGGTACCTTCCCTCCCCCAAGGGACAGAGGGTACCATTTATGTAAGTCCTAGGGGTACGGAGTAGAAACACCTCATCCGAGCTGCAGGACGTTAAACTGCCAAGCACCATGTCCTCAACACATGACGTTAAACTGTGATCCGACCCCATGCTTCGCATGTAGGGTCCCCCCATCTCGGACATTCTTTACACTGCTCATCTCCATGGGAATTGAATATTCCTCACATGGAATGAGATCCTCCCTTTTGGAGTGGTGTTTGTCCACAGGGGAAGGGAAACCACCTTGGTATAATCCCCCAAGCCTCTCTTGCGGAAGGTAGCACCCATGTATTTCCGTACTTCCCCACTGCCAAGGCCAGTGGAGGGCGCGATAGGGAACGAGGCACCTTCCATATTTGGTGTCAAATCCCTCTCCTGCTGCGCTTCTCCATACCTTGGGCCTCCATCCTGGAGTAAGTCCCAACACCATGGGCCACCTAATGCATAAGCCCCTCTTCGTTTCCCACAGACGCATCCTTCGTGACGTGATCATCAGGTCCCTGCAACCTCTTGTTTCTCACACCGAGCATGACTCATGTGAGCTTAGAGTGAGCGCCAACCCTGACCCCCAACTTAAGCGAACTACGGGGACTTTGATCTGTGCTAAGGCGTGGTACGTAGTAAACCTCCACGAGGTTCAAGACCACCACTCGGTCATTTATTCACATCGATTTCCACCCCTGTCCAGCATGACGTTAAACTACACACCGAAACTACGTGGTCTTTGATCCGTGATAAGGCATGGTACGTAGGAAGCCTTCATGAGGTTCAAGCCCACTGCCCGTCATTTATTCACGTTAGGGTTCACTCTCGTCCCACATGACATTAAACTACATTTCATCCTAGCAGTAAGACATTGTGACCATCCCGAACTACGAGGAATTTGATCCATGCTAAGGCGTGGTACATAGGAAGCCTCCACGAGGTTCAAGCCCACCACCAGAAGACCCCCCGGGTTCACTTTCACGTCAATTTGCCAACAAAACCCAACCTGAACTACGTGGTCTTTGATTCATGCTAAGGTGTGGTATGTAGTAAGCCTCTATCAGGTTTAAGTCCATCACCCGGTCGTTCCGACCTCATTCACGTCAGTTCACCAACACCTGGGTAGCCTAGTGTGTAAAACCCACACCATCTAGACCAAGGTCTCCTTTCTTTCACATTGGTTCGCCGAAACCCACCATTTTCACCCGATCTATGAGGACTTTGATCCATGTCAAGGCATGGTACGTAGGAAGCCTCCATGAGGTTCAATCCCATCACTCGGTCGTTCTGACCTCATTCACGTCGGTTCACCTCCGTCCTGCATGACGTTAAACTGTATTCCACATCTCATTTGAACTACGAGGACTTTGATCCATATCAAGGCATGGTACGTAGGAAGCCTCCCTGAGGTTCAAGCGCAACAATCATTGGCCCAGATCAACTCTTTGTCGGTGTGCCAAGTCCCCCCCCCCATTTTCACCTGAACTACGTGGTCTTTGATCTGTGTCAAGACATGGTACATAGGAAGCCTTCCTGAGGTTCAAGCCCACCATCCATCAGACCAAGGTCCACCTTCATGTCGGTTCACTGACGACACCCATCGGACCAAGGTCCACCTTCACGTCGATTTACCGGCACCATCCCGAACTACATGGACTTTGATTACCTGCCACGAGGATACGTAGGAGGTCTCTTTGAGGCTTAAGCCCAATTTCACTATCATCCTTGCGATGGTCCCATTTCATTCCCCCTCCACTTCATTCATCCATCCATCATCAATCCTAATTCTCACCCGGTCCACCACATCCTGGTGAGATCATGCCATTCCACTCCCCTCCACAGCATCCGTGAAACCACCCATGGACTGACCCCGACATCAATAGCCCCTCAAGGGGGGGGGGGGGGTGGGATTCTTCAATCTGACCCACTCTAGCTAGTGTTCTGATCAGGCTGATCCGTCCCCGTTGGACGTTAAAGTTGTGGCATACCCCGTGTTAAACATGGGAAGATGATGAAAACCTAAGATACATGCCTATGGAATATGATTACCCACACTCGATGTGAGATTCCTCGGGCCTCCATGCCCTCGAGAAGCCCTATAATAAGGGACAAAAGACAGACACACCAATTCCCCAGCGTTCAGACCCGTCAATGATGCCTCGACGTAACTACTCCCCCAACTGAAGGTTGCTGCCCTGACCGGACCCTTTGGAATGTCCTGACAGAAGTAGTGTAATTAATTGGTGTCCATGAAAAGATGCCAATGGTAAGAGTTTCACAAACAACTTATTAAATCTATGAGGGAGACTTGGACTATGTGACGAGCTTCGAGGAGGAATCCACGAAAGGAAGAACCGACATCCCATCATCCTGGTTTCGATCAAGGAGCAGACATCCCTGAATAAGGAGCGTATGCCACCCGCCTTTGGAAATCTATAATGCGAGGCAACAATAAAGTCGCGCCTGTCGTGCCCAAGCGGATGGTCGTGCATGCCCCGACGAAAGCGTCGGAAACAACCATTTAAAACCAAAGTTACACTGAAATAAACAATTTAATTTTTTTTTCCAAAGGAAAAACTAAAAAAACATGGAGAACATTTGATAACACAAAGATAGGAATTATATATATGGTTAATTCAATTTAAAAACACTTTTAAAACATCAATAAACTAAGGAACTCTTTAATAAAAGTGAATTATAATGGAAACATATACCTTAAGTGATGAAATCATACCACCTATGATGAAAAACTCTATAATAGGCCTCCTAGAATGGATCACAATATATATAAATCAAAACCCCAATTTTAGTGCAACCCTGAAAATTAAAATCAGCCCATATAGCCACTAGGGTTACAGTAAAAGAAGGGAAATTACTAGAAACCTTAAATAGAAGGAATGAGAAGACATTTCCCTTTGTTCCAGACAAGAGACCAAAAATAAATAGCTAAGAATATACTATAGATGAGTTTAGAAAAGGGAGAGGGCTCCTTGGGAGACATCTAAGTCAGATATATAGTGATCTAATCCTTTTTACACATATCATTACCTAATTTTTAACATAAACATACATTAAATACAAAACAGGGATTGATAGGCCTAGTTTATTTGGAAGACTATGTACATAAAACATCAATATAAAATAAAAATAAATTATTTTAATATACATAATGAACTCCTAAACCCTTTGAGATCCTAAAACTATATAGGATAACCTAGGGAATACATAGACCAAAGTGGTGAGCTAAAAATCACAATAAGGGAATACACATATTAAGGAAGAATAACATGTGAGTCAAAGGTATAACAAGATATCATAAAAGAGAAGTATCATGAGTAATCATATAGGAGAATAAAATAAAGAACATGGTATGATAATATCACAAAAACATAGGAAATGAGGAAGCAACACAAAACATTAAATAAGCATAAGTCAAGGTTAACTTCCAAGAAAATATTATATAGTTGATAGATTCCCATCATGGATTAGGTTTACTCCTTAATCCCATACATAATGTCTCATGCAAAAGAAACTTCACCCAATTCATTGGAGATATATCTGGATGCACCCATAATAACATGTGAATACTTATGTGTGAAAAAAATGAAATCAATTTTATATAAAAAACATAATAATTAACCATGTAAATAAATGGGTTTCAGAATATTTCCTCATATAATAATCAAAATAGATTTCTGAAAGAAGGAATTTGAGAAATCAATAGAGGTCGCTACTTTGTAAGTTCTCTGTCATGGCTCGTATATCTTATCTCAAGGGAGACAAACACTGGTCTAACCTGAAGATTAAAGCAAGAATTGCTCATATATGGGGATTCACTGATTAGAAACTCATCCCACTCGGTAAGGGCTATTTTCATCTATTAATAAAATCACAAGTGATCTTGTTAGGGTCTGGAAATTAAGAAACCTTAAAATCAAGTTGGGTTCCCTATGCATTTCCAAATGGGACTTTGCCTTCAACCGGTAAAACACAAGAAATACTTTAGTTCAAATTTGGGTTCATTTGCACGACCTAAATTGGTATTTATGGAATCTAAGGATCCTCAATTATATTTCCTCATGTTTCGGTACACCACTGAAGATTGATCAATGGACGCTCAACAATGATCTTGGTCTGTATGCCCGTGTGATGGTGGAAGTCTACATGGATGAAAAAATACTGGAAATCATTTTCTTTAACACCAATGACTACTGAACTGAGGTACGCATTGAGTGAGAGAGGATTATACCTACTGTGAGATTTGAAATATTATTGGTCACTCTCTGTTGAAGTGTCGTGTGATAAAAAATCATGTTGCCCAACCCTCAGACGATGGGTGGAACGAAGTGAAGAAGAAGAAATCAGGTAAGGCTTCTGTCCCTATTATCCCTGAGCCTTCAAAGAAGAAGACTGATGTTTGGGTGAAAAAACCACATTCCTGGGTGAAAGCTCTGGGATTACCTGGGCTAAGAAAGTGGAAGCAGAGGAATCTGCAAAGCTTGATCGTGATATTCTGGATTACATCGAGTGACTAGTTCTGGACATCTGCGCATCTGACCCAGGCCTCCCTGTAGGGCAGTGTGTTGTATCAGTCTCTCCACCACTATCCTCACCTGTCCCTGATCCAAGTTCTGTTCCTATTATTTTTAAGAATGATGTTTTCAATATACTTCCTTCCACTAGTACAAATGCAATAGTGTCTCTTTAGCCTTCTCACAACACCAACAATAAGGAGGAGGTCCAAGTTGAAATTTGCGATACCGCTCAGCCTCCTAATCTAAACATTGCTGATTGTCCTCTTGCACGGGATCCAACTTGAGCTAAGGGAGATAAAACTCTGGCTCATATATATCCTCTCTAATACAATGCAGCTAATACTTGTAACACTGGCATGAATTCTTCTAATTCTCTTGTTCTAATTGCTGAACAAAGCATAGTAGTGAGCACTCTTATTCCCTCTGCATGCACTGCCATTACATTGTCTCCGCTGAATGTTAACTCATACCCACAAAACACTATTTTTATGCCTCTTGTGACTTCTAGGATAGTAGACAAATAGGATAACCTTGTCCTTCCTACTGCTCCCCAGACCATGAAGTTAAATAAAGCATCACATGATGGTCATATGATCACCCCTATTTCTATTTAATCACCTTCTTCCACTAAAGATTTGAGTGTCTCAGGTGCCACTAACATCTTGTATGCCTATCCTATGAGAAAACAGGTAACAAAGACACCTTCGGCCTCCTCCTCAAACCTTAGAAAATCCAAGAGGAACAAGGGCTCGAATGGTTCCAAGAAGAAAAATAGGGTCTCAGGCTCCAAAAACAGGTTTTAAATGGATATGATTTTTTGGAACTTCTAGGGCATAGTTAACTCTGACACCCTTTTGGTTATAAAAATAATTAATTTTCCTCATAAACCAAAAATATTAGCTTTAGATGATCTAATAATTAACTTTTATGTGAATTTTTTGCATCTCTCTACTGTTGGTTACAATTTTCTTGGTGCTTGTTCTAATGATAGTAGTGTTGAATCTCTTTGGATTTTTTATCACACCTTTTTGCAAGATGTTAATATGTTCACTTTCTCTGATCAAATGTTCACTTGTAATTTTAACTATGATAAAATTCATTTCTTTTTCACCTTAGTTTATGCTAAAAATATATACCTAGATCGTAGGCCTCTTTGGAATGATCTATCTTCTTTAGCTAACTCCTTTCATGATCCTTGGTTGGTGATGGGTGAATTTAATTCCATTATTTCCCCCAGTGAGAAGCTAGAACCTTCTCATTCTACCATTTCTTATAGAGAATTTAGAGCCTCAATTGAAGAGTGTAATCTAGTTGAGATCAACCTTACAGGTGCTAAATTCACCTGGTATCATGGACATTATAATCGGTTTGTTGCTAGTAAACTTGATAGGGATCTAGTGAATGTCCCGACTCTTGATGTGTGGGACACTATCTCTAGCATCACCATACCTAAACTAAACTTCGATCATCATCCTATTCTTGTTAACCATCTCTCAAAAAGATCAAAACCTAGTATCCCCTTCAAATTCAACAATTCTTGGTCTAATGATCTGGACTACTCTAATCTCATCCAAACTTATTAGGATTCTATGATTCATCATTTTAATGCCTTTTCCTGTATCACCAAGCTCAATCATCTTAAAACTTTCCTCAAAGGTTGGTGTAGTGATAAATCCAAACAAATTGACCAAGAAATTTCCACCCTAGAGAATGATCTCAATCAATTTCAAAACAACTCTACTAACTCTGTTTTTTCCTCTGATCCCCAAATCGAAATAAAAATCTCTTTTAAACTCAACTCCCTTTTAGTGCTCAAAGAAAACATTCGCAAACAAGTTTTCAAAACGAAATGGATCAAATATGGGGATAGAAAGACCAAATTTTACAATTCTCTTTAATGGATAAGAAAAGTCAACCGCCCTCTATCCCTTATTAAATAAAATGATAATATATTCTCCTCCAAGGCTGCCATTACTAATCATGGTGTCACTTATTTTGACAACATTTTTAATGGCCCAGATATTAATAAGAATATTATCCCTTGGATCATCCCAACTTTGATCAATGAGGATGAAAATATATTTCTCTTTAATACTCCCCTGGACCATGAAATCAAAGCCACTATCTTTAGTCTTAATCCTGACAGTGCTCTAGGTCCCGATTGTTTCAATAATGGATTTTTTTCAACACCACTGGGAGGTTGTTCATGCCGATGTTTGAAAACTTGTCAAATATTTTTTTAATACAGGTATCCTTCCTTGTGGTCTCAATGCCCAATTCCTTACCTTAATTCCTAAGGTGGCCAATGCCTCATAAATTCATTTATTTAGAACTATTGCTCTCATAAACTCTCTTTATAAAATCATTACCAAGCTCCTCGCCAATAGAATTTATTCTCTATGTAACAAAATCATTTCTTGGAATCAATTTGGATTTATCAAAGGTAGATCTATTCAAGATTGCATTTTCCTTACTTCGTAATGCACCAACTCTCTGAACAATGTCTCGTGAGGGGGAAATATTTCCCTTAAGCTCGATGTTAGGAAGGCCTTTGATACCATCGATTGGTCCTTTATTTTCAAAACTCTCCAAGATTTTGGCTTTAATGATATATTTATTAGTACGATCTACACTATTTTCAAATCTTCCTTGATCTCTATTCTTGTCAATGGATCCCCCAAGCGGTATTTTAAATGCTCAAAAGGGGTTCACCAAGGTGATCCTCTCTCTTCCATTCTCTTTTCCATTGCGGAAGACTACCATAGTAGATTACTCACCTCTATTGTTCTTCAAGGCAATATTAAACCTATTCTGGTAGCTAGGAATCTAAACATTCTAATCCATCTTCTTTATGCCAATGACATAATCCTTTTCCTAAATGGGAGTAAACGAAATATTCTTAACCTTAAAAATGCTTTATCCCACTATGAAGAGGTATCGAGTCAATCCATCAGTTGGAATAAATCCTTTATCTTCTTTGGGGAATCTTTTCCTCTCTCTAGGAAAGGCCACATCATATAAAATCTAGGAATCAAAGAAGGTTCCCTTCCTTTTACCTATTTGGTAGTACCCCTTTTTTGGGGTAGGCCTAAATCTATTTATTTTAATCCTGTTGTTGATCAGGTGATTAGTCAACTTTCCTCTTGGAAAGGGAAATCCCTATCCATGGTTGGTAAGATATGCCTTGTGAAATCGACCATTATATTAAAAATGGTGTATTCCCTAATGATCTACAAATGGCCTCTTGGTCTTCTTAAGAGAATAAATACCTATATTAAAAAAAATTTCTGGACCGGTAGTATCATTGAACAGAAACTTGTTACCATTCCCTGGTCGATCTGTTGCACCTCTCTTGAGAAAGCTGGCCTTGGTATAAAAAATATCAAACTTTTCAATGAGGCTCTCCAAGCCAGACTCACTTGGAGACTGATCAATAATAAATATGACTCCATTTACTTCCTTAGAAATAAATTTATTGAGAGGCTGAAAAAAGGGAATTCTAATTATATCCAATCATCTCTTTGGCCTTCCATCAGAAACTCGTTTGTCAACATCATGGAAAACTCTAGATGGTTGGTTAGCTTAGACTCCAACATTCTATTTTGGCAGGACAACTAGACTAGAACTCCCCTTGTTTCCATTATTTCTTCTAATACTTATTCGGACATCATTAACGACCCCATAAAGGAAGTGAAGCAATCTAGATTTTTGGAGCTCCCTGACTCTATCATACAGGTTATTGATGGTTATAATTTATCTAATGATGATGATTTTATTGTTTGGGAACCTGCTCACAATGGTATTCTTGACTCCAAAATCATTTATAACCATTTTTTCTAGGACTCCAAATCCAACTTTTCCTGGTTGAAGTATTTTAAAAAACCTTGGATTAAACCATTAAGGATTAATATTATTTGGCTTATTGTGCACAACCGAATTATTACTGAGATTTGTATCCAATATTTTGGAATTCATCTCTATTCTAAATGTCCACTTTGTCACCAAAATATAGAGGATCTAAATCATCTATTTTTGTCATGTGCTACGACCTCTTCTCTTTGGAATTTTATTACTAAAATTTTTTATTGCAGATGGAAGTTTTCTGAAAATATCCTCCCCTAGCTAAAATGATGTGTGGAGATTGAATACACGCAGAAAGTCAAGAATTTCTTCCTATATACTATTACAATGCTTCTACAAATTATCTGGTATGATAGAAATTCTGTTATTCATAATAATTACTCGTCCAACCTCATTTCGGTCAAACGAGAATTCTGATTTCCCTTAGAGATGCCACCACGATCCAAAAAGCTAATTCTAACAACTCAGTTGGTGACTTTGTGATCATGAAATGCCTTAGTATTGATGGAATATTCCCTCATACAAAACGCTTTCTTGAGGTGTTCTAGAAATCCCCACTTCCTGGATGGATCAATATTAATGTGGATGGGGCTTCCAAAGGAAATCTGGGACCTATGGGTTGCAAAGAGATCTTCAGAGACTTTCAAGAACATTTCCATGGTTGTTTCTATGGAAGTTGTGGTGTCACCTCGTCTATTGAAGCAGAGATGTTGGATCTTATCCATTCCATTAATTTTGTTAAAAAAAGGCTGGAACAGCATCTGGATTGAAAGCGACTCCACCACTTTTGTTCAGGCAATTTAGAATGGGGTGGTTCATCTTTCCTGGCCTCTTATTGCGATTTGGAAGAACTGTCTTAACTCACTTTTGGAGCTCAGATATATTTCCACCCATGCCTACCGCAAAGAAAATATGCTGTTAGATGGTATTTCTAACTAGGGAATCAACCAGGCCATTATGTGGACTGATGAGTTACTGATTGACCTTTTCCCTCTTTATGAAAAAGATTGTAATAAAATTTCCTCTTTCAGACTCTTGTAATTTCCTTGCTTGATTTTAATAAATTTTTTCTTAGTCATTGACCCGGAAATTGCCTCTAAAAAGATCATTATATATATATATTTAGAGTCATCCATAAAAAGTATAGGTTAAAAATGAATTACACCGTTCATGGAGACGGTAGGCCATACATATGCATGCATGCTACTTCTATTTTTGATGGATAGAGATAAGAAAGGTAAATAATAATTAAACTTTAAAAATAATAATAATATCATAAATAACATATATATGTATTAAATCCATCATTATAAATATTCATGAGAGGTGGTGATGGAAAAAAAATTATATCGATTCTCGAGGGGGTAGTCCACTATACACACGAATGACGATTTCGTTTCCCACCTGATGGAAGAGGAGATAGATGTAAGTGATTACATTAAAATAATAACATATAATTATATGTAATATAATTGTTTTATTATTTGATAATGTTTTAATAAGAATTTAAGGAGTTATAAAAATGAATAAAACTAAAAAATTCGGTTAAAGACTGTACATTTTTTAGATATCTTCCTTTGATTTACACCTTAAACCCTATAAGGTTGGTATTCTGCCCAAAAAAAGACATATATAACATTTTAAGGTATTTTGAGAAGGTATTTTGGAAATTAATGGATTATCTAAAATTATTTTTAAGTGTTAAGAAAATAGGAGAGGAGGTTCCTTTTTATATGTAAGGGGAGGGGTACTCTTAGAATTACTTAAAATAATAAATTAATATAAATTAATTTTCATTGAAAAAAGAATCCAAAATAATATAATAACAAGATAAGATTATGATGATTTGAAATAATTTCATAAAGTAAAATTTCAGAAATTTTAGATTAGGATTTTTTCCTAATCTCTTTATTTTAACTTGCATTAACCCCCTTTTGACAATTAATGTGCTATCAAAGTTTTTTTTACTATTTGCGGGTCAATATAGTTACCATAAAAGGAATATTGGTACATAAATGGATTATATTTGGTATTTTTAAACATTTAAATTTCACTTGGACTAATATAGGATATTTTTTTTGAATTTTAAATCTTTTAATAAGATATATTTTAACATAAAATATTATTATTATCATTTTTGCTACTATTCATTTAATTTGACTTTGAAAACAACAGGGATGAAAATGAATTAGTGTACAATCCTTTCAAAAATAAAAAATATTATATTTATCTATTTTTTTGAACACAATAATTTATTCAAACAATATTACTTTTAATATTTTTTAAATAATTTAATTTATTTTTCCTTTAATTGAATAAATACTGTATTGGTGTTGAATAAGAATTTAAGGAAATTATTTCATATTTGATAATTAATTATAAATTAATATAATAAAAAAATTATTTATCCTTAAAATAAATCTTTTAGAAATGAACATAGCCTATTTTAATTCTTATGTCAAAAATTTAGATATATTAAAACAAAGAGAATGACATTTTTGAATTTTCTTTATATAAAATAATATAATGGTCAAAATCAATGAAATATGGAACCAAGTTTCCATATTTTAAAAACTTTGATAGAAATTTCCAAACTCCACTCATAAAATAGGATAAATTCAAGTGTTTGGGTCATTTTTTAGTCCTTATCATATTATTTTTAAACTTAATTACCCGATTTACCCTTACTGTGGTAATAATTATTTACTATAGGTAGTATTCATAAAGATGATAAATAAAAGGAACCTATTTAAAAAAATTTAACATCTTAATTTCAAATATAGACGCAATTTTTTAATATTCAATTTCTAAAAGTGGAATAAAATAATTTAATATTAAAACAAAAAATGCAATGAAAAATAGCCTTAAAAAATGCCTTTTTAAGTATAAAAATATTTTTATACCAAATTCATGTATAAAAATCATTGAAAATACAATGATTGAAACATTTTTAATAAAAAACTAATTAAATTTTAAAACTAATACAAAATATAATTTCACTTTTAAAATAAATTAAAATAAAATACAGTTTTCAATAAAAATCAGCATTTTTCACTATTCATTAAAAAAAATCAAACTTTTCAGATTAATATCAACATGTTACCATGAGATAATTTTGATATGATAATTTCAAAAATGATATCTTTTTATCAAATAAAATTTATAAAATGTCTTGAAATTAATTATAATATTTTCTCACAAAAAGTAATACAAATAATTTTTAATGAATCAAATGACTTTACTAACAATTTAGTGATTATTTAATAAGAATTTATAAATAAATTTTTATTATGTAAGAAATATATATATATATATATATTATTTAATCCTATTTATACCCACCAATTAAATGGTTTGTTTATAATATACATATTTAAATAATAATATTTCATGGTTCATTTAGGCTCAGTGTTGCATTCCGTATACATTATCGAACATAATTTTATTTTAAAAAACTAATAGTGTTACTCCATAGAAATTTTGTATTGAATAATAAGGTGAAAACAAATGAGGGTAATTCTACTTTATAGCTTCCCCCAATCACCATGTTTCCTCCTCTAACTTAGGAATTTTCCATATTATTTTGACTATGTTCTTTTTCTTGTTGCGTAGAAATTTATATATTTAGTTAAAGATCTTCATTAGATATTCCTCTTAAGAGAGATCATTTTCCAGTTGTACAACCTCTGAATTCAGTACATGTGATGTATTTGGTATGTACTTCCTTAGGAGGGACATGTGGAATATGTCATGTACTTGAGATAGGTTTGGTGGGAGTGCTAGTCAGCGGACCACAACTCCAATGTGATCAAGAATATCAAAGGGGATGATGTACCAAGTACTTAGATTACCCTTATTACCAAATATCATGAATCTCTTCCATAGATATATATAGAGAAAATATTTATCTCTGACATCAAGATTCAGGTCTCATCGATGATTGTCAGCATACATCTTCTGTTGACTCTGAGTAACTCTGATGCATTGTTGAATGGTCTTGACCTTTTCTACAATTAACTAAACTATTTTAAGTCCTAGAAACTTATGTTTACGAAATTTATCCCATCACATAGGTTTTATAAATTTATTTCTATAAAGGGATTCATATAGATTCATTTTTATTCTTGAGTTTAAATTATTTTTTAATGAGAAATCGACTAGAGGAAGATGCTGATCTCATCATCGTTTAACTTCCATCGATCATGATCTCAACATGTATTCATATTTCTATATATTCCTCTTAGATTGGACATCAGTTTGGGTGTGATAAGTTATACCAAAGTTCAAATCAGTGTTTAGAGTATGTTGGTGACTTTTCCAAAACATGGAGGTAAATCTCATATCTTGATCTGATACAATCGGTAATAGTCTTCCATATAGCCTTGCTAATTCTCTGATGTATATCATATCCAGCTAATCGAGTGAGAAGTCCTCTAAAATTTCAATGAAGTGAGTAGTTATCATAATGAGTTCTTCCATAACCCATATATCATTATTACCTCTTGATGTCTTTAAAATACTTGTGAAAAAGTCTATGGTTGTGTTTTCCCATTTCCATATTGGTATGGGTAATGTTTTCATCATACCGTTAGAATATTTTCCTTTCAGCCTCTAGTTACTAACATACTAGTCACTTTGATGTATATTCTATGATATTATTTTTCATATTGTCCCACCAATAGTGCTATTGAAGATCTCGATACATCTTTATGCTCCCTGGGTGAATGGATAAGGACAAGTTATGCGCATCATTCAACAACTTCTTCTTTATCTAAGGATTTTATGGTACAAATAGTCACGATTAAAACTCTTTATCCATCAATTTTGATCTCCAAGGATCTCCATTTTCTTATATCTTCCATCTTATTTTAAATTTCCTTATCACCTCTTTTATCATCCTTTATCTTCTCTAGAATGGATAATTGAACAATAATTTGAGAAAGGAATGATGATGTTTATTCTTTTAAAATTCCCATGTTAATCCTTTAAAAGTATAAGAATATTGGATCCTTCTCAATTATCATCAGTGATAAGGTT
Source organism: Viscum album (assembly GCA_963277665.1). NCBI lineage: Eukaryota > Viridiplantae > Streptophyta > Magnoliopsida > Santalales > Viscaceae > Viscum > Viscum album. The sequence goes on along the minus strand of OY728119.1, from coordinate 284,142,431 downwards.
GTAATATTATTTATACTTAGATCATATTATAATTTATTTTCATTCACAAGATGGTAGTGGATTAAGTAGTCATAGTCCTTGATTAGTTCTAACCATCTTTTCTAGAACATACTAATCTACTTATGTGTGAGTATATACTTGATACTATTATGATCTGTATATATTTCACACATATCCCATAGAGATGATGTCACCAAATTTTAAACATGAAGATCAGTAAAGCCAAATCCAGATCATGTATTGGATAGTTATGTTCATGAAATTTCAATTACCTTGTGATGTAGGCTATCACTTTTTCATTATGAATTAGTGAACAACCAAAACCTTATTTTAAGCATCACTATATACCATAAAAATTTCCCCACTTGAGGAAAGTGTGTGGATTGGTGTAGCGATAAACGTCTTTCAATTTCTTGAAGCACTCTTCGAATTCATTAATACAGAAAAACTTTACTCCCTTGTAAGTTAGTTTGTTTAGAGGGTTTTATAATATTTATAAGTTTCTCACAAATCATTAGTAATACCCATGTATTCCAAGGAAACTATGGATATCGTTTATAGATACTAGTATTCACTAATCCTCAGTTTCCTTTTTCTTAGAAGGGTCTACAAATATCCCTTTTCTAGTGATAACATGCCCCAATAATGACACTTTTATCATCCAAAACTCACATTTACTATACTTTTCATATATAATTTCCTTTATAAATATATTTAGAATAGTATTAATATAATTCTAAAACTCCTCCTTGATTTTTTATTATATCATAATTCCATTAATAAAGAGTACCAAAAAAATTTCAAGGTAATATCTGAAGACTATTTTTATTAAGTCTATAAATATCACTAGAGAATTAGTGAATCTGAAGGGCATCACTATGAACTCATAATATCCATACCTTATTTCAAAGGTAGTTTTGGGAATATCTTTTATATTCACCTTTAATTGGAGATATCCCGACCAAAGGTCCACCTTAAAGAAATATTAGGCTCCATATAGTTGTTTGAACATGTCATATATCCATGGTAGGGGATACTTATTATTTATTATAATTTTTTGAGTTCACAATAATCAATAAATAGGAACATTGAATCATCTTTCTTCTTTAAGAAGAGGATCGACACACCCCATTATGAATCACCAGGGAATATAAAACCTTTTTCTAGATTTTATTCTAACATATTTTTCAGTTCTTCTAACTCAATGATGTCTATTCTAATTTCAGTCTTGGATATGAGTAGAGATCCAGGTTTAAGTTTTATTGATAACTCAATCTTTTGGTCAAAAATAATACCAAGAAACTCTTTATGGGATCAATTAGTATAATCCCTCACAATAAGTATGTATTCAATCACAATTCTCTCCTTTGTATTAATCATTTTATCTAGATATTCTTTCTTGTAAGGTAATAATATCCACACTTGAGTAGAATATTATATAATAGATTCATCCACATACTTAAAATTATACAAAATTAGAGTATGAATTGATATGTAAATATTTATCTCCCTCTCTTGACAGTTGATGTTGGATTTATATAAGGACAACCAATCTATTCCCAATATAGCATCTAACTCTACTAAAGAAATTAATACAATATTTTCTAGAATATTCAGTCCACAAACATTAAATAGGGAGGATTTATATATTTGGGATTCAATAATTACTCCATTTTCTATTCTCATAGATAGATAAACCCTCATGTTTTTATGTGGTGCTTTAATAGTTCTACTAAACTTGAAAGATAAAAAATAATAGATCAAACGAGACTCAACAATTACACTTTCTATTCTTGAATGAATAACCAATGTACCTATCAAAACATTATTATTAGGATCCACCTCAGCATTAGTGATTAAATATTCCATCAATTACTCTTTAGGCCTTAGAAGTTGTTATCGTTGAATTTATCTAACAACCCTTGGTTTAGGAAAATGTCGTGTATAATTCCAGTGTTCCTTGTAGTTGAAACAATACACTACTGGCTGAGTGTTGATCCAAACCTTATTTTCTTCCATCAAATTCATGGGTTTCTTAATATCTACATGATATTTATTATCCATATTTCCCTCTTTTCCACAATCAAAGCATCTCCACATTCCCTTCAGACAGTTTTTGAGATGCTTATTTTAAAATTTTTGACACGTGGGATGTTGGGTTTTCATTCCTCTATAATATTTATCCATTGACCCTCCTAAATAAAACTCTATTTTATAATTTATATCTATATTTTCATTATACCACTAAGAGTCTCTAATCTCCATATTGAACTTGAGCCACAAAAAACAATCTCTTCATATATTTCAATGTCCCCATCACTAAATATTTTTGTATACTTGGGTTTAATCTACTAAATAAGTATTCCACCTTATTTTTTATGTTAATGAAAAAGTCATAGGTGTCATGTCCAAGCCTTGAGAATTTTTCCACATATTACTCGATAGAATCATCTTCCTTTTGCTTTAGTTCAAGGAAATTATTCTCTATTTTATTATGGATAGTTTGATGAAAATATTTATTGAAAAATATTTTCTTGAATTCTTCCCATTCCATGGAATAAATATCCTCTTTGGACTTATTTTTATTTATCAACATCCACAACTGATCAGAATCCCCCTCTATCTGATAAACAAACAAAAAAAATTCTTTTATTTTGATCATTGTAGGAAAGAGAATATATTCTCAATATTTTTAATCCATTTTTAAATTGTAAGGGGATCAGAAGATTCACTAAAGGTATGAGGCCTTTTTCACATAAAATACTCAACCGCAACTTTCTATTTCTTAGGAGGAGCGAATTACTTATAATTTAAATGACTATTCATAACATGAGTCAGCTGTGTTGGTACTTCCATTAAGTTATTATCTCCCAATCTCATAAGGTTAGGCATATCATTAGATAAATCATCACATTACCTATCACATTGGTTATTAGCATAGTTTCTTTTATTTTCTTCCATTAACTAAAAAAATAAAAAATGGCGAGGATACTTTAACTAATAAAAATACAAAAGGGGAACTTATAAATGATAAGTATATCCTAAATTTTTAGTCTCTAGGTTTTAATCTTGTTTATCCATGGTAAATTTCCTGTTAATTTTTCTAACTGATTTTTTTTCAAGTCCTTTATAATGGTTCATAAAGAGTTTGTGAATTTCTAAACCATACCCCCTAGGGGTTTCAAGGTGTTAAATGAGAAATATTTTTTGTGAACTAGGTTATTATTAATTTAATTCCTAATGTTCCCATTTTGAGGTTTTTACCCCTTGGAACAAGTGTGAAAAAGCCACATCCACTTGAAGTATCCAGACAGGGATGTAATTTTTTGGAAACTACTCACTATATACTTCACCAAAATTTCATGATATTTTCTTACACTTATACTTATCCCTAGGGTTCTCACTAAATTATTATATTCTTAGTCCCAAAAAATAACTAAACCTCTGTCGAATACAAACAGGAGAAACCCAATCCCTTTTACTCATATCATTACATGATTTTTAACATTAACATCCAATAAATACAAAACAAGTATCGATAGGACTGGTGTATTTGGAATATTAGGTACAGAAAACACAAACATGAAATAAAAAGTCTTTATTTTAATATCCATAATAATATATTAAATCCATTTTTGATCCTAAAAATATATATAATAATCTATAGAATACATATACAAAAGGGGTGATCTAAAAATCTCAGTAATGGAATAAAATTGATAAGGAAGAATATCGTGTGAGTCAAATGTACAACATGATATCATAAAAGAGAAGGTTTATGAAAAATCACATTGAAGCATAATATAAATAACATGTTATCATAATATCATTGAAAAATATAAAATATGGTAGTGAAACAAATCATGATATATGAATAAGTCAAGGTTAACTGCCAATACAACATCAAATGGCGGACATAGTCCCATCATGGATTAGGTTTACACCTTAATCCCATACATAAAGAATAAAGAGATATAAAATTTACCTAATGATCTGGAGAAATATCTGAAAAAATATCATAAAATTTTCATGATTATGTGGTACATATAGTTAAAATAATAATAAGGTATAAACATAATAATTATCCCTAGAAGTATATGGGTTTCATAAACCTGGATCATGTTACAATCAAATGAGATTTCTTAAAGAATGAATTTGAGAAATGAACATAAGGAATGTATTACCCCCTAAAAGGAAGGTATAATAATATAGGTGTATATTTTAGAGACATATATACTTAATTTATAATCATACCATAACATTAAAAGGAGAGATAAAGTTAGTTAGAGAGATAATGATTATAACCTGAAGGAAAACAGAGGTTCAAAGAGACCCCTTAACTTAAGTATTTTATTTTTTCATATATGTTATAAAATATTGTATAATAAAAATATATTAATTATAAATGTATTAAATAACCATAATAATATATATAATACCATATATTATTTTATTATAACATATTTCTTCCTATTTATTCACAATTATTTATTAAAATCACTATTATGGGTGATAACTGCTTTATTTTTCATGATTTTTTTGGTTCAGAAGACTAAATATTTATATATTGATCATGGTTCCATAATATTTGTAATTTTATCCACAATATTAATATCACATATAATTATTATATATATAGTCATCCATAAAAGGTATAGGTAAAAAACAATAATTACACCGTTCATGGAGATAGTAGACAATACGTATACTTACACGTTGTTTCCATTTTTTATGGATGGAGAGAAATAAAGGTAAAAAATTAATTTAACTTTCTATAATCATAAAAATATCATAAATAAAATATATATTTATTAAATAATTCATTATAACCATCCATTATAGGTAGCGATGGAAAATGAATTACATTTTTTTCGTTACTATTGTCCATCGTACACACGAACAACAATTATGTTTCCCATTTTATAGAAGAGGAGATGAATTTAAGTGATTCCATTAAAATAATAGAACCTAATTTTATATAATATAATTTTTTTATTTCATCATTTTTGAATAATTTTTTATGGAGTTAGAAAAAGAAATAAAACTAAAATATTCGGTTAAAGATTATGCCTATTCTCTAGACAGCTTCCTTGTCTTTACACATAAAACCCTATATAGTTGGTATTATTTCCCAAAAAAGAACTAAATAACATGGATATAGATTTTAGTAATAGTTTTGGTTAGGTATTGGATGAAATAAATGTATTTTTTAAGTGTGAATAAAATAGGATAGAAGATTCCCTTTTATAAGTGAGTGGATGGACACTTTTGGAATTACAAAAATATTAAATTAATGTAAATTAATATTCATGAAAAAAAAGATCCAAACTGATAGAATTTGTATATAGGATGATTATGGGTTTAAATAATACTATATAATAAATTTTTTACAAGTTTATATTTGATTTTTACCCTTATCTCTTAGTTTTAACCAACATTAAGCCTTTTTGACAATTACCATGATATTAAAGTTTTTTTATTATTTAGGGGTTAATATAGTGACTATAAAAGGAAAATTGGTTCATAAATGGACCATAGTTGGTATTTTTAAACATATAAAAATAAATTTTTTGAATATAGTATTTTTATGAATATTAAATCATTTAATAAAATATTGTTTAACATAAAATATCATTAATATCATATTTGACCCTATTAATTTAATTTGATTTAAAAAATAACATGGAAGAAAAGGAATTAAAATATAATAATTTATAACACCACTAAAGTTTTATCATTATCTGAAAAAAGTGTGTAAAATAATAATTCATTCATATTATATTACTTCTAATATTTTTTTTAAAATTTCTTTCATTTTTCTATTAATTGAATAAATAATGTGTTAGCGTTCCATGAACATTTAAGGTAATTATTTCATCCCTAAAAATTAAAAATAAATTACCATGATAAAAAAATAATTTATATTTCAAATAAATATTTTAGAACCAAACTTAGCCTATGTTTATCCCTATGCAAAATATTTTGAGATAAAAAAACAAACTGAATGACATTTTTGACTTTTTTTACTTAAAATAATATAAAGGTAAAAATCAAAGAAATAAGGAACCAATTTTCCATATTTTTGAAAATTGTATGGACATGGACGAAATTCACTCATCAAATAGGATAAAGGAAAGTTTTATAACCTTTTTTTAGTCTTTATCATGTTATTTTTAACCTTAATTACCTGATTTACCCTTATCATGGTGACATTATTTACTATGGTTTCTATTTATAATAACCAAAAATAAAAGGTACCTATTTAAAAAAATTTAATTTATAGATTCCAAATATTGAATCCATTTTTAGTATTAAATTTCTAAATGTGGTAGAAATTAATTTAATATTAAAACATAAAATGCAATGAAAAATAATGTTTTCAAAAAAATGCAATTTTTAGTATAAAAATGTTTTTATATGAAATTAAAGTATAAAATCCATTAAAAAGACTATAATTTGACTATTTTTATTAAAAAATAAATTATAAAATTTTTAAACTAATCCAAAATATAATTTTACATTATAAATACTTTTAAAGAAAATATAGTTTTCAATAAAAATCATTATTTCTTACCATTCATTGAGAAATCAAATTTTTCAGAAAAAGATCAACATTTTTTCACAAGATAACTTTGATGTGATGATTTAAAAAATTATATCCATTTTATAAAATAAAATTTCTAAAACTTACAAAAATTAATGATAATATTTTCTCACAAAATTTAATAAAAAGAATTTTTGCAGAAAACATATTTTTGAAGAAAGAAATGACTTCACTAAAAATTAAGTGATTATTTACTAAGAATTTATTAATAAATTTATATTGAGTAGAACCTTTATATATATTTCATAAAGTATTTAATCTTATTCATACCTTCCAATTTAATGGTTAGTTTATAATGATCATATTTAAATAATAATATCTCATGGTTCATTAAGGATAGGTGTTGTGTCTCATATATGCTATCAAATATAGTTTTATTTATAAAAACCTAGATTGTTATTGGGGATGTTTGAGCGGGGTAGATAATGGGTGAATTCCCAATTAAAAAAAATAAAAAATGACAAAAATATCCCAACCTGAGTAGGTTTCATGGTTTTTTTGCACAATTTACTAAATCATGCATAGACTGTGTGGCCACCACTACTCCATACCCTTAGAGGTTGCACGGTTGTCTCACATAGTTTACCAAATAATACACAAACCATGTAATTTTCTCTTTTCAAAACTATATATGGTGCATGGTTTTCATTAAATAGTTTCTCAAACTATGAAGCCTTAGAAATTCCTCAAGTCAATAAAATTTATACCCTGAGACACCCCTAACTCAAGGGATAAATCAACCATTAAAAAATAAGAAATAAAGTGACATTTTGGGATGTCATATTTTTCTCCACCATTCTAATTTCTGCACCTATAAAGTCCACTATAATAAAATCATCAATAACCTAAGCTAAGGAGAAGGTCAAGAATAACTAATAGAAAAGAAAGGTCCAATAAAAATACTAACTCTGGAATTTTGAACCATGGATAGGATACCTGAATGACTTGATTATTAGGAATGACTAAATAAAACCTGATTAAACAACCACTAGAGTACTATGAATCATAATAAAAGTTTATAACAAATGAAATGTTGAGATGACCACTACCATAAGGTATTGAAAAATATAATTTGGCATAATTAGATAGAGAATTATTTCCAATTGCACATGGCATAAATTTTTCCAATAAGACATGTATAAGAAACAAGAGGATATTAAAATTATGAGTATAACTACATATGATTATGTGATGGATCTATCAAATATTCCCTGCTATGTTTTAGATAAAACATTTACAATACATAAATTATGGTAGGAAAATATCAAATAAATTTAGGATAACTATACATGAAATATTAGAACTATACAATAGTATTTGGAAAATTACAAGGGATGTGTACTAGTACATGGAAAAGAAGGAATCCTATTTAATAAGGTGACATAAAACTATTATCCCATGGATTAATTTGATCTAATATCATATTTGGTCTAAGGTAATGACAAATATTATCTCACTAAAGATAGCGGTAAACATATCTACAAATATTGAGTACATTGAATCTTCTGATGTAGCTAAATAAGTAGTTAAAATACACACAAATTTATTCTAGTTCTTAGATTCATACCAAGGGATTAAAGAATTATCATAAAATAATTTATGATAAACTTCTAATAATATTACTAGCTAACATGTTATGTTCATCATAGAGGAAAAATTGGATATATTCAAAGATATAATCTCTTGAGGGATATTTTACTCAAAGAGGTGAAGTTATGGATAACAGATTATCCATATAGGAATACATGTAAGAAAAAATAGACAAATTCATTACTCATATTAATAATGATCTTATCATGTGAGAGGTAATAGGGATAGTTATCAAGTTGGATCTAGTTAAAGTGGGAGTGTTGTGAAAGTGGGTGCCTTATACCCAACTTCAATGGTACTTTTTGATCACTACATCATGTATATAGAGATTTATTCATGATGTTATCCTACCATAATAGTGTTAATACTTATTTGTACACTATTTATAGAGTAATTTCCTTATATTATTTTTCTTATCAATAGGTTATATCAGTTCTCAACTATAATGAAAACCTATATATACTATGACAATAATATTAAACATATGTCCTATGGTCTTGATACATCATACTTGAGGGACACAGATGATGTCTATATATTAGGTGCTGAGGACTCATAATAATTGATACTTCTTATCATGAAATTATCAATTGGTGATCTCGAGTAAAGGAGATCATTAGGGATAAACCATAAATAGAAACACTGCCTTCTTTAGGTATCATTGGATTTTCTTATCTATGAGAATGTGTATTGGTCTCTATACCTGAGATCATTATTATTATGTATCATTTTATCATGTACTTTTATGCATGATGAAAATCATGAAATTTATGTTTTGGAAAGGTAGCTTTTGTTGGGTGTGTCATTGGTGACATTACATCGATTGAAGGATTAAAGATGAGATTCATCTCTTCTAAAAGGAAGAGATATATTGGGACTAGTAGAAAAAGATGGCCATACCATTATTAAATACATGTATATAGTGATTTTAGGTAAGTCTATCTTGTAAGTTCAGTAATAACTAAATCAAGAAAGAATTATGGTACAAATTGTGCATCCTTCTTTATGAGATATCTCAAGACAAAGAGATTACATTACACAGTGAGTGTTTGCAGGAGGTATTTATAGCTATGACTTATCCTTATCTCCATAGGGTCCATGATGTGTTTCTAGAAACTACTATTGGTATGTGATAATGACTCACTTCTATTGAGATAAGTTCCTAAAGGGTCACACACAAAGTTTATCAACAATTTTCACCTATTCAGATGAATAATAATTTTGGATGAAGTGGGCCCCACTTATGGGGTTTAGTGAACATTCATGTTTGAACAATCGCAATTATAATAATTCAATTATATTATTTAATTTAAAATAATAATAATTGAATATATTTTCAAAGGTATTAACAAGTGATTTAAGTATAAAAATGAATAGAAAATATTATTTTTTGAATGGATATTACATGTTTAAGGTTCGTTGAAAAACTATGTAAGGAACAAGACAAGTTAATGGTTATAATTTTATCATGTGACATTTTATTAATGTAACATTAAAATGAAAAAAATAACAGTGAAATTAATGACATTTCTACTAAGTTATTCATGTTGTTTTTGGAGGATTTAAGAGGTTAAACTTGTCAAGTGAATCAAGTGTAATTTTTGGAATTTTAACCTACTATTTAAGCTTATTTTTTTGGAATTGATAAAAACCCAAACTATTTTCAATAATTTAGAGAGATATACTCTCTACCCTACCTTATCTCAAGTTTTAGAGAGATAAAATGATATAGGAACAAGGTCAGATTGATCCCTTTTCCTTGGATTGAGTCTATGTTCTTGACGTGATTGGAGGGACATAGTAAAGTGATTCAAATTCACATGATACCACATGATAATTGAATAAATATGATATAGGATGTATGTATCACATGTGGATAATTTAAAATATTCTTTTATTGGTGAATTCAAGCTATTTCATGCCGATAATGAGTGAATCAAATCAGTATTGATGAACAAATGAGGTAACATTTACATTTTCATTTGATTTTTGTTCTTCATGATTAAATTATATTTCATGTTATCTATGGGTTAATTAAGGAATGGGTAGGAAATATTTTATTTTTCAAAATTAATTAATTCCTATAAATTTTAAAATAATAATTTCAATGCTTCTATAAAGCCCTGGGTTCCCTCTTATTACTTTTGTGTAGGAAAGAGGCCCATCATTATCAACTAATAATAATTCACCACCTTGGTGACCGAAAAATAATATCTATTTAATTTTTAACCTCTATAGTGCTTCTATGTAATAATTATGTCTCCAGAACAATAACTTCCACTTGGACTGGTGGAATTTGTTTCTATTTCAACTCCTATGTATCTTGAGCATCAACTTCTTCAAAGTCAATCTTTTCCCCACTATCTCTTTGTGAGATGTGATCCCTATCATGGAATATGGAATGTATTACCACTATAAACTACCTTTATGAGGGTTTATATAGATAATATACCCTTGTTTCCTTGGGACATCATATAAATATACACTTTATGCACCATGGTTCTAATTTGTTTCTGAAAATAGCCTTAACAAATACTATATAACCCCCCCAAAACAATTTTATATCACAAACTTATTTCAATAAATTAAATTGTTTGTACTTATATTTTATTATTTACTTGAAACCTGTTTTATTATTTCAATCATAGTTTTTAAATAATATCCTCAAAAGTATAATGAAAGATCTGCATCACTCAACATTGACCTCACCTTGTCTGATAAGGTGTAGTTTCTCCTTTTACTAAAACCATTCCACTATGGTGTGTAAGTAAGAGTGAGTTGAGATAAAATCTCAAAATTTCTAATATATTAAATGAAATATTGGATAAGATATTCTTCACCTCAATATTATTAGAGATTCTTTATCTTCTTACCAAGATTATTTTCTACTTCATTATTGAACTCCTTATTTGTTTGAAAGGATTATGACTTTTAACTCCTTAATTATATCAGTCCATATCCACTCAAGTTTTTGGTAAAATTTATTAAGTATGAGTATAAAACTCTTTCTTTAACCGAAAAAGATATACAAACATTTTTATAAAACAATTAAAGAACCCATATGGCCCTTTCAACCTTTCGAGCTAATGGTGGTTCAGCCATTTTACCTTATAAAAAATTGTGATGCATACCAATTGTTTTTATCTCAAAATAATATAAATACCCTTATTAATATATCTCTATCAAGAACTTATCATTAGATTAACATGTTGATTATTCCATAACTAGGTGTGATACGAATCATGAAAACCTTATTTTTAATCAATTGACAACATTTGGTCTCCGTATTCTAGTACATAAAGATTATTGCTATGATATTTCATACTACAAAAAATGTTATCATTGTAAAAGTAAAAACTTTTATTCCTAAACATGAATATAAATAGATCCATTTATAAACTAGAAACTGATAAAATGTTTCTGTAAACACTTGGCACATAATAACAATTATTCAAAAGTAGAATTATTATTTTTGGAAAAGTAAGGTGGTAGTCACCTATAGAAAATTAAAATGTTCTTACTCCATTAGTGGATCAAATATTCACCTCACTTATTGAGAAATTATTGAATTAATTTAGTTTTTATATTAAAATAAAAATTTTAGTTCAAAAAGATATATATAATACTCAACTTATAGAAATAGAATTATCATATTTGATAATGAATGCACATGAAGGTTCCCATTTCTTCTTCACTAAGGTGTGGATCTTCTTCTAGTTTCCATTCTCCCTACATTAAAAACATTTTTCATATTATTCCTTATCCTATTTATGGATCTTCCTAACATTTCCTAACAGTGTACAAAATCTATAGACTCTAAACTAGTCTTAGGTCCCTTTTACTTTCCCTTCCTCTTGTTTATCAAAAGGACTCCAGGTTCTTAACACCTCATGTCTATATTTTCTTAGTAAACCAGGGTGAGGAGTTCCAAGAGTGAATTATCAATATTTTTCATATTATTATTCATAACAAAAGTATAGTAACTATGATTTAGTGATGAAATCAAAAGATCATTTTTAAAATTTTCATGTAGATTGAAAATCAAGATGTATAAACACTCAGTAGAGTCAATCATCTTGACTAATTGAGGTCCAATTATATATTACTCTCTAATATTTCACATTAAAAGGGACTTGGAGATATCATTCAACTTTTTTCTAGCTTTCTCTTTATAAAGATCAGGAATATGGGGTAACATACTATATATTTACATATCCTCATGAATCTTCAAGATATCACTGTTCATAGATAATAATAGAAGGCACTACATCAAATGTATCATATACACATTTTCCAAAATAGAACTTTCTGCTCTTTATTATCCTCCTTAAAAGGCTCTTTTTTAGGAATAGGGGACTGCAACATGTAAAATTTCCCCTATTGGTATAATATGACGTGAAAGAATCTATACCACTCATAAAGAATATTGTTAGCGAGGAGATAGTTTTTCTCTAATATCAATCATAGTTTCTAGTATCTAAAGTGTCTTAGAGTAATATATATCCTAAATTAGGGGTAAAGTAGGGTATACAATGCTTAAACAATTTAAACACCTTTTAATTTTATATATAATTTCCCTAATATATATTAACCTATTATACTTGAGGGTCACTTGATATGATCTTTTCTTTGGATGTTTATATAATTAAAATAAATTGACTAACCTTTTTACCAAATATTTATTATATTTTTTAAACCTATTTGGTGTTTATCTAGAAAGTAAATAACACATGAAGATTTTAACTTGGTTCACCCACACCGGGATACTCCAAAAAACATGCTATATACATTTTGTCAATGAAATAAATCTACTAAACACATTGATCCATGGAAGTATTTGGGCTAGGTCAATCCTGTACAAGTGCATTTCCCTTACAAGGTTTTGGGTTGGCCCACTATCACCCAAGGAACACTACCTATGAAGACGCACTACCTTCCTCTTCTTCCTTCACACATTTCTATAGGTAAGGAATCCATTATATCACTACTCATTATCCCTTTATTTATCACTTCTACAATGAAATAAGACCACGCAATTTATGAACTTGTAGGAACCTTAATCAGTGTAAAATTGGCCAAATGAATCATTGAATATATATATATATATGAAGTATTTAAATACACTTTTGTTTCTTCATAAAATACTATGAATACTCCTTGAACAACTTTATATTTTGAGAAAATATCTGGACCTTTACTTTCTTCACTGCACAACAATGATTCCCTTTTTTTAATATTACTACATTACAACAACTCCTCTTCTTTACTTTGTTTCACACATAAAATATTATCCTCCTCCTCCTCCTTCTTTTTAGAATGTAGTTATTCAATAAAGCACCATGTTATATTATTCATCAGCGTAAAATAATGGAATAAAAACAAGTCAATCTCACTTCTTCACTCATGGATGTATCGATTGAATTCATAGAAGAGTCTCCCTATTCCTTAAAACTTCTTTTATTCTATTTAGAAGGCAGAATATCACATGTGTGATCTTATTTTTTATTTCTTGATCCTTTAGTAAAATATTTCATTGTAAAGATATTTTCTATTTTCTTAAAATGAAAACCTAATAAAACTTCATGTATATCACCAAACTACAACTTCCCTTATTTAAGAATATATTTATAGCTTTATCACATGACAAAATAAGTGTGTATTAAAAATAAAAAAAAATAATTTTGGCCGCTTCACCTCCACATCACTATATCTCTTTATTCATGGAATGTTGCTTGGAAAACCTCAATCATATGTGATCTACGATTTCCCATGCTTCATGGTCATGGACTCCCTACATGTAGAGTGAAAACATCCACTAAAAGTGTGAATAATATCTAATTTAATTCACAATATCTCACCGAAAACTCCCTTATTTATTCTCATCTTGGAAAATATCTCTCATACTAAGTTCCATGATGCTTAAAGCATTTAAAAATAGTTCTTTCATCATATAAATTTATTTCATAGATGGTTAGAAAATCTAAAAAAATGTATAATAAATCTCATATGTTGCTAAAAATTACCTTATGCGGATCTATTCGATTACATGGACTACAAGTTCTAAATATAAATATGTGAAAACCCATACAATGTGACTCATGTACTCAAAATCCCTTAAATCACTAATTTTATTACATGATATCCCCCACACATCCATATTTTCATATATCTCCATATTCCCTTACATGAACTCCCTCAGATATCCAAAAATGATTTTGTAATTCCATTATTGAAATCACCTATGTTTATAATTTTGTATATGTGAACTCCCTCAAATAGCCAAATTCACTTATGTATTCAAGGTTCCCTTACGTAGAACCTCTGTATAGAAACATTTTTAATACATGGTGAATTCCATTACATAAGAAATTCACATTTGGGAATACTTATCCATTTTTACATATTTTTCTTTCTCTTATAGATCATAGCCTAAATTCCTCCATCTTTGGATACCATAACTTTTATCCTTTATAGAGTATCTCATGACCTATTCATGTTTTGGTTAATGGGCTTCCTCATTCATATGAACATTATATCTCAATTCTAATATCCAACACAACCTTTCAAAATATTTTTCAATAAATCCAAAAAAATGGGGGTATCCAAGAATCCTACCATCTTATCAAAATATCACCTTAGTCCTAGTTCACACATCTTTCCATAAAATATATCAAAATCTAATAGGGTGCCAAAAATCTACCGCTTTGGATTTTATTTTCAAGAATTGTTTTCCAAAAAAATCAGCATATTTGTCAATGAAATATAAAGGTGCCCATTATGAGAAGATTTAATCCTTTATTTTTATTCCCCTTTGGGTGTGATTGAATTTCCCCCCCTTCATGACTAGGGTTCTTTTTCAGCTCATTCACCCCCTTTAATGTTGTTTTCCTTTTCTATCTTTAAATAAAGAGAGATTAATATCCTCTTTTATCAATGCCTAGGATTCCTTAAGTTATTTATCCCCTTTAATTTAAAGGAATAAGATACAATAAATATCAACCCACCCTTTGTCTAAGAGGGGTTCCTCATGGGATTCATTTCTCCCTCTTCTCAAACTATTTCTATCTTTCCCTTCATTAATCGACTTTATCATTTGGCTCAGAGAACCATTTTTTATAACCATAATTTCTAATTTTATTACAAAACTAAGAATTCCTAATAAAACCATTGAGTGAATTTACCACTTAGAACTTGGGATATAAAAAAATTCTATAAGACTAATAATCTTACGCCCAATATAGGAAATGAAAGTTTTTGTAAACAACACCAAAGTTATCCAAGTCACTCATGATTACAATAATATTATAAAAGATTCATCTTTCACTTTACCAAACCAAAAACCTGTGATCTCTATTTAAATTTTACACCAAAATATTAGTGTATATATAGTAAATCACTTTGTGTGAGGATCATACCAATACTTTATCTCTATATAGGCTCCATTTGCTTCAAATAAAGATTAACAACCTTAAAATATCATATTTAAATTCCCCCTGAGTCTTTATCTTCTGAAACTAATTATTTTTTCTCAATTTGGGGGTTCTAACTTTTGAGAAAAAATATATCTAAGTCAGTAGTAATGGGTATTCCTATTCACAATATAAAATTTATTCCAAATGTTAATCACAAAAACACAAATAATCATTAAAAATATTAATAATGTTGTTTCTGTTATCATCACTTTAGTGGTCTGTTAGCACTTATCTCAAGTCCTAATACCATAGGTTTATCCTTATAATGGAAATGATACCAGTTTTTATATCAAATATGGTTGTGAAACCTCTTTTAAATTCATTTTAGGAAATTTTTATTGTCTAAAGTGTTGTACACAACAATAAGATTTTTAATTCAAAATTTTACATTTTTTAGTAGGAAGCTTCCAGGTGCATTGGTTGTGTGAAAAATTATTCCTTAACACATATGGATGGTTCAAGTTCATCAATGACTTTTTTATGCTTTATACAAACCGATAATTATAATTCTCTATAATTTATCTTGTTTTATATACCTTTTAGGTCAGGACAAATTTGACTTTAAGATCCATTTCATGAGTGGTTTTCTATCAAACTTACCCCATTGATTGATTCCTCCCCATATGACTAAAACACCTTAAAAAAATTTGAAAACATTTATTTCATAGGGATAGGGGTACATCAAACCTCACCAGGTTAAGAAATAAGTCTAGTTAGATTTTATAAGCCCATTTATTTCCCCCTTTCCTTATCCATTTTTATATGTAATGAGGATAATTACATCACCTCATAAACCTTATTTTCTTCTAAATCATTATCCATGGTGTGATTATTCTTCCTTTGATTAGGCTTCTTATCTATTGTGAGATAAATACAACCTTTTAATTTTTATTCTCATGTTTCCTTTCCATTAAATCTTCCATTTTTTTCTTTCTCTATTAGAGAATAATTACAACTATCTTTTTCTCTTTACATTTAGTGGTTATTTTGATACCACTTAGGAATGCCTTTTGTTTCACCTTTTTATTGGCCATGAGTTCTATCTCATACTTCTCCTTTCTTGGTGGATTCATATTTTATTATTATTTCACCTTCCTCATAGCTTATATAACTAATAGATTTTGTTTATAGATCTTATTTATTTCCTTCTATGAGAGTTATTATGAGTAGACTAATTTTGGTGCTTGGTTCCCTTGTCATTGAGTCTCATTCTTGTTATCTATAACATTAGAACTATTTTCTATCTTAAAAAATCCTTTACTTGAATAAAATTTATCCTTGTATGTCATTAGAGTGGAGTGTATCCTTATAGAATATCTTCCCTTCCATGCATTGTTATAATATAAATTCCTTTCCATATGTTCAAGGTTAACATAGATAAAACATCAAATATAATAATCGTACCTTATATAGTCTTCTCTTAAACATTTTTCTAAAATTTCTAGGGTTATTATTTCACTTTTAGAATTTTGGGATTCAAAACACAAGCTTATAATGTAATAATGTCTTCTAAAAAAGTATAATTTTAGTGAAATTTTCTTTTATGGAACCTTTCTTCTTGATTTTTCATGGAAATATTATTTTATTATAGATTTCAAATCTATACTCTTTGTTGTTGATACTTACATTAGAGGGATTTTTGTATTTAAATTTGAGGTTTTTATCCTCTATTTATGTTCTCTAATTATATCATATTTCTTATTTAAGTAGGTATCCATTTCATTCAAAATTGATGCAGAATCCATCCCATATATTCTTCTTTCTTGAAGATATGTTTTGAGAGGAATATTTTTTGCTTTAAAATACTTCTCAATGGCCATGCACTTTAGGATTTCTTATGAGATATATTAAATCATGTTTCTTTTTTCCTTCATATTTATTCACATTTTCTTTATGATTAAATTCTAGGACACTTATTCTCTCTTTTGTCTCTTGTTCTCCAAAGATAAATCACCAATCATTTCATAGAAAACTTCATGCATGAAATCTCATTGTTCCATCATTACTTGTAAGGATGGTATCTCCTCTTAAACATATCATTAACACCTCATTGATTAACAACTTGATGTTTTTTTCAATTCACTAGATTAAAATATTATTTTCATGTCCAAGAGGGAGTATAAAACGCCACATTCTTTATCTAAACTATTATTAGAATTAGATATAAAAATAGAATTCATTACCTATATTGGAGAACTCTTTTTTGTAGTATTCTTATTCTTTTTTCCCTTATAGATAAGAAAATTTTCATCTGAAATTTGTTCTTTTCCAAATGAATATTTTAGTTACATTTAAATTTCTTCATAGAATATATAATGAGAAATATCCTTGTACACTTTATACTTAATAGAATCATTTAAAACTATTTTGACTGAGGAATCAATATCAATATTTCTTTAATATATCTCAAAGATAACTGAAGCATAAAAAGTATTTATAGATTAATAATTTTTAATATCTATTAATATTTATGAATAAGATATTAATTTTATGTTAAATGGGATGCTTTGTTAGACAGCGTACTCGTAACGCAACAATGAGTTTCTCTGAAATATTACATTGTACAGAACAATGAGTTATACCAAAAAATAATATAATAATAATATTATTATATTAAATTTTAGTTAACGCGTAGAAGTTGTATTGGAAGTAATTAAAAGAACTAAAAAAATATGATTACACATGTTTTTAAATGTTTTTACATTTATCCAAAAAAATTTAGAGGCTTAAAATTAGAATGAATCCAATTTAAGCATAAATTACTCTAATATTTTTAAAAGTTTTTTTTACCTAATTTTGATGGAGAACCCTTTTAAATATAGTTTTTGTAACTATTATATATTCTATTTGAATAAAATAAACTTATTATTTTAAATAGGAACATAAAAATTTACTTTGGATGAAAATTTGGAATTTTTCTAATAAAATTCATATTTTAATTAATAGTGAAAAATACTGCATTTTAATTTGAAACTATATTTTAATCTCATTTATTTATATAGTTAGATTATATTTTTATTCGGTTTTAAAGTGTAATTGGATTACATTTTTATAATTTAATCCAATTTTGGTCACTGGAAGTAGTTTCACTTTGCAATTGTACATAAACACAAGTCAATCTTTTGATACTTTTTACTTCTTAAAAACTTACTTTCTAGTTTTGACAATGGGAATTAATTTTCTATTAATTACTGAAAATTCTATGTTTTTAATTTTAAAAAATTGATTATATATTTTTAATCAGAATTTTCAAATTGTTTAAATAGTTTCCTTTTATTTTTGGTCATTATGAATAGTAACTTCAGTAATTATTTCTATTTACCATGGTTAAAAGGTAAATTTGGTAAATAAGTGTAAAACAATTCTATTATAATAATATAAAACTACCATAACACATTTCATAATCCTATTTTACATGATATGGATGACCATGGGCATCCTTGGGTCGATTTTAGGACCCCATGGGGCCACTTGGGTGTTAAAAGGACATGTTATAATAATTAATTTAAAGTAAAGATAAATATAACCCAAACATGTATCTTTTAACTAAAACAATTTTAAAGCGGGGTTACATAATTGATATATTTGAATATATATATATAATTATAAAGATAAAAGTATTTCCTATATCATGGTATTTTATTTATAATTTTTAGACATTAAATAAATTAATTTATTTATGACACAATAATGATGCAATGATTACCTTATTAATGAAAGATTCAGAAAAATGATATTATAAATATTAAAATAAATTTAATTTTAATATTTTGATTCCATTATATTTCTTTTGGATTAAATTGACATTTAAGGGATTATTTAATTCCATTTTTTCAAAGTAATCAAGTTTGTATGACTTTAACAAAAATCAATTACTAAATAGCATCATAATTTATATAAATGAGTTTTTAAAATAAATACTTTTTTATTAAATGATATAATAGTACTAAAAATATAATATTTGAAAAAATAAGTTATAAAATTTTAAAAATGTTTTTAATTATATAATTTTGGTTCTATTTCCATTTTATAGTAAATATAGTAACCATATATTATAAAAATATAAGAAGACATGGTAAGAGTTAATGTTTTTGACTAAGGGTTAAAGACAAAATATAAGGTTAATTTTGTGACCTAAACTTGTATAAAACCTATTGTTTGAGATTATTTAGACCCATAATCATCTTATAATCTAAATATATAACTTTTTAACTATTTTAATTCGAAGATAAATTAATAATAAAATGATATTTCAATACTTTCCTAAAGTGCCCCTCCTCCATCTTATAAAAGAACACCACCTCTACCCACTTTCTCACACATCTAAAGCACCTTTTATTGTCACAATTATACTAAAATAATCTCCCAAAATACCTACATTCTTTATATAAGCTTTACCTTGGGCAGAAAAATATTTCAAGAAAGCCTTTTGGGTAAAATAAAAAGTAGTTACCCGATTAAGAGGTAACGTCTTCTCTCAAGTTCATTTACTTTATTTTTTTCTCCACTCCCTATGATATTATTATTAAATTATTAAATAAAAAATATCATAAATATTCGGGTATTTTTTTATGAGAATTATTATAACTACACTTACACACACCTCCATCTAATGGATACGAACACACTGTTTTTGTGTACATCGAACAACTTCCTCAAGAAATGACGATTGTTCAATTTTCTCCTACCACATCTCATGGTGGCCATTATGATGGAAATATATTTATATATAATATATATTATATTTATATTTTACCCATTCTTATATAATTTTTATTTACAACACACCTTTATGCTTTCCATAATGTGTAAATACTATAGTTTCATTTGAAGAAGTACAGATTACCGCCCCCTCAAAGTTATATGACTCGTTCACGCTATACATGTAATGTATAAAGGATAAAATTAATAAAATTGTGTAACATATATAACATATATATTAAAATTTTATTATAACACACCTATATATCATTTAGTTTTCATTCCTTTAATATGATAGTGAAATGAAAGTAGCGTTCATGCGTACGTACAACCTACCGTCTCCATGAATAGTGCATTTTATTTCTTATCTAAAAATGTTATGGACTGTTACAAATAAATATATAATAGATATATATTATATTTAAATCATTAATATCATTCTAGAGATTATGAAATTTTTACTACATGGAAAATTTACATCAAAACAAGCTCATTTTCGACTCAAGTACCGAATATCAACCAAATGACTGATATAAACTAAAATAATTATGTAATTATTATAACATGGTAATAAGTGATATAAAAGGAATAATAAAGTTGAAAAAGGTTATAAAACAAGTATAAATTAACTTATGTTTATTATTCAGGAAGAAAAAGGAACATACGTGACGATTTGGACTCAAGGTAAGGGACTTCATCTCAATCTCATTTCATTGAGGCATATTTTGATGTTATACACCACATTATTTTATAAGGTGTATAATAAACCCCTTTGAATTTTAATTTCATTAAAATGGAATATTTTTTTCTATTTAGAATTTTACTAAATGAAAAAAAGGAATATTTTTAACGTATGCGGTGACAACAACTTCTCTACCGCTGTAACCGTTATTTGATATTTGGATTCTTCTATAAGCTTTAAAGTTTTTAAAAGGAAAAGAAATACATTATTCCATTTTTGGGTGTTTTGGTATTGAAAATTGTTTTGAAAGATGATTTACAACTTAAATATCTAGAAATGATTTCTTGTGATTTCAAGTAAAAATTTTTGAGTGAAATTTTGATAATTTCAATATTTTATGTGTTATGACTATTTTAGGGTACTTGAACATTTGAAGAGTGGTTATGTGATATACCAAAGACAAGTGGTTATGTGATAAACCAAATATGGATGGTTATATGATAAACCAAGTACATGTGGTTATGTTATAAACTCCAATGCATTGGGTATTGAATTAGGCCGTATGGCTATTCCATTTAGCGATATGTGTGGAAGTCAACTATATCGTTATTTCATTTAAGTATGTTTGTGTCCCAAGTTACCTTTATATGTTATATTTTTCTTTCTATGGGATTTATAGTAATCTTTTGGTTATAAAAAGGGTAATAAATGAGCTTATATTTAGTGAAGTATATTTGTTACTTGTTAAAGGTGAAAAGTATTACTTTATGATAAGTATTCATAGTTTTAATGTTATCCCAAGACTAACAGTTTTCCTTCGTTGTGTATCCATTACTGAGATTTTTATTCTCATCCTAAGTTTTGAAATGTTTTTTCAAATGAATTAAATAATAATAGAGTCAAGTATGGTATTAAATAAAATTTATTCTATAAAAACATGAAATGATACCATGTTTCTTTTTAAAGTGTTTTTGTTTTATAAAAAAATAGATAGTGAGTAGAGGTGTCTACATGTAATATTTAAGTTGTTATGTATGAGTTATGAACTAATTCTATAAAGATATAAACCTAAAAGGATCCTCATTGTGAATTAAAGTCAAATTATTGAATTATCTCAAGATTAAGTAATGTTTAAGGATAGGGCCTTATAATAACTCTATACCATCTCTATAGAAAAATTCCATCTAGAAAAACCTCTTGAGGAACACCTTGTGAATCTTCCCTGAAGTCCATGAACTCCTTTTTCCAATTTTTTAAATTCTTTCCATCAAATAAGGTATCCTTCACTAAAGATTCATTTTATATTTAACACCTTCATATCAAGTCAGATCTAGAAAAATCCATAAAATTAACCTTCCTTTGATATTAATTGTTAGTCCCTAAAGGGTATTAGAGTGAGATATATCCTGAGGGGGTGGGTGTGAATTAGGGTATGAAATTATTAACTAATTTATGAATTTTTTTCTCAAAATCCTAACAGACATTAACCTCTCAACCTCAAGGGTCACTTGATATGATATTTTAATTAGACATTGATCTGATTACAATCACTTGACTGACCCTTTTACTAGATATTCATTAGATTGTTTGACCCTCTTTTGGTGTGCATGAAGAATGTAAATAGGAAACACATATTTTTTTACTTGATACAATAAAATTGGGATACTTTAAGGTAGATGTTATCAAAATTGTGTTGATTCAATAAATCCATTAACCCCACTAATCTAGAGAAGGGTTTGATCTAGGTCACTCCATCCCAAACACAATCTCCTTACAAAGGTTTAGGTTAGATCACTACCACCCAAGGCTCACTACCTATGATGACATATTTTATTCTTACCCCACCTTCATGTACTACTCTGGGGATGTAATCCATGAGCTCACTTATCCTTTCACCTTTTCTCACTGTTCTAGGGAAAGAACACCACACAATTTATAGACTTGTAGGTCCCTTCATCAACATAAACTGGGATGCATTCATCCATGAATACATTTATATGAGTTATTTAAATCCTCTTCTATTATTTCACAAGATCTTGTGAATATATCCTTAAAAGGATTTTTATTTCATTGAAATATCTAAAACTTCACTTTCTTCAATGAAAAATAGTTATTCTCTCTTCTTCACCTTTCTTCATTAAAATAACTCATATTATTAAATTTTTTCCCCAATAATAAACTCTTTATTATTTTTAGAATGAATATCTTCAAGAAATAATTGAGTTATCTTCTTCTTTGACATACAAGAATGTTAGAAAAAACCAATTGAGATCACTTCTCCTCTTCTCATGGATGTATCAATTGAATTCATAGAAGAGAATCTCTTTTTTTTCTCACTTATGTTTGTTTGTTTAAAAGATATAATATTGCTTGTGTGATATTATTTTTTATTTATCTAATCTGATATAAAATATTCTAGCTCGAAGAAATTTTTCATTTTCTTAAAAATGGAAACGCAAGAAGACTTATTGTACAAATAAAAACTATAACTCCCATTCATTATGAATATCTTTCCATATTTATCATGTGACATACAAAGAATGTATTAAAAATAAAATCAAGTCTTTTGGCTACTACAACTCAACGTCTCCATCTCACTTTATTCATGGAATATTGTGTGGAAAACCTCAATCCTCTATGATCCATAATATCCCATGATTTTTGGTTGTGGAATCCATATTTTTTGTGTAAAAACCTCTACTAGTAGCATAAATAAAAACATATTTAATTCACTGCATCTCACCCACAGCTTATTTCATCATTCTCGGCTTAGACCATGGATCTCATTTGAAGTTCCATGACACTTAAGCATTCATGAATAGTTCTTACATCGTCTGAAGTTAGTTAATAGATTGATGACTTCTCTAGAAAATCTATAATAAATCCCCTATATAGCTGAAAATTCCCTTATATCGAGCCATTTGGTTAAATGGATCATAGGTTCTAAAAATGCACTCATGAAAACCTATGTATGGTGGCTCATATACATGAAATACCTTATAATTTTGATTCACTTACATGATCTCTATCACATATCAATATTTGCATATTTTTTTATATTCCCTTACGTTAACTCCCTCACATATCCAAAATTAATTACATTGGCCCTTTTCTGAAATCTCTTACATTTCTAGTTTTTGATATGTTAACTCCCTAATGTTTCCAACTTCACTAATTTAACTAGAGTTACCTTACATAGAACATATTTATATCCAAATTTTAATATGTAGTGAATTACCTCATGTGGGAAATTCACATACATGAATACATTCCATTTTTCAAGATTTCTACTACTCTTACAGATCATATTAGAAATGCCTTTAGCTTTGGTTCCCACAACATTAAGACTTTATGGAGAATTCCATGAACTCCTCAATTAATGACACATGGTTTTATTTATTCATATTAACATTATATATCCATTACAAGATCCAATCCAACCTTTTTATCCTCTTTCAACAAATACCATATACACTTGGGGGTGTCCAACAATCACCCCATCTTGTCAAAAAATCACCTTTGGCTAAGTCCAAACATTCTTTCAAAAGATACAACACAATCTAACAGGGTTAAAACAAAACTGTTAATTTCAAGGTTGTTTTACTTTCCATTTTCTATAAGAAAAAATAAAATATGTTTTTTGTACCTTATCTTGATTACCAAAATGTGACATAATAAGTTTTATTTATTATTCTCTCACTATTTTTTCAAAACCCAATAGATCTCGCCCTTGGATTCATAATATCATATAAAAAGGATATCATAGTATAAAATATCCATATTTCCCTTATCATAGACCATATGAGGGCTTGATGCAAATTAATTTAAGGTATTTAGTTAGTAATCTTTATAACAAAATTACCTCATAGCTCCTTGATCCTTTAAGTAGAATCCCCAACCTAAACTTAGATTTCCTCAATACATGCCTCCAAGTTACACAAAGTCTTGTGAAGGTAATAAAAAATTGATTCTAAATTGGTTTAGTCAACCTAAAAATTTTATCAGAACTCCCCAATAAATGAAAGTATCCTGATGTGGGTCATTCCAAACACTTTTATCTATGGTGTCATTATAAATAAAGTAATGGAAGACTATACTAAATTAATATTTTATTTGATAGATTTTTATCTTATGAATAAATTTCCTTCATTTTTTCATTTTATATTTAGTTAATATTATTTTTATATTACATAATTAATTATCCATATCTTGATAAAATGATTTACACAATGTCTATTTATTTCTCTTTACAACTGAAATAAAATTATATTTCTCATTCTTGTTACTATATGATTTCAATCAAATCCTTAATCATGAATAAATATAAAAAACCCATACTGTGTTTATTTAATTTTATCTTCACATGCTTGTTAACTATTTTATATGATCATATAACACCCACATAATGATATAATTAACCATGAAAGACAAAAATAAATAAATAATGACATGATCATGAGTTGTTTTCTATTGGTTGATCCATCAAGTAAATAATAGATCAAATGATACCTTAGGTAATTCCTTGAGTCATATCCTAGAACAAATTATTATGCCCATCAAACATCTGTGTGTTATTATTTTTTGGTTTCATGGTTTCTTTTATCCTTGAACCACGTCGATGCACACTCCTCTGATCATTATAGTGCATACTCACATGCAGGCGAGGGGTCACGAGATGCAAGAATTACATTTTATCACTCAATTGTGGAAACAGAGTCCCTTATACATTTAAATATGGAGGGAAAATTCATAGATCATAAAAATTACATTTAATAAACTATTATTATATTTTTGAAATAAAATTTAAAAATTATATTAAATAAAAAACACTCAAACATGCATGACTTAGTCTCAATTCCTAATTAGTCAATATAAAATAAAATTGATTAATAAAAATTAATGATACTAAAATTATACTCAAGGAAAATTTTAATATATTAAGTTAAATTAAAATAATTTAAATTAACAAACAATAGATCCCATGACACTCAAAATATTTTACGAAAATTATAGATAATTAGAATTAATTTCAGAATTTTTTAAATATATTTAGGGTCTGTTTAGACTATAAAAGGGTCCTTAAAGGGTAACAAGACCCTTATTGGGTTTCGTTGGGCCTATTGGGTAGGTTCTGGTCTGAATCATCCCATTCTGAATCGGGAGACTTGG
This sequence comes from Viscum album, assembly GCA_963277665.1. NCBI lineage: Eukaryota > Viridiplantae > Streptophyta > Magnoliopsida > Santalales > Viscaceae > Viscum > Viscum album. The sequence goes on along the minus strand of OY728119.1, from coordinate 284,116,213 downwards.
CCAAAGTCTAGGTCGCAATAAGTTGTGGTCCCTATATAGGGCGCACATGGGTGGTCCAGTGACGCCCTATATGACCCCACCATTGATAATAAAAAAAATTAAAAATTAGGTAGCACCTGCATCTTAAAGGAACTATCGTGGCCAATTCTTCCCTATTTTAAAAATAATTGTCTCCCATATAAGAAAATGAATCAATATATGTACCAATATATCAAAAAATGATGATAAAAAATACATCTCCTATTGAGAAAGTATAAGTATAGTTTCATTCTCTAAATATTTAACAAATCAGGACCCATTAATTTTTTATAAATGGAATTGAGAAAGTAATACAACTTTATGGTAGTCTTTTAAATAACCATAAAGAATATTCCATATAGTGAAACTGATAATAGTTTCTGCATCAATACATGGAGGTCATGAGATTTCATGCCTATGAATTTCAAACACTTTACTGAAAGAAAATCTTTTCATATTTTAAGAATACCCAATACATAGTTTATTACCATTCAAACATTGAAAAATATTCATTTTCACCCATGGATAACATGTGACAAGCATAAGGTAAGTGTCTTCTTTTTTCTTTTTTTAGTGAGAGATAACTATATAAATATTCCCATTGATATTAAGTATAGTCTTTCATGAAATACATATTTAGTATTCCATTTTATATATAAAAAAGTTACAATCAAACTTTTATAAATGTTTTTATTAACATGATAAACATCAATGTTATGTTTACCTAGAAAAATCTTCAATAAGGCAGATCAAATAAGATGGACCAATTATTTTATGTATTTTTTAATGAACTGAACTTTATGTATTCACAAATTCAACATAAATGTTTTTGAAATTTTTGTAATATTAATTATTCAATAAAAGTTGTTGTGGAAAATAATACTCCGAGAAACCATTAAATACTTTTTTAATATTTGAAAAGGGTTATCCATTCAGAAATATATTTGATAACCCATGTACATTATCTTTAAATAATTCTATAATTGATGATATGTAGTCCATTCTTTTCAAATTGAAAATGATTTATTTCCCTTGATATTGTGTCTAGATAAATTTCCATATATGGTAAAGTTGTTTATAGTGAATTTTATCATTGCATGTAGATGTAAAAACAATTCTTTGTATGCATCAAACACTTTAACACCTACAACCCATAACAAATTGAAATCATCAATCAATGGAGACAGGTAAACATCAATATCATATATAGGCTATTTTGATCTAGAAATCATTAAAGTCATCATAAAAAATTTCTATTCATTAAAATATATGGGGAAATATTGTAATCTACCAACACAAATGGTCATGAACTATGTTGGATGTTGAGGCTCTTATATAGATTTATTCCATTTGTGCATAATCTCGTTATTATATTTCTAAATTTATTTCCAAATCTGGATATTATTGATATAATATCTTCAATTGTGGTGAATAAATAGGGTGATATTGATTTCCATTAGAGATTTTATCATCTAAAAGTCATCTCAGCCAATGCATTATTTGTACTTGAAAATAAAGACTTGAAATGGAGAATTATTGGAAGATTCCATATTTACATGTTAGAATGTTTTATACAAGTCATTATTGAGTTTTATATCCACTTTATATCTTAATGTCCCATATTTATAAAATTTTATAAATCCTTTATATTCCTTCCTATACCTCATGCAGTCCTTAGGGAAAACATGTATTTTCTTATAAACCAGCCCATTGAAAATAATATTTTTTTACATTATAATTAGAATATAGAAGTTCATTGACTTCTGGAAGTATATCTTTCAAAAATTAAAATAACTCAATGAAAAGTTTATCAAACCTAATATTTATCAATTTTAAGTTAACCAATCATAGTACTACTGATAATAGTGAAAATTTAGTATAACTCAGGAACAATGGTTTTTCAGCATCTCCATACAATCATTCAACAATTTCTATTTTTCAATGGTTTAAATTACTATATAATTAATTAATTCATCAAGGTGATCGTATATCTCATATTAAGAATAATCATTATTGATTCTGAAATATGTGTGTCATGGGAGAGGATGAAGAAGGCACAACCAATTTGGAGTGAATCCAAACCAAAACAGCCCAAAAATACACTTAAGGGACTAGATTTGTGAAGTTCACCCCCTTTGTAGATGTTTGAATCTTTTAAAGGTCAGTCCACATAGATATTTCATGGTAACCTCCGCATAGCATATGTTTAGAGTCACTAAGAACCCATTCATAGAAGTCCCAGGCCATACAAAGGGTTAATGGTAACCTCTATGGAGCATAAATATGGTTTGTAGAGCCCCGTCCACTTCATGAAACTCATATTGTTTTATGAAAGGAAACATAATTCATGAAACCAACACCCTAACCTTTGTAGGGCCTATAAATACCCCTATAATTTTGAATTTTAAGGGTATAAAAACTTTTAGCTTCCAAAAAACTCTCTCAGTTCGTGATACTCTTGAAATCCATAAATGAAAGAGGAGATGGACCTTCAACAGTATACCTCCTTTGTGAGATTTCCTCCCATGGGGTTTTGTGCACCTCAACCCTAAGTGGATATGCCCTTCATGAAGCTCCATAGCCTTCACAGAAGAATAAATCCCCATGTAGATCTTGGGGTTTCACGAGACACCTATACTTCCCAAAGCTGACCCCTTGGAAACCATGACTTTACCTTGAGGTAGGGGAACCCTATTTTGTGAAGAATACCCCTTCGTGAGACCCTTAAACTCCATTAGACCCCTGGACTATGAAAATCCCTAAACCTCCATGAATCCCCAACCTTCACAAAACCCCTCCTCTAAGCCTCCCCATGGCACCTCCTTTCATCTGATACCATTTCAGAAAGGTGGTGTGCCCAGGGCCCCCATGATAATCCAGGACTGGTTTAGCCACACCCAAAATGCCTGTGTGACGGGTACCACCTATTCATATGTCCACCCACTTTGTTTTAAGTGTGTACTATGCCTCCATCCTACCTAATAATCCTAAGCATATGTACCCTAATTCCAACCACTCCTAATCATAAGTAACCTAACATCGGGCTTCCTAAAGGATAATCCTCCATGGCAATGCCAACGACATGTCCTTACTAGAGAAACATGAGTGGTGGTTACATAATCCTTCGAGGTGGAATTATTGTGGGATACCATTGAACAATATTGGTAGAGGATCCTTATGATAGATATTCTCTCACCTTGATGTGATACCCCACTAGGAATAGGACCCAACCATATCCAAGATGCATGATGTAAAAATGCCTTGCTCCACATCCTAGTCATACCAGATTAAACTGCATGAAAATTTCTTTAGTACATGATGTAAAGCTGTAGCATTACACTGTGCGATGAACATAGGATACCCCATGTATGATTGACATGGGATGACCCCACACCTCCTAACCTATGTGATAAACACATTATTCCCCATGTATGATCATCATGGGATACCGCCCTCTCCCCCACCATGGGATGATCTTCCTCAAATGGGAAACTTCCACACGCAATCCCCCACACATTCACCCCCACTGTTGGATGATCATCCTATAAAGGTAATATTCCATGTGTAATCACCACATCATTCCCCAAAGAGTGATCCTATTACATAGGGAAGCTTATATGGGTAATCCCAACACCATCCCTCAATGACACTCCTTTCATGAAACGAGTGTCTTTACCACAAAATGTTAAACTACATGGACCAATCCTATGACACAACCTTAAACTATGGAATCAAAATATGTGGGTTTTGATCACTATCTCTTAAACAGGGTACATAAAACACCATTATAAGGTTCAATACTGATAACCATCAAATAAAAGTGTAAAATACTTCCCCCATTGGGGACATAGTTAACCTCCCAATCTCTCTCAATAGGTTGTTTTGATCCATCTTCATAAGATGATAATCTAATGAATCGATTCATCTCAATAGGATAATCTAATCCATATACATAAGATGTTAAGCCTATGACCAGATCTGTCTCAATAAGATGTTCTAATCCATCTCCACAAGACATTGAGACTATAACCCAATCCATCCCAATAGGATGTTCTGATCCATCTCTATAAGAAGTTAAACTCATGACCAGATCCATAATCCCTACCCCATATAATAAACATGGAATTCCTGAGGTGAAAATCCATGGATGACTTATGACCTTGACATTAACTACCTCGTAATCGACATTGGATGCCTTGGGTTCCATGACTATGATTCCTCACATGAGATTCCCTCCAAACGAGGAAGCATTTATAGGTTCCCAATATACCCAATGTACAAACATGTTTGGAAGTTCCCAATGTGAATACTCCCCTGATTGAAGGTTGCTTCCCTATTGAGATAAAAGTAGCATAATTAACTAGAATCTAACTCAAGATGGAATTGGGAACAATTTCAAAAAACATGAATTAATGTATGATGGATTATTGGTATAGGAGACGATATCCAAGGAGAAATTCATGGAAGGAGGAACTGACATCCCATCATCTCGTTTTGATCAAGGAGAAGACATCACCGATGAAAGCGATTAAAGTCATTTGCTTTTGGGAAGTGGGAATGAGGTTCAACACAATAGTGATTATGAAGCACCGAAACCAGAAAGAGAGCATCAGAAATAGAAATGGTGAAACTGACTTGAAATTATTCTCCTAAACCATGTAGACTAGTAGCATCTAGGGAACTGACATATATTCATGTAACCAGATTAAGATATTCAGTTCAAGGTCCCCCTAAGAAAGAATTGGGACCAACATAAAACTCACACGCATATTGGGGAAATTAGAATTTGGAATCCTTGGTTCATGACATTATCATTGTGGATCCTTTTATATCTTCAGAAGATTGGATAACATTGTGGCATTGGGAATCACTTTCCTTGTATGTGTACTTATGGATGAATCCACATGCCTTACAATAATCAAGCTACATGAATCCATTCAACTCACTCCAACCAATTCTAGTTAGGGGAAAAATTGATTCAATGATCCCAAAAAATTATGCTCCTACCACGACTTCCACCTTGCATTCGACTATCAGGTTCCCATGCCCCATCTCACCCTCAGAGATCATCCATAGAATGGCGATTGACACCCTAGTGTGCCAGTATGAGTAGGAGGGGGGGTCATTCCCACTAGGAACATGTCCTTACAAGACCTTGAGGCATCATTGCCTCATCGACGCCACTATTATCGAGGGATATGCAGGGTCAAACCTCCCCTATTCTGATAGAAAACATCTTCAAGAGTCTCTCCTTAGAGATCTGTAACAACTCACTCCCCTATACTAAGAAAGAAGGGGATGTTTGACCTATGACCACTATGGCCACTACTTGATATACACCTAGGAGTGCTCCCACCATGCCATGAAAACACTAGCATCAACTAGTCTCATCTAAAGAACATGTTGATTTCATCCCCATTCCACCATCCTTAGTCTAAAACACTTAGTTCCAACATTGAGGGAATACTGAGGATATTTCCTAACAAGGGGAATGTTATTAATATCTTGGGTCCACATCCACCATTGGAATATACCCTAGATCTATAAATTAGGTGAATTGGGGTCCATATTTTCCTTCCTAAGAATAAGACCACCATTTCCTCATAGGAAGGTCGGGTTGACACTCTTAATCGTTGAAACTACCAAAAACCATTATGGGATTTTCCATGATGAGGAGAATTAGTGTGGAGGTCCTCCTTACACCACCATCTACTAAAACAGATGTCCTCCCTGCACCCCTATTAACCAAAGTGGAGATCATCCCCACTCCACAACCAATCAAAGTGGAGGTTATTCTCAATCTATCGACAACAATTATATAGGTCCTCCCCTTTCTACCATAAATCTAAATGGAGGTCCTCCTCGTGTTCCCATTAACCAAAGAAGAGGTCCTCTATGTTCCATTACCAACCATCATAGAGGTCCTCCCCATATACAAGATATACCATTACATGAAGATCCATCCCAAGGAAGGAGAGAAAGCATTCTCCATCAAAGGTAGAACACTAGGAAGTTCTATGTCATTATTGAACTATCAGATTCCGAGGTGTCAAATGAAAAAACAATGGAACCTTCACCCCAGCTAGAAGAGTATGGGAGAGAATCCCATAAATTGAGATCCACGATCCTAAAAAATGAGGTCCATAAGATCCCCAAATCCCTCTGTAGATATTTTTAGGTGGAGGAATTTTTAGATCCCTTCTAGGGACTCACAGTGCAACTGTACCCATCACCACCAGTTTCCCTCCACTCTACCTCCACACAAGAAGTTGGAGAGATGTATGGGTATGGGTTGATGAACTTAGATGGAAATATCTAGATTGATCCAAAAAATGGACATTGATGACCTCTAAAATTATTTAGAAGAGAAAACTCCATCATATATGGACATGATCTTGAATTTGGATCCACCTCCAAGATATGTGCGAGTGTGCAGTGATTATTTTACATGTGCAGCACTCCCTCTTCCAGTAGATCAGATACAGATTAGGTATACATCAGTACCTAATGAATCTAATATTTTCATATATTTTATTATGTAATTCAATGTTTTTAATCCCACCATAGTGTTATTTAATGGACTTTTATCACATAATTAGGTTTTTGTGTTATTTTAAGCCTAAATGAAAAATGGTTTAATTCTGGATTTTTAATAGATTTATATTATAAGGGTATTTTGATAATTTATTTTAAATTATAATTCATAATTGAATGATTTTTTTAAATACTTGATTTATTTCCTTCAATTTTTTCTTCTGTAATAGGGGCTTATTTGAGCATCATGAGGCCTGAAAAAATCAAAAAAATGTTTAAGAATTGTTCAGGCAGACAGTGTGGACCCCACCTATGTAACGAAATCATAACTCAGGCTAAAAAATAAAATTAATATGATTAAAAATACATATGAAATAGAAAACATAGTTTCGATTATGAAATGAATATGGGGGAGTTTTTCACTCATTAAGTTGTCCATTGGACATTATAAATTGGAAGAATAATTCAAGAATTCTCATCTAGAAAAAGCAACTTCAGTATTTATTTCATAACTCCCTCATCCGGTGGAAAATGATGCTGAAATTTTGAGAGTGAACTTAGGAGATATTATTTCACAACATCAATGAATACAAATATTAAAAATTCTTCCAATTAATGGCACATCCATTTAGAAACGTTCAGATTAAATGTTTTGAGTGTGAATTCTTCACCCCTTTCTCCCTATAAATATGTGTCCCTTATCCCAATTCATAATATAGATACATTTTAAGGGGGATAAGTTGGGGTTTTATTTATGTAATTTTGCTTTATATTTTTTATATACATTAGTTTATTCTTCTTATTCATTTATCTCATTCTTCTATTTATCTTATTTTTTTATTTTGTGTTTCTCCCACTGTGATTTCAACTCCATGTTTGTGGAAAACTAATCATCACCATTCTTTGAGGGGGGAAGTGGTGGAATTTGAGTTTATTAAACATTAATTATTTCTATTTTTTATTATAAGGAATCAGTATTGGTTAAAATGATTTTGGTGGGTGGTCTCCCCACTTTCTATACTATGGTTTTCTTTCTCCTCATTCACTCATTTTTTTCTCGTTGATATTTGAGTCATTCAATTGGTGGAGTTTGGATTATGTGTTGATGTGTAATAGATTACTCCAACATAAAGAGTTAATGGTTTATGGTAATAACATTCAAATGATAGGGTGTATAGTGGAAGCTTTGGATTTCTACATTGAGTAAAATAATGAGGAAATATTTTGAATAACAATGATAACACCACCATTAAACCTCGAGAGCAATGATTTTCGTCCACTAAAATCTTTGTGTATTTTCTATATTTTATTTTTGTTTTTTTTTCATATATTTATATATTAAAAATTTCCAACCCCCAAATATATTATATAATATATTTTTGTATTAGTTAAATAATAATAGTGACAATAGGAAGATAATGCATGGAAGATGCCTCCTTTTGATCGACCCTAGGGTGTGATACTATGGTGAATTCTTAGAAAAAATAAGAATTTAATTAAATAGGGTAAAAATACTGAAACCCCTACCATAAATTTTCTTCCATGGCCTGGGAGGTAAAGCCCTTATGCACACTGTTTTTCATTAAAAAACAAAAAAACAATCATAATTTTAAAAAAAGTGTTTGATTGCATATCATTTTTTTTCATGGATTATTCTAGTGAGTTTTCATATTCTTGTACAAGTGTTGAATTTTCTAGTATGGAAGATACCTTAGCATTTAAAATTCTAGATATTTTTAAAATTCTCGAAAAATCAAGAAAGATAATGGCATTACTGGCTGCCAAAGTTGGATAACTTAATGTCTCATGGATAGAACGTCAAAAAATACAAGATAAAGATAGTGAAATGATTGTTCATACTAAATTTCAATAAGATATTGGTGAGGATGAATCAAAACTTTAGGATCCAATTCTATATCCAAAAAATAAATTCCTAGCTACCCTAGTTGAAGAAAAAGAGATCAAAGCTGAATGTTTTGAGGGAGATTTGATTTATGATAATTCTTTTCATTAAAATTTAATTAATTCTGAATTGAACACTAATATCCCTTGTTATGATTTTGTAGATTCAGAACCACTATTGCAGACCATGTATAATGAAGAAGATGAATTTCCATGTGATGAGGAGAGAATGGAGGATCCTTTCAAGCTATACACTGGTGAAAATAAGGATAATGGAACAAAAGAATAAATCCTGAAAGAATCATTTGATGAACCTAAACTAGAAGAGAAGTCACATCCCAATCTAATTCCTTCATCACCAGTAAACAACACTCCTCTAGATGAAAAAAAATAAGGAACACCCCTACATTATTTTCCCTACCCCTCTTAACTCAAATTCTTTCATTAATCTCTTTTGGGGGCTGGGGATATTTTTATTTTATTTGGGGCTTCTCTTTTCTAGAATCTACTAACGGGTGTTGGGAGAAATAAAATGTGGTGATTTATAAGCAAGAAACCTCATCCACCATTATATTGGGGTTAATCCACTAAAACTATCTAACCAGGGGCAGTAAAAACCTAGTACCCTCTTGGGGGTCAAACCAAGAACTATCCCCTTTCTTTCCATTCCTCTTTATTTTTAATTAATTTTTTTATGTTTTGATTAATTCTATGATTTTCGGGTTTAATGAGGTAGCATCTAGGATCTTAACTCAAGGCTGCCACATCAAAATAAATTCAATTGTATCTTTCCTTATCCTTAGTTTTTTCTCTTATTTAATTTTGTCGATCTAAAATGAAGGGTAGTGAAATTTATGTGTGGGGGGAGTGTCAAACTACTCGTTGTCTTTTTCTATTTTTTTCATTTTTTTCATTTTTAGGAACCTTGAACTTTAATGAATATTCATATCATGTTTTTCACATAGATTTATTTTGAGGAAATTGAAATGATTTTTTTAAAAATGGATTTTAAATAATTTTTTATATGAGAAAGTTTTCCTTGAAATTGGACTTTCAAGTATTTATTATGAGTTTGACCAATTTTTGAAATCCATGCTGATGAAACACAGGCTCAAAATATTTTTCCCATCCTATGATGTATTCTGAATCACTTTGACACATTTTTCATAATACTTGCACTTTCTTAAGGGATACTTGGATTTTGTGTGAGAACTAGAATTTTTGATTTTTCTCTTTCAAAGATTTGGATTTCATGAAATGTTTTTTATATGATTAATCCACTACTTTGGATAGATTTGTTTTATCTTTATATCCACCTTTACATCTATCCTTCATAATCTCGTTGATTCCATGAATTTATTTATAGGTTTAAGCCACATTACAAGATTATTTATCCTTACCTACCCAAAATCTTGGTATTTTTATATGAACATTTCAAGTTTGAGTGTGGGGGAAGGGCCTTTCATGTGCGTTCATTATGACATGTTTCATTTGGGGGTGATGTAAGGTGTGTGTCAATATTTTGGGTAGTTATTGTTATAAAATTATTCTTGATTCATCATTTCATTTTTATTTACTAATTTCATCCATATATCCTTCGAAACAAATCAAAAAAATAGAAAATAATGCTTTTCCTTTATGGAGATTTACAAAAAAGAGAAAAAAAATAAAAAAGGGGATAAATTGGTTGGTATCATTCTTTGTAATAATTTCCTGACTCATGTACCATGTCATAAAAAATGGGTGGTGTTTTGTTTTACATTATCATGGGGATTTGAGTGAGGTTTAGTCTATGTTTTCACCTGATTATTCATGAATTGTACTTAAGATTTAAACCTCTTATTTCTAGCCTTAAATTTTTTAATCATTTTCCACCAACTCTAAACCACAGATTCATTTGAACCTTTAATGAAATCCATGCTAATTTAATTAATTTTCATGTTTCATACTATGGATAAATGATAATTATCACAAGATTATGGTGATACCTGCACTTTCCAAGTATGAGTATAACTCCAGATTCAATTTCTCTCAAGTGAATAGTGACATAAAATTCAACGTGAGGTAGGTTGTGATTGGGCTATGGATGGATTTATGAGGTTGAAAAGATATTTATGTGAGGAATTAAAATTAAAGGGAATTGATTTTCATATATGAGACATGGTGAAATTTTATTTTGGATAAGACCATTGATGTCTTCTCATTTTTTATTATCATGTGGATTTTGATTTGAATATATGATAATTTCTCAAGAGTGCAATGGTTAAGTGTGGGGGATTGACGAAGCCAATATTTTCAAATATTTTCATATATTATTGATTTTTTTAATCCCATTGTAGTGTTATTCAATGATCATTTATCACATATTTATATTTTTGTGTTATTTTGAGCCTAAATGCAACAAATGGCTTAATTCGGGATTTTTAATAGAAATCATTAACAAAGGGTATTTTGGTCATTTATATTAAAGTGTAATTTAGAATTGAATGATTATTTTTTTGAAATCCATGATTTATTTCCTTAATTTTTATGACCTAGGGGATGATTCAAGCATTACAAGGCCTAAAAAATCAAACAAGTTAAAGAATAATTCAAGCGAAAAGCATGAACCCCACATTCATAACAAAAGCATAAATCAAGCTATAAATCCCCAATTAATGTGATTATAAATGGATATGAAAGAGAAAACATAGTAGTGGTTATTAAATGAATATGGTGATTTCTTTACTCATTAAGTGGGCCATTGGACGTTATCAATTGGAAGAATAATTCAAGAATTCTCATCCATAAAAAGTAAACATCAGGTTTTATTTCATAACTCCAACTTACAGTGGAAAATGATACTGAATTTTTTATGGTGAATGTATGAGAAATTATGGCAAAAAATATTTTAATACACCTATTAAAAATTCTTCCATTTAATGGAATATCCATGCATAAACTTTTAGATTAAATGTTTTGAGTGTGAATTCTTCACCCCTTTCTTCCTATAAATATGTGTCCATTATTCCAATTCATTGGATATATCCATTTGAAGGTGGATAAGGTGGATTTGTGTTTATTTAATTGTTATTTATATTTTTAATACACTTTAGTTTATTATTCTTCTCTATTTATCTTCTTCTTCCATTTCTCTTCTTTTCTTATTTTTTGTTTCTCCCACCATGCTTTCAACTCCATGTTTGTGGAAAACTAATTGTTACCATTATTCGAGGGGGAAAGTGGTGGAATTTGAGTTTATTTAACATTAATGATCTATAATGTTTTATTATAAAGAATTAGTAGTGGTTAAAATGATTTTGGTGAGCATTCTCCCCACTTTCCTTACTATAGTTTTCTTCCTCATCATTCACTCATTTTCCTTTTCGTTGATAACTGAGTCATTCAGATGGTGGAGTTTGGATTAGGTTTTGATGTGGAAGATATTACTCCTACATGCTGAGGCCTTAGTTTAGGGTAATAAAATTAAAATGATCATGTGTAGAGTGAAAGGTTTTGATCTCTACATTGAGTAAAATAATGAGGAAATATTTTGAATAACAATGATAACACCACCATAAAACCTCGAGAGTAATGATTTTCATCCACTAACGTCTTTGTATATTTTATCCATTTTATTTTGGTTTTTTTATTTTAATATATTTATATTATATTTATATTTAAAAAATTTCCAACCCCCATATATATTATATAATTTAGTTTTAAATTAGTTAAATAATAATAGTGACAATAGGAAGAAAGTGCATTGAAGCTATCTTCTTATGATCGACCCTAGGGTGTGCTACTATGGGGAATTCTTATGAAAAATAAGAATTTAATTTAATAGGGTCAAATGACTGAAACCCCTACCATTAGTACCGCCAACCATATCTCACGTAGTTCCAATTGAGGCTTGGGGTGATCAAGTACAAGATCCTTCTTGTGATCAACAGGTCCTGTGGGGAGTTTTGGCTGCCGTACAACTATTTTTGGTTTTTTGGCCACCTGAAACTATATATTTTATCCACCCAGAGTCCCTTACAGAGAACTAGGTAGTTTATTTCTTCCAAATAATTTGGGAGATGTATCACCACTTCCTTGATCAGAAGTTTACCTTACTTGCTAGCCATAATCAGGTCAGTGCCATCGACCAATAGTGAAAAAATGTTGCGATCAAAGTACTCCCGGTATCTCAACACCCTTAGTCATTTGAATACCATCAGAATATCTAGTTGACATGTTTTAAGATCCTTTCAATGCTCTGTTGGGTTATGGAAGAGGTGTCCCCACTTGTATAGATCAGAGGATGGGGACAATATGTTGCCCTCCATTTCATCCCTATCTTCCAACAACAATAACATGACCCTCAATCTGGAATTTCCACTGATATTGAATATCCCCCTCTGACTACTGCCTTGGTTAATATGGTCATCACTGAATAGCTAGAGGACTAGTGTAACAAGGCTACTAATGTAGGGAGTGGTAGGGAGGACCTGCCTCAATGGGAGAGGCAGTACCAGGAGGACCATCCAGCATGTGTCCTCAATCATCAGTAGAGGCTGACACTTCGCCTCAGAAATACCCTCAATGAGACATTTCTACATAACCATCGATACAATGGTAAGGGAAGGGGTCATGTCGAACTATCTGACCCATATAGGGTCATGCCTAAAGAAAAGATAGAACCCACAATAGCCACCTTTCTCTTTCTTGTTGAGGAATAAAGAAGGCCTTCCATTTATCTCGTTACTAAGAATATCCTAGACTATAATAATTCTTTAAGGGACCCCATCTCTCCTATAGTGGGGAAACCGATCATCTTCATCTAGATACACTGACTTGAGATTATTGGTCCCACACACCTAGTTGGGGAAGAAGCTGGGGGATATGTGTAAAACCCCGAGATTTTATGAAAAAAATTCTTTTTAATTTCATTAATGTCTTGTGTTGTATGCTACACCAAAAGGATCTTGCACAACATGCATCTCTGACTTGGCTTGCATTACACGCAATCACGACCTTCCATGATAGCGTGTGTTGTACGCAATACTGAGTTTCACTAAACAACGATATGCTATATGAACTACCCGTTATGAATAGTATCAACTAAATTTTGAATTTTATAATATTATTATTCATCTTACACATTTTTTGGAACATGGTATGAGAACAAAATCATTTTTTCGAGTAAAATAAGTATTTTTCAAAAAATGTAGTTTTGCCGTCTTCTGATGGCGCACCAAATTTAAATCTTGTTTTTGAAATATCTATAAGTTCAATTTGACAAAATAAAATTCTTTTTTGGAATCAGGATATAAAATTTTACTTTGGATACAATTTTCATATTATTCTGATAAGTTTCATATTTTAATGAATAGTAAAAACATGCTATATTTTAATTAAAAACATCTTTTTTTCATCGCAAAAATTTATATGGTTAGATTATATTTTTAATTGGGTTTAAAGTTTAATTAGAATATGTTTTTACCATTTAATCCAATGTTGGTTATTGGAATTAATTTCACTTTGAAATTGGATATAAACAAGTATAAATCTTTTGATAGTAATTGTTTCTTAAAAAACACGCTATTTATTTTGATAACATGAATTAATTTTAAAATTAATTAATGCCACTTAAATGTTTTGAATTTGGAAAAAAAGAAATAAATTTTGAATTCTCAATATCAAATAATTCTTAGGCTGAATGTTTGGTATTTTTCTGAAAAACTGCAGTTTTTGATTAATAGTGAAACCACTTAGTGGTAGTTAAAAAACTGAGTTTTTCATTTAAATGAAATTTTACCACTATTGTGAATTGAATTTCGAAAATAAAAGAGACATGGTTAATATCAAGGACTAAAATGTGGTTCAATGAGATGAAAATAATTTTTTGTGAATAGTGACATTTACTTTTTTTTACCACGATTAAAAGTAAATAGGGTAATTAATGGTAAAAATGATGTTATTATTACCCTAACACATGTCATAATTCTATTGGATAAGTGTAATTCGACCAAAATCAACCTTAGGAATAACATATGACCATTTAGTCCCACTTGGATTAGATTAGGACATTTATTATTAATTTATTTAAAGAAGGGTTAAAATAGTTAAAATCAACGTTTAATAACTAAATCATATTTAATATAGAGTTATACAAAATATAAATTCGACTATAAATATTAATTAGAAAGATAAAAATATTTCCGACATAATGATATTTTATTTTTAATTTTTAGACATTAAATAATTTAATTTAGTTATGACACAATGATGATGCACTAATTATCTTATTAATGAAATATTGACATAATTGATGTTATAAATACCCAAATAAATGTAATTTGAGACTTTTTATGAATTAAAATAATTATATAGGTTAATATTACATTTTATTAGTGATTTAATTAACATTTTTTGAACTAATCATTCTGTTATGATTTTCACGAAAATCAATTACCAAATAGTGTCAAAAGTGACATAAAATAGTTTTTAAAACAAATATTATATTATTAATTGTTATTTTATTTATAAAAATATATGGTTCGGAAAAATGACTTAGATAAGGTTGTATATATTAATAATAAGCAACTTGGGGGTTTTTTGGCTTGTTATAGTATGTTTATTAACCTTATAGTGTAAGAAAACAAGAAGACATGGTAAAAGTAAAATTATTTAACTTAAAGTTAAATCTAAATGATAAGGTTAAAATAGATACCTAAACTTGTCTAAATTCTATTGGACGAGAGTATTTCGACCCATACCCACCTTATCCTATAAATAAATCAATTTTGAGCTATTAAAAACCGAATATGACTTTATAATAAAATAATATTTCTAGTTATTCCAAAGGTGCCCCTCTCCTCCCTTATAAAAGGGCACCTCCTCCCTCTCTTCCTCACACCACTTTGAGCCTTCATACTCGGACAAAACCTGCCAAATTATATTATAAACTTCCATAGAAACATCCTAGAGGTTCTTGTATTCTTCAAAGACCAATTTTAGTGCCCTAAGAGGAGGTCTCAAAGAGGTGCTTCAAAGAAGGGGTAATGTCCATTACCGATTCTTTCAACTTAATTTCTTCTTCCATTTCTTCTTCTTTAGTTGTTTAATTATGATTTAATAACATAAGTATAACTCATATAATGATATGTTAGTATAAGTATGAAACAACCCTATTTCACCATCTATCCATCCTACGGAAAATGAAATCACCACGCGTGCGTACGTACGGAATACCGTCTCCACGCTGTGGTGAAATCTGTTTTTCCACCAACACATTACATGGATGGGTATAATGGTGTAAAGAATAACTATATATGGTTGTTATAACATCATAATGATTCTGATATATTATACCATCCACTACAATTCTATTCAATAATTATGGGAACGATATCATCGCTCGTGCGTACGTACGGACTACCGTCTCCACGACGTGATGAGATTCATTCTCCATGTTAACCATACATGAATGATCAGAAAGTTTATATAATGAATAATAATGAAATATATGAAATAATAATTATACTGGATTTATGTATATATATATTTATGTCATCTATTTAGTTTCATTCAATTCAATAATGAAACGAAAATAGCGTTCATACGTACGTACGGCCTACCGTCTCCATGAACGGTGTATTTCATTCCTTTTATCGATCTATAATATATATATGTATATGATGAATATATATTATATATAAATCATTTTTTACATTCTGTAATTATGTAAATCAGGATATAAGTAATAATATCAAGAATGACAAGTCGAAACACATATGATAAATGAAATGATTTTACCCAAAACGCTTCTTTAACATGGAATTCACAAAAGAATGGGTAATATAAAGTCATAAGTGAAACATATATGATATCATAACAATGAATATGATTCTGTAATAATTCAATAACATTATTTAAACCATTATACAGGAGGTTTGGATACGTACGAAGCATATCAGACCTAAGGTAAGGGATAATTTTGCAAATCTCATTTTTATCCGAGATTGCTTATTCATAAGTATTTACTGGGTTTATTGCTATCATCCATGTCCATATTTTATAAAAGTGTATTAATGTATGTTTAAAGTCCTTTTTACCCATTTTTACTTTTACCCCATGTTAGGGAAGGAATCTTTCTTTTATTTACCCTACAAGGTACTTTTTTACTTTTCTGACAAAAGTACGAGAAGAATGTTTTTTAACGTATATGGTCTGAAAGGATTTTTACTGTTTTATAAAGCCTTATTTTCATGAATCTTCCTCCAAAATATTTCATGAATACTTTCAAAAAAATCCTTTTCTTTTAAAATTGCATGACATTTTGTGAAAAGAAAATGATTTTAAAGAAAAAAGGAAATTTTCCTCAAGAATTCATTTCAAGTGTTTTATCAAAACCATTTTCGTCTAAGATGACATTTTTTCACATGTGTATGTTTCAAGTATCATTTATCTATGATTTAAATGGTTTCACTTTTCTAATGATGAAATGATATCCAATTTTTTTGTATGGATTACGTTATGATGGGATGATGTTTATGAAACCAATTTTATTCTTGGGTTATGATGAATGATTTATGTTTATATTGTGGCACACAAAAGAATGATTTCAATATGAGATGGGTGGGACCTATATCTCCCTCCGATGCATTGGTTAAAGATTTATATCTCATGAGATAGACATGGCTGGAATGACAAGTTAAACCGGTTGAGTAATACAGGACTGGAACGAGGAGTGAACTTGATTCAGAAAGGGACTTTGTCCACTAAGATGGTCTTGGAAGCAATGCCTTGGCTACTATGGAAATCATATCATGTGCCTAATGGTTTCCAAAATTACATGTTTTATTCCCATGCTAATTTATCATGATTAATGTTTCTTCATGATCTATGCCTTACGTACTGCCATGTTTTATGTCATTGCTCAAGATTTTGATGTTTATTTTTTATGCTCATGTTTTTTTACATTCAAATGTCTTAGGATTGTTTTATGTTCTCTATGCTTACCCTTACTGAGCATTTGAGCTCACCCCTTTTATGTTTTCTTTTCCCCAGGATATAAAGAAAGGTTTTAGGTAAGAAAAAAAGGGGAAGATCTTTATGGGAGATATTGAAGATCTTTTACCACGATTAGAAAATTATATTCCGAGTTTCCAAAGACACTAAACTATTATACTCATTGTGTGTCTGTTTTTGTTATGTATTAATTATTCCACAAAAGTAATGTAATGTCCATGTACTTCAAGATTTGTTTCTCTACAGTTGGTATTAGAGGAAAGGTTTAGTCAACCTTTGGAAACTAGGATGCGAAAACTTTAGTGAGATCCCTAGAGATATTTCTAAGGTATGTCTAGGGATGTCTCTAAGGTTAAGTATAAGTATAGGTTATAGTCCTAGAATTTTGGTAATGATTTTAGATTAAACCTAAGATTTTTGATATTGAAGTTACTACACCTTTATTATGATTTTTTCCTCTCACACTATTCTTTTTGGATTTTAGAAAATGGCTGGAAACAGGATGATTCACGATAATGGAGAATATGATGGACAATAAAATTATATTCTTCATGAGAAACCAAATGAAATGGGATTTGGAAGTCCAAACATAATTATTATTCTGAATCAGAAATCTCATAATATGATCAATAAACTCAAATTTGGTAAGTTTCCTGACTCGGCTAATAAGAGAAAGATGGAGTTTCATGATGATCATAGAGGAAAGAAAGTTCAATTTCCCCTATGTAAATCATGTGGGAAGAGGCATCAAGGAGAATGTTTCAAAGGAACTGGAAGATGATTTGGGTATGGAAAAGGACACAAAGCCAGTAAGTGCAAAGAAAAAGGTTTAGTTAACACCATGGATGAGGATAATGGTATTGCTACGACATCAACAATGGTTAAATGTTTTAAATGTGGAATGTACGGGCATTATGAAAACCAATGCCCTAAGGGAAAGTATCATGAAGAGAATCAGTATGGTCGTATGGGTAGTATTTATGTTGATGATGATGAAGAGACTACAAATGATATGTGAGATGAAAGAATTTTTTAAGCTTGGTCAATGGTTTAAGAAGGTAGTGGAATGATTACATGTTTATCAAGTGTAATGTTGTATAAGTAATCTCATGATACTATGGAATAAAGAGACATCTAAGGATTGTTACACAGTTGTCTTTCCTTAAGTTTTGAAAGTGTATGATGAATGGTACCAGTAACCATGAAAGGTTATTCAGATATTTTTGGAAAGTAGATGATATGCGCATAATGAAGGGATAAGGAGAAAATTAAATGTTTGATAGTATTCATGAGCTCATGACTGATATAAGGAGAAGGTTATATTATGGTTTGAGTATATAGAATTTTTGGATTTTGGTATGTGGAAAGAGTTAACTTTTGACAGCATTCATGTTTTCACTAAGGTTTCATGGGTATTCATTTTTCAAGAGAATACATGAATAAGGTATTCACATGATTGGAATGTGGCCAACAAGATATATGGGGGATGAATGATGGTATTCACATGCTTGGTTGATGACATTTCAAGTAATCGTTTTCTTTATACTATAAGCTTGGACCGAAGTATTTTAGATACAGATTGAAATGTATTATGTTGGACATAAGTTAGTATTGTTTAAGGATAGAACATTTTTCGATATTATTGATGGGATGTTATAGTAATGTAGTTTTAGAAAAAGGACAACCTGCTGGATGGGTGACAACCCATCGCCTCAGACAAGGCTGTGGGAATCAAACCCACAACTGAAGTGTGACAGGCCTTTATCGCCTACCACTGGACTACAGGAAATCCCTGTTTAGTAGAAACTAGTTTTATTATATTAAGAAGTATGATATATGAAGTATAAGTCCATTTTAGGAACCATATATGATTAATCTCACTATAGATCAACTTATGTATATTTAATAACTTTTTCTAACCTTTTGTTTGAGACAGATGGAATGACTCGTCATTCTATCACATGATCTGCTAACACTTCACGAATAACAAATTCAACTTCATTTCTTTAAGAGATGAAGTGGAAATTTTTCAATGCACGAACAACTGTGAGATTGTACCAAAATAATGTAAGTATTTATTCTAATTCAAATTCTTCAACTTTAGGGAAATGATCTTGAAAACCAAAAATGTTTTCCTAGTGCCCTTACATCTGATGAATCAGATGGTACCTTAGATCATCACAAATTCATGGCTTTGTGATTATTGGATTTTTCATAGCCATGTTTTCTACCACTCTCCATCAGAACTTGATGGTTATATTTTTCTTCCATATTCATATTTTTACCTATGTTCTCCTACATGGAAACCCATTGATGAGTTAATTTTTGTAACCGTTACGTTTCATAATTTAGTTTTTAAAGCCAAGTTTTGGTATTCCTTTTTACGATGTGGGTTTATATTAAAGAAACTGTCGAGTAGTAAACCATTTATAACCCCGACGAATTTCGATGGAGAAATTCATTTTAAGGGGGGTAGAATGTAAAATGCCGATATTTTATGAAAAATATATTTTTTAATTTCATTAATGTCTTGTGTTGTATGCTACACCAAAATGAGCTTGCATAACACGCATCCCTGACTTGGCTTGCATTACACGCAATCGCGACCTTCCACGATAGAGTGTGTTGTACGCAATACTGAGTTTCTCTAAACAACAATATGTTATATAAACTACCCGTTATGAATAGTATCAACTACATTTTGAATTTTATAACATTATTATTCATCTTACACATTTTCTAGAACATGGTATGAGAACAAAATCAATTTTTCGAGTAAAATAAGTATTTTTCAAAAAATGTAGTTTTTCCACCTTTTGATGGCGCACTCACTTTAAATCTTGTTTTTGAAATATCTATAAGTTCAATTTGAAAAAATAAAATTCTTCTTTGGAATCAGGATATAAAAATTTACTTTGGATAAAATTTTCATATTATTCTGATAACTTTCATATTTTAATGAATAGTAAAAACACGCTATATTTTAATTAAAAACAACTTTTTTTCATCACAATAATTTATATGGTTATATTATCTTTTTAATTGGGTTTAAAGTTTAATTATAATATTTTTTTACCATTTAATCCAATGTTGGTCATTGGAATTAATTTCACTTTGAAATTGGATATAAACAAGTATCAATCTTTTGATAGTTATTGTTTATTAAAAAAACACGCTATTTGTTTTGATAATGGGATTTAATTTTATAATTAATTAATCCCACTTCTATGTTTTGAATTTGAAAAAATATACATCAATTTTTAATTCGCAATATCAAATAATTCTTAGGCTGAATTTTTGGTATTTTTCTGAAAAACTGCAATTTTCGATGAATAGTGAAACCACTTAGTGGTAGTTAAAAAACCGAATTTTTCATTTAAATGAAATTTTACAACTTCTGTGAATTGAATTTCTAAAATCCGAGAGACACGGTTAATATTAAGGTCTAAAATTTGGTTCAATGAGATGAAAATAATATTTGGTGAATAGTAACTTTTTACTTTTTTTACCATGGTTAAAAGTAAATAGGGTAAATAAGGGTAAAAATGATATTATTATTACCCTAAAACATGTCCTAATTCTATTGGATAAGTGTAATTCGACCAGAAACAACCTTAGGAATAATATATGACCATTTAGGCCCACTTGGATTAGATTAGGACATTTATTATTAATTTATTTAAAGAAGGGTTAAAATAGTTAAAATCAACGTTTAATAACTAAAGAATTTTTAATATAGAGTTATTCATAATATAAATTCGACTATAAATATTCCTCAGAAATATAATACTATTTCATACATAATGATATTTTATTTTTAATTTTTAGACATTAAATAATTTAATTTATTTATGACACAATGATGATGCATTAATTATCTTATTAATGAAATATTGACATAATTGATGTTATAAATATCCAAATAAATGTAATTTGAGACTTTTTATGAATTAAAATAATTTTATAGGTTAATATGACATGTTAGTATTGATTTAATTAACTTTTTTCGAACTAATCATTCTGTTATGATTTTCACAAAAATCAATTACCAAATAGTGTCAAAATTGACATAAAATAGTTTTTAAAACAAATATTATATTATTAATTGTTATGTTATTCCTAAAAATCTAAGGTTCGGCCAAATGACTTATATACGGTTTTATGTATTAATAATAAGCAACTTGGGGTTCTTTTGGCTTGTTATAGTAAGTTTATTAACCTTATAATGTAAGAAAACAAGAAGACACGGTAAAAGTAAAATTATTTAACTTAAAGTTAAATCTAAATGATATGGTTAAAATAGATACCTAAACTTGTATAAATTCTATTGTATGAGAGGATTTCGACCCATCCCCACCTTAGATTCGAAATAAATCAATTTTGAGCTATTAAAAACCGAATATGACTATAATAAAATAATATTTTAATTATTCCAAAGGTGCCCCTCTCCCCCCTTATAAAAGGGCACCTCCTCCCTCTCTTCCTCACCCAACTTTGAGCCTTCTAGCTCGGCCAACCCATGCCAAATTATCTTCTCCACTTCCATAGAAACATCTTATAGGTTCTGGTCTTCTCCAAAGACCAATTTTAGTGCCCTAAGAGGAGGTCTCAAAGAGGCGCTTCAAAGAAGAGGTAATGTCTGTTACCGATTCTTTCAACTTTATTTCTTCTTCCACTTATTCTTCTTTAGTTGTTTCATTATGAAGTAATAACATCAGTATAATTAATATAATGATATGTTATTATAATTATGAAACAAACCTATTTCACCATCTATCCATCCTACAGAAAATGAAATCACCACACGTGCGTACGTACGAAATACCGTCTCCACGCCGTGGTGAAATCTATTTTTCCACCAACACCTTACATGGATGGGTATAATGGTGTAAAGAATAACTATATATGGTTACTATAACATCATAATGATTCTTATATATTATACCATCCACTCCAATTATATTCAATAATTATGGGAACGATATCATCGCTCGTGCATACGTACAGACTACCGTCTCCACAACGCGATGAGATTGATTCTCCATGTTAACCATACATGACTGATCATAAAGTTTATATAATGAATAATAATGAAATATATGAAATAATAATTCTACTGGATTTATGTATATATATATATTTATTTCATTTATTTAGTTTCATTCAATTCAATAAGGAAACGAAAATAGCGTTCATGCGTACGTACGAGATACTGTCTCCATGAACGGTGATTCCTTTTATCGATCTATAATATATATATGTATATGATGAATATATATTATATATAAATCATTTTTTACATTATGGAATTATTTAAATCAGGATATAAGTAATAATATCAAGAACGACAAGTCGAAACACATACGATAAATGAAATGATTTTACCCAAAACGCTGCTTTAACATGGAATTCACAAAAGAACGGGTAATATAAAGTCATAAGTGAAATATATATGATATCATAACAATGAATATGATTATTTAATAAGTCAATGACATTATTTAAATCATTATATAGGAGGTTCGGATACGTACAAAGAATATTAGACCTAAGGTAAGGGATAATTTTTCAATTCTCATTTTTATCCGAGATTGCTTATTCGTAAGTATTTACTGGGGTTATTGCCATCATCCATGTACATGTTTTATAAAAGTGTATTCATGTATGTTTAAAGTCCTTTTTACCCGTTTTGACTTTTACCCCATGGTATGGAAGGAATATTTCTTTTATTTACCCTATAAGGTACTTTTTGACTTTTCCGACAAAAGTACGAGAATAATGTTTTTTAACGTATACGACATGAAAGGATTTTTACGGTTTTATAAAGCCTTATTTTCATGAAGCTTCCTACAAAAGATTTCTTTAATAATTTCAACAAAATCCTTTTCTTTTAGAATTACATGACATTTTTTGAAAAGAAAATTATTTTGAAGAAAAAAGGATATTTTCCTCAAGAATTAATTTCAAGTGTTTTATCAAAACCATTTTCATCTAAGATGACATTATTTCACATGTGTATGTTTCAAGTATCATGTTTCTATGATTTACATGGTTTAACTTTTCTAATGATGAAATGATATCCAATTTTTTTGTATGGATTACATTATGATGGGATGATGTTTATGAAACCCATTTTATTCTTGGGTTATGATGAATGATTTATGTTTATATTGTGGAACACAAAAGAATGACTTCAATATGAGATGGGTGGGACATATATCTCCCTCTAATGAATTGGGTAAATATTTATATCTCATGATATATACATGGATGGAACGGCAAGTTAAACCGGTTCAGTAATACAGGACTGGAACGAGGAGTGAACTCGATTAAGAAAGGGACTTTGTCCACTAAGATGGTCTTGGCAGCAATGTCTTGGCTACTATGGAAATCATATCATGTTCTTAATGGATTCCACAATTACATGTTTTATTCCCATGCTAATTTATCATGATTAATGTTTCTTCATGATCTATGCCTTACGTACTCCCATGTTTTATGTCATTTCTCAAGATTTTGATGTTTAGATTTTATGCTCATGTTTTTTTTTACATTCAAATGTTTAAGGATTGTTTTATGTTCTCTATGCTTACCCTTACTAAGCATTTGAGCTCACCCCTTTTATGTTTTCTTTTCCCCAGGATATAAAGAAAGGTTTTAGGTAAGAAAAAAAGGGGAAGATCTTTATGGGAGATGTTGAAGATCTTTCACCACGATTAGAAGATTATATTCTGAGTTTCCAAAGACACTAAACTATTACAGTCCTTGTGTGTCTATTTTTGTTATGTATTAATTATTCTGAAAAAGTAATGTAATGTACATGTATGTCAAGCTTCGGGTCTCTACAATATTTAAGGTTACTAAGATACAAATTTCCCACTCCACCTAAGTAGCATGAGCAATGTTATTATCCACCTCAAGATCAAGGCCGAGTTTCTTCCTGAGTCAAAGAGACTATCAACTCATTAGTGTCCGTAAACCCCCTCTAAGATGACGTGATGTCTACCCTCATTGCTCTCTATGAGGCCCTAGAAAGACGACATGTGTCGTTTCCACCTAATAGAAATCCATACCCCACATGGGTGGAAAATGTTCAAACACCCCTAGAGTTTGGAAGTCCCTACTTTAACTAATTCAATGGGATGGGTGAACCACTCCAGCACCTAGACCACTTATCCTTAAGGTGTGGCCCAATGTTGGGGAATCTAGAATAGCTAGAGTTTTCTAAGAACTGGTGGTTCGTCTAGAATCTAGAAGGACCAATATTCTTCTAGTATAGCAAGCTACCCATAGAATTCATTGTGGGTTGGGAGGATATCTAATGACAATTCCTCTATTAGTTCAGATCCACCATGTATAAGAAAAGTATCAAAGACCTCTTCAAATGCAGTGATAGTTCTTATGAGTGAGTCAAAATCTTTGTCGCTCAGTGGAAAGGACTCACATACTCACTCTACATGCCACTGTATCGGGAATAGTTGTTGACAATGTACATAGAGAATGTTAGGAATGAGCTGGTCCATTACCTCATATCCTTGAAATACTCTGCTAGGTTCCATAAATTTTCTAAAAATTAAAAGTGTCTAGAAGAATCCTTATAACTGATTAGAAAATAGTCATACCCATTACCCTTTCCAGCACCTATGATAAGGAATATGAAAGTAGAGACTACCAACACTATGCAGGAAGAGGTTTCTGAGCTAGTACAACTACTAGCCCCTTTTTCAAAAGATCATAACAAATTGTAGTCCTACCAGGAATAGGCTCATCCAGCATTGAACTGCCATGCATGCCATGTCAAACATAACTGTAAGATCCCAGGTTTTCATATGAGGTAAAAATATCTTTAATTTAACTTTAAATTATTGGTTATGGGATAATGTGAATACCTTTTGATGTAATGGGTGTATTAGGGGGTTTTTGGGCTTCTTTAAAGTAAAGAGGATTACTTTTTCGAAAAATCGAACAGACTGCATGATTAATTCTAACTGTGTGAGGCCAGACAGTGGGGTACTATAAGATTCATGGTTTGAGAAAACCATGTGGATGGAGGCACACACCCATGCAGGATTACCTATAATTTTTAGCAGAGGTGTTTTTCACAATTTTCAAATAGTTATTAAAACCATGCTTAGTGACCGCGATAATGCCCCATTAGAACTGTAGAGGGTGCATGGTTGGGGCGTGGGTTTTCCAACCGTGTGGATAAACTATGCAACCTAGGAAATTTTAGGGAAATTATCTATTTCACCTTAATTTTTTTAAAACATAACAATCTATTCATATCCTCCTATGTTGGAAAATATCATGCATGTGAGCTCCCTTGAAGGCCAAATCTTAAGCTTTTCTCAAATTCTTTCATCCGGACTTGGGATTGAGCACCACCAATCTCGTTAGATATAAACTGATGAGTACTTAATTCTCTTTATTCCATTCTTAGTTTTTCTTGGTATCATATTCATTATTTAGGTTCAAGATAATTTTCCCTATGTCAAGTTTATTCATCTATTTTTCATTTTTCTACTGATATGAGTTGAATCTGAAGATGATATTGGATGATCACTTTACTACAGACCTACAATAAGTGTTCTATACCTTTCCTTTGATGTTTGGTGCTTTAGAGAGCTTGTTTCCATTATGCCTCCTATCATAATTTCCAATGTGGCCTTGATAATTAATTGAAAAATTGAATTAAATAAAATATAACATGTTAGGGATTCCCTTTAGTTATTTTTAGACTCGTTGGATGTTGTTTCCCCAACCAAGGCCACCCATGGGGTATTCCATGTGAATTACCTTTTCCTATGCCTTTATTAAACCACCCATGGGGTGAGTTTGTTCTTTCCTAGTTAGAGGAAGCCTGTTAATGATGGAATTGAATTTAATTGGTTTAATAGGAGATGGTTTTCCTTATTTTCATATTGATGATTTTGATTGAATGGATTTATAGAAATTATTATATGTGTGGGTAAACTCATTTAATGTAATTTAATGTGGATTGATATATGAGTGGGTATTCTCATGGAACTGGAATGATTATAATTTGATGGATGAAATGTGATGAACTGAATGGTAGTGGATTCCTTGGTTGGTATACATTAGATCATGATTCCATTAAATTATATAGATGTTTTCCCCATGGGTCTTGAATGTGGTAGTGGAATAATTAGATGATATTTTTCCTTGGGTATTGATTCCATGGGATACCTTAGGCCTTGCTACCCCTTAGATCTAGCTTTGTTGGACTCACGTAGGACATGTTCAGTTGATGTGCTCCTAGGTCTCCATTCTGAGTCTAACTAAGCTTCCATCGAGATGATCCCGAGACTTGATGAGGTTTCCTTGGTCTTTTATACCTTGGATCCGACACTTCATGGTCTAAAACTTATGATATATGGAATAACCATAGTAAATGTGACATGATTGGTTGTATGGAATGACTCTGGTAAATGTAACACTTATGGTGGTAGGACGTGTCCATGGTTGTTTTGATATTCAGATTACACGACAATGTCGTGGATGATATGAGATACATTGTGTATAGTGAGGTCATGGTTCTTACTTTGTTTTATTTCACTACTACCTTATTATAGGTTCCTGGACCATGTTTTGCAGGGAACCTAATTAGGATATTCAGAATCAATTTTTTTAGTATATATTCCATGGGCACTTTACTTTTATTTTCTTCTTAACTATGATATATATTGTACTATTTTAAGCTTATTTTTCATATATAGGACTTTTTATGGACATTTTGGGTGGAAACCTACTGGGATTGTATCTCACACCCTGTTTGGGCTGCTGTTTGGTACCCTAATAGACTATATGGATGCAGGTAGGGACTGGGGAAAGTTCTTATAGTTTGATGCTTGACTTGGTGCCATTCTTAGGAGTAGGAGAGCACATGACCAAGCTAAGTTCCGTGATGCTATTCATATATAATTTTTTTTTAATTTTTGGAATTTTGTTACATGTATTGTAGTGATTGTTTGTATACCTATTTTGGATATTTTATAGACACATGAAATAATCATCATTGTATATGAGATTAATTTTGGCATTGAAATCTATTTTCTTGTTTACTTATTGTCTAATTGATTTAATGCTTCTGCTATTATTGTGTATGATTTCTACCATTGTGTTACACTTTGGTAAGAGGTTATAGTATCTCCATAGAAACACCTTAGGATCTTGCTACTAACAGACAACCTCTGAAATTTAGGGAGACGAATTTGAGGCGATGTGGCCAACCAGGATCAGGGCAATTTTCAGTGGCATCTGGGTATGGGGTGTTACAAAGTGGCATTAGAGAATTTTTTTTTCTTATTTATTATTTTGAGACAATATAAAGGGATAATAAGTAATTGGAATTTGTTAATGAGTTGTTCCTAGGCATATAAAACCCACGTATAGGAAGAATCCAAATTTCCCCGAATGGAAATTGATGTTTTATGGATTTTGGCTATTACATTTGATTTGATTCCATTGTTGGGTGATTCACTTGAATTGTGATGTTTTAATTGATATGATTGAGGGTTCTATTTTTTTCCAAACCTAATGATATAAGGGTATTACATCCCATGCATCATTTTAGGCACCTGATAAAGTTCCAATGTCATGCATTATGCCACGACATATATGATGCGTTACTTGTTTGAATAATGTTTTGATATATACCGTGATAGATATACATTCTGATTTGATAAGTGATCTGTGCAGTGGATTGAGAAACATGATTGGTAATTATAGTGAATAATATAACCTAAAAGTGTTTTCATGATTAGGCTATAACAGACACCCTAAGAAGCCAATTGTGGAACATTGAGTCATGGAACATGGGTCGCATTGAATGGAACATGTTATGACATGGATTAGGTGGATTCTATATTTTGGTTCATGAGAAGTATGGGACCTCATGGATAAGAATTTGGTGAACCATTTGGTTCAAACATTGAAAATGCATTTGAAATGAATATGAAAATGAATGGAAATTAAAAAATGAGAAATAGAGAACTTGAACTAGACACAACTTTAGAGTGGGAAAGAAGAAGTATCTATGGTGAAATTTGTGACTATTTCTTTTTACAAGTACAAGATTTAGGAGCAGGTTGTGTGGTATGACCTATTTATAGGTAGGTTTTGGCTTGTCCTACACTTTTAGCTGTGAAATTTGGTATTATTATCTTCTAAGGGTTGTGTTTGGAATTGTAGAGGCATCCCACCATGATGAACTCCAATCATATGCTAGGAGGGTGGTGAAGACCATGTCGTAGAGGTGGTGGACCATGGGTGACCAGAGTATCCTCCTATAGTGGTATCTATGAAATGATTAGTTTTTCCAGACACAGACACTAAGGAAAAATTCTATGAGGTGTTTTCTGTTTCATGTATACTTTTCAGGGAACACCACAACATACCTTATATCTGGCTAAACTGATGTGTGTGTTCCAATAGTAGAATCCTCCCATGTTTTTTAGGGATGGCGGTCCACAGGTTTCTAAGATGTGTCTTGTGACTACAATACTAATCTTTGAGCATCCATAGACACGTCCTGAGAGGAGAGTGAATCTCGTGACTTATATTCTTCAAGGATCATTAAAGTTATAGTAGAATGTTTTGAACTAGGCTGATGCGGTACATGATATGGTTTGGTAGGATTTACAAACTTGGTTTCATGGATACTTTTACCTTGAAACTCTAAGAGCAGATTGGGCTAGTGAGTTCATGTGTCTGAAGCAAGGCGTTATGACATTTATGTAGTACGTGGTACACTTTATAGACTTTCAACATTTTGCACCATTGTACCTTACTGATGAGTTATCACGGGAGAGACACTTTGAGGAGGTTTTTTGGCATGTTTTTTGATCTCAAGTAAACATTTTTAGGTTGAATATGATTATTGAAATTATGAATCAAACACCAATTAAAAATTAGAACATGAGGGAATCTAAGGACATAGATAAGAGAATTATAGTCTCTCGACCTAGTAGTTTGACTTCCAGTAGTAGGAAGAGATGTTTTGAGGATTCTCATGAGATGAGTACCAGCTGTTATGCTAGTGATGTTAGTGTAGTTTTCTATCATCAGTGTGGTATATGGGAACATATGAGGAATCAGTGATATCACAACCCAGTCGAGTGTAGAGTTTATGTTAGGATGGGCCACGTGTAATGTTTCTATAGGGCCTTTCCTCTAGTAGTGAGTGGTAGGGGTTCTACTCTGACACTATGTTTGGGATAAGGTTTAATAGATCTGTATTAGGTAAGGAGATATAGTTGTACCGGTCAATTATACTGAGGTGTCCGTGGTCATGGATGAGGAATCCAGGATCCATTTGTACCGAGACAGTAGATCGGGCCTACTCCGGGCAGTGAGGTTGTGTCACAAGGTATCAGTTTAGGCCATATATATTTTTTATAGCCTACCCCCAATTAGGAAGGTTTCAAACCATCTATGGTGATATGTACTATCTTATTATCCTCTACCTTTGTATCTTCTCTTTTTTACATAGTTGCATCACACAGTTTCATATATGTACCTATTGTAGAGATCTTTGGGCTCATGATTCATTTTTATAAGAGCGCTATAATGCTTGAACCTCCATTGGGGATTAGGATGGATATGTGCATTAGTGTAGGGAGTTCCCCCTTGAGATTGTTGGGTGTCACCTTGTTTGGAATCTTTTTTCCCTCAGGATGACTAGGTTTGATGTCATACTCAGGATGGAATGGCTAGTGGATTATTGAGCCTACGTTGACTGCTATCACTAGAGGGAGACTTTCACATAACTAGAGGGTGCAGTTTATACTCACAAGGTTGAATGGGATATCCAGGTGAGCCAAGATAGACCATGTCATTATGGGCTG
Source organism: Viscum album (assembly GCA_963277665.1). NCBI lineage: Eukaryota > Viridiplantae > Streptophyta > Magnoliopsida > Santalales > Viscaceae > Viscum > Viscum album. Next base: position 284,085,896 of record OY728119.1, on the reverse strand, counting down.
GGTGGAATGATATCCCAAGTTGCTAGTTTGTATTTGGATGATCAAGGAGATTATCAGGCTGAGATTCTTCTAGTGGTTGATCGATTTAGGCATGTCTTCCCAAAAGAATTTTATAGTTTACCTCCTCAGAGAGAGTTTGAGATCTCTATTTTTCTAGTTCTATGAAATTCACCAGTATCCATTCATTCTTATAGGATGACTATGATGGAGTTGTAGGAGCTCAATAGGTAGTTAGAAGATTTGGAGGAAAAGGAGTTTATTCATACCAGTACTTCTCCATGGGGTTCATCGGTCCCTTTGTGTGAAAAATATGGATGGGACCCTTAGGATATATGTGGACTATTAGAATTTGAACCAAATAATGGTTAAGAACTAGTATCCCTTACCATGTATAAATGAAATTTGTGATTAGCTTTGAGGAGCTCGAGTATTATCAAAAATTGATTTGATATTTAGATATCATTAGGTGTGTGTTCGACCTATAGACATACCTATTACAAATTTTCCTATTAGGTATGGTCTGTACAAGTATTTTGTTATGCCAATCGATCTCATGAATACACTAGTAGTTTTCATGGTGCTGATGAACTAAGTTTTCTATCCTTATCTGGGTTCATTTGTGGTGTTTTTCATGGAAGATATCTTGGTGTATTCTCAAAATCAATACTACCATGAAAAGCATATTGAGATCGTTTAGGAAATATTGATAGATCATATGTTATATGATAAGATCACAAATTTACACATCTAAATGGATATGATTTACTTCATGGATTATATTATCTCAGAGACAAGAGTATTAGTAGACCCAGAGAAGGTGAGATATATAGTTTCCTAGGATCATCCTATAAAAATCTTTGACATACAGAATTTCTTGGGGATATCATGATGTTATAGAAAGTTTAGAAGGATAGTAGAAAGTGACGTATTATGTATTTGTTCTCTGATATGCACTTCAAGGTGAAGGACAGTCAGGGTAAGACTTTTCTTTCATCCTTATATGTAACATATACCCTGCTAGATAGAGTTAGTATGCGGAATATATCAGATTCAGAGGGCCTAGTCCTATATGAGAGTGTGGTAGGTGAGGATCCGCCTATTTTTTGGACTATAGGTGAGGATGGGATCCTGAATATCCATGGTCATGTTTGGTTTCTAGTGGATATACATGAGGGGCAGATGTGAGAATTTCATGCCTCAGTTTGGGTGGTGCATCCTGATATTACCAAGATGTGTTGTGATTTATGTCTCCAATACTATTGGTCAGGATGAAATGTGAGGTAGTTGGTTTTTTTATGAGGTGTTACGCTTATCAACAAGCGAAGGAAGAACATTAGTGACCAGCTGAAATTTTACAAGAATTACATATCCTGAGTGGAAATGGGATAATTTCACAATGGATTTCATGTCTGGTTTATTGAGGCCGCCTCAAAGTAGTGATGTAGTGTGGGTTTTTGTTGACATGATCCCAAAGGTTTCTCATTTATTGATGATCAAAGATACCATTAGTTTGGATGCGATTGGGATGTTTTATATCCATGATATAGTAAGAATTAATAGGGTCCCCAATACTATCATTTTAGATATGGATGTTCGGTTTACATCTCATTTCTAGAAAAGTTTGCAGAGGGCCTTGGGTACACAGGTTCTTCTGAGCACATCATACCACCCTTAGACTGATGGTCAGTTAGATCATATGATACAGGGGCTTGAGGAAATACTATGAGCATGCATCCTAGATTTTGGGGGACTTTTGAAGAAGTATATTCCCCTAGTTGATTTCAATTATTATAATATCTATCACGGGACTATATAGATGGAAACTTATGAGGATTTATATATTATGCCATTCTAATCTACCCTGTGATGGATAGAGGCAGGTGAGGAAACTTTATTGGGACCACGTCTTGTGTAGGATACTTATGAGTAGGTACATTTAATAAGAAAGCAGATGGATACAACAAAGTATCGATAAAAGTATTTCACTGATAACCGCATATAAACTCTAGAGTTTTAGGTCATGGATTAGGTCTTTTTATGTATCTCACTGAGGCTAGGGAACAGATGGATCATGAGACATGGTAAGCTTTCACCGTGATATGTTGGGATTTTTGAGATTTTGGAGAGATTAGGGCTAGTATCATACCGGGTTCATTTACCTCAAACAAACTAATCCATGCATGATATATTCCATGTATCTCTACTACACCATTATCACTTAAACTTGTCTCATGTTCTACAACCTGAAGAGTTGGAGTAACAGGTTGATGCATCCTATGAGGACCATCCTATTTGTATCATTGATAGGAGCATGGAGTTTATATGATGTTAATTAGTTCCTATAGTATGGGTGCTATATAGTAATGACCATTTAGAGAATATGATATGGGAGTAAGAGGCCAACATACATTCTTAATGAATGCATTTATTCTCAAATGAATATTGACCACCCTTGAGAGGTAAATTTGGGGAATAATTTCTTTAAGATGGTAATATTATAAGATCATAGGTTTTCATATGAGGTATGGATCTCCTTAACTTTAGTTTAAATGCTTCTTTGAAGACTAATGTTAATACATTTTTATTTCATGGGTGTAACAGGGGTGTTTAGGGCTTATTCAGAGCCTAGAGGCCGGATCTTGGATTTTTGAAAAAATATGATAGGCCACATGGTTAGTAGAAATCATATGAGTAATGCTGCATGGTTACTACTAATCATGTAAGTATGAACAATGGGGTGTTACAAGACACACAATTTGAGGAAACTGTGTAGATGGAGGTGCACACCCATGCGCGAGCACCTATAATTTTTAGAAGAGGTGTTTTTCATGGTTTGCACACAGTTAGTTAAATTGTGTGAAGTGAACATGTAGGTAACCCCTTAGTATATAATAGGGAACACAGTCTAGACAACCATGAGGCCAAACCGAGAATCCTGGGAAATTTTGGGGAATTACCTATTTTCCATTAAAATGTTTTCAAAACTAAAAATATATTCTTCGCCTATGTTGGATAGCAACACCCATGGGAGATCCTTCGAAATCTAAATATTAGGTTGTTCTCTCATTCTTCTATTTGAACTCAAAATCAAATTCCGTCAATCTTGTTAGATCCATGCTGGTGAGTACTCAATTCATTTTATGCAGTTCTTCATTTTTATTAGTAACAACTATATTATTTAGGAGGAAGGCAATTTTTTCTATTTCTAGGTTCTTTATCTATTATTCATTTTTTCTACCAATATGAGTCAAATTATGAGATGATACTGGAGAATCACTCTACTACATACCTATGATAGGTGGTCCATACCTTTCCCTTGAGGTTTGGTTATTTATAAACCTAGTTTCCATTTTTTGTCCACCATAATTTCCAACACGGCTACGAGAATTAATTGAATAATTGAATTAAAAGAAATGAAACCTATTAGGGATTCCCGTTAGTTCCTTTGAGACACATTGTAGGTTTTTCCTCAACCAAGTCCAACCATGTGGTGTTACATATGAATTTACTTAGTCTATGACTTTATTAAACCACCCATGGGGTGATATGGTGCTCTCCTAGTTAGAGGAATACTGTTAATAATTTAATTTAGTTGAATTGGTTGAATAGAAGATGGTTTTTATCCTTTGAATGTTGACGTTTTTTTATTGAATGGATTTATATAAATTATTATACGAGTGGGTAAACTCATTGAATGTAATTTAATGCAGATTTCAATATGAGTGGGTTTTCTCATGTAACTTGAATACTTGTAATTTAATGGATGAAATGTGATGAAATAAATGGAAGTGGATTCCTTGGTTGGTATAACTTAGATCCCAATTCTATTAAATTCCATGGATATTTCTCCCACGGGTCTTGAACATGATAGTGGGTACCTTGGATGATATTTCTCCCCAGATCATGATTTTGTGGCATTCCTTGGGCCTTACTACCCCTTATATTCGACTTTATTAGACTCACATAGGACATGTTTAGTTGACTTGATCTTAGTACTTCATTCTACATCTAATAAAGTTTCCATTGAGATGCTCCTGGGACTCGATGAGGATGCCTTGGTCTTCTATACCATGGATAGAACCCTTCATGGTATGACACTTTTGATATATGGCATGACCATGGTAAATGTGACATGATTAATTATATAGAACGACCATGGAAAATGTAGCACTTATGGTTTTATGGTGTGGATATGGTTTCTTTGATATTCAGATTATATGGAAAGTCTATGTATGATATGAGATACAATATGTATGGTGATTACATGGTGCTTACTTCTATTTACTTACTGATGCCTTATTATAGGATCCTGACCCATGTTTTGTAGGGAGACTTATTAAGATATTTATTATCACTTATTCTGTATTATATATATTCCATGGGCACTTTACTTTTATTTACCTTTTAAATTTGATATATATTTTATTATTTTTAGCTTATATTGCATATCTAGGACTTGTTATAGAAACTTTGGGTGGAAACCTACTGGGATTGTATCTCATACCCTGTTTAAGCCATGGTTGGGTACCTAGAAAGCCTATATGGATGAAGGTAGGGACCATGGAAAGTGTTCATATTTCGATACTTCAATTTGTTCCATGATTAGGATAAAGAGAGAATGGGACTTATTCGAGGCTCATGATCCTATTTAGTGATAGCGCTTTTGGGTATTTTTGGAATTTTGTTACATGTATTGTACTAACTGTTTGCATAAATTTTTTTGTCTATTTTGTAGACACATGGAATGATCATCATTATATATGAGATTTCTTTTGGAATTATTATCTATTCATCCTATTTACCTATTGTCTACTTGATTTACTACTTCTGTTATTGTTGTGTATGACTTATACTATTGTGTTACACTCTGGTAAGGTGGAATAGTCTCCCAGAAGACACACTATAGGCCCTCGCTGCTAATCAGAATCCTATAGAATTTAGGGAGATGCACTTGAGACCATGTGACTACTGAGATCAGGGAACCGTTCCATGGCATCTGGGTCTGAGATGTTACAACAATCGCATCACAGAGAAAACATGGTACCAATTCCCATCAAGGTTAGGAACCTAGGGTACCTTTCCTAGAAATAAGAAACATGACCTATTCCTTTAGGGATACATAAGACCTAGGGTACTTTATTTATTCCTTGGAGAAGGGAATATGAAAGTTTCTGGAGTGAATGAGACCCCAAGAAGCTAGACCCACTGGCCTCCCCAACTATTTCCCATACCAAAAGATCCTTAGACACACCATCAAGGAGTGATTCATGTTCAAATACAAGATTAAGGACCAAGTAGATCAAGGATTAGTCAAGTTGGGTGATGTTTCAGTATAGGTGACACATGTCTCCAGCTATCCTAATAGTGACAGTAAAGGCTCTGGCAAGTGGAAATAGGCTCCTAGCCACGGGACACAAAAGTAAAATGATTGGTTTTCTTGCAAGGAAGTCACTCAAACTCGTGGTATTATCCATGTATACTTGATAAAACCCAAAAATACTATGTTTTTCATATCTAATTAGACCAATACTTTAGTATATATATTCTAGACTTCCAAGTCTCAGAAGAGTAGACACCAATGGAATAAGGTAAATTATAGTCACCCACCAGTTTCAAATCTATCTCGAACCATTGGTGACTTCATGCCAACCAGATTAGAAGATGATCCCAGAGTACATCCTATTATGTAATATTCCATGGATGAGGAATATGAGTATTTCTACATGAATTCCATAAATCTAATAAACAACTTCACAATTACATATAATGATTCAGGTGCTTTCAATAAATATCATCGAAGAAGAGGATTAGGATATGCTAGTTTCCATAATTCTTAGGTTAGTGCCTCAAAATAGACTATTAATGCTAATGATACCAGTTATAATTCCTTAAAAAGAGATTAGAAATCATACCACTCTCGGTTTTATCTTTCAGGTAGTCTCTGTAGCCAACTGTGCAACTCATCCATGACCACACCATGACTAACCGAATGTAGCCAAAGCCTAGCCTCAACTAAAGAACAGTCAGCTAGAATATTCTCAGAGTAATCCATATAGTTAGTAGAATAACATTTCCAGAAATATCTAAAACCCAATGGTTCATCCAATAGAATCCACTATGCCCCTGCCAAAGAGTGACCTTCCACGAGTAAAAATATACCCCCGTCCTGTAAGTACGATGCGTTGAATCACACTATCGACATACTTGTTAGGATTTCAATCCTTAAGTCCATTATATAATCAAAATAAATGAATGAGGCCCTTATAGAATATTTGAAAATTCCTCTCCAACAAAAGGCTAAGGTAGCTGCCATAGAGTCCGGATATGCATAGGAGGCTAGACAAGAAAAATGTCAAGCCATCATCTCATTCTCTATGGAAGATGGGGATGTCCTCATGTGGGGGAACATATACCCATTGTACATCACAAGAAAATTCAATGGTGTGGAGATATTCCACTTTCTCTTGGATACAAACTCTAGGATCAACCTCACCCTGTCCCGAATGCTCCACAAGTAGGGACTAATATAAGAATATCTTACTCCCTCCAACCTAATGATTCAAAGTTATGATAAGATCGAAAAGAAACCACATGGAAAGGTTTGGATGAAGACTCCGTTTTTTGGTTTGGTATCAAATACTAAATTTATGGTAGTCTCATAGGATACTGCCTAAAACACACTATTGGGAAAACCCTGGCTTCATTTTTATGTAGAGGTCCCTTTATTGTATCACCAGTGCCTCAAATATTCCCTCAATGGTTGAGTAGGGGTACTCAAAGGTGATGAGTCCCCCTTAGAATCCCATGGGACCTATTATCTGGATTTTGGGTACTATAAAAAGGATGGGAACTAGGTTCAGACCAATAGGGTTGAGTGCATAAATGCTTCCAATGATATAGATACTACTACAATAGTTCTTTAGGTGGATTTGAATGTCAGCTTCATTCTCATGATTCATTGGTTAGAGCCCACAACACCAGACATGGGGGTTGTTTTGTTGTATCAAATAAAAGGGTTTCAACATCCCCATGTAAAAGGAGTGCATGCTAATTACCTCATACTCCTACACTGGATAGGATTAGATGATGCCTAAATCCACTACTCCTATGATGTATTAATATTTTTCCCCATGTACACTAATCCATGAGATTCCCACTTAATATACAAAGTAGGTTTGAATCGATGAAGAGAAACTCATCATAATTAATTATACATCAAGAGTGGGATACATGATCAGAGGTCAGATGGAAGTGGATCAACATATTATTTCTCCATAATTTTAATAGAGCAGTAACCCCTCGTGGAAGATTCTATGTCTTCTAGAGTAGACACCAGTGATTCCCCTGAGTCAACTAGCCTAGAAGAGTCGCCTCCTCCCTCTGATCCTCCTATCTCAAATGATGAAGAGAATTTGGAAGATTCCCCTCTTGAATTTAAAGAGGGTTTCACCACCACCATTGATGAGTTAACCCAGGTGAACCTTGGTATTGAGGAATATCCAAGGCTGACATTGATCAATGTAGCCATGTCTCAATAGGAGTAGTAGTAGTGTAGTTGGGGTTTGGATTAGTGGTAAGCACCCCGTAATCCTACATGAAAAATGGGGGTTCAAAACCCATTGGGCGCAGGTACTGTAGCAGGCACTGTAGCAGTGGCAGTACTGTAGATTGGCGGGCACTGTAGTAGCGGCAGGGCACTGTAGCAGCGGCTGTACTGTGCGGGTACTGTAGCAGTCGGGTTACATTTCACAGAATAGAAATTAGGCCAAACAATTGGGCCTACAGGCTATGTAATGGGCTACAAGCCCAATGGGCCTTCAGGATATGTAATGGGTCTCCCTCTACCCAGCTAAAAGAGGTTATTGATTTGCTTTAATAATAAAATGAGGCTTTGGCCCCAACCTTTAAAAAAAATAGGAGTAGTAGTAGTATGTGGATTTCTTAAAACAGAGCCATGATATATTCACCTGGAGCTACGATGAGATTCTAGGGATTGACCCTCAGGTTGTTATTCATCATCTTAGCTTCCCATTGAGTCATCATGGGTTGAAAAAGCCTCGTAGAAAGATGCACCCCTCTCACAGAGCTATGGATGAGGAAAAAATTGACAAAATTGTAAAATATAACTTCTTTAGGGAAGTATATCACTTCTGATTTCCAACCAACATCATCACATATAAGAAGACGAACAAGTAGATTAGAGTCTGTATTGACTTCTGGGACATCAACCACCATTTTATAAAGGATAATTTTCCCTTTTTAGTGATAGAACTATTGATTGATGTCACAGTAGGGTTCAAATCCCTCTTCATTATGAATCAATACTCCGGGTACTAGTAGATGCATATGGCCCCTAAGGATAAGGATTCCACCTCCTTCAAGGCCCACCAGGGGACTTTATTCAATCAGGTGATGTCCTTCAGTTTATGGAATATAGGAGGCACTTATCAGTGGTCTCCACATCACAAATTCAAACTGATTCTTAGGGAATTCATAGAGTGATACATAGAGAATTTGTTGGTCAAATCCTTCTAGTATTAGGACCATCTCAAGGACCTTGAGAAAGTTCTTGGATTCCTATTCTCTATAAACTTAAGGATGAATCCCTTGAATTGTGTGTTCGATTTTACATCTGTAAAATTTCTCAGATTCATAGTAAGATATAGAGACATCGAGATTATCCTAGATAACATCAAGGCCATCAATTGAATTCCTCCCCAAATAAACCTCTGAGAGTTATAGGGACTTTAAGGAAACTTATCATATATACAGTGATTTATCGCAATTCTGGCCTGAAAGTGTAATCCCTTCTTAAGGCTCATGAAGAATGGAACTGTTTACCAGTGGGATGAAGAGTGTCAGATTGTATTTGAGGATATCAAGCAGTACATGCTATAGCCTCTGGTTCTGATTCCACTCATATCAGGGAAGCATTTGGTCCTCTATGTGACCACCCTAGAGTGATTCCTCGGTGTCCTCAAAGCCTAGAAAATCAATAATGGAAGAGAAAATTGTTTATACTGTATTATTCATATACTCCTTAGCATGGAGATTAGATACTCCCCCATCGAGAAGAGTTTCCTCACACTAGTTTTCACAGTGAAGAAGTTATGAAATTATCTACATCATCATGAGATATATCTAGTGTCTTGATTAGAACTGATAAAGTATATTATCAATCCCACCATGATAATGAGATGATTAGAATGATGGGTAGTGATCCTTCAATAGTTTGACTTCAGGTTTGTCCCACATAAGCCCATTAAGAGATATGCATAAGAAGAATTCCTAGATATGCATCCATTCCATAAATAACTGGCCCTAGACATTGAATTCGAAGATGAGGATATCCTCTTAGTGGTTTAGGTTGTTCCACATTGGAAGATTCATTTCGATGTTCCCCCCGAAGCACGATTAGTAGAAGGAACAATGACCCCATGCTCAATAGGGTAGGCATAGGGATCATATTCATCACCCAAACATGAGACATCTTTCTATAATTGTTATAGTTATCAGAATGATGCACCAACAACAAGGAAAAGTATATGGATCTCATCACTGGTCTTGATTTGGTCCCCAAGATTTATGTCCCCAGTTTACATGTGGTCATAAAGTAGATCAAAGGTGACTGCATTGTCATAAATAAAGATCACTCACCCCTACTAGAATGTTCCCATCAACTGATGGACTAGTTCCCTTCCAAGATAAAGGTGACCCATACTCCTCAGCTATAGAATGGTTGAGCTAACACCTTGTCCAATTTGGATTCATCACTTGAAGAACCCAACTAGGATGACCTGGACATTCATGTAGAACACTACAGGGTTCTCCACCCTTCCACACCAGAATATGGAAACCAATAGGTAAACCAAATGGCTATTGGTACTTCTATACCAGGACCCTTATCCCCCCCAAAATATATGAAACACCCAATTGGAAAACTCCCTTCATCGAGTATCTCCAGTGTGGTTCTCTCTCATCAAACCAAATTGAGTGAGAAAATCCACCAACGTGCAACATAGTTCACCCTACAGAGTGGGTATAACCTTGAACACACCCTATATTAGCATGGTTTTTATGGAATTATCCTCTTTTTCATCCAAGGATATGAGATTAATTAGGTTATGTAGGAATTCCATGTTATATCTCATGGCTCCCATCAAGCGGGATTAAAGATCTCCCACCAAATTTAGAGGTTGCACTACTTATGGACCACATGGTCCATGATTTCATTGAGTTCACCAAGATGTGTCATGTGTGTCATATCGATGCCAATTTTGTGCATTTTCCACCAAAATGCTTCCACATCACTAAGTATTCTTGTCCCACTACAGTATGGGGACTTGATGTCATGAGGCCATATGCACTGGAAACTGATCCCTAGTGCAGGTTTATTTTGACCAAAAATGGATTTTTTTTCTAAATGGAAAGAAGTGATTCCTCTCAAGGAATTCAAATCTTAGTTTATTATTGAGTTAATGAACTCTCACATCATCTATCTATTTGTAGTTTCTCACATTATTTCCAAATAAAATGACAACATATTCTAGGATATTGAGTTGAAGAAACTATATGCTAAGAACAACATCCATTCCAACAAGACTTTTTTCTATCATGCATAAGATAACTGAAATATTGAGGCATTAAAAAATACCCTATATAACATACTAAAGATGATAGGTGATAAAACAAACAGAGTTGTCATGAAAATCTCCCCAACACCCTCTGGTATTATAAAATGATAACTCATAATTCTACCCAGGTGACCCCATATTCCCTAGTATATGGGATAGAGGAAGTATTTCCCATTATGGTATAGTTAACATTGCTTTGAATAACTGTTGATGACCATGATATTCTACAAATAATGGAAAAAATTCATATAGATGAGTTAAAATCCCTATAAGGGAACATGTTTTAGGCCTTTCAAAACCTAAAGAGACATTAAAAAAGAATAGAGAGAGTGCTCAATAAAAAGGTTCGACTCCACTCTTTCTTCCAAGGTGACATGATACTAGCTCTTAGAATGCCGGTGATGCCCAAAAAAAAGACACCAAATATGGATTCCAAATGGGAAGGTCATAACACCATTCTTAAGTTCTATTCTAATAGTACATACTATTTGATCACCATGGATGGAGAGTGTATCATACCTCCCAAAAAACCAAGTTTCTCAATAAGTACTTCACATGGGGAACCACAATCCAAAATATAAGACCTTAAACTAGGAGAATGGGTCCATAAACCGTGACCTTAAATTGTGTGAAAGTAGTTAGAGCATCATGAATTTAAATTTTTTCCCTCAGTACAGGTAGTAAAACCTTAAAGTATTTGTGATTTGTCAAAACTATGTGGCCTTAAACTATAGTAACCAGGGGTCTGAGCTCTATGACCTTAAACCAATAGTAGTTCCATGGACTGGGTAGTACGACCTTAATCTATTTTCACTAGGTCCAAGAATTATGATATTAAACTATTTATAGCCCCAAAAATATGAGATATGTGACTTTAAAACAGTAGATACATCCTCAACGCATGACATTAAACTATGATCTTAACTTGCATTAAACCAAGATGCCTCATATCACTACTGGAAATACAGTCTTTCCCAACGGTTCTAAACCATTGGGAAAGGATGCAGAACCGTTGTTATATGTTATACAAACGGTTCTGCAAATCGTAGGGAAGTATGCCGTTGGGAAAGCATTTCCCAACGGTTTACAGTGAACCGTTGGGATAGGGTGGGGAAAAATTAACCTATCCCAACGGTTCTGCCAAACCATTGGGAAAGGTTTTTCCCAACGGTTTGGAACTGTTGGGAAATCCCAAGCTGTCTTCCTCTTTCCCAACGGTTTGTAACTGTTTGGAAAAGTTTTTTACCAACGGTTCTATGAACCGTTGGTAAAAAAAAAGCCCAGAGATGCTATGCCAATGGTTTGAAACCATTGGCATACCCTATGCTGTGCAAATTTCACAACAGGTTGCAATTTTCATAGCAGGTGTGCAATTTTCCCACTAGGTCTCATTTTGTGCATTCCTCTCATTTTCAATCCAATTATTGTACCTACAATAAACTAACACATACATATACAAGTATTGTACCTGCAATAACCAACTAACACATACATATAGAGAACAGATTCATACACATTTAACATATAATGCATCCTGGAACTATACACATCCAAAATTAAATTAGAATTCATAATGTAATTGTAAACATACATAATTCATTTAAAATTCAATTTAAAATTTAGATGACAATTATATGTGGAATCCGGAATTCAATTCATATTTTGATTGGTTTTTCATATACCATATATTTTTACCTGAAATGATGTCCATTTTAAACAAAATACATACACCTGGAGTGATACCGGTCACACCGTGCCTCGGATTGAGGCGGGGTTGACTCGAACATGTCACATGTGACCCGTGGATCTTTGTGCTAAAGTATCGACACAATCTGAATGCGTTTGGTCGGTTTTCCGTATGTCAGTTGATGTTTTTAAATTAAAATGACGTCCTTTTGAAACAAAAGACATACACTTTGAGTGGTTCCGTCCACGCCGTGTCTCCGATTGAGGCAGGGTTGATTCGTACACGTCACATATGACCCATGGATCATTCTCCTAAAGTTTCAATGGAAACCAAATGCGTTTGGTCGGTTTTCTATATGTACTTAAAATGTTGTCCATTTTAAACAAAAGGGAGACACTTAGAGTGATATCGTCCACACCGTTCCTTCGATTGAGCCCAGGTTGACTTTTACATGTCACATATGACCCATGGATCGTTTTTTTAAAGCATCAACACATTTCGAATGCATTTGGTCTGTTTTCCGTATGTCAGTTGTTCTTTTCACTGATAATCCTGTCAATTTTAAACAAAAGAGAGACACTCTGAATGGTGTCGGCCACAACACACCTTGGATTGAGGAGAGGTTGACTTGTACACATCACATATGACCCGTGTATCATTATGATAAAGTATCAAAACAATCCTAATGCGTTTGGTCAGTTTTCTGTATGGGAGTTGATGTTTTTCAATTAAAATGACACCCTTTTGAAACAAAAGACAAACACTTTGAGTGGTTCTGGCCACACTGCATCTTAGATTGATGAAGGGTTGATTCGTACACATCACATATGACCCATTTATCGTTCTCCTAATGTTTAAATGGAAATCAAATGAGTTTGGTCGGTTTTCCATATGTACTTAAAATGTTGTCCATTTTAAACAAAAGGGAGACACTTAGAGTGATCCCAGCCACACCGTGCATCGGATTGAGCCCGGGTTGACTTTTAAACGTCACATATGACCCATGGATTGTTTTCCTAAAGCATCAACACATTTTTAATGCTTTGTTCGGTTTTTCGTATGTCAGTTGTTCTTTTCACTGATAATCCTGTCCATTTTAAACAAAAGAGAGACACTTTGAATGGTGTCGGCCACACCGCACCTCATATTGAGGAGGGGTTGACTCGTACACATCACATATAACCTGTGGATCATTGTTCTAACGTATCGACACAATCCGAATGCGTTTGGTCGGTTTTCCGTATTCCATTTGATGTTTTTCAATTAAAATGACGTCCTTTTGAAACAAAAGACAAACACTTTGAGTGGTTCCGGCCACACTGTGTCTCAGATTGAGGCGGGGTTGATTTATACCCGTCACATATAACCCATTTATCATTCTCCTAATGTTTCAATGGAAACCGAATGAGTTTGGTCGGTTTTCCGTATGTACTTAAAGTGTTGTCCATTTTAAACAAAAGGGAGTCACTTAGAGTGACCCCGGCCACACCGTGCCTTGGATTGGGCCTGGGTTGACTTGTAAACATCACATATGACCCATGGATCGTTGTCCTAAAGTATCAACACATTTAGAATGCGTTTGGTCGGTTTTCCGTATGTCAGTTGTTCTTTTCACTCATAATCCTGTCAATTTTAAACAAAAGAGAGACACTCAGAATGGTGTTGGACACACCGCACCTCGGATTGAGGCGGGGTTGACTTGTACACATCACATAAGACCCATGGATCGTTGTGCTAAAGTATCGACACAATCCGAATGCGTTTGGTCGGTTTTCCATATGCCAGTTGATGTTTTTCAATTAAAATGACGTCCTTTTGAAACAAAAGACAGACACTTTGAGTGGTGCCAGCCACACCACATCTCAGATTGAGGCAGGGTTGATTCGTACACATCACATATGACCCATGGATCGTTCTCCTAAAGTTTCAATAGAAACTGAATGCGTTTGGTCGGTTTTCTGTATGTACTTAAAATGTTGTCCATTTTATGAGAATCCTCATGTGTCTATTAGTGGAATGGTATTTACTTAAAATCTTATGGACATTCATATAGAATATTTTTATATCATTCTTATTATGGATTAGATTTTAGTTTATCATGCTATGAAATATTTCAGAGCTAACAATGTCATGCCCAATGAATACATCTCTTTTATAACATACCAAGAATATATGATATTGATTAGATGTGTAAATGTGATTTACATTGATTATCATGATGATAATAAATAAAATATATATTATAGATTTTCTAGTAGTAAATGAATTCAAGGAGGGTGGGGGGCTATCTGGCGGGGCTGTCCGGGGACCAAGGAGGAGGGTGGGGGGGGGGGTTGTGCGGGGGGCTGTCCGGGGGGTGTTCGGGGGCTTGTCCGGGGTCCAAGGAGGAGGGGGGGGGGCTGTCCCAGGGGCTGTCTGGGGGGCTGTCCGGGGGGCTGTCCGGGGTCCAGGGAGGAGGGTGGGGGGGGGGGGCTGTCCGGGGGGCTGTTCAGGGTGCTGTCCGGGGGCTATTCGGGGGGGTGTCCGGGGTCCAAGGAGGATGGTGGGGGGTTGTCCAGGGTCCAGGAAGGAGGGGGGTTCACAAACACACGACCAGTAAAGACATCAACATCCATGAAAACAGGCAATATATAAAAATAACTCAACTCCAATACTATACTACAGGTCTGGATAATACCAACAACTAGAATAGATTTAACATCAAATCTCAGTAATATCAGTCAAAAATGTAAAGGATCAACTTATCCCACATCACCATCACTATCATCACCATCATCATCACCTTCGTCCTCATCCCCATCATTGTCCTCTCCCTCCTTAGTGCCCTCCTCCTCACCTTCGCCCTCCTCCTCGCCCTCGCCACCCGCCTCACCCTCCATCTCTCCCTCCTCTTCCACATCAAACTCCTCGCCATCATCATCGTCAAGCTAGACATCATCCTGACCACCACTAGAACTGCCACATGGTGCACCATATATAGAACATATCGACGACATATACTCATCAAAAGCTGGGCTGGCCTCTGCTAGAAGTGTTGGACATAGAACTTCAATAAATTTCTTAAACGCACTATTTGCCCTAGGAGACTGTTATGCTATCTCTTTGGCCCTTTTATCAGCTTATTCTACCTATTCCCTAACTTCCTGCAGCTCAATGTCACTACAGCTCATACCTAAGGAGGGCCAATACCTCGTCAGGGCTATCCTAGGTTGGCAGCGTACTCTGCCAGGATGCTCATCTCCCAACACCTGATGTAAGTGATCTATTGGCCCAAAATTGTCTGGTTCTTGGGCATCGTGGGCCTCTAAAGCAACCTGTTACAAATATAAATATATAATTAAGTTATAAAATAGATATTAAAATATACAATCAATAGATTAAAACTTTCAATCTACTGCTGAGTCGCTTCGTTGACGACACTTCCATCCTTTTTCCGTCTACTCGAGAAAAACAGTTTTGCTCGAGGCACACGTCATTCAATATTCTGTATTTTCCTTTAAAATGACATTGAAAACTAAATTTATATGAAAACATTAACAACATATTAAATAATTGTGAAAACAAAAGAAAATTTAAGTCGCAATGAAAACTTATAAAAAATTGTCATACCTGCTTCCTCTCATGATCCGACATCGTCGTACATCCTAGTGTGTGGAGGTATTTTTTTGCATCAATGTTTTTTTTTATTTTTTCCAGATGATTCCTAAATAAAATTAGATAATGTAAAGGATAATATTAATGAAAAACATGAAAGTTATTATTTAAATACCTCAAATGTAATTCATACGTTAAACTGGGTACTCGTCCAATGAGTAATCATCTGACGATACTGCTCTATAGGACAATCATCCATAACTAGTACCGCCTCTAATTCAGTGCCAACTCTAGAACGCTAGCCAATATACAACTCATGCTTGTAGGCTCTCCAAATCTCACCTAAATCCTTTAGATGTTCCGCTCGAGCACCCTCACCATCGAGAAAATTAAATCAAAGCTGACATCAAAATATTAATTCATATAAATACAAAAATAAGTCATGGCATTAAATACAACAGATTTTTTTACCATATATCTGCCCAAGCTCTATCCTTGACCTCATGTAGAAAATGTCTCCATGACAGCGGGCTGACGGGAATGATGTCGGAGTATTTGGCAAGCGTCGCCAAAAAACTCCGACATTGCTGCCATGATTTATCAACCATTTGGTTGTCTTCATTGTAATCCACCATAAACTGTGTGCGGTAGTTCCACACCGAACGCATGCGTGTACGCCCTCGCCCCCGGCTCCTGTCAGTAGATGTATCTGTCATGAAAGAAAAACAAATATTTTATCAAAACAAGTTATAATGAAAATAAATATTGCTATAAAAATTTGTTAGGGTTTTATAAATATACCTGTTCTAGTTTGATCGCTGAGCACTGTCAGATCCACAGAAACTAATGGAACACCTTGTGGTGGAACAGGAGTCGAAGATGATGGAATATAGAAGTTCAGAGAGACAGAAGTAGAAGTAAAAGAAGACGGGACATCAGTATGACCGAATTCTGACTGGGGAGTGGGAATCATCATGGGATGTGAAAATGATGGGGCAGAAGATGCAGAAGGTAGCGAAAACATGGGAGGCCTAAATATCCCGTGTGTCCCTAATGACACATTGGGATCAGAATGTGGGAAGGATGACATGTCAGTGGGAGGGGCAGGGTCTAGTCAGGCACGCACAGCTGATCATCCACCTCTGGTATGAACCCTCCTCGTACCACAAGCCTGAGTACTAGGACCAGTACTAGTCTCCTCGTCCAATAATTTTCGATGTATAGGTGGATCCTACAAAAATGTTTACAAAAAAATTAATCACATGACATTATATATTCTTTAAATATATATATATTTTAAATAAAGTACTCACTGTAGGCACTAATGGTGGAACGCCCATCTCCATCATCTGACGATTGTTCTCCATCATTTTTTCCTTCATCTCTCTTCAATTGGCTGCTGCTGGAAATCCTTTTTTTGATTTTCAAAAGCCGGTTTAATGGGTTCCAGTGCCCAAGCATACAACCACAACATAAACCCAGAAACAGCAATCAACACACTAAAAACATCAGTAAAAATCATCAAATGTGTACTCCTCTCCGCATCCCCTGCCAGACTCATCTTCTCCAGTGGCCGAGGCTGTTTCCCAACCTGGTGTCCTCCAATACTGAGGACTTTGCACCCGATTCCTGAGAAGTTCCAGAATAGGGTCTGGTGAAATCCTCTCAGCCACAATGTTGTTCGCAAAAGACACAGCGACCTTTCCTTTATTCCTAGATGTTGAACGAGTCTTCATCGGCCGCGGGAGACAGGAGTAATCCTTCCTTGACCGACATCTTACTATGGGTGAACCAGGCCCTCCAACTGGAAAAGAGGTTTTCTCACTCTGTACCACCTCACTGAACAAGCGGTCACCTGTTCTGCTCACCTTCTTTGTCCCTCCCAAAGGAAACTCCCTTCCTTTATCATCCTGACCTGTAGTAGGGTTCTCCATCACCGGAAGAAGCACCCCCACTGAAGTACCTTCATCCACTGTTACCGCAGGGACTGCTTCCAGGCCCTTCTCAACCTGGCCCTCATCAGCTCCCACCACAAAGGAGTTTCTGGTTTCCGTGCAAACAGCCAAGGGTGATCCCTCCAACCCCAGTCCCTTGTCACCCTCTTGCATAACCTCCATAGCCTCCATTCTGACCAAGCCAACTTCAGTCTCCAAACCTCCAGCCAACTGATTCTCTAAGGCCCTGTCACCATTCTCCTTACCTGCAAAATCATTCTCTTCCAGGCATTCAGATCGACCATCCACGGCAATGATAGAGAATCTATTACTCAAAGGTATAAAGGGAGGAGCTACAGGATCCAATCTCCTGGAATCCTTCGAACAATCCAAATTCGGATGACTACCTGGCCCCTTCCCATCCAAAGAACCAGTACCCGAATCACCCTCCAGAATTGCCTTACCAGTCCTGACTGATTCCCCATCCAGTGTCATCAAAGCCACCCCAGAGCATTCTCCTCTGGTAGCCGGCTCCACCGGTCTTGAGTGAGAACCCTCCTCAACCTACAAACAGTTATTCCCCTTCAAGTCCGGGGGGATATATTTCCTTTTACCATCTCCCTTGGTCGACCGAGGAGGAAGTCCCCTACGGCAGACCTCAGTCGAGTGCCCTAACCTCCTGCAAACCCACAGAAATCAATCCAATCTTCATAAATCACCCGCTGTTTACAGCGGTACTCTTCACCGATCGTGACAGAAACATACTCAAAGGGAGATCTAGATGCGTCTATCTCAACACAAACACGAGGATTCACTGGATGATAGAGCGCTTCAGTTCGACTATCCGCGCAAAGGAATCTACCTACCATATTTCCAAGCATTCAGATAATTGCAGGGTTTTGGAACGGTAGGGGAAGCTTGGGAAAACTTACCCAAACTGCGATTGAAGGTGAGTCCCTTTTCATGTGTAGGTTGAATGACCACCGCAGTAGCAGAAAGCGGGATCCCTTGTAAAAATGAGGCGCGCTTGACCATGCTTTTATCAAATCAGCCTCCGTCTCGAAGCGAACCATTATCTGCCTATTGTCAAGTAAACCCACCACCGCTCGTTCTTGGAGATCCCATGAACCAAAAACGAAACGATCAAAATCATCAACCAAGGGCCTCTTGTCCTTGAAGCGGGCAACAAGAGTGAGATTCAATAGGTTGGTCGACTCAGAAAACTCCGTCGAGGATAAATGAAGATTCGGGACCCCGTCCACCAGATCCGGGACCTTAGGGTTTAAAGCCACATTCGGGAAGGAAGGGAGAAACTCCGGGTTAGAGAAAGGTTGGAAGGCCCTCGCCCTCCTGTTTTTGAAAAGAAATATGTAATTAATTAGAAAAAGGAAACTAATGTGTAAACCAAAAAACTAAATATATGAGGAAATATGGGGATTCATTGGTAATTTAGCTATCAATTGTTTTAGAACAGATTGAATGAATTCAATAAATCATACAAGTTGTAATTTCCACCAAGTTAGAAATATTGTTTGACTATGTTTGAATACAATTCAATTCCAAATTAGAAAATTCAATTCAAATAAAACAGCAACCAATAAACATTGAAAATTCACATAACGGTCAAGTCAGCTAAAACATATTTGTGATCAATACTAAATCAATTTGAATATTACCAACCTTAACAACCCAACTCGAGGTAAACCAAAAGAATTGAGAACAAGGATGAATGATTCTATATATTTTCAACCACAAATTCAGGTTCACAATCAACTCTGACAATTGATATATTAGAGTCATCAAAAGAAATAAATGGTTTGGTTCCAATGGCAATAGGGACAGTGTCAATTCCATCATCACCATCATCAAAAATATGTCTTGGAATTACTTCAACTATGACACCAAATTCAGGCCGAAGTTGGTATTTGACATAAAAAACTTGTTTAGCCATTGATGCCAACACATATGGTTCTTTGGTAGCAAGAGTATGAGTCATATTAATTACTCGAAATCCACAATCATCAATAAATTTGCCATGTCTCGTCATCGAATCAAACCAATGACATTTCATCATTATGTCTCGTCCATGAGAGTTATAATCCAATATTATTATTTTCTCAATGACTCCATAATAACCCACATTTTCAAATCGCGGTCTACTATCTGATGAATTGGCATAAAAATTTGTTATGGCAGTAACCATAAAACCATCATGTTGTGTTCTCATGTTCTTTGCTCATTCAGTGACAATAAATTTGTACCCATTGATAACAATTTATTTACAGTCACGAACCACGATATTAGGACCAAAAGCCAAAGTTCTTATTTCCTCAGAGATAGAGTCAGCAGATAAACTCAATACCTGCAATGTAAATGACTGTTAAACTTAATTAAATATTGAAATAATTAATTTAAACAGTAATATTTTTACCTTCAATTTTAACCAAGCAGAAAACTCTTTGTAATGCAAAGTCTCTCTCTTTCTCAAAGATAAAGAACGATGCTTCCTATTTATCATTGTTTGATGTTACCTGTAGACAAAAATTATGAATAGTTTAATAGATATATATGTAAGATATACATAATCAATTTAGTTACCTGATATAGTCTTTGAACAAATAACAGTTGAACAAAACTGTGCGATGTGCCATCTCCCTCTCTTCATGGATTAATGTCTTCAATGTATATGATCCAGGAATTCCTCCTATTTGAGGAAGTGATGGAAAACTGGGTTCAATTTTCTAATACTATTCTTCTTCATTTCTCATTGGTCTGTTCAATCTTGTAGTAAGATCAGACAAATACATCGAGCAGAAATCCATACATTCTTGAGCCCGGTAACCGTTCACGATAGAACCTTCCGGATGATTTCTATTTCGGACATAAGACTTTAATGTAAACATATTTCATTCAATTGGATACATCCAACGAAATGAAACAGGTCCTCCAAGAAGTATTTCAGTGGGAATATGGATAGTCAGATGTAGCATGCATGTGAAAAATGATGGAGGAAATATTTTCTCCAACTCACAAAAAATTAATGGGGAATCTGTCAACATTTTTTGAAAGAAAAACTTGGACAACTTCTTAGCACAAAGATCTCTAAACAAATGGCATAACCAAATAACAGCCACCCTTACATTATTGGACAAAAGATGACGGATTTCTATTGGAAGAAACTCATGTAGTAGAACGTGATAATCATGAGTCTTCAAAGATTTTATCTTCAACTCTCTTCTGTTGACCCGTTTAGATATGTTTCTTGAATAACCATCAAGAACTCTAATAGTATCTAATACTTCCAGAAATTGTTTTTTTCCGTAGGTGTCATCACATAAGAAACACATGGAATTTTCCATTTATTTTCACTGATACGCACAGGATGCAATTCTAGTCTGATGAACCAATCCACCAAGTCACGCCAAGATCGTAAATCATCTTTTGTCTTCCCCTTAACATTTAGAAGAACCGAAAGCAACATTTCACATATATTCTTTTCAATATGTGTTCTGTCTAAGCAATGACGTAACAAATTGGTTGACCAATAAGGCAAATCAAAAAAGATACTCCTCTTCCTCCAATTGTAATAGGTTTCAGGGGAAACATTATTTCTCTTTCTAGATTTCATTTGACCCTTCCCAAACGTAAAACTGAAATCCTTCAATTCATTAAGCACATCAGTTCTAGACATACACTGAGGTGGATCATTGGTCTCTATGGTATTATCAAATCTTTGACGATTCATTCTATATGGATAATCATTTGGCAAGAATCGTCGATGACCCATAAAACTGAAACTACAACGATGTTTCAGTCCTTTGGATCATGTATTCTTCATACAAACTGGACATGACAGTTTTCCCTTCGTGCTCCATCCAGGCATCATTGCATAATCCAAAAAATCATTGATCATCCACATAAGCGCACCACGCATCTAAAATATGTCTTTCGAACATGCATCATATGTGCGCACACCCACATCCCAAAGAAGTTTCAACTCTTTTATTAAAGGTTCCATGTATACATCAATATCAATGCCGGGATCAGAAGGACCAGATATGTGTATAATCGTGAAATTGAAAGGTTTTTTCATACACAACCATGGGGGAAGATTATAAATGTGTATAAAAACTGGCCATGTGTTGTGCGAAGTAAGCATCTTCCCAAACAGATTAAAACTTTCCCATGAAAGACCTAGCCTCACATTACGCATGTCAGCTGGAAAATCAGGATGTCAAGCATGAAATCTCTACCATGAAAATTAATCTGCAGGATGAACCAACTCATCATTAGTCTTCTTTCTCTTGGTATCATGCCATCTCATTTTTATTGATATGTCATCAGACATAAAAAGATTCTGGAGTCTGGGGATCAATGAAAAGTGCCACATTACTTTCTGTGGAACACGGGATGGTTTTTTTTATCAGATTTTGACTTCCAGTAGGATGTGCCACATTTTATACAATCATTTCATTCAGCGGTTTCCTCCTAGAATAAACTGCAATATTTCAGGCAAGCATGAATTTGGTTTCCTGAAAATCCAAGTTCCTCAACTAAATTCCAAGCCATATAGTGGTTTGAGGGAATATATGCATCATCTGGAAGTATATAATTTAAGAGGGTAAGAATATAATCGATTGCTGTATTAGAAATCCCATACATAGTTTTCCCATGAAACAATTGGATTAAAAATTACATCTTTTTCATTTTATCGCATTGTCGATATACTGGAGTCGTGGCAGCATCATTCAATTTTTTTCACCCTATCAATATCATCATTTTCACTATATGCATCAGCAGTCCTCATATCTAAGTCTTCCTAAGTTTAAATACTTTCTTTTTCATGATGGAGAATAAATGGAAACCGATCATCTAACAAATTTTCCATTCCAGTCCTTTCATTTCGATCGTCACCAATTTGAGATTTCATTTTCTCCCCATTGTGATACCACACAAAGTAGTTTGCTTGAAAACCATTTTTGGTTATATGGTAGCTGACTTCTTCACAGCTCAACTAAGGTCTACCAACACAATTGGAACATGGGAAGTGTATGCGACCACTATCTGAAGCATTGTGAA
This sequence comes from Viscum album, assembly GCA_963277665.1. Classification (NCBI taxonomy): domain Eukaryota; kingdom Viridiplantae; phylum Streptophyta; class Magnoliopsida; order Santalales; family Viscaceae; genus Viscum; species Viscum album. The sequence continues at coordinate 284,062,968 of OY728119.1, read as the reverse complement.
ATGCAAAATCTATAAAGCTCTCCAAATTGTTTTGAAAATCAATTGAGATCTGATCGGTTTCATACATCCAACTTCTATCCATTCTGTAAAAAGAATTTATATAAGTCATTTTGTCATAAACAATTCAATAGAATTGAAATTTAATAGAAAATATCTTTCAAAATCCATTTTAAATAATAAAATCCATTTGATCATTTTTAACAAATATTTAGAGTATTCTCAAGGAACCCCCATTTAGAAAAGTCACATTAAATGCCCAATTTCCATGCCAAACCATTGAAAACAATTAACATGAGACAATCATCAACCACAAATAACTTAACTGGAAATTAAAAAAACAGAAACCAAATGTGATATAGAATTTAATGTTAAGTTAGGGGAAATTAGATTAAATAGAGACAACAACATCATAAATGGTTCCAAAATCATATCTTTTGATTAAAACCAACCATAATAGGAATTTGAATGCCTCATACACCTAATCCCTAATAAAACAAACCAAATCTCCAATTAAAACATTGAATTTAGGGGTTCCACCCCACTTGGACAGCCCTACCCCCACCCCACCCACCCCACTTGGACAGCCCTACCCCCACCCTACATGGAAAACCCAACACCCCCACCCCACGTGGATAGCCCCACCCCTACCCCACTTGGAAAACCCAGCCCCCCCCCCACCATACCTGGACACCCCTATCCACCACAACCCACTTGGAAAACCCAGCCACCCCCCACCCCACCTGGACAGCCCTACTGTCACCCCACTTGGACAACCCATCCCCCCCACCCTACCTAGATAGCCCCTCCCCCACCCCACCTGCACACCCTCCCCACCCCACTTGAACAACCCTGCCTAGACACCCTCCCCTACCCAACCTGCACACCCTACTCCACCCCAAACAACCTTACCCCCACCACATTTGGACAACCCAGCCCCCTCCCCCACCCTACCTAGACAGCCCCCTCCCCCACCCTACCTATACATCCCCTACCCCCACCCCAAACAGCCCTACCCCCACCCCATTTGGACAACCCAGCCCCTCCCCCAACCTACCTAGATAGCCCCCTCCCCCACCCTACCTAGACAACCCCTCCCCCCACCCCAAACAGCCCTACCCCCACCCCATTTAAACAACCCATCCCCCTCCCCCCACCCTACCTAGACAACCCTACCCCACCCCATTTAAACAACCCATCCCCCTCCCCCACCCTACCTAGACAACCCCTCCCCCACCCTACCTAGACAGCCCCTCCCCCACCCCAAATATCCCTACCCCCACCCCATTTGGACAACCCATCCCCCTCCCCCACCCTACCTAGATAGCCCCTTCCCCCACCCTACCTAGACAGCCCCTCCCCCACCCCAAACAGCCCTACCCCCACCCCATTTGGACAACCCAGCCCCATCCCCCACCCTACCTAGACAACCCCCTCCCCCACCCTACCTAGACAGCCCCTCCCCCACCCAAAACAGCCCTACCCCCACCCCATTTGGACAACCCACCCCCTCCCCCACCCTACCTAGACAGCCCCTCCCCCACCCCAAATAGCCCTACCCCCACCCCATTTGGACAATCCAGCCCCCTCCCCACCCTACCTAGACAGCCCCTCCCCCACCCCACCTGGATAGCCCTCGACATCCTCCCCCACCCCATCTGCACACCCTCCCCCACCTCAAATTGAAACATAAATTCATCAAAATCAAAATCCAATTTTCAACTAAAAGTACCATATCACCCCACTAAACTAAACCTTTACCATGTTTGAAGTGTAGAACAAAAAACATAAAACAAATCCAGGGTTCTGTAGACAGAAACCCTAATTTATCCTAAATCAAAACATCAAACACCAAAACAATAGAGAAATAACGCTAAAACTAAGGTAACACTTACTAATTTGAAGTGTGAAATAAGATTTTGTTTGATTGATGATGGATCTTGGGTGTAAATAGTATCGCGGCTTAGAAGAATGCAGAAGCTCTGTGTCTGCAATCGGTCTGCAATCGGGCTGGGTGGGGGTTCAGCTGGTTTGTATTTGGGGAAATATTTCCCATTGGTTTTTAACCATTGGGAAAGATACAGTTTTCCCAACGATTTCAATAAACTATTGGGAAAACTGATTTTTTCCTTATTTTTCCCAATGGTTTCATGAAACCGTTGGGAAAAATAATTTTCTTCCAATTTTTCCCAACAGTTTGATGAAACCATTGGGAAAAATCAATTTTTATAGATCAATACAAACGGTTAATGTAAACCGTTGGTATACAACCGTTGGGAAAACCATGATTTCCAGTAGTGTATGATTAGTATGGGATGACTAAAAAATATTACCTCATACAAAACTAAGGTACCTCATATTATAGGTATGGGATTATAAAAAAACAACACACAATATGAAATTTAGATGCATCATATGATACGAGAGGAATCAAAACCAATTTCCTCAACACATGATGATAAACTATAGGCTTACCCCATGTCCTAAGCATGGTATTCTCCATGATAATCATGGATGCCTAAATACCTTTTTCAAATAGAATTACCCCTACTTTTGATGTTGGTATTCTACCATGTCTTTTTCTATAAATACATGTGTATTGATTCTCATCTTCGTGGGATACACAGTGATGCATAAACCTTCTTTATCTAGGCCCAGCCACAAATTTATCAACCCTTCAGCTCCTTATCCCAATTTATGGTCTAAGAATTATGAACTAAAACTTTGGGAATTTTGTTTCGAGGCATTTATGTGGTATGTGGGTCTGCATTCCCTCTTTTCATATCATGTTCTACATATTTCATTCCATAAATATATCATGAAAACAACCATTTTACCAATCTAATAATCATGAATTGAAAATATTTTCTAAGAATCAAACCATCATGACTTTAAACTATTCATTATGGTCCAAAATTCAAGACCCTAAATTGTGTGCAACAGACTTTGGGATCAATTCATGTGGTGCAAAGACTTTTGGGATCCTTTTACGTTGGTTTGAAATTTTTAATACCACCCAAACATCCTTGAATTACCCACCCATGTTCCAATCTCAATAGCCTTAAACAAGGAGCCTCAGTCCAAGAATTATGACCTTAAACTATAAGAATTTAGCCTTCTTAACCCCATATATGCATGGTTTGCTTCATACCCAATGTTTCAGAAACCCTATGACCCCACCTATATCCAGAAGTATGTGAGTCTTGAATCCCATTACCCTGGGATATATAGTGACATATAGACCTTCTATCTCCTAGTGAAACCACAGAATCACCATAACATTACCTTGGGCCTCCTCTTTAGGTATAAACCTCAATCATATTTCTTAACCCCTTAGAGGTATGAGATTCCCTCATAACCTGACACGAGGAAGAATAAATAATGGGAAAATCCATGTGTAATACCCACCAAAATCCTCAACACATGATATTAGACTATATATTTACCCCTTATAAATTTAGGGTTCAACATATCTTAATATGAGACGATCTCATATCCTCATTCGAGAGGGCTTCCCCTTACGACGTTGATCACCTACATCGCTGTGTTCCAAAAACTATATGTGGCTTGATTCCCATTATCACGGGATACATAGAGATTCCTAGATATTTTATCGTGGTCCCAACACTATTCATCAACTCATTATGGGTTCCCCTCTTCCCTAGTGACATGAGGATGATTAGGGGTATAGTTTGTTGAGCTTTGTGTAGAGAAGGGTCCTTTTATCCCTAATTTCACATCAGGTTACCATGCCTTCATTCCACAAAACCCCCATCAGGACACCCATTCCCTCCTTGATCAAACATATGTGACATTAGACCAGAAAATTACCCAATTGTCTGAGCTCTACGACCTTAAACTAGTAGTGACCATAGTCCGAGTTATACAAATTTAAATTGAAAAGACGAAAATTCTAAATAAATGATGTTAAATTGCGATATTACTCCATGTAAAACTGATATGACTCATAAAAAAAGTATTATATGATAAAAACCTTACCCCGTTCTAAACCATTATTCCTTTTACGATGAATATTGGATGAAAATAAAACATACTTCCTCAGTACATGAAGTTAAAATGTGATTTTAACCCATATAAAACCTGGATGCCTCATATGATAAATATGGGATGAACAAAAACATTAATCTATATAGAAATACTATTCCTATTAATATTATATGGTTTGATATCATCACCAAATAGGATTTAACCCCTCCATCATTGGTCTCCTACCACCCTAAACCAACAACTAAATGCGACTTGATTCCCATCGTTATGGGATACATAGTGAAACCCCAATATTTCATCATGGGCCTAGACCTACCATTGACTCATTTTTAGGTTTATCCCCTCTATAATAGGCTTGATTCTCACCCAATAGCATGGTCATCTATTTAATTTGAGTTTGGGGTGGAATAACTCCCATGATACTCATTATTCCCTCTAGGACATTCCACATTTCCACATATGTAATTCACAATTTCTATGATTTGGATTATAATCACCCTACTAATATGAATGGGATCCCTAAAATCAATGTTACTATGCCACACTATCTCACCTACCATCTTGGGCTCACATCTTTAAAGATCTTTAGTAATAAATAGTGACTCCCGTGTTTCAAACTCGACCAACTACTGATCCCTCATTTGGTCATTATCCTTTCACTATCTAAGTATCAAAAGTTTTAATTTCCCTCACATGATTTTTCATCCACTTTCTTTTCTTGTTGCATTTCCCCTGTAAGCAATGAGAACTCCATATCGCACTTTATTTCTCTCACCGAGCATGGCTCACAAAATCTTAAGAGTTGGGATGATGTTCAGTTCTAGCAAGGTTGAGGTGTGAGAGTGACCCATGGTCTAAAAATTATGACCCTAAACTATGTGAAAATTCATATGAGGGATGTTTTTTGCGGCATTAAGTGGCCTCCTAGGCCCCTCGTTTCACATCAAGTAATCTTTCTTTGATGCCGTGCATGTTCCTTCAAGACACAAATCCCCTATGTTCCAACCATTATTACATTAAAATATTTGAAATTGGTATGAAATCAATGAACATAAACTAGGATCTCAAGTACAAGAATCCTTACTTTAAACTGTGTTCCAGTCATTATTGGAATGTGTTGTGTGGTGTTAGGCCTGCATGCCCTTAATTCACACTGAATAGTCACTATAATGTGGTACAAATGTCCTTTCAGGGATATTCACACCAAGGATCAAAATATATGACCTTAAACTAGAATATTGGTTCCAAGCATCATGACCTAAAACTATGTACAAATATTTCATTAGGATATTCTATGTGGCAGAGTGTCCTTATCTCCTTTCACATTGATTCATTTCTCCCCTGTGCTGCACATGTCCCCTTTGAGATACACAACCCAATGGTCTAATAATTATGACCTTTAAACTATTTCCCCCTTTTAGTCTAATCTCTATGACCTTAAACTAGGATTCATGGCTTGACAACCTATTCAAAATATGTTAAACTATATGACTCAATGTCCCAATCACATGATATTAAACTGTGCGATACATTATCTTCACCACATGATGTTAAACTGTGTATCTGTCATCCTAATGGAATGAACTTAAATTTTGGTGTATCTTAGGCACTATCTTGAGAATCCCTTTCCTCCAGTGTTAGTCACCTGCCACACCATTCATGTTCTTCGACCACCGCTCAACATCCGAGACGACGCTCCCATTAAGAGATGTGTTCGACCAATTTTCAAACCAATAAATTCACCCAATGTACTAAAATCCATGGTTTCATAATTACAATATTACTGGAATCCATTTAAAAATTACATAACTCCATCTCCATGCTTTGTGTGTCCCTTTATTTGGATCATCGCCATTCTTCGTGTCTGAATGGGACCCATTGAATTCATGGTCCCATGCCACAGTGGCTCACCTACCACCTTGGGTACATGCCCTGAAAGACTTATGATGACATTTTAAGATTGTTATTGTGTTTTTTTACATGGTCAATGGTCCACCCGAAATTTTTTTGTCCCCATAATTGGAAAAGTGATAATGGATGAAATGTTAAGAACATGGTCAGTAGTTATCCTCCATCATCATGCCACTCCCATTTTATTCTATATATTGGGTGTTATGATTAACTTTCTACATTTCCATTTGTTCAGGTTGACTTAAATTCGCTTGGGATTAACCAATTAATGTACTATCATGTGTTTATAAATCATGTTAGATGTTCAGAGGGCCCTCATCTTCTAGCCATAGAAATTTCTCTGTCAAGACACTCCAGGTGGTCGTTAGAAATGTTCAGGACCTCAAGTATTCATCCCTTGTCAGAAAATATCAAATAAATGAGAAATATCTTATTTGGCCCTTGTTTATCACATAGAGTATGACTCTTGTGGGATTATATAATGATGGTTAGTTGTATTTTCAATATGATCAAGATGTGAAAAAAGGAAACATTTCAAAGCATGTGAGAATTCAAAGCAAGTCAACTGAAGTTCAAGAAGGTCATCTATATATTGGAGTCTCTCTTTTATTTTGGGATAAAATAAGACCACCCTAAAGTTTGAACATGAATACCAGGCACTCGATCTTAGATAAACTCTATTGGGTGGCCTCTAGAGTCCATTGTTGATCTTCTAGATCAGATACCTCTTCCTTGGATTTAGGAAAACCCCTCTTTGGACCTAATATGTATTTTATCCTACTTGGCTCAAGACTCAGCCATCAAGGATGTTTCATTCACTTCATTGGCCACAGATGCCACCAACTGGGCCCTCAAATGGCTGATGATATCATATTGATTAGTGTCCACAACAACTTTCTCCTTCTCTGGGCCTTCTAAACATGAGATATCCTCCTTAGATACCTGAAGTTACTTGGATCCATTATCATTGGGCTTTTTTAGGAAAAATAAAACACCTACCAATTGATGAATTCCCAATTGAAAAGGAATTCCTGAGCCTGTGTGTGAATGCCATTGGATTCCACCCCACTAGTTCCAAGACTGACAAGCCAGTGGCATTGAAATCCCACCCGATTTGACAGGTTGACCATTGGGGTGTGGGTGATGAAGTTCCACACATACCTACGTGACTTGTGATGAAAAACATGGTTTTATTCAGAATCATATGAGCCAGAATCCTCAAATAACATGAGTACAACAATCTCTGTCACAACCCCCCCCATAAAGGGTACCCTCCTAGGCCGACAATGTGAGAAGAGAGATAATGACCCCTGAGTCCTACCTTCAGTAGGCCCTGGTTGGAGACTAGCACTGAGGGTACAAAAATGGGAGGAATTAACCTCTAAGAGAACACATGTGAAAGAGATTAATAATATAGACACAAACTAACTCCTGCTTAAACTAAAATATAAAATAAATCCCGTGCAAGAACTACTACAACTAAAAGGGAAAAGTGTAAGTACCAAAAGAAAGTAAAATGATAGTGAACACGAATCCCGAAAAACTCCTGTAACCCCAAGATAGTAGTAAATATCCCACATCCATCCTACTCCAAGTGACCTAAAAATAGTTTATATATACGTAGGGTGAGTATGACAGTATACTCAATAGGATCCTCCCGGGAGACTCTCATAAAAAAGTAAATAAATCATGCTAAAGCACAACAAACAAAAAGTGAAACTAATTAGTCACCTAAATAGGTATACTATTTTTCCAGCCTCACCATGGATACAATCAAAACTTATCACACACAAGAGTATATAATATAATAAATAATATCAAGGGTAAAATTGTACCACTTCCCCACTGGTTTTCCTCTTTTCCCCAATATCATGCGTCTTGAGCATCTCTCTCCAGAAAGTATGGCCCAAAGACACCTAGGTGACCACCACAACATGAACCTCATGTAACAAAAGGCTTTCCCATAAACACTTGGGTGAATAAGTACACAATCCACACAACCAAAAGTGACCAATGGTTTTTGGGATCCACCGCATCTCACATGATGTGTATTATACATCGGGTATTATGCCTCAATCAATTACAGCCCATACACTGAGTAAGGATCCTCAAGCCATCACAGCCTATACACATCATACATATAGTATAACTTAGGAAACAATATCCAGAATATATGTGTGTGAAATAACCACAAGACATTACAGCCCTCTACAAACATATATGGGGAAAACTAAGCATCCTGCATACTATAACAGGTAACTACCAAGAGAATAGAGTGGGGAAAAGGGGGTATTCAGCCACTCGTCGTCCCATCAGGATATTGGGGAAAACACCCCCAATTTTTAGAATACCTGGGGTTTTAGTTTCCCTAACCAATAGGGTGGATTAGAAAATAGAAACACAAAAATTACAGAATATAATATTGCTCACAACCACACTATGGGCATAACCTAGTCTTAGACTCAACTACAACTAATGTCTCTCAGACTCCCAACTGCCACTGCTAAGACTAGATATCCTATAAGAACACAATCATTTAAAGAGAAAAATTATATTACTTTATCCTTTTTTTATTAGTTTCACTTTATATTAATTAATTATTTAACCATTAATTAACCATTATCATTTCCACATTACATTTCATTAACATCACAACAAAGTTCCATACCCTCTAGGCATAACCAAACCAAGTCTACAGTTCCTTTAAATTGTAACCTTAGCATTGAATCCTAGAAATATCTAAACCCATGGGTTAACATCATATATTCAATCATTTATTAACACAATTATAACTTTTATATAATCCAAGGTATTCTATAAAAGCACTCTAAGCTTCCAAACACAAGGGTCTTAACATGGTGAGTAGATGAACTACCTGTCAAGTCTTTTCTACCTATAGTTGGAGAGCATTCCCATCTATCCTAGAGAATATAAACATAGAAAGCACATGGAATACCCCACAAATATTCACCTTTTTTTAAAGGAGGGTAATCAAGACCATATTCCTCAGGTAGGGGTGAAAAATAAAAGCAGATAAAAAAAATATTAGATTTAACAACAACCAGTTTCATCAATGGGTAATCCCATCTTCAACTTATTACATCATCCACAATGTCCTCCCCAAAACCCAGATGCATAAATTTATACATCTTTCCACTCTAGGCGTCAGTTGCTGTCACAACCACTAGGCCTCCCTGTCCCCACGTACCACAATAGCCATCTAGGTTCAGCCATCCCAAGCTCACATCACAATAAAAGCAGTAGAAAACAAACCACATAGCAACTAGGCTCTTAGCCCAAAACAAGGCATTCAACCTTTACACACAACGAGCACCCAATCTCTAAAGAATAAGGTTCTTGGACTTTATAGGAAAAAGGTTAATTAAAAACCCTTCAAGGCATTGTCACTATCAAACAACTATTTCTTTATTCCATATTGAATTAACTGATTCATTTAAACAGGAATAACTACATCCATTTGATTATCAACAAATTACAACAACCAGATTCCATTACATGTATCCTTATATTTTCTTAATTAATATATAATTAATACCATATTTACATTCTTTACCAATTTCTATCAAGAACGATATGCTAAATAAGAAAAGCATAGATATCACACTATCTTGAAAAAACAAGATGCAATAAAATTGCTAAGAAATTGATATGAGTTATTTAATTAAATTAAAGTATATATTATTTCAATTTCATTGTGATCTAGTGGCTAAAAAATTTCAACTCTAAGACTTCACATAGAAGGATAGAAGAGGCGTGAATCCCCTACCTCAAAATTTTTTGATGTTCTTTTCACAAGAACGACTCACACAATAGATCATGATCGCCTCTCATGTAATGACTGCATCCACCCAAGAACATCGCGGCCCAAATACATCAACCAAAACCCAAGAAAGGTCTATTAGAAACATAGAGATAACATGCCATAACATGTCAAGGACAATGATAGGAAACAGATCAAGGAACCTAGAAGAACATAGGTATGACATAACTTATATCAAAGACGAATTGATACTTCTTGGTTGCACCAAGATAGGTGGTACACATGCATTAGAAAAAACTCCAAGGGGAAATGATCCAAGGGTAGTAGTTAGATCGCATGAATCCTATGGGAAGAATAACTCTAGGTGTCACATACCATGGAAAAACAAGATGGAAGAACAAGGTGGAATGTATCTCATACTTTTGAAAATCTAAACGAAGCAGCAATTTAGATATGATTTAGATTTTATATTAAAGGTAGATCCCTTCCAGAATACACATTTTGACTGAGAATAGTCACTCAAACCCTTAGGAAAATTAAGATAGGAGTTAAGGTCTTTGAACTGACCTTAAATACCTTTAAAAAAGGACTTGAATGTGTTTTACATCAATTAAAATGTCAAACATGTGAAACTATAGGAAGCTAGAAACACTATTCACTGACTGATCTGGTAATAATGTAGCACCTACCAAAAGATGACCTATCAAAAGATGACCTACGGATAGATGACCTACTGATAGATGGAATACTGACAAATGACCTATCGATAGGACATATCGACATGACCTACTGACAAACGAACTACTGAAAGGACCTACCGAAAGGATCTACAGATAGATGACCTACTTACAGGACCATCCGACATAAAACCTACCCATAGGACCTACCAATAGATAACCTACTAACATGACCTATCGACATGACCTCCCAACAGAGAACCTATCAATAGGACCTACCAATAGATAACCTACCGAAAGGACCTGCTGATAGAACCTACAGACAGATGACCTACCGATAGGACCTATCAACAAATGACCTATTGATGAAACTATTCACAAAACTAGAAACATTGTTCACAGAACTAGAAATTTGGAAATTTTTTGGGAATAAGTCACCTTGACCTCCCAGAACACCTAAAACACCAGATTTCAACAAAGAAACAGATTAGAGAGGTCCAAGACATTACATCAGATACCTATCAAAACATTATCATCCTTAAGAATCCAAATCCAACCTAGAGAGGAAATAGAAAAAGGGGTACAAACAACCATATTTTGTGATACCTTTCAAGGATCTCTCTACCAAAATAGCTCTACCGCTCCCTCAAAGGAACAAGGGGAAACTACACAGAAACCACAACCATCTCCTAAACACTCTCCCAAGGAAGATACCTCTCAAAAGAGAGAAAGCCACAACATGAAACAAGATAAATCCATCTCATAAATAGGAAAGGACTAAGACCAAAAAATAAACATCATTACTAGAAAGGAGATAAACATAAAATAGATTAGGGTAATGAGTGTATATCTACGAATCACATTCACACGTACTCTTCTCCATGCCACTATTCCACCACAAGACACAAACCAAGGGGATAACATGCCCATGCAACACCTTCTCCTTGCGGTCCTGGATCTCTACAAGATGATCCTTGAAGGTTTCATCATTATCAACATCGATTTCTCCCTATTCTATGACATGATAGTCATCATGAAGATATTCACATAGCTACGACATCTGAAAAAAATCATGTATCCTACTCATTTTTGAGGGAATTGATGCCTAATACACCACAACTCCAACACGAGCCAACATCTTGAAAGACCCAACAAATCGGGGAGAAAGCTTACTCACACGACCAAAACTTCTTTGCCAACGATGTGGATTCACCTTCAGAAACATGTGATCTAAAACATAAAACTCCAAAGGTACCCTCCTATGATCATCATAGGATTTATGATGATCCTACACTACCTTCATCCTCTCACGAATCACCTAAACCATCTATATCATATTATATACTAGTTTCGACCCAATAATTGATGACTCTCTAACCACAATCCAAGATAATAGGGAATGGAATGGTCAACCATACAAGGCTTCAAACAGCTCCATACCAATGGTGGAGTGGAAACTATTGTTGTAAGAGAACTCTAAAAAGGGAAGGTGCCTCATCCACGAACCTCTAAAATCTAGGACAAAAGAGCACAAAATATCTTCAAGAGTCTAGATGGGTTTATTTGTTTGACTATCCATCTTCAGACTAACAAAAGTACTAAGGCATAGATAAGAACCCAAATCATGATGGAGAACTCTCCACACCGTTGAGGTAAAATGAGGACATCGATTTGAAATTATTTCCCTAGGGACCCCATGGAGTCTCACCACCTCCTCCAGATATTGCCTCAACAAAACCACATCTAAGATCAACTTCTTAATTTCTATGAAGTGGGATGATTTATTCAAATAATAAAAAAATACCCATATAAAATCATAGCCTCCCCGATATTGAGGTAATCTGGTAAATAAGTCCATCGAGATGTCCTACCACTTCCACTGAGGAACATCTAATGGTTGGAACAATCCACTAGGAACACGGCGCTCAGACTTCACCTTTCATCACACCAAGCATCAAGACAGAAAATCTGCGACTGCATAGTTCAACCTAAGACACCAAAATTGACTTGTAAAATCTTGGTACATCTTTGTCACGCCAGGATTTACTGCTAAGGGAGAACTGTGGAACTCTCTGAGAACCATCTCACAAAATTCCAAAGGAATAAAATTCCTTCCCTAATACAACACCTGGTGTTGTTCATACTTAGACCAGCCCTCAGGGCCTCACCAAAAACAACTCAGTCTCTCCAAACCTCCACCTCAAGATCCCCTATATGAGAATATTACACCTTCTTCACCAAAGATTACTGCACCGTCACTTGAAAAACACAACCTCTGCCCCCAAATTCTCCCATATCCAGATGTAATGTTGTAGGTTCTTCCATTACTCTCTAGGAATCACCTAATTCACATACTACATCACTATGTGACTTCTTGATCAGTGCATTGACTACAACATTCCCCTTACCAGGTGTACATGAGATTTCAAAGTCATAATACTATAAGAACTCCATCAACCGGTGCTGTTGCAAGTTCAAGTCACACTGGGAGAAAACATACCTCATGATTTTATGATCGATGAAGACTAAAAATCACTCTCCAATGACATAATGTTTCCCAAAATTTAGGGAAAACACCACTGATACCAACTCAAGTTCATGGGTGGAATTGTTACACTCATGGGCACATAACTTCTAAGACACATAAGAAATGACTGATCTCTACTACATCAGAACACATCCTAACCCCAGATGTGAAGCATCACAGAAAACTTAAAACTAAAATCCATATGTTGGCATACAAAGAAATAGAGCATTGATCAAATTTTCTTTTAGATAACTGAATGGTACCTGACGCACACCTGTCATAGGGCATGGAAAAACAATTATTTACTAAGTTAAAATGTAGTAATGTGGTTGACCTAGGATGTCTCCCGAAGAGGAGTGCACACAAAATGGTTTGTCACTTTAAAACGGGGGAAAAAATGTTGTGAAAGGAAATTTGAAATTAAAATGATTGAAAAACTATGAAATTAAAATGGTGATTAGGTCGGGGTCGGTTTCCTAATTATAATGCTATCCTTGTTCAATTTAATTCAAACCTCTTCTTCTTAGTTGATTAAAGTGAGTTTCCACAATCGTTTCCTCTCACTTCCTTGGTGAAATTGTTATTGTGAGATAAAACCTTACCAAGATCTCGGTTTGGTCAACTCTCCTTCCATGTGTAAAATAGTTGTATTGAATATCCTTAATTGAAATGGGCAATACCCGATCGGGTTTTGTTTATCCCAAACAATCAAGAACATTCACTACACCTTTTACACGTACTGACGATCGTCGAGTACTTCACCACTAATTCCTGGTTTATTCCATCATATATAAACCAGAAATTAGTGGAGGGAGATTATGATTATTTTACCAAGGAAAAAATCAATAACGGAATTAATATTCAAGAACAATCACACTTGATTATAAAATCTGCTATAAGAAATTTAAAACAACTTTGAAGAAGAAAGAAATTTATTCAATTGCATCCAAGAACTCAAGCATTAAAATGTAAAAAACCAACCCTTCCCCAATCACTCCAAAAGTTTACCCCACCATGGTAAGGGTAATCGAGTTGAATGGGGAAGAAGAAGGCATTAAAAAACTACGAAAAAGAAAATAAATAAAAGATAAAGCTGAAAAGTTCTCCTTCTTGGTGTCCCGGTAGGAATGGGGTGGAGAATGGATGCTTTGAGAGGGTGGAGCTCTCCTCCTTTTATAGCCAGAATGCTTCCCCCGAATGTCGACGCGTTGTAGGCCCATTAAATGACCTCTTCACGCGTTGAGCCCTTCTTGAATGTTGTTCATAATTTCCTTGGTCGTGTCACCTCAAAATTACAACGGATTTGGACATTTATTCCGATAGTTATGGCCATCTTACTATGAGCATTTATTCTGTCTAGTCAGACTCTCCAAAACGAAATCCTTCGGATTAGTGTGCTTTAATGACACCATAAACGGCCAATTCACTTGGTGCTTCCTTCATAAAAGATTCTCCAAAACTCCTCTAGCGTCCAACCACCTAATTTCACAAGATTTGGGCCCACAATGGATGAGTTATGTATCCCACATCAAAACTAGGCAGAACTGAAAACAGTTTTCTTGAGCCAACTTGTGATCTTCTTTTGAGCTTCTATATGGCCGATTCAGATTTTAGTACAAATATATTAAATGAATCCCTAGATGCGTAAAATCTGGAAAAGAAAAAATTTTGCAATTTGGATCAGTGTAGATAATGTTATGGCCAAACTACCGAAATAATTTAAAACTGTTAAAAATCCAAAATGGCCAATTTTTACTATTCAGCTCAAAATAACACCATTATCAAAAAAATGAAACAATTCATCTTAGAGGAACAATTTTGTGGGTTTAAAACAATGATATTCAATATAAATTAATTGAAAATATTTTCTCTATCAATTCCTCCACACTTAGCACTTGGAATCTTGGACAAGTAAAAATCAAATCAAATCAAATCCAAAACACATATCAATGAGATCAATCAAATCAATTTCAAGAAACAAAAAGATATCATGCCTCATCAAAAACTGTTATTTCAAGTTCTCCATTTAATATTTTAATATATTTCCACTTCATTTCTTATCCCATGCACACAAAACACCTACCTCACATGAATTTTCTCTCATCTCACAAATGTAAAGGCTGAACAAGGCTTTTCTCATCCAAACTCACACAAGAGTCACCATAGGTTTGATAAATTCCTACTTCTCCACCCGATGTGAGTCAAGGACATGTGTTTCTCATGAGGACTTTTCAGGGCTGTTCTGTGGCTTCTGGTTGGTAGGATTTAGATGTTAAAAGTTCTGAGGCCGAAAAAGGAAGGCTTGGCTCTTATTGAAGCAAAATTGCAAGATTCTAGTTTTCACTCAAATATGGTCTCCTTCACTTCCCCTTTGATGAAAATACACTCCATCATCATTCAATCAGCTCAGCAGCAAACATTTCAATCTTTTCAAACATAATTTTTTTTAAAGCTCCAGATAGGCACAACTTTCTTTTTACATTGGAAGCTCCAGAAAGGCACAGCTTCTCTTGTCATAAAAGCTCCAGAAAAGGCACAACTTTCAATAGAATAATTTTTCAGCATCACACACATCTCTTCCACAATTTATTTTCCACCCAAAGTATAACCAAATGAGGCAGTACACCACAAGACATCTTCTCCCATACTTAAGTTCAACTAGATCATGCAATTTTACTTCAAGAGCAGGTATGATAGGGAAAATTGGCTTGTAATGTGGCTAACCTAACAGGCAATTCATGGCTACTAGGGGCTACAATGAAGGATAAATGTAAAGGTGGGCCATAATGAAAAGGATTATTTTGAAAAGGGGGCTTCAAACAAAATAAATTCCTCAATCATTTAAAACACACGTACCCCAACCCTCAAGTTTTGGAAGGAATAAATCAAATTCTGGTTAAAGCAAGCATGGTCTGGTTCTCTCAAGAAATGAGGTGAATGAAAAGAATATGACAAAAATGGTTCAGAAGCCTCACAGGAAAGTTATTTCAAAGATATAGACAGTTAAATATGGCATGAGATTCAAAAATCATTGTACTTTTCATGAATTTCCAAAAGATTTGAACTTGAAACAAAGTTATTTCAGCATTCATTTAAGATCAGTTTCATGAAATAGACTGGTTCACTCATTGACATGGGTTTCAAAAATGGTATTGATTATCATTTCAGCTCAAAAGTTACACCAAAAGTTGAAAAATAAACACACAAAAATTTGAAAACACACATTTTTTTATTTTTTTTTATTTTTTATAAACAAACATCAAATAAAAATCCTATACTACAAAGGTTCCCTCCCCCACACTTAAATGATGCAGTGTCCTTGATGCATTTAAGTGGATTTAACATGTAAGAAGATTTCCTATTGAATCAAAATAGTAAGAAAATGTGAAGTAGATGTACAACCTGATGGATCTTATTGATAAATAGGTTGGAGGAGCGTGATCTCCTCCAATGGCTCTGATGGTAGGGTCCCAAGGAATTTCTTCAACCTATGTCCATTCACAGTGAATGGATCCTACTCTCCATCCTTCATAATCTGCACAGCACCAAAAGGATATACATGAGTAACAATAAATGGACGTTCCCATCTGGAACGAAGTTTACCTGGCATCAACTTGAGTCTTGAGTTGAATAATAACACTTTGTCTCCAGGAGAGAAGTCTTTTGGTTGGATTAGCTTGTCATGGGCCACTCTTGTTCTTTCTTTGTAAATCCTTGAATTTTAAAATGCTTCCCTTCTTATTTCATCCAGCTCTTGCAACTTCAATCTTCTCTCCTTCCCAGCACTTTCAAGGTCCAAATTCATTTTCCTCATAGCCCAATACGCCTTATGCTCCAATTCCACAGGTAGGTGGCGTCTTTTCCCATAAATAAGCCTATATGGACTCATTCCAATCGGGGTTTTGTAGGCTTTCCTGTAAGACCATAAGGTATCATCCAACCTTTGGCTCCAATCCTTCCTGTTTGGATTAATGGTCTTTTCCAAAATTCCCTTGATTTCCCTGTTTGAAACTTCATCTTGCCCGTTAGTCTGTGGATGATAGGGAGTTGATGTTTTATGATGCACCCCATACTTCTTCAGCAATGTCTCCATTCTCAAATTGTAGAAGTGAGTCCCTTGATCACTGATGATTGCTCTGGGAACTCCAAACCTACAAAATATGTTAGACCTGACAAAATCACAAACAACTTTAGCATCGTTTGTTCTGGTTGCTTTTGCTTCCACCCATTTGGAAACATAATCAACTGCAAGAAAGATATAAGAATTTCCAAATGACATCGGGAAAGGTCCCATAAAATCAATTCCCCAAACTTCAAAAATGTCACAAAAAATCAATGGCATTTGGGGCATTTCTTGTCTCTTTGAAATATTTCCTGAAAACTGACATTTTTCACATATTTTGAAAAATTCATGAGCATCTTTAAAAATGGTGGCCCAATAAATTCCAGATTCTAAAACCTTCCTTGCTGTCCTCTGAGGTCCAAAGTGGCCTCCACAAGATAAAGTGTGACAAAAATCAAAGACAGATTTAACTTCACTTTCAGGTAAACATCTTCTTATTACTTGATCATTGAAAATATTCCAAAGGAATGGATCATCCCAAATGTAATATCTAGATTCAGCTTTTAGTTTTTGAATTTTGTGATAATTGAAATGAGATGGGACCTGAGATGTTACCAGAAAATTGACTATGTCAGTATACCAAGGCACTTCTTCTTCAATCAAGTACAACTGCTCTCCTGGAATTTGATCATTCAGTGGGTCTCTTTCTGGAACTTCAATTTCAGCAGTGTTTGGCAGTCTACTTAAGTGATCAGCCACTTGGTTCTCAGATCCCTTCTTATCCTTGATTTCTATATTGAATTCATGCAGTAGTGTCATCCATCTCACTAACCTTGGTTTAACATTAGCTTTCTTCATCAAGTACCTCAAAGCTGCATGATCAGAAAACACAGTGATTTTAGTTCCAAGAAGATATGATCTAAATCTTTATAAAGCAAAAACAACTGCAAAGAACTCTTTTTCTGTGGTTGTATAATTTAATTGGGCCGCATCTAAAGTTCTCGAGCCATATGAAATGACTTGTGGTCTGCCCTCAATTCGTTGAGAAAGGACTGCTCCAACTCCTTGGTTAGAGGCATCACAAAGTAGTTCAAATGGTTCTTCCCAATTTGGAGGCTGCATCACGGGTGGTGAAATCAATCCCTTATTCAACTCATCAAAGGATTCCCTACATGAACCATTGAAATCAAAATCAGCATCTTTCAAAAGTAATCTAGAGAGAGGGAGAGAAATCTTACTGAAATCTTTGATAAACCTCCTGTAGAATCCTGCATGTCCTAAAAATGATCTAACATGTTTCACACAAGTAGGGTAAGGTAATGAATTTATCACTTCAATTTTTGATTTATCCACTTCAATTCCATTTTGGGAAATTACATGACCAAGCACAATTCCTCTTTGAACCATGAAATGACATTTTTCAAAATTTAAAACAATATTTTTTTCAATGCAGGTTTTCAAAACTTTTTCCAGATTTTTCAAACAATGATCAAAAGAATCTCCAAAAACTGTGAAATCATCTATGAAAACTTCCAAGAAATTTTAAATGTGATCAGAAAATATACTCACCATGCACCTCTAAAATGTACCTGGAGCATTACATAATCCAAATTGCATTCTTTTATATGCAAAAGTACCAAAATGGCATGTAAATGTCGTCTTCTCTTGATCCTCGGGAGCAATGGGTACCTAGAAGTAACCTGAAAATCCATCCAAAAAGAAATAATGAGTTCTCCCTACCAATCTTTCTAACATCTGGTCAATGAAAGGGATGGGGAAATGATCTTTTCGAGTGACCTGGTTCAATTTCCTAAAATCAATGCACACTCTCCAGTTTTTTTGAATTCTCATAGGTATTAACTCATTCTTTTCATTCCTCACAGTGGTCAAGCCAATTCTTTTTGGAACAACATGAATAGGGCTGACCCACTGTGAATCTGAAATGGGATAGATGATCCCAGCTTCCAAGAGCTTCTCGATCTCCTTCTTCACAACCTCCATAAAAGTGGGATTCAGTCTCCTTTGGGGTTGTCTAACAGGTTTTGAATCTCCCTCAACAAAAATTCTATTTGAGCATATTTTTGGGTTAATTCCTGGGATATCACCTAAGCTCCATCCTATTGCCTGGACATTCTCTCTCAAAAGCTCAATCAATGATTTTTCTTGGTTTTTAGAAAGATTATTAGCAATTATCACTGGTAGTTTCTCTCCCTCCCTAAGGTATACATATTTCAAATCAGTGGGGAGTGGTTTGAGTTCCAGGTTAGGGGGATTCTCAAGGGATGAGACTAAATTGACGTTTTCTTCTTCCAAATTTTGGACCTCCTGCACACAAGAAACCATATCATCTTCCTCATTATATAACAAATCATCAAAGAAATCAGATTTTACCTCTTCCTCCCACATGAAGTCAGAATCTCTAACATCTTCAGCATCCACATGTTCAATGATATTTTCAAGGGAAGCAGTCTCTCTTAAGTCTAAGAATTCATAGAGCATACCTGATTATTCAATTGGTTCTGCACCAACTTCATAGGAAAGAGAAAAAATGGAGTGATCATCTGATGGATGCCTCATGGATTCAAAAATATTGAAGTGGACCGTGCTCTCTCCAAACTCCATGGTGAGTGTCCCCTCGTGGACATTGATGATGGTTTTGGATGTCTTCAAGAAAGGTCTCCCCAAAATGAATGGTGAATGTGATGGGCTCCTATCTTCTTCCATATTGAGCCCGTAGAAGTTAGCTGGGAATAAGAGATCTTTGAATTTCACAAGGACATCCTCCAAAACTCCTGCATGAAAAACTGTGTATCTGTTTGCAAGCTGGACCACCACTCTTGTGGGCTTCAATTCTCCCATCTGCAAAGAAGTGTATACCAAGTGAGGCAATACATTAATTGAAGCACCTAAATCACACAAAGCATTAGTGAAATTTAATGAACCAATGGTGCATGGAATGGAAAACGTCCCTGGATCTTGACATTTGGTTGGAATCTGTGGCGTGATAAGGGCTGAGACACTTCTTCCCAAGTTGATTCTTTCATTCCCATGAAGCCTTCTCTTTTTGTTTCAAAGATCTTTCAAAAATTTTGCATACCTTGGAATTTGTTTAACAGCTTCAAGTAGGGGGATATTGATTTCCACTTTCTGGAAGGTGTCCAAAATTTCTTTTTGAAGTGCTTCTTCATGCAATTTCTTTGATTCGATCATCCTTATTGGAAATAGTGGGGGTAATTATTTCTTCTCCCTTTGTTTTCTTTGCATTGGTGTTTCTTGTTTCTTATTCTGTGGCCTATCCTTCTCCTCCTTCTCCTCCTTTTCATATTCTTGGTGGATTCTCACAAGACGTTTTGAATCATTATCTCTCAGAATAGGTGGTATTATTTCAGGTTCAGGGTTGGATTGAGGTGGGATTTCTTTTCCACTTCTTGTTATGATTGCACTAACATTCTCTTTAGGATTTGGCACTGTTTGGGATGGAAGCTTCCCTGGATTCTTGGACATTATTTCAACAAGACTCCCCACTGTGTCTGCTAGCTTGTCAACCTTATCGGCTAGGCCCTCATACTTGGATTGTAGCTGTTCCACAGAAGGTTGTGTGCTGGTGGATGGTTGTTCATATGTCTTTCTTTGGATTGGTGGAGGCTGAAAAGATTGTTGGTGTTGGAAGGGCTATTTATAAGATTGTTGGAAGGTAGGGGGTTCTGGTATTGCTGGTGGTGGTAAGGAGGTTGACTGGGGTGCTGGTTAAATGGTCTCATCTGGTTTTGTTGGTTCCCATATCCTTGTTGGGATTGCAGTTGATTTTGTTGGAATTGTCTTGGTTGAAAGGCCGCATCACAGTATTCTGTCCCCTGTATCTCAGGGCACTGGTCAGTATAATGAGTGGAAGAATAACATAAACCACATACCTGAGCTGAAGCTTGTTGTCCATTTTCTTGTGTTACAGCCATTTGACGGACTAATCTTGCAAGGTCATCAACTTTGGTTTCAATAAATGTAGATGAATAATATGTTTTTACCTCATGTATCCCCCTGGTTCCAATTCCTCTTAGTCCAAATTGTTTTGAGTTTTGAGCAATCTTCTCAATTAGTATTCTGATATCTACAGGAGACTTGTCAATCAGGGACCCCCTGATGAGGCATCTAGAAGATTTCGATCATTATCCATAAGTCCTTGGTAGAAGAACACAAGAAATTAGTGTTCCTCCATTTCTTGATGTGGGTAGCAGGAACATAGCTTCTTGAAGCGCTCCCAGTACTCGTAGAGGGTTTCTCCAGTTGATTTTCGTATGATGTAAATCTCCTTATTGATGGCAGTGCTCCTCGATGTGGGAAAGAATCTTTGCATGAAACTTCTTTTTAGGTCTTCCCAATCACTGGTGTCCCCTGGTTGCAGGTTGAACAACCATTCTTTAGCTGTTCCTTCAAGTGAGAAGGGGAATTCCCTCCACTGAAATTGGTCTTTGGGTGCTCCTCTTGGCCTGATGCTTGAGCAAGTGTATCTGAATTCTTGCATGTGCCGATTTGGATCTTCTCCTGCAAGACCATGAAACTTTGGAAGCACAGGAATCATATTTACATGTAATTCAAAATCATTTGGTTCAGTGGGTGCAATTAGTTTTTTATTTTGAATGGAAAATTGTGGTGCACATAGATCACGCAGGGTTTGATTGGGATTTATAGCCATGATTTCAGGTTCAGAGTGAACACTAAGAGTTTCACTTGAATCTGAGAGATCTATTTCTTCAAAGATTTCTGGTAGATTTATTTTTCTTAGTTGGGTTAATGTTCTTTCAATTTCTGGATCAAATTCAATTAATGGTTCTTTTGAGGTGCATGTCATTCAATTTTTTTTTGTTGCACTGCCTCCTCGACAACGGCGCCAAGTTTGACGCACGCCTATCATAGGGCGTGGAAAAACAATTATTTCCTAAGTTAAAATGTAGTAATGTGGTTGACCTAGGATTTCTCTCAAAGAGGAGTGCACACAAAATGGTTTGTCACTTTAAAACGGGGGAAAAATGTTGTGAAAGGAAATTTGAAATTAAAATGATTGAAAAACTATGAAATTAAAAGGGTGATTAGGTCGGGGTCGGTTTCCTAATTATAATTCTATCCTTGTTCAATTTAATTCAAACCTCTTCTTTTTAGTTGATTAAAGTGAGTTTCCACAATCGTTTCCTCTCACTTCCTTGGTGAAATTGTTATTGTGAGAGAAAACCTTACCAAGATCTCGGTTTGGTCAACTCTCCTTCCATGTGTAAAATAGTTGTATTGAATATCCTTAATTGAAATGGGAAATACCCGATCGGGTTTTGTTTATCCCAAACAATCAAGAACATTCACTACACCTTTTACACGTACTGACGATCGTCGAGTACTTCACCACTAATTCCTGGTTTATTCCATCGTATATAAACCAGAAATTAGTAGAGGGAGATTATGATTATTTTACCAAGGAAAAAATCAATAACGGAATTAATATTCAAGAATGATCGCACTTGATTATAAAATCCGCTATAAGAAATTGAAAACAACTTTGAAGAAGAAAGAAATTTATTCAATTGCGTCCAAGAACTCAAACATTACAATGTAGAAAACCAACCCTTCCCCAATCACTCCAAAAGTTTACCCCACCATGGTAAGGGTAATCGAGTTGAATGGGAAAGAAGAAGGCATTAAAAAACTATGAAAAAGAAAATAAATAAAATATAAAGCTGAAAATTTCTCCTTCTTGGTGTCCCTGATGGAATGGGGTGGAGAATGTATGCTTTGAGAGGGTGGAGCTCTCCTCCTTTTATAGCCAGAATGTTTCCCCCAAATGTCGACGCATTGTATCCCCATTAAATGACCTCTTCACGCGTTGATCCCTTCTTTAATGTTGTTCATAATTCCCTTGGACGTGTCCCCTCAAAATTCTAGAGGATGTGGACATTTATTCCGGGAGTTATGTCCGTTTTACTATGAGCATTTATTCTGTCCAGTCAGACTCTCCAAAACGAAATCCTCCGGATTAGGGTGCTTTAATGACACCATAAACGGCCAATTAACTCGGTTCTTCCTTCATAAAAGATTCTCCAAAACTCCTGGCGCGTCCACCCACCGAATTTCACAAGATTTGGGCCCACAGTGTATGAGTTATGGATCCCACATCAAAACTAGGCAGAACTGAAAACAGTTTTCTTGAGCCAACTTGTGAGCTTCTTTTGAGCTTCTATATGGCTTATTCAGATTTTAGTCCAAATATATTAAATGAATCCCTTGATGTTTAGAATATGGAAAAGAAAGAATTTTGCAATTTAGATTAGTGTAGATAATGTTATCTCCGAACTACCGAAATAATTTAAAACTGTTAAAAATCCAAAATGGCCAATTTTTACTATTCAGCTCAAAATAACACCATTATCAAAAAAATGAAACAATTCATCTTAGAGGAACAATTTTGTGGGTTTAAAACAATGATATTCAATATAAATTAATTGAAAATATTTTATCTATCACTACCTGACACTGATCATCCCATAAAAACACCTGATCCTTTCTGGTCAACTTTGTCAGAGGAGTTTCAATCTGAGTGAAATCAGTTATGAACCTCTTTTAATATCTTGAAAGACCAAGGAAACTTTGCATCTTCACCATTGTCTTGGGGGATTTCCAAGACAAAAATACTTATACCTTTGATGTATCCATATATACTCCATGTTGGGATAAAAAATACCCCAATAAATGGGCTTACGATCCAGAAACTCACACTTAATCAATTTCCCAAATAGCTGATGTCGACAAAGAACTCCCGAAATAGCATGCAGATGCTCCGCATGCTCCTCCTTAGACATGCAATACATGAGGATGTCATCAATGAAAACCACTAAAAACTTATCTAGGAACTCAAGAAACACAATATTCATCAAACCCATGAACATAGCTGGAGAATTAATCACACCTAATGGCATCACAACGAACTCATAATACCCATGAAAATAAAAAAAACCAGTCTTTAAAATATCCTCATCCTTCACTCACATATGATGATATCCTGACCACAAATTGATCTTCAAGAGCCAAATTTCACCATTTATTTGATTGAATAAATCATAAATACATGGAAGAGGATAGTGATTCTTCACTGTCACTTTGTTTAAGAGATGGTAATCGAAACAAAACCGCAAATTTTCATCAGCCTTCATCGCAAACTAAACTGGTGCACCCTATAGTGACACACTCATTCGAACAAAACCACACTGTAACAGACTATCGAGATGTATACATAGCTCCCACAACTTATAATGTGCCATCTTATACGGATACATCGAGATAGGAGACCCTCCTGGTTATAGCTTGATCCCAAACTCAATCTTTAGTCCAGGGGGTAATGCTATAACCTCTCCTAGGAAGACATCTGTGTACTATTTGAAGAACCTAGGAAACACCAACTATTGAACCTACGATGAACTTAGAATTATCTCATCCATCAAGGATGATAAGGATAGAAGACTCCTATGACCCATCTGAGGGTCTCGCTCACCAACAAACACTGCTAGCTCTCCATCAGCATTGAAGAACACCACCTGTCTTCTGAAGAAATCCATGATATCCTATACTAAAAACAACCAATCCATGATGAGGATGAAATCATATGGTTGTATCTGTAAACATAATAAATATCCCCAAGAGTGGTGCTACCCCATCACCAGATTGTAGTCTCTACACACTTCAAACAAGTCAACTCGACCTCCAACTGAAATAGTCAATGCCAAGGGCACTGAAAGCCTCTCTACCTAAAGTCACAAGGCACAGAAAAGGGCTGGTGATATAAATGAGTGTATCACTATTGAATCAAAAAAGGAATAAACCCATGTAGAAAACAAGAAAAAGGTACCTTGAATGATTCATGGCTCTCTCAGCATTGGAAACACTGAAGCATGAAGCTGACCACAACCTGCTCCTTAGACTATTTGACCCTAATGACGACCACCACCATGACTGAAATCTGATCTTTTAGGACGGGGAGCATCCTAAGGCTATCCTCTACCTACCCATCTTCTCTCTGGTGAACCAAATCTAGTGAAACCTACTAATTCTTCCTTGGATAGAATTGAATCAATGGAGGAACCTAAAGTGGAACACCTGGCGCATGTTTATTGCTCAAAAATGTATGGCACTCTCACTGACGATGACCTCAGTATCCACAAGAAAAACAAGTTAATGATTCCTTGGAATATGTTTGAGATCCAATTCCCCCAGAGAAATGAGATACTGAGTGCTAGGACCTACATATGGCTGAACGAAAACCCTTCTTCCTAGAAAACTAGGAACCCTGGACCGTAGCTATAAATCGCGAGGAATGATGATGAATCCCATCTCATGATGATCTAGTTATCTATAACATCCTCTCAATGACCTCTTCCCTTTACATCACCTCAAGATACGTCTTCAGTAAAAACATGGCGAGCTGTCATTGGATCTCTGGATGAAATGCCTCCTCAAAATACCTCTCCCTAGCCTCCTCATCTAGAAAAAGGTTTGAAGCATATTGAAGAAGGTTCCTAAAATGGATTCCAAACTATCTCACACTAGGGATCCCTTATTGAAGGGTAAGAAACTCTTAATGAGTGGAAACCTTCATGGTCAAAGAGAGAAAATTTATTCTGAAATAGTCTCATAACTCCCCCCATGAGGCTACCGACTCCTTGAAATCCCAGAGGAACAAGAACCACCACCACCTCACTTCCCCATGCAGCATCGTCACAACCAATGACACCTAGTACTCCTTCCAAGCATATATCAATCTGAAAGATATATCAACCTCCTACAAACAGTCTTCCATGATTGCATCTAAAATAGATCCCTCATAATTCTGTATAATCTAGCACTAAAACTCTCATAGTGTCCTCATCTAAGTGTTATCATCATCAACCTTTACTCTGTGGCGATCAGATGGTACAACCTTCTAAACATCTTCTACATGAACCTGATGAGGACGTCGACTTGGAGCTATACCTATAAAAGAAAAAAATAGTTAGATCTCCTAAAACTACAATACAAAAGGCTTAACATTAATTATTATTTTTATTTTATTCATTTTAGGTTAAACTTTCCCAAGGTCTACCCATTCAAACATAGGTGAAAATAAGAATGATGCATGATCCTTTACTAGGTATCTACCATGAAACAAGTATCACATTGTTTAGTATCCAATATAAACTTAAAGGTCTATGCATCATATAATAGGGGTCCCTAAATACACATGTATCATCCAGTCTATTGTGTTTATAGTGATTTCTAAATTTAGTTGACACTTTTTCCCTACCAACCCATGCAACCTCACCTGTGCCTAACTCAAAAATCCATCCTATCCTTTAACCAGACTTCTGATAACACTCTATCATGACCGCCTACCCAAAAAGTGTACCCCTCCTGGGCTAGTAATGTGAGAAGAGAGATAATTCCCCCCCCCCCCCCTTGAGTTCCACCTCCACTTGGCGATGGGTTGGAAAATATCACCGAGGGTATAGTAAACACACAAATGGGAGGTATTACCATCTAAAAGAAAACATGAAAAGAGAGAGATAATATAGAAACCAACCAAATCCTACTCAGACTAAAATATAAAATAAATCCCAAGTACACATATTTAACATCATGCAAGAACTACTACAACTGAAAGGGAAAACTTTAAGTACCAAAATAAAGTAAAATGACAATGACCATGAAGCCCTAACAACTCTTGCAAACCCAAAAAACCTGATCTACAACCTGATATAAGTAACTTGGACAAAAGATTATATATACATAGGTTGAGTATAATAGTATACTCAGTAGGATCCTCCCGAGATCCTCTCATGAAAAAGTAATGAAATCATTCTAAAGCAAAGTGAACAAGTGAAACTAAATCATCACCTAAACATGTATACTATGATCCCATCCTCACCATGGATACGTTCACCAAGTATCATATACAAGTGTATATAACATAATAAATAATATCAGGGGTACCTTTCTACTAATTTCCAAATGGTTTACCGCTTTTACCTAACATCACACATCCAGAAAATCTCTCTCCAAAAAGTCTGGCCCAAATACTCTTGGGAAAGCACCACAACATGCACCTCGTGAAACAAAAAGGCTTGATCGTAGACACCTGGGTGAAGCACCACACCATTCAGGCAACCAGAAGTAACCAAGTAGTTTCCTGGAGCCACCATAGCTTGCATGACATGTATTATACATCATGTATTATGCCTCCATCCATTATAGACCACACACATAGTCAATATCCTCAAGAAATCACACCCTATACACATAATACCTATAGTAGAACTTAGGAAAATATATACAGAATATATATGTATGAAATAACCACAATCCATTACATCCCTCTACACACATATATGTGGAAAACTAACCATCAATAATACTAGAATAAGTAATTAACAATAGAAGAGGGCAGGGCCAAATGGGGTAGTCATCCATCCATCCTCCCACTGGGATGTTAGGGAAACCCCCCCCCCCCAGGGCTCAGAATCTCTAGGGTATTAGTTTCCCTAACCAAAAGGGTGTAGTATCATATAGAAACACAAAAATTAAAGAATATAATATATCTCACAACCACAATATGAGCATAACCTAATATTTGACTCAACTACAGCTAATGTCTCTTGGATTCCCATATACCACTGCTAAGACTAGGTATCCTATAAGCACAAAAATATTTAAAGAGATACATTAGATTAATTTATCCATTTTTATTTGTTTCACTTTATGTTGATTAATTATTTAACCATTATCATTTCTACATTTCATTTAATTAGAATCACAACAAATTTCCATACCCTCCAGGAATAACCAAAGAAAGTCCATAGTTCCTTTAAATTTTAATCTCAACATTGCATCCCAACAAGCTCCAACCACATGGATTAACATCATTTATTAAATCATTTATTAATAGTATTATAACTTTTTCATAATCCCAGGTATTCTAGAAAATAACTCCAAGCTTCCAAACACAAGGGGATCAATACGGTGAGTAGATGAACTTCCCGTTGAGTCTTTTTCACCTATTATTGGAGTGAAGGCACATACATACTTGATAAGATAAACATGAAAAGCATGTGGAATACCTCACACATGTTCAAATATTTTGGAAGGAGGGTAAAAAAGACCATTTGACCCAAGTAGTGGGGAAAAATAAAACCAAATAAACAAACATCAAATTCAACAACAACCACTTTGATCAATGGGTAAGATCGACTTCAAATCGTTCCATCATCCCTAGTTCCCTCACCAAAACCCACATGCATAAACCACTACATATCACCAATCCAGGCCTCAGCTGATGCCAAAACTACTAGGCCTCCCTATCTCCGCATACAACAACAACCATCTAAGCTCAGCTATCCCAGGCTCACATCATAACAAAAGAAGTAGGAAACAAACCACATAGAAACTGGTATCTTGGCCCTAAATAAGGAATTTGGCCTTCACAAACAACTATCACTCAATCTCCAAAGTATATGGTTCTTGGACTTTATAAGAAAGAGGAAAACTCATAACCCTTTAAGGAATTATCATTATCGCACAACCGATTCTTTATTACATATTTAACTAACTGATTCATTGAAACATGCAAAACTACATCCATTTGATTATCATCAAATTACAACAAAAACTAGATTCATTTACATACCTATTTATCTTTGGCCAATTAATCTAAAATTAATCCCATATTTATGTTCTTTACCAATTTCCATCAAGAACAACATTATAAACAAGAAAATCATAGATATCACAATATCTAGAAAAAACAAGAGGCAATGACATTGTCAAGAAATTGATACAAATTATTTAATCCAGTTAAATTATTTATTATATCAATTTCATTATGATCCAGTGGATAAAACATGATAAATATATGAATACATGTAAAATAATAGAGAATCCATGAATCCCCTACCTCAAAAAAATTTCCGATGTTCTTTTCATGAGAACAACCAACACAACGGATCATGATCACCTCTCCTGTAACAACTGCATTCACTTGAGGATGTCGCGACACAACCACATCAACCAACACCCAAGAAATGACTATTAAAAACATGGAGATAAAATTATATAAAATGTAAAGAAGAATACTATGAAACAGATCAAGGAACCCAGAATAACGGAGGTATAACTTACCTTATATAGAAGATGGATCGAATCTTCCTGGTTGCACCAAGATAGGGGGTGCACATGAAAAAAGAAAAACACCAAGGGAAAACAATATAAGGATTGTAGTTTGATTGAATGAATCCTATAGGAGGAAGAACTCTAGGAATCCCGTACCAAGGAAAAATAAGAAGGAAGAAAAAGGCAAAATGCAACTCAACCTTTTGAAAATCTAAATAGAGCAACAGTTTAGATATGGTTTAGATTTTCCCTTAAAGGTGGATCTCTCCATGACTACGCGTTTTGACCAAGCAAAGTCACATGAACCCAAAAAAAATTAAAATAGGAGTTATGGGATTTGACCAGCCTTAAATTCCATAAAAAAGGCTTTTAATGTATTTTACATCAATTAAAACATCAAACTAGTGAAACTGTGGGAAGTTGGAAACACCGTTCACCAACTAATCTAGAAACGTTGTACCACCTACCGATAGATGACCTACTAATATATGAACTACCAAAAGATTAACTACTAATAGATGACCTATCTATAGATGATATACCAATAAGACCTACCATTATGACCTACCGATAGATGACCTACTAAAAAGACCTACTGACAAGACCTATCGACAGATGACTTTCTGATAGGACCTACCAAAATACAATCTACCAAAAGGACATACTAATAGGACCAACTGAAAGAAGACCTATTGATAGGAACTATATATATAAAATCTATCGACAAGACTTACCAATAGGATCTATCAGTAGACAACCTAGTGGAAGGACTTATCGACAGGTGACCCATCGACAGACGACCTACCGATGACACTATTCACAAAATTGGAAACACTATTCATAGAATTGGAAATTTAGAAAAGTGTTGGGAATAATTCACCTTGATCAACCAAAACAACTCAAACACTAGATTTCAATAATGTAATGGATTGGAGAGGTCTGATCCATTACAAGATCATATAGTGGAAATAACTCCAATATATTAGTGTTCAGATCATCCACATGCATGACCTCTTTTGAGATGAAATCAATTTGTAGGGGAAACAAATAATCTATTTCCCCTTCATCTGGAACAAGTCTTGCGTCTTCCATTGAGGCTTAAACTCCAACATCCGCCTTCAGTGGTGCCTATATGACAGGCCCATCCATCGTGCCCCCTCATCTAAACCCATCATGGGAACATATTAACCCCCTCAATCAAGGTCATGGTATCAATATTACCATCTAGTGGAACCTCCCTAGTTGTTCTGACCACCATGGCCTCCCCAACCATTTTCTCTGGGAGAGTATCACTTGTTTCCACTACCTTGACTTCAGGCACCGCTGACCTAGACGTCGACGTTTTCAAATGAGACCTGAACACACATTGAAATACCATTTATTTATGAGTTAGTTAAAGATAAAAAGGAAAATCAAGATAGGAAAAGGTTAAAGGGGGAATTGGGGTACATGAATAGTATATCCTAATGAGAAACTCAGAGAGGTTCTTGAGTAATTCCTCTAGTGAGGAAATTTCCCCAGATTTCGTTCCCTTAGTCTTATAGGAGCTGCTTCAGTATCCATTTCATACCAAACTTAGGAATTTTTTGAGACAGGTTCATTGAGGCATGATCATGAAGTTCTATTCAGGGAGGTTGGGTTTGTGGAGATCTATTCATAGAGGTTCATTCACAGATGTAAGTTCATAATGTTTTTGAGTTTCACGAGTAGAGAGGATTGAAATCCAAAAATTCTCATGAAGGTCGAAAGCTTCACAAATAAAGAGAATTGGACTATATTTTCATTAATATTTCATGGTACCCCTCAGGGACCCCTACACTATTTGTAGGAATACAATCACTTGATGTTCGTGAATGAGCTTCATGATAAAGCTTGTAATTTCTAGTTTTTAGTGATTTTCCCTTAGAATCTGACCCCCCTCTCCCTCATCAGATCCAATTCTAGGGGGGGTTAATTTTTTGACACCATAATATATTTTTCATGGGAGAGGTTAGGGAATTCACAAATGGTTCAAAGATAATCCGGGCCAAAATGACCCAAAAATATACTTAAGAGACTATATTAATGAAGATCACCCCCTTTGCAAATGGTAGAAGTTCAAAAAGGCACATTCACATATAGGTTTGATGGTAACCTTCATACAGTGTATGTTTGGGGTCACTAAGCACTCATTCAATGAAGTATAGGGTCACATTGAGGGTTGATAGTAAACTCCACAAAGTGTAACTCAAGTTTGTGGAGCCCCATCCACTTCATAAAACTAATAAAATTTCACAAAATTCTCAATCCTTCATGAAACCAATTAGACACCATCATATTGATTATAAATACCCCCTTTAGTCTGAAGTTCATGGGGACGTAGCCTTTTAGTTTCTGAGAAATGCTCTCATCTTGTGATACTTCTGAGCTTCACAAATGAAAGAGGATATGTACCTTCAATGATATCCTTCATTCATAAAATTGTCTCCCATAGGTTTTTTATCACTTGAAACCAAATTGGATACACCTTTTGTGAAGGTCCATGGCCTTCATGGAAGATTTAATACCCACGTGGATCATGGGGTTTCGCGAGAAACCAATATTTTGTAAAGCTGAACCCATGAGAACCAAGATTTACCCTAAGGAATGGGAACACTATTTCTAGAAGCATACTGCTTCATAAGACACTCGACCTTTGTGAGACTATTGGACTCTGTGATTCCATAAAACTTTATAAAGCCCATTTTTTTTTGAAACCCCTCCTTTGAGCCTCTTTATGGTGTCTCCTTTAAGTTGACACCATTTCATGAAGGTGAAGTTCTCAGGTCCCCCATGATAATCCAGGTCCGGTTCAACCACACCCAAAATGTCTTTGTGACTTGTACCACCTATTCCTATGTCTTCCCGCTTTGTTTCAAGTTTATCCTAGGCCTCCATCCTACCTACTTCCCCTAAGAATAGGTACCCTAATTCCTATAACTCATAAGAAAAGGCACCCTATTTTCAGGCCTCTAGATGGATACTCCTCCATAGTAGAGCCAACAACACGTCCCATCCCTAGGTGCATAATCGACAGTCACATAAGTCCTATAGGTGGAATCATCATGGGAAAATTATGACCTATATCAGTAGAGGATCCTTATACCAGATCTTCCTCTCACCTTTATATAGTCCCCCTTCAGGTATAATCCCCCACTAGGTTCGATATTCATGATGTAAAACTGCTTAGATCCATGTCCTAGTCATACAATGTTAGGCTACACAACAACATCCTCAGTGAATAACATAAAACTGTAGCCCTAACAAATGAAATAAAAAATAGATGCATCATGTATGATTGACCTGGGATGATACCACACCTACCCTATGTGATAAACATAAGATTCACTATTTATGATCATCACAGGATGATCCTCCACCTAAGGGTAGCATGCACACGTAATCCCCTACACCTTATCCCCCACCGTGGGATCATCCTCCTCCAAAGTGAAGATTCCATGCATAAGCCCACACACCTTACTCCCCACCATGGGATGATCATCTTATAAAGGGAAACTTCATTTCATAGGCCCCCACACCTTCTACCCCATCGTGTAATGATCCTCCTTCAAAGAGAATATTCCATTCATAAGCCCGACATCATTCCCCAAGGAGTGATCCTCTTACATAGGGAATTTTCCCACGTAATCCCCACAACATCCCTCATTGATGCTCCTTTCGTGAAATGATAATCCTTAACACATGATGTAAAACTGAGTGGATTGGTCTTTTCACATGAAATTAAACTGTGACATCAAACTATGTGTGTTTTGATCCCTGTCTCATAAACAGAGTATGTAGGAAACCTACCTGAGGTTCAATCATGATGAAAAAAAATCCAAGTGTGAAATAATTCCCCCCTGGGGACACACTTAACCACATGATACATCTCAATAGTATGTTCTGATCCATATCCATAATATGTTAAGACTATGACACAATCCATCTCAAAAAGACATTATGATCCATCTCCACAAGAGGTTAAGCTTGTGACCCAATCCATACCAATGAGATTTTTCGATCTGTCTCCATAAGATGTTAATCTTGTGACCTGATCCATATTAATAGGATGTTTGGATATATCTCTAAAATACATTAAACTCATGGCCAAATCTATAATCCATACTCTATAAAATAAAAATGGGATGCCTATGATGAAAAGCCTTGGAATACTTACACCCCTGGTATTAACTACCTCATGAATGACATAGAATTCCATGGGTTCCATGCTTAAGATGCCTCACATGAGATGAACTAAAAATGAAAAAAACTTTATAGGTTTACAATATACCCAATGTTTAGATATGCTCTGATGTGCCCAATGTGAACACTCTCATGACCGAAAGTGGATGCCCTATCGAGACAGAAGCAACACAATTAATTGATGTTCACCATGAGATGGTATTGAGAATGAGTTCCTGAACATTAATTAATCTATGTGGGAGTCTTGGACTAGGAAATGATATAAAATGAGGAACTAAAATCCCATCATCTCATTTTTATCAAGGATAATACATTACTGATGAAAGTGATTAAATCCAGCCACCTTTGGAAAGTGGGAATACAGGACAACACAGTAGCTCTTGTGATGTGCTGACACCCCAAAAAGAGATAATAAACATTCATCAATGTTATATCTTGAATTCTATATCATTTCACCATTCTATATCCAACATTGATAACTAGGATTAAAATCATATAAAATAAAATGGTCATTAATTTTTTAGATCTTAATTTTCTCATATTGAAACATTTAACGCATAAACAATAAACCATCTCACTATTCTCAACATTCTTTTTAGAAAATTACAAGAAATTATCAATGATTTTCACATATTCATCACCTATTATTTTTACATTTATCCAATTAAGATCCATTAATTTCCCAAATAAAATAAAATTAAGAATATATTTAAAACACTTAATAAAATTAAATGAATATTAACATTAAAAATATAACTTTTTTAGAAAATGTTAGTTAATGATTATTATGTATAATATTCCTAAATCACCTTAATCTCTTTGTTTGTTTTTTATTAATCATTTATAGAAATATATTTGATAGAAAATATTTATTTTCCTTTATCATATGATGTTTTTTTAACTTATAACAAAAAATCTGAAAATGTTGATAGATATCATGTCAAAGAAAATTATTTTCTATATTAAATCATAACTAATTTTTATTTAGTGAAACAAATACACATTGATTTAAAAGGTTATGTGTGTTAGATTGGTGTATCCCAATCCTTGGATGAAGTTGGGATAATTTTTTGCAAACCATACTACATAGCAAGCTGTAGCAACTCTGACCAACTATAGTAGAGATGACTGAAAATGGAAACAAGTAACTATAGTAGTGTAGACTTTTATATGGTTATTTAATTATTTTAGACTTCAGAGACAATGATACTATAACTCTGTAAACTTCCAACCACTGGTCACTATAGCATAGTGGACTTAATATGTGGTTGGTGACATTGTTGCACCATATTCTTTATGATTTCATTAGAGCTAGGTTTTATGGGTGTATGATTCTCTAAAATCACTCTGTAATCTTGATATCGATTTCAATGAAGTCATTATGCATCTCTATGGACATATGGATTTTTCTTGAACCATGTAAATCATTGTGTCACATGTTCTTATTTTTATTCTCTATTTTATCTTTTTCTCTCTTTACTCTCAATTCTATGTTCATTCATTATTGTTTCTCTCAATGTTTCTACAACAAAGTGATGATATAAGAAATTAGATTACATATTCATATAATTATTTGAGTGAGATATCATTTTTTCATTATAATTAAAGAAGTGATAGATTATATTTTTTAATAATTCATATGATATATTTTTATATGATAAAATATAATTTTGTTATCACACTTAATTTGTACATGAATTCATGTACATCCCACTTCTTAAAGTTCATCCAATTATCTATATTGAATTCTCATGAACACATATTTTTCATTAGCATTGTGAAGTACTCATATTTATTTATTTATTATTGGACATGAGTTTAATACACTTATTAGGTGTGAAATAATAAAGAAAAAAAATTACTAATGAACACTAGATGTGCCAATTTCTATATCATTTTTCTCATTTATAAGTTTAAAATGAAATTGTATTATAAAATTAAAAATTAGCTTTCAATCATACCTATATTATAATGATAACCCAACTTTCTACTAATTGTATTAAACTAATCATCATTATTATAACTTATAATATATAAGCTATTCAAAATTTTAAAAATCAAGAAAAAATATGATATATATCATTTAAAGTTTACAATGAAAATACCATTATAATGATTGAAAAAATAATAATACTTAAAATGAGAAAGAGTGACCTGAAGGGTAATGATAAATCAAAGGTTGAAAATATGATGTTAATCAATAAAGTATGAGCACAACATATAGAAACCAACCAACCAATATTTTATTTTATTTTATTTCAAAATGAGCAGCTTTTCAAATAAAGTACACATAAAAAATGAGAATCCTATTAGTTATTTATTTTGATTTCTTCAATATTATTTTTCGCACATTTTCCATCCCATTTATAAATAAATTGATTAAAAATAGGAAACATAAAAGAAATTTTCTTTATGTAAAATATTTTAAATCTTCTTCAAAGATTCCATCATATATAAGATATGGAATGATTTGATTCAAAAAAATTTAAAAAATACTTATAAGAAAATAGATGGCATTAATAAAGAAAATGAGGGAGCATGTGCAAGCAGAGGCAAGGAGGTGGTGGTGGTACAAGGATAGGGTAGAGGCACAATAGAGGTAAGGGAGAGGTGGATTAAGGTGATCAAGAGGATCTGAGAGATTAATACCAAAAGGAATAAAAAGAGAGGGGGGATATGAGTTTCTAGACTATAGATAGAGTGTTTTAGGGTTTGAAAGTATGGTTTTAGGAAATGGTACACATGTGTTTTGAAACATTTTAAAATACATATAACATCTGTTTAAAAATGACATTATTGATAGTTTTAAACATTAGTTATGTAAAAAATGAAATTTAAAACCATATGTTTGAAGGTTATAACATTATTTTCCTTGTAACTAATGTTGAAATAAAATCATGTTGGTTACAAGGACATCAACACTAAAGGTTTGGCATGGAATCCAAAATTTCAACTAGTTATGGTACCTTTACAGATATATTCTCATTATATTTATATTACTCTACTTGTGTGATGATATGATCTGTGTTCCTTGGTGAGGTAGGGTTATTTTTTGATGTGTGGTAGGTAATGAGTTAGCTTGGTTGTTTATTTATTGAGGGTGTAGTATATGTTTTCCACATTGACACAAGCATCTTTGAAGAAGAACATGTTGAGTATACTTGTATGATAACCCCTATATTATATTTACCTTTTTGAAATATTTATAGAGTAGAGTTATTTATTGGATAAGACATTACTATATTTTGATGTGGTGATCTCTTGGTGTTGCAGTTGTAGCTATAGGAGTTATTCTTGGTATTTATCTTATAGATGGTGCCTTTTTTCTGTATGCATAATGCATTTTTGGGATTTTGGTTATTTTATATTATGGAGTTATTGATGAATTGTTTCATGGTTACTAAGATTTATGAGTCCAATTCCCCTCATATTTCATGATTTTTACTTTCGATGTTAGTCATTAACATATGGAATATTGGAGTTGGACTTTGAGAGTCACTTATGTCTTCACTACTGGCCTAGGTTGGGTATTATTAAGGATGTGTTAAAACAATATAAGTGTACATATCTAAATATATGTATTGTGTGTGTGTGATGAATATATATATAGCCATAAATTTATAGTTTATATATATATATATTAGAAAAAACACAAACACACCCACATATCATTTATAAAAATATAAATACATAAATATTATGAACATAAATAAATACATACATACATACATACAAATATATATATGTGTGTGTGTGTGTGTGTGTGTTCATGTGTGTTAAATATATTACAACATATATATATATAAACAATATAAAATACATACATACATATAGACTATAACGAATCTGATTTTTTCATTTATTGTTTTGGAATATTATATGGATTATTTTCAGAGCTAGGTACAAAGATGACAAGATATTCCATGACCCGATGTTCCTGAAATTAATTTTTTAAATATATTAAATATATTAAATTCATGTGCATACATTTTTCATGAAAGAGTGTAGTAAATTAGAAATGGAGTCTTAGAACATAAATCTAAGGCTTCTAATGAGTTCAAAGCATTTTTTTTACCATAGGCATGACATAACCTTGGAGAAGACGAGATGTTTGTGTTGGATGCGGTCATGGAACGATCTTTAAATTAATTAATTAATTTAATTAAACACCCTGACCTAGTAAAATCTAAATATAAATTCTCTTATGGTGAATTTTCATCCTTAGACGCATAACCCTGAAAACCTAGTGGAGCCATTGGAGAAAATTGGAGGGGTTTCCATTGATGAGTGATGATCATATCATTGATCATTGATCAACATGTGACGGAGCTCAATGATCTTTCCAGTGATAATGATACAAAATCATTTTTTGATATAAATTGATCCAAATTGAGGTAGAATGATGTTTTATTTGGATTATTTCCCCATATTCTATTTCTATAACATACCCAAACCAATCAACAAATAGATGTATTCACGGATCGATCTTATTGTAGGTATGGGATTATTTACGGGTATTATTGGGAGAATTTATTATTATTGATTAGATTTTCATTTTTCATTCTAACAAGAATGGATCAAGGAAAAATGAACATGGTTGTGGTTTGTTCCTCTTTTTCACATTTCTTGGATATCTCCCACCATTCTTCGTTTATTGCGGGTAATTCCTTTAGCCCAAAGTTCGACAAATACAAGTTAATCAATCTTTTCACACCCGTTTCATAAAGAAATGGGTTGATATCACAGATATGAGTTTATATCAACAATGATATCAATAAACAATGATTATTTGAGACTGTATTGGAGTTTATTCATGTGGGATAGACGTACGACTATCGAGAGATGCAATAGAGGGATTTACCATGAATTTTGGTGGCCGGATTTTGTTGAGCGGTGATAATAGGGATTGGAGGCACAAAATCCACACTTCCTAGCATGATTCATGGAATAATTGGAAGTTGAAGGACTGGTAGATGATTTGGGAGGAATAACCATGGGTTCTATGAAATTCCATAGAACATGGCATGTAATTCAGGATTACATGATGTGTGGGGACCAAAGTGCAGTTCTAGGGTTTCCATGAGAAGATAAATATCACATGATGTGTGACCGCTACCAAAAGTCATGTGACCCTTTATTGGAGGCTTGGAGTGTACCTTGGAAGGTACATGATCATGGGTACCAGCATGGATGGCCATACATGGACGCATCTAGATAGACACAGATACAACCATTCAAACATGGACACGACCATGAGTACATGGGCTCAGACATGCCAAGTACTCAGGCACAAACATGGTCATAGTCTGTGATACATGGTTAGGACCTAGTGTTGAAGGGACATGCTGTGTACAATAAAAACACACCATGTACCCCTTTCTTGATGGCTTATATACCTTTTCCTCTTTATCATAGACTAGTTTCATTAGGGAATGTTCCCTTGATCCATTCCTAGAGGGTTAGTATAGAATCGAATCCTTCACTTAGGATAATGATAAATTCAGAGGGAATAATTGGATAGAGTTGTTGGAATCCTTCGGTGAGTACTAGAAAGAGAACTTATGTGACCATTTTTACCTAGGTGGAGTTCTTGGTATCATCATAAACAACACTATACATGCATCGATCCTCTACTTAGCGGGTTATCACATATTGATTTGTAGGTATAACCCATGGACTTGGGTGAGATACTCATCTGTTTATCATTCTCTAAAGACTTCTAATGTATACATCTTATGGTGAGACCCAATGAACAGTACATCTCGAAAATACTCCATCAATGCTATCTGTCTGAGGGTGTGTGTTATCCCATACAAGTTCTACATGCATCCTTCATATAGGATTCCTAGGATGTCATTATGGTAGTGAATTTACCTTGAGAATGTGGGTATTTTTTTATTATATCTGAATATTATTATTATATGTGTTGTATTCATATACCTGTGATGAGATGACTATTAATTCTTGATGTTATATTTTTAGTGATTTCAGGGTATCCTACTAGGTTTTGTTATAATAACCCCTAAATGGAATTTTACTGCACATGTTGTATATTATTCATATGATAAAACTTTTGATGTTGTCTATGAGGGAATAGAACTAGGAAGAGCTTAGTGGGATGGATAAACTATGGTGTGTTCCTACAGTTTCATTTGACAGCAGTCCCCTTCTATACTTTTATGGTTGACTTGTTTTTAGATTCATTGTGGTGGGATTGTATTTATACCTTTTTCTTTCCATTACT
This sequence comes from Viscum album, assembly GCA_963277665.1. NCBI lineage: Eukaryota > Viridiplantae > Streptophyta > Magnoliopsida > Santalales > Viscaceae > Viscum > Viscum album. The sequence goes on along the minus strand of OY728119.1, from coordinate 284,023,368 downwards.
TGTTTTTGTACTCTGATGGTGGTATTTATATATATACTTTCATGGTTTATTAGTTTTTTTTAAATTTCATCATTTTATAGTCTTGGAGATGTGTGTGTGTGTACATATACATTAGGATAAGGCCTCCCATATGAGTGATATTTCTAATCAGCATTAGTATTCAACCCCTGGCCTATTGGAGGTAGGATTGGGGTAGTCAAAACATGTGCCCCATTGGGAAGGGTCATGATATAGTGGTATCAAAGTTAGTCAGTTATACCTTAGGACTGAAGTCTATCAAATTAGTTTGAGGCAACATTGTTAAGTTTTCAAGTTCAGCTTTTAGGATAGAGACTCTTGTGTTGGTGCACTAGGTGATGTTTTCATACACTAAGACTCTGATCACCTACTGACTTCACTCCTATCATGTTGTGTGAAAATATAAAATTATTTTCTTAATGTAGCACATAGGGTGACCGAGGTCCTTTCACTTGAGGTGCTTCTCAGTTGCTTCACCTACTTAATCTAATTCACCTAAACTACTTTTTTATAGAAACAATTGAATTAAATGATTGGGTTTTTGATTAATTCCTAAAATATCATGTAAAAATACAATTAAAACTTAAAATAACATGAAATTCTAACAAAATAAAATTAGAAATAAAGAACTTGGTCTTAGGTTCAGTTTTGGGATCCATCATTACTCTCTTTTTTTTTAGTTTAATAATCAATTCATAGAATATCATAATAAATTACTATACTTTTATTCATAAATTGAGAAATATCTAATGACTTAAGAAATATCAATTCCACTACCTCTTGTAATCAAGGTTGATAATACACCTTAGTCGAGGGTGTGTCATCTTCCTAGACCCAGCTCAATTGAATGTCATTTCATCCATTGATTGGATCAACTCCGTCATATGAAGAGCTAACCAATAAAGAGATAGAAAATATATTAAACATAAGAATAGAAATAAATTTGAGGTTCATGTCCTATGGGACATTCACCACACCCATTCATGCCACTCTCATCTATAAAAATATAAAATAAATTATATGAAAGAATTTATGAACACCTTAACCACCCTTGGGCCAAGCCTCGAGTCAGTCTCCCATTATGAGTAGTAAGAGATTAAATAGTGGATAGAAATAAGATAAGAATAATAAGAAGAGAATAAAAATAATAAGAAAGAGGATGATAAATGAAAAATAAGTTAAAACACATGAAATCAGAAAATAAAAAATGATTAATATGAGGAAGATAGAAAGATAAAAATAAAATAAAATTTATTGAGAAAAGAAATATGGACTCAATTTTAGAATTAGGAGAAGAATAAGAAGGATAAGAGAAGAAGAATAGGGTTGGATACCTTATTCATTGGGGAAACCCTTTTTCATGTCGTGCATGGCTTTAGTTCATTGTTTAATGGGGTGTGGATGTGGTAGCGACAAGGTTGAAGAAACAATGACAATATCAGTATCCTTCTTCATTCAACCTTAGAAGTGGATGGATGAATCTCGAGGTAGAATTAAATGGGGTCATTCTATGGATCAAAGTGGATCCTAGGTGGTGTGGAGGAATGATAGTGGGATATGGAGATCGAGATCAAGTTCTTTAGCTCAACCATGGTGGATTCCGGGTGATGTAGGTGGTGGTCAATGAATTCAAGAAGCAGAGACATGGTAGCACGAGGAAGTGTGTACAAGATGAGTGAGGTGAGGTGGGATTTCAAATGATGTGAATAGAACCAAAGAAGAGTAGTCTCACATTAAATAGTAGACTCAGGTGTGCACTATTATATCGACCAAGGTGTAGGAGAACCATCCAATATCACCTGCTGTTGGGATGGGCTCCCACATGACACTACACAAATGGGCCACACACACTGTGTAGCCCTAGTGGGATTCATCCCACCTCTAATCACTAAAGGATTCACCACCAATTGGACACCATATGAGCTTGATTCCCCCGTGCCCTACTAGAACTTGAGCTGGCCTCCCAACTAGGTAACATGGTCAGTCGTCCCTATGAAAGGCTGGATATGATACTTTGTCTCTAGTAAGTTGAGGGATAGCTAGCCTGCATAAATTTATTGGTACCTGAAAAAATGATAACACTTATCAAATACTTGAAAAAATATTTATTATATAAATTTAATAATAAAAATTCCCAATAAAATTCCATAAAAATTTAAAACTTTTAAAACTCCTCTGTTTATTCCATTTCAATTCATTTAAACTCCTCAAATATAAATTCCAACTTTTAAGTAAAATAATATAATTCATGGTCGTTAGGATAAAAATTCATTTAGAACCATTAAAAATCAATTAATAATATGAATGAAATTTGTGTGTGTCAAATACCCCCACACTTAAACCATTATTGTCCTTAAGAATAAAATCTCAACAAGTAAAATAAGAGGACACCGATGTTATCATTATTAAAATTTCAATGTAATAAAATAAAAAAAATCAACGTCAAATAAAAATTTCTAAAATACACAGAAAATATACATTAAATTTACCATTTTCTAAAGAGACATTCAATTCAAGTATTTTAGTTTATCCCTTTTGAAAATGGTCTAACTTCTTATTTCATCCATTAAAGTTCCTCAATGTATTATTATTAAGTATTAAAGATCATGATCTACCTCTCTTTTGTATATTTTCACTCATATATCATGATGTATTTCAAGTCGATTTATGCTCATATCATGACAACATGCTTCTTATCCATCAGCTTGTAAAATAACTACGTTTTCCACTTTGTAAATAAAAAAGGCATATAAAATATTGAGGAATTTTTCATCAATTTTTAGATGACTTTGAAGATTCAGGTTATTAGGATTTTATGTTTAAAAATTAAGGATAAATGAGAAGTTTTTTATCATAAAGTTTATAACATGATATCATAAGTAAAGGTGTAATGATATTCTCCCCTTAAATTTATAACACATAAAACTTCCCCCAAAAATCAAAGAAAAATTCATAATCAAATAATTAATAATGAATTATTTGTTCACCCTCTTGATTTTTTTCCTACCTTTATAACTTTTTTATTCCTTTTCAAAGTAAAATTTCATTTTTTTTCTTTTTAAAAATTTATGCTTATAATAAACCTCACATCCACCACCTAACCACATATGATAAAAATAATTGGTCCATTAATGGTGATTTTTTATTCTTTTAATGATAAGGTCTTCTCAAAATATGCCTAAATCATTTTAAATGTGTTTTTGTATAGTCATGTCATTGAAAAACTCAAATGAAAGTTCTATATAGTGACATGTCCCAATATCACTCAAGAAATATGATCAATATAAATAGGAAGTACTTGATATAGAAATCCTCTCAAGAATGGGATATATAACATTAAAAAATAACTTAAGGCATGGTTAAAAATAATAAATAAATTCACCTGAATTTTAGAAATTCAAAGCCTGAAAAATGTTTAAGAAAATCTCATTTACAAGTATTAATTAATTCCCTCAAATCATGAGTCCTCATTTTAATGGCGATGCTTCACTTTAATAATCCAAATCTCCATTTTAATCATTAATTATCATTATAATTGAAATATAAAATCTGGAATCACATGATTCATTATAAACTCATGTCTCATAGATAAGTCAAGTAAAGCATAAATTCAAGCACGGGCATAAAAATCCCAGTTTAAGGCCCAAATAAGTAGTTGAATAAAATGTAGAGATCTTAAAAGATAAATATTAAAAGTGACCTCACTTTACCATGAAGCTCAGTCCTATTTCCTCCTTGACTATTTGAGGGGTTCTTTCTTCCATCATGAAAATATAAAACAATATTACTCAATTAATCACAATGAACATGTCATTTAGGCTCAAAAAGATAAGAGAGAGTGGTCCGTATGCTGAAATAAATCCCAAAAAAATGAAATCTGGATTCCTAGAAATAAATTAAAGGGATAAGTCTTGGTATAATCCCCCAATTGAGACCTAAATTTTTATTGCCTCCAAAATGCAATACCAACTATTATTCATAGTCAGTTGGTGGATGGAGATTCTTGGATTTGAACAACCACATGTTAATTTTACCAACTTCAATATCTTTAATCCTGGTGAGGAATGATATATGTATAGAGTATATTGGATCCTCTCCCTTATCAATTAGGTATATCTTTCATGGAGAGGGTAGGATGATGTATGGATCATCCTCCTTCTTGGTTTCTAATTATACAACCTCCTCTTCCTTTTCTAGAGTTATCTCAACATGGGCTATATGAATTAAATAATCAACGATAAAGTAAGAAGATATTTTTACCTAAATAAAATTTAAATTTGAATTAATAATAAATTTATCCATTTAACATGATCATCCACTATCTTTATTTCCTCAGGCTTAGAAACTTGGACTTCCATAAGGGATTCCTCAAATGTATGTTCATTAAAATCAGAGAGCTCCATGTGTTCCTTAACAAGTGCATGTCCAGTTTCCTTATCATCCTCCAGGGCATAATAATAGTCAACCGATTCTATAGAATCAAAAAAACAGGGGGTTATAATCAATTCAGTTTCAATGGAATTAAATTATTTTGAGTTCAATGATGTATCATCTCCTCGAGTTGGTTTAGATTGAATATATTCTTCAGTGGAAAGTGCCTCTTGGAGTTAAGTATTAACACATGGTGGTAGGTAGTCAGACTCCCCCATTCATTCTTAAAATACCACCACTTGGGTGGTTTCTTCCTTTAATGGTGTTGGTTCTTATTCTTTAAAGAGATCAAGTTATTCTTCACACTCATTCAAGAAGTTATCCAAATATTGTTTATCTCCCATATATAGACCAGGTTCAGGTTTCTTCATCAATGTATGAACATATTAAAATTATCTTACCATTTTATACCTATGTAATCCATAGTATTGATCATTCTTTTGATTCGTTAATTTATATCAATATTATCAAATTCTTTTTATTGATATTGCACCTATGATAAATCTTTCCATGTAGAATAATAGTAGTTTGGATAAATCATGGGAAAATATTTTTTTATGATTTTTTTAATTAAATGAAAACCATCTAAAATGTCAAAATGAAAAAAGTAAGCAAACTAATGATTAGATCCCTCAAAATGGCACCAGTTTTTACCACACACCTATCATAGGGTGTGGAAAAAGAAAACTATTTTCATAATATATAGGATGACCAGGGTTGTCTTACTTGAATATGTTTTCATTTTATTATCCTACTTAATCTAATTCAAAAAAACTATTTATTTTTTTATAAAAACAATGGAATTAGATGATTGGGTTTTTTATTACTTCATAAAATATTGAAAGGATATTAAAAAAATTTAAACTTAAAATAACATGAAATGATAGAGAAATGAAATTATAAATAATGAAATTGGTCTTAGGTTTGGTTTTGTATTTCATCATCATCATTCTTATTTATTTGTTTAATTTTAGTTTGATAATCCAATCATGAAATCTCATGATTAATTACTATCCTTTTATTTTGAAATTTTTAAATCTTTAATTCCTTAAGAAATATCAATTCCACCTCCTCCTATAATCAAGGTAGATGACACACCTTGGTCGAGGGTGTGACATCTTCTAGGAACCATCTCAATTGAATTTTTTTTCATCCATTGATTATCTCAACTCCAACATTTACAGATCTAACCAATGATGAGAGGGAAAAGTGATTATAAAAATAGTAGAAATAAATTTTAATTTCACATCTGAAGGGATTTTATCCACACCCATGCATTCCACTATCATCTATCACAAACATAAAATAAAATTTAAGAAAGAATTCTAGAACACTATAACCTCCCCTGGGTCAAGCCTCAGGTCAGCCTCCCATTATTGGGAGTAAAAGATTACTTTGTGGATAGAAAGAAGAGAAGATGAGTAAGAAAATAATAAAAATAAAAATAATGATGATTAGAAAATAAGAAGAAGTTAAAAAACATGAAATCAAAAAATAAAAATTTAATAAGATAGGGAAGATAGAAATAATAGAAATAAAATAAAATGAATTGAGAAATAAAAAATTGATATAATTTAGAATTAAGAGAAGAAGAATAAGAGTAGAAGAAGAGGGGTGGTTCAATTTGAAGAAAAATTAATGGATATTATTTATAAAATATAAAAACTTAAATAATTACAATTATAAAATAAATAAAAATAAAAAAAATTAAAAGAAATAAATGGAAATGAAAACAGGGAAGAATAAAAATGCAGCATGGCACCTTAGGTGGCTTCCCTCCTAGAGTGTATGATGATCCCATTATTTTGGAAGTGGATACACTCTTTTATAGGCCGAGGAAGAGCCTTATCCTCTTCTTTGGTCCCTCAATTCTCACTATCCTTTAGGAGTTTGAATATAGGTAATATTTTTATATTCCCATGAGACCCTTGGTTAATTCTTTTAATCACCCAAATATTTAGGGTTTCCAAGTTTTGCAGTGGACTGAGTTCCATGGGTGCTTCTCTTTTTCATGTCGTGCATGTATTCAGTTCATTTTTGCATGGAGTGTGGATGTGGCAATGAAAAGGTTGAAGAAAAAATGATAGTGTCAGTATTCTTTATCCAGCCTTTGAAGTGGAAAAATGAAACTCGAGGTAGGATTAATTGGAGTGATTTGATGGTACGGAGGGGATCAATGTTGGTGTGGATGTGAAATAGTGTGGGATGGAGATTGAGACTGAGCTTCTCTGGAATGGCCATGGTGGATTATGGGTGATGCAGGTGGTAGATGGAGTTATCAAGCAGTGGTGCTGCGGTGGCATGAGGCGGTGTGTTTTGGCTGAGCAAAGTGAGCCAAGATAATAAACGATGTAAAAATTGCTAGAGGCGAGTATCCCCATATCAAATCATATGATGGGGTGTGTGTTAGTATATCAACCAAGATGCAGGAGCACCATCCAAAACAACCATCTGTGGGGATGGGCTCCCGCAAGACACTACACACACATACCATGTGCACTATGTATCCCATATGGGATTCAACCCACCTCTACTCCTACCCATAGTCACCACCCATGGGCCACCACATAGGCTTGATCTCCCCATTACCTACCATAGATCAAGCTATAATTTCCACTAGTCACCATGGATGGATGACCTAGTGAAGGGCTAGCTATGTGACTGGATATCTGTTCAGTTGAGGGATATATTACCTGTATATATTTATTTGTACCTAGAAAAATGGTAACACTTAGAAAATATTTGAATAAATCATTCTTAAATAATGTTAACAATAAAAATTCCCAATTAAATTCCATAAACACTTAAAACATTCAAAACTCTTTTTTTATTCCATTTCAATTAATTTAAAGTCCTCAAATATAAATTTACACAGTTAAGTAAAAAATTAGAATTCATAGGAATTTAGATAAAAAATTCCTTGAAAACTATTGAAAATTGATTAAAAATATGCATGAAATTTGTATGTGTCACCTGCCTTTTGACTTGGTACATGTAGACTCAATTTGTAGGAAAAACATGGGTATATGTATCATATAGAAATGGGTTGTGGTTTTCATGTCCTTCTTGAGTCATCTCTCTAGATATAGTCATTGATCCTGGTGCATCTTTTCTATTTTATGATGCCTCCATGAAATATGAAAGCTATGATTCAATATTAGGATCACAAGAATGATCCACTGAATGATGAGGAATTGATATAGGGACATGTTCTGGAGGTGTTACCTTCAAGCGGCACACCAGTTGTACCACCACCTATCGATAAACATATGGTACCTGTGGTACTAGAAGATGAGGTGCACATGGATAAACATTCTTCAGGAGTTTCCATGATAGTGACCCCTTAGGTTTTGAGGTGATCCCTAGCCCAAAATCAACTACTGAGGGGCTTGAGGCGGTGACATGTGTTTTCTGTCTTTTCAGGATACTAAAAGATCAGGTGGTGGTTCTAGATGTGAGCCTTATAGATGGATCTATAAGATGATTTTGGTGTTTAGTAACCCATTCATATGTTGAGGTGACTCTATCATGGTCAGAGTTTGAGTGCCTTTTAAGAGAGGATTTTTCTCAAGATACATTGAGGGGTTTACGCATCTAGGAGATTCTATAGCTTCATCAGGGTAGTACGATTATGGATGAGTATTCATCGAGGTTCACCGACCTCTATAGGAACTTGATGAATATAGTTTTTGATCGGTTCTTTTGAGATCATACCTTCTGGTGAGGACTATGTAGAGACATCTGATCCAACATTATACCTCTATGCATTCCTACATATGATGGGGTGATCTAAAGTACCTTTGTAGTCGGGATTTTCTTGGCTAAGCAGACATAGATTGTTGTTATCGGTATTGGGAACACAAAAGCATATACTTTGACATTAGGTATTTGATGTTAGACTTAGGGACTTGGATGTGCTATATGTTTTAGGTGGAGATTAAAAGATATAAGGTCTATGGTTTAGGAATCATAGGATAGGTCCAGTCAAGCTAAGGAGAGACAATGCTACTCTTGTGATGGTCGATGAAATTTTGGATGAGATTTTATAACCCTTCGTATGACTGATAGAGAGAAAGTGGATGGGACAACTTAGAAGAGAAAATGATAGGAGTAGATAGGTCTGTAGGATATCAGACATGGTAGAGGAGTTGGGAGAGTAGCTTTATATGGTAGACATTTTTCTTTGTTACCACCACCACCACCAGGTGGTCCATGCCAGACTCATAGAGTTAGGGGATAGGGGTGAAGGTAGCTGTATGCAGTCGAGGCTTATAACCCAGAGGCTCCAGGGATTATATGAGATACGATCTATTTTTTTCTACCATATCTACAATACTGATAGACACAGGTGAGAGTCATTCCTTTATTTCCACTTATGTTTTTTTGAGACTTAGAGATTTTTATTGAGCATTTGGTTTAACCCTTACACTTAGAGACTCATATTAGAGATGACTGAGTGATCACACACTTGTGCCAATGGCATGAACTAAATCTTGTAGGTGATATTTTTGTTTGGAATATCTTTTTAGTAGTGATGAGGACTTATGACATCATCTTAGGTATTAATTGTTCATATATTGTTCATTCCCACATATACTATTTCTGGTAGAGTTTGTGGTGTGTCTTCAATGACGAGTCTAGGTTTTACTTTTTGTGTGAAAAGAAAACCCAGGGAGTGCAGGATGGACTCATGAATAGTAGGGTGAATCCAATTACTCATCATTCGGCTATCATGACCCTTAGTGTAGTGGATTCTATGAGTTTTTAGTTTCCTGTAGTAGTGGAAGAGTATGAGGATGTATTTCCTGAGGAAGTATTAGACTTACCTACCCACATAGAAATATAATTTTTCATTGATCTACACCTTGGGATGACCCTAATATCTTTAACAGTATATCATATGGCTCCTTTAGAACTTCACGAGCTGAGGGTGTAGTTTAATGACTTGTAGAGAAAGTGATTCATTAGACCCATTGTTTTACCCTGAGTAGCCCTAATTTTGTTATCCAATAATGAGTATAGGAGATTGAGGATATGTGTGTAATACCATCACCTAAACTAGGTTACCATAAAGAAAATGTATCCACTACCAAAAATTGATGAACTCTTTGATCATTTGAGGGGGGAATGAAGGTTCTCAAAGATTTACCTTAGATCAATCTATAACAAGTTGAGAGTATAGGATGAGGATATACTGAATAAAACATTCTAATGTCTCTACAATCACTATGATTACTTTCCGATTCCCTTTGGCATGATTAATTCCATAGTAGTGTTCATGGGACACATGAACTGGGTATTTCATCCGTTCTTAGACCATTTTGTGGTAGTTTTTATCGATGATATCCTAGTGTATGCGATGTCCAAGGAAGAGCATGAGAGACACTTAAGTATGGTTCTCTATGTACTCATACATCTTTAAATTTATGAGAATCTCTTGAAGTTCTATTTCTAGATTTAGGAGGACTAATTGATGGTACATGTTGTCTCAGTAGATTTTGTATCAGTGGACCTGGTGAAGGTTGAGGCAATTTTAGCTTAGGAGTCCCCCAAGAGAATGATGGAGGTGTAGAGCTTCCTTGGTATGGAAGGATATTATCAAAGATTTAGACATGATTTATATAGGATATCATCTCCCTTTACATATTTGATCTAAAAGGGTAATCCTTACATGTGTATAGAGAGGTACCAATAGGCTTTCCAGGAGCTGAGGTAGAGATTAACAAGTGCTCCAATATTGAGATTGCAATATGATGGTGTTGAGTATGTAGTGTTCTGTGATGAATCAAGAATTGGGTTTGGTTTCATTTTTATGTAGAGGTAGGCAGTGATTTCCTATGGTTCACATAAATTGAGACCACATATAAAGAACTACATGACCCATTATCTTGAGTTATCATTGGTAGTATTCTCACTAAAGATGTAGAAAAACTACCGCATGGGTGAGTGGTTTATCATCTATTTTGAAAAAAAGAGTCTCAAGTATATATTCTTTGAAAATGATATTAACTTGAGATAGAGGTTATTAATAGAGTTCCTCGAGGATTATGACTTCAATATTTTCTATATTCCTAGAAAGTGGAACATGGTAGTAGATTCTATCAACAGGAGATCTTATTCGTAGTTGTTGAGTGATACGTTGAAGTAGTTGGACTCATTATAGATATACTTTATGGATGGGTATTTATAATCTTAACTCCAATTTATGGTTGTTACCCATCCTCTTGTACATTAATTCAGGGAGATAAATATTAGATATACTAACTATGAGACCCTATGTGCTCAGATATCGACTGGACATGCTATTGATGAATTTTATGAAGTTGGGGAGCATGTCATTTCTTCAAAAAACACACAATGGTACCAATTAAATTGTTAGATTAGGTTCTGATATAATATCATACATATACTTTGGAGGTACAATTAGGTGTTGAAAAGATGTACCAGGACCTCCAATGTCAGTTTTGTTGGTTAGGGATGAAAAAGTAAGTTGTATAGTTTGTCTCTTGATGCCTTAATTGTTAGTAAGTGAAGTATAATCCCTTGGTTCTAGTAGGTTTAGCTCATCCACTTGAGGTACTAGAGTGGAAGTGGTATGAGATATCCATGGACTTCATGAAGGGGTTTCCACATATGTATCAGGGACACGGTCCTATCTGGGTGATCATATACTGACTCATAAGGTGAACCACTGCATATCTATTCAGAATCAAAGTTTGGTAGAGATCTTAGGATGCCTCTATGTGAAAGAGATAGTAATATTCCATGGAGTTACCTTGATGATTGTTTCTAACCTTGATTCTTACTTTACAAGTCAGTTATGTAATGGATTATAGGAGGATTTTGGGAATCAACTACACATGAGAACAAATATTCACCCCCAGACTGATGTCCATACCGAGTGAACTATTTAGGTTATGGAGGCCATGCATCAAGCTTGCATGTTGGACTTTGGAAATAGTTTGGAGGACCATGTACCACTAGGTGGAGTTTTTATACAACAACAAATACCATTCCACAATCAGTATGGCACCATTCAAGCCCTTATACGGGTGACCCTGCAGTTTACCAATATGTTGGACTGAATCAGGAGAGTTGGCACATATGGGACTAGAGTTAGTGTGAGATACTACATAGATGGGGTAGATCATTCTGAATTGAATGTTAATTGCACAAAGCTGTCATAAGTCCTATGCAGAACGATGAAGGATGTCGTTAGAGTTCAGGGAGGGAGACCATGTGTTCTTATGGGTTTCACCTCAACATGGATTATGGAGATTTGTATGGGGTGGTAATATTTCTCTGAGATTCATTATCTCTTTCTAGATACTATGTAGAGTTGGTGAGGTGGATTACCACTTAGATCTACCACCACAGTTAGACCAGGTATATGACATCTTCTATGTGTCACAACTACGGAGGTATGTGCACGATCCATCACCTGTTATCGATTGAGGTGGGATGGAAATCGAGGATGGAGCTACAATTATTGATTACCCAGTAGAGATCAATGATTGGTATGAGAGGATCCTTCATATAAAATTTATTCCCTTAGTGCATGTCTAATGGAAACATGGGAATGTTTAGGTAATAACCTGGGAGCAAAAGACTTAGATGCATGAATAGTACCCACACTCTTTGTGTAGTCTTTTGTTTGGATTTATGGGACATAATTCCCCAAGGTTAAAATAATATAATGACTTTCAATGTATTGTTTTGGAATTATATATGAATTTTTTTTGGAGCTAGTCATGGAGACGTCATGAGATTCTGAGGCTCAGTGTACCCGGAATTAATTTTTTAAATATATTAAATTCATGATCTCACAATTTTTCTGAAAATTTTGAATAACTTCAAAACTAAGGATTCAAAAATATGAGGCCTATATTTAGTTTAAAGGATGATTTTTACCCTAGGTGTGATATAATATTTATGTGCGTTGGACGTTTAGGTTGGGAGCGATCATGGACATATGTTAAAATAAAATAATTTAAGAAACTAATTTATTAAACTAATTACACGGGCATAATAGACTCTTAGTATAAATTATCTTATGATGAATTTTACAGGTTAGCTGCATAACCCAACAAATATAGAGGATCCATTGGAGACTATTGGGGGAGTTTCCATTGGTGAGAAGAAACTAAATTTTGGATCATCGATCTATGTGTGACAAAGCTTGAAGATCTTTCCAATGATAATAATACATAATTTTTATTCACAAGAAATTGATCTAAATTGAGGTAATATGATATTTTTTTTGGATTCTTTCCCCATTTTTTATTTTTTTGACAAACATGAACCAATCGACCAACAGATTGATTCACAGATCAGTTGTATTGCAGGTATGAGATTATCTATGGGGATTATTTGGAGAATTAATTTTTATTCATTATATCTTCATCTTTGTTATAATGAAAACATATCGAGTCAAACCAAACAAGTTCTAGGTTCATTACTCTTTTGTGTGTTTTTTTATTTCTCCCACCATTCTTAGTTCATTTTGGACAATTTATTTGGCCCTAAGTTCAACAAATACTAGTTAATCAATCGTTTTACACCCATTTCTTGGTTCAAAAGGTAGATATCACATATATGTTTTTGTATTGATGATGAGATCAAGATAAAATGATGGATTAAGACCATATTTGAGTGTAATTGTTCAGGATCGACGTGCATCTACCATGATATTAGACTGCGAGATTTCCCATGAAATTTGGTGGAAAACTTCTGACAAGCAGTGATGAAAAGTGTAAGAAGAACTAGATGCACACTTCTCAGTGTGATTAATGGCCTGATAGGAAACCAGAGGAGTGGGAAATGACATTAGAGGAAGAACCACAATTTCTATGTAATATCACAAAAAACGGCATGTAATCCAGGATTAAATGGTGTGTGGGGCCCTAACTGTGGTGTTAGGGATTCCATGAGAAGAAAAATATCACACGGTGTGTGACCTTTGTCACACAACATGTGACACTTTCTTGGTGGCTTAGAGTGTACCTGGGAATGTACATGGGTGTGGGCACAGGCACAATTGGTTGTACATGGACACAGACACAACTAGGAAAATGCAGACACAGCCATGAGTACATGGGATCAGACACGATGTGTACTCAAGCACATACACGATCATGGGTCATGATACATGGGAAGGAACTAGTAACGAAGGGAAATTATGTGTACAATTAGTACAATCTATGTACCCCTTCAAGACGACTTATATCCCTTATCCTCTTCAACTTGGGAAATTTTCTCTAGGGCGTGTTCCCTCGATCCATTCCCTGATGGTTAGTATGGAATCATGTCTTACATATAGGATGATGATCCGTTTAGTGGGTCTACTTGGATAAAGTTGGAATCCTTTTTTTAGGTCCATAGTGAGATCCTCTATCATCATCTTTCCCTAGGTGGGGTTCTTGGTATCGTCGTGACCAAAAATACGCGAGCATCGATCCTTAACTTAGAGGGTTATTCCAGATTGAGTTGTTGGTATACCCCATGATCATGGGTGTGATATTCATCTATGTACAATTCTCTTAAGAATTATAGTATACAAATATTATAGTGAGACCTAATGAGTCATACTTCTCAGACAGACGCCATTATTTCCATCTAACTTGTGGAGCATGTTCTTTTGAACGAGTGCTATGTGGAACCTTAGAGAAGGATTCTTAGGCTGGAATTACAGTTGTGACTTTACCTTGAGACTATAGTTGTTTTTTGGATATATATGAATATTCTTATTATATGTGTTCTACAAATATATCTTCGATGAGCTAACTATTATTCTTGATGTTATATGCTTTGTGATTTTAGGGTGTCATATTGGGTATTGTTATACTCACCCTTGCATGGGATTTTCCCACATGTGTTATGTCTTATGCAAATGATCGACCTTGTAATGGATCCCTAGAGGGACCAGGACCAGACAGAGAATAGTGATCTAGATAGACCAATATGTGTTCCTATGGTTTTATTTAACATCAATATCCTTATATACTTTTAGGTTGGACTTGTTTTTAAATGATGAATTTTTGAGGTATGCATGCATGGTTTATTAGTTGTTTTACATTTCAACATTTTACGGGCTTGAATGTGTGTGTGTGTGTGTGTGTGTGTGTATAAGTACATTAGATTAAGGCCTCCCATGTGAGTGATATTCTTACTCGGTGCTAGTGATCATCCCCTGGCTTATTAGAGGAAGGCTTGAGGTAGTTGCGACACAGACCCCATTGGGATAGATATATACATAAATACATACATACATACATAAATATTTATGCATATATATACATACACAAATATATTTATACTTATATATATATAACATATTTTTTTATTAATATGTGTGTGATTTCACATTTGTGTATAATATATTTACTAAAAGAATGTGTGTCTACACACACAAATGTGTAAAGGAAGAAGAGTGCTGAAAAACATCATAATTTACAAAAATAAGAACTTTTGATTTACATGGATCTTATTTGATATCAATTTAATGTAAAATAGGATGAGGTTCAGTGGAGCATCATTACAAAGTTATGTTTCAGTAGGGGTTCTAGAAAATAAGAAGATATTTATTATGAAAAATGAAAAAACAATGAACAGATGAAAATAGGTGAACAAAAAGGGTACCATATAAATCCATTAATATGTGATAAATATATGGAAAATTCATTATATGAATACATATCACGCCAATAAGAATACTACAATAGGTGTAAAAATGAACAAAATAAAAATAGGTGAACAAAAAGGGTATCATTTCATGCAAATATGTAATAAATACAATGGTAATGAAATGAAAATATGTGACCAATAAATTTGTTATCACATGATAATATATTTTTTATCCACCTCTACATTATGGTAAGTATAAAAGAAAAATTAGACCGGATTCCATTTAACCACTTTAGTGGCTTTGTGGTACGTTGTGAAGTTTAAGGATTGTATAGAGATGGGGTTTTAGTGTAAAATGGAAAAAAACACAAAACAAAAAAATGATGATTAAAAAATATAATTGTTATCATTAAATATGAAAATGGGATATAGATTGAAATTATAAATTGATAAAAAGAGCGGGATGGGGAATTTCGGGGTGACTGGTGTGGTGACTGGGGAATAAATGGAATCATTATAGGATTGTTCAGTTAATAGAAAAGGATTCCTTTATTCCTAATTCTATCCTCCTTAACATTATATTAATTTATTTTTTTATATTTTAGAATTCATTTAATACTGTTTATTTTAATATTTAAAAAATAAAAATTATTTATCTTATTTTAAAAAAATATAATTAAAGAAATAAGTTTAATATTCAAAATTATTTTAATTATTTTTTTAAAATAAATAAAAAAATTTCTATAATAAGAATAATAAAATTAATATAAATAATATATATCATAAATTTTTATAATAATAATCATATAATAATTTTTAAGGATATATTCTAATAGAAAAAACTAAAAACTAAAATAGTTTACTTCAAAGATTTATAAAAATAAAGTAGGACTTAAAAGATAACCTATAAAATTTTAATATATATATAGATATATTTATATATTAAAATGTTTACAGTAAATAATATTTAGTGAAAACATAAAAAAATACACACATATGTGCTCAAATAAAAAATAACTAGTCATAAAAGATCAAAACATATCATTGAAAAATTTAAATAAAAGTAATTAAAAGGAGACAAACAGAAAAATCACAAATACTGTATTAAACAACATGACATGATAACATATAATAACCATAATCTAACATGATAAAGAAAATAGAGAAAACAAATTCAACATTAAAAAACAATGCTTGATTGACAAATTAAAATTATAACACATACGACTACAAACAACTGATCTAATAATCAGGTAAATTAGATGGACTTCCACCAATGTTGTCAAAATATTAAAAATAATTTGTTGTTGAAGGTGTTTTGCAGGAGTCTTATGTCATGACCCAAACCAACGAGGCTAGAACCATAACCACCCCAAGAATGCCTCTATAGGCTAGGGCTTGGCGACAAGAATCGAAAGGAATATCTAACATGGGAAGAATTTTTACTAATTTACCTATACACACACACCCAACCATGTCAATGAAAAAGTGTATTGGAATAATAATAAAATGTTGCAAAAACTAAAATATGAACATAGTATAAGAAACCTATAGGGCGTAAAAGGGGATGGTAGTAAAAATTGAAAGTAAATAAGAAAAATACATGCCCAACAAGAAATATCTCCCAACCTAACAAACCTAGAAAGTCAAAGAAATAATGAGAGAACCCATATCCTAATCTCCAAGCTCGGACCACCATATGCAGTCCAATGCACCAGGTATCCCAATGATCTTTTGTAGTCATCGTTGACTTTTATATCATCTATATAATACATGAAACGTGTAGGAAAATATCATATATGGGTGATTATATATATACCTAGTAGAACACCTTGGAAGATAAAGGGGGAGCTGTAAGAGGCACGATAAGAAAAGAAAGTAAATAACTCAACCGAAAGAAAGAGTGTAAAAAAATACAAAAAAATGGGAATATATATATATATATGTATACATATATTATCAAAACAAAGAAACCTAAATGATAGAGAAGGTATATAAATATTCTCAAACGAAAGAAACCCAAATGATAGAGAAGGGGATCTCCATCTCATAGCCTAACCCAGGAAAGAGTGCCAACAGTTCCAGAAGGTCCATCATTGATGCCTAACATGTCACACGTCGACCCAGTAGGAATATCCTAGTCAAGATACACCTCACCATTATGATAGACAGTTGATGGAAACAATATCAAATTAGAGGACCCATGACCTAGTACAATAGAATGGTTCCACTCAATAGTTGACAGAGGAACCATTCCCTGCCCAGAAGGAGGGTTCCACTCTAATGGTTGAGGACCCATGCCCTGAATCCATAACAGGGTTCCAATCATGTAATTGGTAGGGGAATCATGCCTAGAATAGCTAGAGGGTTCCACTCTAATATTAAAGGAACCATAATATGATACTATAGTAGGGTTCCACTTGGATAGTAGATAGAGGACCAATGACCTGCCCAGTATGAGGGTGTTACTCTTGTTGTTGAGGACCATACCTTGACTCTGTAGGAGGGTTCCAATTAGTGGATAGTTAAAAGAACCATGAATTATCTTTGTAGAAGGGTTCCAATATGAAATTAGATATATTACCCATGCCCTGTCCTACAGGGTGGTGTCACTCTAAATATAGGTAGAGGACTGATGCCCAGCCCAGCCGGAGGGTTCCACTCTAAACTCTAGGTGATCATTCATGACCACTGCTATTATTGTGCATCACCAAACAAAGAATCCCATAAAAAACATCTCACATCATATTTAAAAATAAACTATGGAGTCCACCATCATGTTCTTTATATAAAAACACTGAGGATAGGCTAATTGCGGGGCCAAAACCCAAGTCCCAACGAAGGAGATATGAGAGATGGAAGTTTCCTAAAAAGGAAGTGTAACGAACCAAAGTTTAATCAAAAGAAGTTCCCTTCCTTTTGTCATATAGTATAATAACATAAAATCACAACATAATTCGATATAATTCATTAATGAACTACTAAATACTATGAGACCTTTAAACATAATTTTACCTCTTCTACGATTTTAATTTTGAAAATATTAAATACATGGTTGTGACCGGTAAGATGTTTGGAGTACGATAGGACAAACTTAATTTTTAGTGAATAGTAACTCACCCTTATGAATAGTAATTGTACCCTTATGAATATTAATATGACCCTTATGAATAGTAAATCATCCAAGTAAATAGTAACATTACCAATGAAAGTATAAATAAAATTTATCCATCTTATAAGTGATAATATGATAGTGTTGGTATTTTTGGTAAGTCATAAATATTTAATTATAATTTTATGATTAATTTATTTATTTAAATAAAAATTTATTTTCATTTAATTTATTCATAATATAATATTTTTATTTTTTATGATTATATTAAATGTTTATGAGACCTTAGTTAATTTTAAAAGTGTTATAAAATCAGTTACAATTTTAAAATTGGTATTTTTCTAGTAAATTTTGATTCTAATTAAAAATTAAATCAATAAAATATAGAAAAATATTTTCATTAAATGGAGTTCATTTTTTGATTCTACACATTGAAAAATTTTTAGGGTTACTTTTTGTGATTTTTCTTAAATACTTGAATTTTTGGTGAATAGTGAAATTTGATAATTTACGAAATATGGTAAATAAATGAATTTACGCATCTTTCTTGAGTCATGGATTATGTAAATGACCATTGGTTCAAACTAAAATATACTTATTACTATTTGTTGTCACAAGGATCGACACTATTTATTTTCTTGATAAAAAATGATAAACTAATGAATTAAAATTGAGAAAACTCCCCTCTCCTCCGCTTTAAAAACCACCCCTCACCACCTCATATTCTCAAACCTCTCAAGCCTTTTTTACTTGTAAAAATTCTACTCAAATAACTCCCTAATCCTTTATCCCACGTCCAAGATATCTTGGTCTCATCAAAATACCAAAACATCTTCCATAAGGAGGTTCTCAAGAGGAAGGAATCAAGTGGTAAAACCATTTTTCATTTTCTTTCAATTTATTTTCATGTTTCTTTACTTTCTTTTATATCCTCACCTATCCTAATAAAAAATGTACGAAATCTCCAATAATGTAAACATAATTTAATTTTGTTATGATAATGGAATAATTCATCACCGTATCTACTTTCCCATCCTTTTATACAATAAATGAAAAGACCATCTGAGATGTGTTAATTTATGACATTCAAGGATGACAGGTTTTCAATTTATATTATCACCTTCAATTTTGTCCATGAAACCATTTTTATGGTTGTAACAGATTAATATGTATATATTATATCCTATGTAATATTCTAAAATCATTTTTTACTAATGTTATTGTTTTTTAAAACAAAATGAGTTCGTTGTGGTAAAAAAACCACAAATTAACCAAAATGGTTATCATTAACGTTCCATATAATGATTCATCCTCAATCAAAATAAAAAATGAATTTTATAACCATTTAATCTTATATATGTTATATAATAACATATAAATTCAATTTGGGACCACCATCCTCATCTAAAATGATTATCTGTACATGTATATAAGTAAACTGATCATGAAAACCAAGGAAACAAACACTCCTAAATAATGAAATTGAACCTCTTAGCCCATCAAAAAGGCCATGAATTAACTTAATAAGGATATAATAAATAAATTACAAGTATAATAGTTTATTTAATTATTAATTAATTAATATAATTTTATTATCCATGACATTAAGATCAAGTGAAGAACACATTCAGACTTAAGGTAAGGGTTTCCTCATCTCACTACCAGTTTTTTAGATATTCGTTATTCACCATTATTTTTTGTGTATGGATAATTTATACTGACCATTGATGTATCATATCAAGAATATATTTATTTTAATGGTATTTAATTTATCATTTTATGATTATTAATTTTGGGGCATATGATTCGATTGATTACAAAGTGGTAAGGGTTTCCAAACCTCCATTATTTCTTTGGGTTTCTCTATATTTATTTTTACCCAAATTAAGTTGTTTTTTATTTTAATATACTTATTATAAATTATATTTATATTTTACAAAATCATTTACAAATATCCATTAATTATTATCTTTTGGGGATATATGTTTTTTTAAGTGGTTCCCTTCTCAATTCTTCCTGATAACCTAGCCCATTTTATGGGAACTTCCCGAATTATTACCCAATTTCAAGTGCACTATATAATATATTTTAATACAAAATTATCCTTATAAAATTAATAATTTTATTATGAAAACATTTTTCGTTCACTTATGGTTTTATATAAAATATTACTCACTTTCTGTTTTAAATGATCTTTGATATTATCCTTAAAATGCACTAAAATATTTTAAATCTAAAGTTTCTTAAATACTATTTATACATGATATCACTTCAATTTGACAAAAATTTAGATGATATATGAGTATTATACCTTATTATTTTCCATTAAGGATATAATTCCTTTCCTTCATGGACACTTATATGATACTCCCAATGGTTATGATTTATGACATGATTATGATACCCATTTCATTCCATGGATACCCTTATGATTATGTATGATTTATTATATATGATTATTTATGTGGAAAAAATATTCATGAACATGTTGAATTGGGTACACCTAGATAGCGCTCCAATTTAATAAGTAATGTTTAGTCTCATGGGACGCTATGTGCAACAGTCTTGGCGGTTAGCATTGACTTGTGATCTATGTGCAATGGTCTTGGTGGTTAACCTTGAATTATGCTCCTCTATGTGAAAAAATATGGGCTCATTCTAAAGTCATGTTTTATGTTTCTGCCACATTCCTATGATTCTATGATTATATGGTACCATGTTTTAAATTTTATGATTCCTTATGTTTAATCATGTACCATGCCTCTTTATATTATTATATTATGCCTTCTAATCCATGTGCAAAGCTTTATTATTATCTTTATTCCCTTACTGGGCTTTTTATCTCATCCATTTTTTCATATTATAACTAGTTTATCCTATGAAGATGTATGATCACAATTAAAGTTAGAAGATAAATATTGAGATTTAATAAAATTTTCTTTTATGATGTTTAATTATGTACCAAGTCTTCCAAGATACTAGACATTACGATCCTTGGTTTGTAATTTGGACGTGGTTCTAGAACAGATACACCTAGGAGTAACAACTCTAAGAAGGTGTTCTAGGACTAACTCAGGGAAACCTAGTACTTGACAATGGGCCCTAGTGTGCACCTAGTTCGACACTCCAGGGGGATATACTTGTTAAATTCACAAGCTCATTATGAACCATTATTAAGGGAATAAAAAACGATCCCATAAAAATATAGTTTAAGAAGTAGATCAAGGATAACCTAGATTTAAACCTAGGTAATCACAAGTTAGGATATACTTTTCCTTTACAAGTTTATCGTTTTATGTTCAAAGTTTCCTTTTATTCTTATTAACTAAGTATTTAAGCCCCCTAAATGAAAATTATTTTCATAGTTAACGGTGGAAAATAGAAGAACACATGCTAAAAATCAATGTGATAGGGAATGTGAATATTACCCTAATGATATTCCAAATATGATGCGAATGGGTTATAAAAACTTCATGAAATTACTTTTTCATCTGGCTGAAGTTATGAATAATAACATGAATCATGTGGAATTCACTCCTCCTCCAAGGAAAGAAAAAGTTTCCATAAAATACATCACGTGACAAAGGCATCCTATGTTTAGTGAATTTTCTGATCCGTCCCTCATAGAACAGTGGATTAAATCCATTTAAAAGACATTCTCTATCCTCCAGTACTCAGAAGAAGAGAAAGTCATACTATAAGTCTATTGTTCTGAGGGGAATTTGATCAGTGGTGAAAAGAGATCAAGAATATGAAATCCTAGGAGGAAATTGATTCCATGTTTTGGGAGGAATTCAAGAAAATGTTTTTCAATAAATATTTTCCCTGAAACCTCCATCTCAATATGGAAATAGAGTTCCTCAAACTTAAGTAGAATGAAGATGAGTCTACCAAGGCATATGAAGAAAAAATTATAGGGCTTGCAAGATATGATTCTAGTTTTGTCATGAACATCAAAATTAAGGTGGATCACTTCTTCAGTGGACTAAAGATGAGCCTATAAAAAGTATTGGAGATTAATGAATTCGATAGTTATGAGGAGATTGTCAGTTGTTCCCTCATGGTTGAAATGGATATCAAAAACTCTAATTGGTCTCGTGGGACCATGGACAAAAAGATGAAAATAAAGTATAATATGGGTGGTTTGGAAAATAAATCCCATGATGAAATGAAGACCGAACATCCCATGTGACAAATTATGGGAAGAAGCATCCTGGGAATTGTCTAAAGGGAACTAATAATTTCTTTAAATGTTGATGAATGGGACTTTTGACACTCAATTCCATCAAAGAGTCATAAAATTACAAAGGAAAATACTTTATAAAAAAGAGTAGAAAACTGATGAAGAAAATCAAGATTTGTAAAGGCATGAACTTTGGATTACCCTAGACAGGCCAAGAGGCCGTCAACACATAGTCTACTTACACAACCCCATATGTCGTACAACCAACTTATGCTCTACCATATGGTGCACAACATACTTTCACACCTAATTTCATTTCACCCAAGGTCATTTATTTTCCTATAAATAGACCCTTGAGGCCCTCATTTGTATGGACAAATTTCCCTGAAACTCAATTGTTGGTCTAGTCACCTAAGTGCTTTGAAAAAGTCCTCCAAAACATTCAAGGTAGTTTTTTAACACCTAAATCAAAGGACTTCAAGGAGGATCATATGACTTAAGTCATTTTAGTTATTGAAATCAATAACACTTGTGAACCTAAAGCGCCAAACCTCTTAAAACCAGAAACAATTGCGTGCCACCTATTCCTTTCACAGGAACATGAGTGTCCTGCTTCTAAGATCACCAATGAATACTCCTGAAGGCTTGGGAGAGGTCTCACCCAAGTATTACCATGTAGGTTGTTTGTCACTTAAGTGAATATTAGGTCTCCCAAGAAAAATTTCATGCCCATACTTTCACGCCCATATCTACTTGGGATCACCTCTTTGATTCACTTACTCTCTTCAGTCTAAAAGCCATCAATCCCTCCTGAAATCTATTCATGGAAAGGATTCTTCTTCATTGGCCCCATTTTCTAAAAGGTATTATATTGAGACCTCCACCAAATCCTCTTGACTCATCAAATCATTGGGAAAGTCACATCAGTGTGTC
Organism: Viscum album; assembly: GCA_963277665.1. Lineage (NCBI taxonomy): Eukaryota > Viridiplantae > Streptophyta > Magnoliopsida > Santalales > Viscaceae > Viscum > Viscum album. Next base: position 284,000,068 of record OY728119.1, on the reverse strand, counting down.
TCCTATTTCGGTTGGTATATTCAGAGTCAGAGGTTTCCCACATTTTTTTCACAATGGGGTTAGGATTCATGGAGTTTTTGTGGGTTTGTATATCCGCAGTCACATGGACCTTTCTCCTAGGAACAGTTTTGGGTAGTGACCAGTTTTGAGAATAAGGGTTTGGGTCCTAACCTCTCCCTTCTCAAAGAGCCGAAACCAAAAATTTATAGTAGGTAAGGTACGATTCACAATTTATTTTCCATTCAAGAAAATAAAAAGTCTCCCTCCCCTACCAAGATCAATTTTAGGGCAAACATCATGGTGTAATCCCTTAACCTTCATCCCTTATTCCTTTTATTGGACCCTTGAACAATGTAAAGTGAATAGAGGGAAGGCTCGTCGCCTCACCCTCGTCCACCCTGGCCGCCGTAGGTGCACCTCTTCCACTTGCAGAGAAGGAAAAGTGTATGTGTCATTATTGAATCATTAAAATCCTCTTGTTTCTCACACTGATCATGAATCATGTGGGATTAGAGATTTATGATGATTACAACATTTACACAAACCCCCACGGTGAATGAACTACGAGAACTCTGATTCGCACCATAATTGGGATACGTAGGAAGCCTTCTCAAGGATAGATCTCACTAGATATCCTCTTTAGGAATCCAACCCTAATTCCTTTAATCTGGGATTCTTACTTAAGAATAATCCCCAAATTAAAACCCCAAATCATCAAGGAATCCTTTTTAAGAAGTAAGGCCAAACTAATTTCTCTTAGAGGACTATGCTCTCTTATGAGACTCATCGAACTACATGGGATTTGATTCCCATCCACATGGGATACGTAGGAAGCCTCCTTGAGGTTCAAACCCAACATTTCAAATAAAAAATATTCTCATTGGGCCATATTCCCAATAGGGTATAATCTTAATTGGAAACCCATATTCTTTTGAAGTTCCCTGGGATTCTTAGGCATAAGTCCCACACCCAACTTTGACTAAGCAACTTTCACTTATATGTCCATAACACATGACATTAAGCTATATGGATAGGTCCTTATCACAAGAACTTAAAAGGTATGATGTGTCCCATTAAGTGGAACCGAACTATGAGGTTTTTGATTCCTTTCACAAGGATATGTAGGTAGCCCATTTCATGGGTACGATCCCAATATCAAAACAAACATTCATCTCCCTAGATGATAGTAAATTCCAGAGCGCCCCACCGAGTGGCTTAAAAACCAGTATCATCATAACTATGATTAAAATAATCTTCAAATAGTATATGAAAGGATACCATTTATGGAGAACCTCAAATACATACGAATATCTCCATTAATGAAGAACCTTTAATACATACTGATGATTCTAAATTTTAGACATGTTAATAAGTGATTGAAAATTACAAGGGAAAATTATGTTATACTTGGTGAATTAATAAGGATTTATAAAAAATATCTTAAATATATAAATAGAGTCTTATAGTAGACAATTATTCCCCCCAAAATGGTGTGATGAGTCTGACCTCCCATCCTCTCGACCAATGCACATTTCTAAGTATCATAAAGTTCAAACTTGATGAACTCCTGCCTTTGGAAAGAAAGTCACTTTTGGATAAAGAACTTTTTTATGTTTTCGGTTCCATGAATAAATCCAATGGAAAACTCCTAGAAGTAGTGATTCTTAAAATTAGAACACACATTTCAAGGAACTAAGAAACAAAAATGGTGAACTCGACGTGAATCTTTAACCAAGTTAATAATGTTACCCACCTGTCAAGCCCCTATCAATTGATAAATGAAGGCTAGAAAAAGGAATCAATCAGGCATGTATCCATCTAAAAGATGTCTCGTTAATGGAGTTTATTGTTATTGTTTTAAAGTTTTTTTTCTCAGAACTCCCTTATGTCCAAAATGGATTTCTTCAAGATGACATCTATGAACTTCCTGATCACTTCTCAGGATAGATCCTCATCAATAGGAAGGATGCCATATCCCACCCAACATATTCAATTCTAGGTCTCCAATGTGATGGTAGAGGATTACCATTAGCATGGTACAATCCCAACATTGGAGGCTTCCAGATAGGCCATCCATGTCAATAACAATCCTCGATCATCTGGCCAACAATGGTCGATGATCAAGATGAAGACAGTGCCAATAACCATTTTCAACCATTTCAAGTCCTTATCCCCGAAATGAAACAACCAGTTCCTCCCATACTATATGGAGGTAGATCAAGAGGTCACACCGGACCTCAATTCAAAGATACAGGAGTCCTTCCTGAGGAATTGAACCAATAATCACTACCAATGAAATCACACAACAGTGAACCCCCAACACGATGGGGTTGGTGCCTCTAGACATTAGGCTCAGGTCCCTCAAACCTGGGAACACAAGACGAACTATTGGGGACAATGTTCAGTCAACCAGGAGCAAGTTCTTACCTCTACCCCCTTCAAATAAGTCTATCAACCTAACTTGATGGAAAACAATGGGTGGGAACATATATCCATCCATCCTAATTCCACTTCCTAACAGACTCATATAGTATCAACCCGCCAATCTCACCAATAAAATTTGGTGGAGTATCGTGAATAAGAATATACACCTATTTACAAATTATCATCCAGTCAGAAAACTCGTCTGACTGCATTTAAAGAAGCACGCCAATCCAATGTGGTGGTAATTGGTAAACAAGAACATACACCTACTTACAATCACCAATTTTTCCAGTAGTCTCATTTGTTAGTATTGAAGGAAGTATGTCAACCATGATTGATAGAAAACATCCATCAATCACATATATCTCCCAGCGTTCATCAAGCTTGTCAACAGTCTCATTTAGTAGCACCCAGAGAAGTTAGTCGGAAAGTTCCAACAACAAATCTGGGGTAGACCCAACTCTCTTCCACCATACACTACTAGAATTATAGGTATTTGCGATGTGCTATTTGCAATGGGATCCCTTCGTAAATAACTTTTAGTGACGGGGACCCATCGCAAATAGCCCGTTGCGGAAAACGGCATCGCAAAAAGTATTATTTGCGATAATCCCATCGCAAATAATAGTTTTTGCGACGAGCAACTTCACCGTCACAAAAAGTATCAGATTATATACTTTATATATATATACACTTTTTTGCGACGGGTCCATCGCAAAAAGTATTTGCGATGGGCCCGTAATCCCGTCACAAATACTTTTTAAAAAAAAATTTATTTTGACTATTTGCGATGGCCCTGTCGCAAATACTTTTTTGCGACGGGTCCCTAATCCCGTCGCTAATTCTTTTTTAAAAAAATTATTTAGACTATTTGCAATGGGAACCTGTCACAACAAATCCATCACAAATAATAAATAAATTAAAAAAATAAAATTAATAAAATTATGATTATTGAAAAAATAATTTTAATATAATTAAAATAATTAAAATGAAAATATATTAAAATTCTCAACATTCACAAAAAAATAAAAAAAAAACAAATTATTATTATTATTATTATTATTATTATTATTATCAGTAAAATAAACAAGAATTAAAAAATATAATACTAAAAAATATATTTAATAAAATTATGATTAATGAACAAAAATACTAATATTACTAAAATAATAAAAAAAATAAAAAAAATAAAAATTATAATAATTCTCAATATTCACAAAAAAATCATAAAATATTAAAAATTAAATTATCTAATATTCGCACCGATATGAAAGACAAAAACTGTAAACAGTTAATATTACAACAAATGTTAAATTCAAATGTTTTTAACATAAAAAAATCATTGTGGTGGGGTCATCTTTTAGAGAAGGTGGAGGAGCTGAAGGAGATAGTGGAGGAAACTCCATCCCCAAAATACGAGTCAGACGGTGCATGTACTCTATCTACTCCTGATGATGCTGCTACCATCGACGCATCTCCTCCTCGTGCTGCGGCTTCTACTACTCCTGGTGCTGACACATCTCTTCTTGCTGCTTCTGTAGTAGTACAATTTTTCATAATGTTTTGAGTCAGTAAGCGTTGAAAGGAGAAAAGTCATCGAGCAAAAGGAGTGTCGTCAATCCACCAGAAATTGTGCCAAGTTCTTAAAATTTATTAAAATTTCATTTTAATTATTCCTAAGTGTTACTAACTAATTATTCCTATTTATTACTAAATAGTCCTATTTATTACTAACTATTCCTATTTATTACTAACTATTCTTATTTATTATTAACTATTACCATTTAATACTAACTATTACTATTTATTACTAACTATTACTATTTATTCCTATTTAATACTAATTATTAATAATTATTACTAATTATTACTAATTATTACTAATTATTCCTAATTATTCCTATTTATTGCTAATTATTACTAATTATTCCTAATTATTACTATTTATTATAATTTATTTCTATTTATTACAATTTATTAATAATTATTACTAATTATTACTAATTATTACTAATTATTACAAGTAATACTAATTATTCCTAATTATTCCTAATTATTCCTAATTATTACTAATTATTCCTAATTATTGCTATTTAATACTATTTATTACTATGTATTACTAATTATTACTAATTATTACTAATTATTCCTATTTATTACTAATTATTCCAATTTATTACTAATTATTCATATTTATTTCTAATTATTGCTAATTATTCCTGATTATTAGTATTTATTCGTAATTATTAGTAATTATTAGTAATTATTAGTAATTATTAGTATTTATTACTAATTATTACAATTTATTACTAATTATTATCAATTATTCCTAATTATTATCAATTATTCCTAATTATTACTAATGATTCCAATTTATTACTAATTATTCCTATTTATTTCTATTTATTTCTATTTATTCCTAATTATTCCGAATTATTACTAATTATTACTAATTATAACTAATTATTACTAATTATTCTTAATTATTCCTAATTATTCCTAATTATTCCTAATTATTACTAATTATTCCTAATTATTACAATTTTTTACTAATTATTACTAATTACTACTAATTATTCCTAATTATTACTAATTATTCCTATTTATTACTATTTATTCCAATTTATTTCTAATTATCGCTAATTATTTTTAATTATTGCTAAGTATTCCTAATTATTCATATTTATTCGTAATTATTAGTAATTATTAGTATTTATTACTAATTATTACAATTTATTACCAATTATTACAATTTGTTACTAGTTATTATCAATTATTCCAAATTATTATCAATTATTCATATTTGTTACTAATTATCCTTAAATATTCCTAATTATTGCTAATTATTACTAATTATTCATTTTTATTACTAATTATTCCGAAATATTCCTAATTATTACTAATTATTACTAATTATTCATTTTCATTACTAATTATTTTACTTTATTACTAATTATTAATAATTATTGCTAATTATTGCTAATTATTGCTATTTATTGCTACTTATTGCTATTTATTGCTAAGTATTCCTAATTATAAGTAATTATTGCTAATTATTAGTAGTTATTGCTAATTATTAGTATTTATTCCTAATTATTAGTATTTATTCCTATTTATTCCTAATTATTGCTATTTATTCCTATTTATTGCTAATTATTGCTAATTATTTCTAATTATTTATATTTATTCTTAATTATTCCTATTTATTCATAATTATTCCTAACTATTCCTATTTATTTTAAATTATTCCTAATTATTCCTATTTATTCCTAATTATTGCTAATTATTCCTAATTATTCTAATTTAATAATAATTATTACAATTTATTACTAATTATTCCTAATTATTACTAATTATTACTAATTATTACTAATTATTACTAATTATTACTAATTATTACTAATTATTACTAATTATTACTAATTATTACTAATTATTTACTAATTATTACAATTTATTACTAATTATTAAAATTTATTACTAATTATTACAATTTATTACTAATTATTAGAAATTATTACTATTTATTAATAATTATTAATATTTATTACTAATTATTAGTATTTATTGTTATTTATTACCAATTATTATTAATTACTACAAATTAATTATATACATTACTAATTATCATTAATAATTACTAATTACTACGAATTATTAAAAATTAATGCAAAAAATTTCAATTTATTAGTACAAATAAATAGACATGAAAAAACAATTTAAATTCAATTTAATTACAAAAAATCAACAATAATAAAAATTAACATAAAAAATTGAAATAAATAATAAAATAAATAAAACATAAATACCTTTAAACTTGATTTGCTGTTGATGTAGACGGTTTCACAACTTCTTTGTGACAAAAAAAATAACTTAGAAAAATTTTCCCTCTGAAATCAGAGTTTAGAGATAAACAAGATCTAGAATTTGGGAGGAATGAGAAGAAAACGGATGGTGGTATATATAAGTTAGATTATTTGCGACACGTAACCCGTCGTAAATACCTACGCCCGCATTAGTTACTGTCGGCGGTTAAAAAGTTATTTGCGACGGGTCCCATCACAAATAGTCCCTACCGACACACCTTTTGCGACGGGAGGACATCCCATCGTAAAAATCTATTAACCATCGTCAGGTATTTGAGACGGGTCCCGTCGCAAATACTTTATAATTTACGACGGAGGGATCCCCCCTTCCCAAATAACCTTGGTGCAGTTTGGTGCACTATCTGCGCCAAACCTTTTGCGACGGGACACGAAATCCCATCGCAAATAATCGGTTTTTTGCGATGGGTTGTTACCCCCATCGCAAATAACCTCTTGGACGAACTTTTTGCGACGAGATTTATTCCCGTCGCAAAAAGATCGTCACAAAAAGTCATTTTTCCTATAGTGATACCTGTGTAATGTTAATACCCATTGATAGGAAAAGGAGGATAGGAGTAGGAAAATAGGCCTACTCCTAATATGGAATGGACATATATTCCTGTTCTGACTGCTGAAGTCACTAAACACATCTTATCAATGTTGAATGGGAAAACACAAATTCCTACCCATGTTCTGGAAGCATGCAAGAATATTATAACAACAACTTCTACAGTACTAAGGGAAGAGACACATAAATCTATCCTCACATCAGGGATGCCACATCGGCATACCATCCCAGAGCAGATACACACCTCTATTCCAATCTAGGAGGGTCATGATGCATACTCCCTCATATCATACAGAAGACAAGACCGAGAACATACACCCTTTCGAATTTGGGGTAATCGGTCTGTTCTAGTGACCACTCCAAAGTAGGCATATACACCTGCCCATGATAAACACTTCTCCCAGCAATCCGTTCCAAATAATTGTAAGAGAACATCCAATAAGAAGTCCCACCAAACACGGTTGGACAATCAAGAGTCAAGCTAAAATTTGGATCCTCTTAATGTAGGAGTTCTTGAATCCCTCAGACATTTATCTTTCGCAACTCATGATCCTACCCGCTCATTACCAAATTATTAGAGTATTAGAAGTAATTCTGAAGTTCCCCATCGTACACTTCATCATAACATATTGCTTCATGAAAATACGGTTGATCCAGAGAGCCTATCTCTGGACGAGAGCCATGGCAACCCTCCATGTGGCCATAAGACCAAGGAGCAAAAGGATTTATCCCTTGTTGTAATCCACCATGGTGGTCCTCTCCATGATGGCATTCGCTGCGAAATTACTGTCCGCAGTAATATTTTGCATTGTCAAGATAATTCTAGAATTGATAATTAAGTGATGAGAAATCCCTCTTATCTTGAGGCACTTTCCAATGCAAAGCCAGTCATGCCTGATGCCTTGTCATTGATGGGTGAAATACTTTCTCAACCAGAAGACATCTTAAGGGAATGGTCATTCTCCAAACCTCCCTTAGGCCATTTTTATTTTAATACATAGCATCCACTTTGGTTAGTTTAAGTGGATAAGCCTCTAGTGAAAGATGATGAAGATATGTTAAACATGAGAAAAAAATGGATAAAGGAGAAATATCATTCATGTTATGGCCTTTGGAAAATTATCAATACAACATTCCAAAACTAATGGCAGAAGATGGAATTCATGGTGCCCGCCTCAACTTATTGAAGACTCTTTGCCATTTGAAAACCGAAGTATTATGATATGATGAATATCAAAATCATGTAAAGGTAAGAGAAGGGTTTTAATTCCAAATTTACTTAGAATATCTCTCGATTTCCCGACATCAAAAGGTTGAAAAATAGTAGATAATTCTTCAGTGTGTTTGCCTCAATACTCTAAAGAGTCTACACCAGTTATTTTCTGACACCCCATTTGGTGTTCGTATCAGAGGATGAGGTGCACATGAAGTATTGCATTTCACTGTACTCTAGAATCAGTAAAGACTACCAAAAGTGATCTCATGCAATGTTATTTCCCATGACTGGATACAATCAATAGGTTTTGTTTTTAATCAAATATAAGCTCAAGAACATGACTCAACTAGATCTCAATAGAGTTAGGCCCAAAGAAAAAAATTTGTTGAGTTACTTTTACATCAAGCATCTGAGAATCTTCAACAGACCTCCCTCTTAGAGGATTTCAGCCGTCATATAATGAAAATTTCTAAAATAGAACAACAATCTTCTGAAACAGGTGATTTGAGTGGTTTTCAGATAATGCACCCAGCTGATGTCCGAACCAAAATATGTAAAATCAGAAGAGAAACTCCACGAATCTCATCCATAGCAGTTTAAGAGACACCCCAGCTTGCAAGGCTGGGGGCTCATTTAATTCAACCTTCAAATCCATTAAACAAAGTTCAAAGGTTTGAAGAGGAATAAGAACGAGAACAACCCCAACCTGTAGGGATGGGGTATTTTTCACATCTACAATCCCCTCCTCAACAGAAGTCATTTCCCCCCCCAACTAGGGAAGAAGCCACAAAGAGAGAGAAAAACTGAAGTATACAAGGATTCCCTTTAAGTTACTGTTCTCCAAACAACTCCTGATAATCCATCATATAGGAGGTTAGAGTCTCATGGAAGATACAGAGGGAGATAATCTTATAAAGATACTGACATAATGCCATCAATTCATTATGTGTTAGAAATGTCATTAACACCATTACAGAAGATCCTCTATAAAATGAGTCTAGTTCAAGGGAGTCATAAGATGAAGTTCTTATTCATAATATGGTATACACTGAAGCAAATGAATAAGGTGTAAGTACCCAAAATTATAAGATTAAACATAATTTAGGTATGCCTTCAAATAACCAAATCCCACCCCTCTAAAAGGCATCTAACAAGGGTAAGGGTAAAATTCAGATTGCATATCACTTTTCCACTAGAGAAGGTCAATATATTTCACTTTAAGAGATGTGTTCACAATAATAAGAGGAGATGAAAGAGTTGAAAAGACTCAATACATAGCTACTTCAAAGCAAAATTTCTGCAAGACATACTCCTAGGGAAGATCCTCAAATTGCACATCCTATAGGAGATTCTCAAAAAATAGGATTTCTGGTAAATATAAATATAGATAATGAATTCCATCCATTGGATACACAACCAGGATAGGATCAAAGACATCCTCATAGGAATTTTCCTCCTGGTTATCCAAGGCAAATACTAGCACCACCACCAGTGGTTTTTCCAGTTGTTGCACCAGTTCAAGCTCTAACTATTGTACTTGCACAGGTCCCAGCTCATCCAAATATTCCCCAAGTGCTTATGAACACAATTTAGGCATTAAAAACTCGATTGGAAGCTATGGACGAATGACATGTGCCATTTCAGCTAGAAAAGAAAGCTTACCCTGAGTAGGTGGACCTGATTCTTGCCCCACCAAATTTTGTGAATACCACATTCCCAATATTTTATGGTTTAGGAGATCCGAAACAACACTTAACACATTTTGTTTCTCATTGTGATCCCATGATGGGAAATCCTCAACAACAAGAAGTGGTAAATCTCAAGTGTTTTGTGCAGTCATTACAAGGACTAGCTTTTGTATGGTATACAAGTTTTCATTCTCAATAAATTACTGGATGGGAAGACCTCCATCATAAATTCCTTCTTCAATTCAGCTTAATGCTACTGAAGAAAATAGTTTTTGATCATAATAATTTCAAACAAAGAGAGAATGAATGAGTTTTAGATTTCATTTCTTGATGAAAAGGATTAACGTATTCCTTAAATTTGGAACTCCCTCAAGAAGATTTGCATCCAATTTGTGTAGAAAATATGCGTGATGAGTTACACACACCACTGATCCCTATGAAATACACAGGAGGGTTTTGAGACCTTTCTTCAATTTCTCAATAGATTGAAGATTCAATCATGGAAGCTAAGGCTCAAGTCATGTAATTTCATTAGGTCTGGGAAGGATAATATGGAAAGTAGAGGCTGCTACAGTCACACTCAAGCAAACACCTGTACCTGCTTCCACTTTAATACCTTCCTCATATCAAAAGGCTCTTCCTCCTGAGCGTCTATATAAATGACCTCCTCATCAATATGATCAAAGATATAAAAGGAGAAAACAATTTGAGGAGTTAGAGAACAACATTTATTCTTTTTGGAATGAATAGGTTCCCGGTTACTTCATCTTAGATTTGGAAAATAATTTGGTTTAGTTTCTAAGACCAAAGAAACCAAACAAAGAAGGATATTAAGATATTATAAATTATTTTCCATTTCACCAGATGTTGAGGCATCCCATTCAAGAGTGTTTTTTTTCAAATAACTCCTACAAAAAAATTTAGAATCTAGACAAGTAAAAATGAAAAGTTCTTCAGCCCAACTAGCATGTGTTACTGCTATAGATCCAGATGAAAGAGAATGGTAGGAAGTCAAAATTAAAAATGTACAGAAATATGATGATTGTATGATAAAAAAATGATCAAATGAACTAATTCCATTCTATGAACACATTTGAAAAAACCAATTGTCTCTTCCTCCACTCCTACCATAGAAAAACCACCTTCATCAAAAAGTCAATCCTGAAAGAAGCGATGTGATCAAAAAGAGAAAGATCAGTCAGAAGAAGACAAGCTCATGTCAAGGACAAAGTTTTACTTGACCATGGAAAATTTCATGACATCTAATTCAAAATCATGGGAATCTCTCCACCAAATGTCATAACTAGAACTAACCTATCAATAATAATAATCATCAGACGAAGAATTGATCTTTGGTTCTGTCAATTTTATCCACTTAACGGATCCCTATGCCTATGGTGATTCTAGTTATAATGATCTGGAGTTAATTGTACCTAACTAGGGAACTAGAGGAAGAGTCCGAGGTTGAGGATATAGGGGAATATGGGGGTATTCTAGAATACACTCATTTAACTCTACCCCTGTTCGAACAGTATATGCGGCGGAAACTTGGGGGATAGCCCTTCAGCGGGATCATCAAGAAAAAGGAGTTTCTTCCACAAAAGACAGGTTCAGTCCTTACATGATTATTTTGGAGGAATGAATAGAAGTCACACCATCCTCCTCTCAGTAATTATATATACCTTGTTAGTCTTATCTACCAAAGCCAAGAGTATTTCCAGCTTCTACTCCCACATAGGGTACATCTACATCTGGAGCATCAACTTCTAAGGTACCTACAAAACCGCATTTCCATGTTGGGAAACACAAACCTATGGACAAAAAGTATGATGTCTTTAAATAGTTGGCCCATGTACCGGCCAAGTTATCAATTTTGAATTCCTCGAATCTACCAAAATATCTTTGAGAAGTACTTATTGAGGCTTTGTCAAGTCCTTAAGAGTTTGAAACCAAAGTTTATAATGTTCAGGTTTAACATATTGAAAATAAACCTGTAGAGTGTCATGTAGTTATATCCTTTATGGATGAAGATGAGGATGATGTTGTACATGGAAATATCAGGACCTTATATATATTTGGTAGGTTTAATGACATAGACATCCAACGAGCCTTCATTGATAATGAACCATAAGTCAACCTCATTACCATTTGTATAATTCGTCGATTGGGCCTCATTGAATCAGAATTATCTCCTTATAATTTAATTTTTCAAGGATATGAAAAGAATGAGAAAGAACCTCTAGGTGAGATTATACTCAGAACTCAGTTTGGAGATCTTTTATCTAATTCAGATTTAATGGTTGTTCGTCAGGACACAGCCTTCAACATTCTGCTTGGAAGGCCTTGGCTACATAAATATAAGACCATTCCTTCATCATACCATCAATTCCTCAAATACTATTTCAATGGTCAAATCAGAACATTTTATGGTGAAAAGGCTCCATTACAAACTTTTGAATATCAATACATTGAGGTATACTTTTATCACACGAAGGTAACAAGGTCTATGACAAAGGATGTAACCAGAATCAATGATCTGAATGGATTGGAAAAGATCCTATAAAAACCATTAATAAATTTGAGTAAATACTATGTGTTACAAATAAATCAAATTTAAAGGGTAAAACCAAATCCAAGAAATCTTCCAATAACTTCCATAATGTCAATCAACTAAGCCCGACAGCATGGGAGAAATTGTTGATTCACCAATCAGTGATGGAAGCTTAAATGGAGATGTCTTCATTTCATCTGCTAAACTACAGCAAGCCTCTAATTCATCAATCAGAATAAAATAAGTTGTAGCAATGATAGAGGAAGACAGAGATGTTGATTCCCAATCCATCATCTCCTCTTTATTACACTAGGAATACCCTTCTAATGATAAGGGTTAGAAATGGTGGCCTATTCTTCAGGATTTTCAAATACTGACTCCTCCCCTAACTCTAAAAGTTTTTCTTCGTAATATAATATGCAAGTAGAAACAGAAGAAGTAACATGTAATGAAGAAGAAGGGGAAGATATCAGGGATGCTCTTCCAGAATTTGAGGAAGGTGACTCTACCACTGTGGATGAGCTCAGAGAAATAAATCTGGGCACAGAAGAATATCCACGCCCCACTGTAATTAGTGCGGCCATGACTTTTAAAGAGAAAGAGGTGTATACTTCATTTATAAAGAAACATCGAGACATATTTTCTTGCAATTATACATAAATTCTAGGACTTTATTCTTATGCATCCACTCATTATTTGGGGTTTCCAGAAGAACATCACAGATTCAAGTAGGAACCAAGAATAACACACCCAACTCATGCCTCTAAAATTAAAGCTGAAGTTGATAAGATTGTAAATGATAAATTTGTTAGAGATGTTTAATATCCCAAATGTATGTAAAACATTCTCCCAGTGAAAAAGAAGAGTGGATAAATCAGTGTTTACATTGATTTCATAGATTTTAACCAGAATTCTCCTAAATATGACTATCCAGTCCTGATCACAAAGCTTTTAATCAATGAAATAGATGGCTATGAAGTCCTTTACTTCATGGATGGATACTATTGGTATAATCAAATCCATATGGCCCCAGAGGATGAGTAATCTACTATATTTATAGCCCATCAAGGTGTGTTTTTCTATCGAGTAATTCCCTTTGTCTTAAAGAAAGCAGGTGAAACATGTCAATGTGCCATGCACCATATCATAAAACCCTTCTTAGGTAAATTTTTTGAATGTTATGTAGATGATTTGGTATTCAAATCTAAACAATGTTCCAATCACTTGGCTGATCTTTAGGCCATATTCAATAAACTTCAGAAACACAATTTAAAGATGAACCCCTTGAAATTTTCTTTTGGGGTAACCTTAGAAAATTTCTGTGGCTTGGTTATAAAACATCATGGTATCGAAGTTGATCCTGAAAAAACAAAATCAATCCTCGGCATGTCACCTCCTTTAAATTTAAAAGAATTAAGAGGACTCAAAGGACATTTGGCCTATATTCTGCATTTTATCTCTAATTTGTAAGTCATGTGTTTTCCTATCACCAGATTAATGAAGAAGGGAGTCACCTATCAATGGATTGAAGAATACCAAGAAGCATTTGATACCCTCCAAAAATATCTCTTGAGTCCACTAGTATTAATTCCACCTGTTTAATGAAGTACACTTATTCTCTATGTGATTGCTTTAGATAAATCACTGGGTGCCTTCCTTGCCTAGAAGAACAATGATGGGAATGGAAACGAGATTTACTATCTCAATAAAACTATTCTTGATGAAAAAAATTGGTATTAAAGTATTGAAAAATGATTCCTAGAATTAATATTGGCATTTTGGAAATTGAGGCACTACCTGCAACATCATGAGCTCCAGTTGGTTTATCGCAATAACCCGCTCAAATTTAACCTTAGTTGCCCTGTGCTTACAAGGCGTCTGGCATGGTGGGAAGTTATTTTGCAATAGTTTGATATTCAGTTTGTGCCTCAGAAGGAAATAAAGAGCCAAGCTTTGGCTGACTTCTTTGATGAACACCCATTTGAGGAAGATACATCATTGAATACTGAACTTCCTGATGAAGAGGTATTCTCTATTCAATATAATCCCAAAACATGGGAGATGTACTTTGATGGTGTATCCAGAAATACAGTAAGAAAGAGAATTGAAAACCCTAAACTAAAAAATTTTGGTTTAGGAATTGTAATTATCTCCCCAGAAAAGGTAGTGTTGCCTTATTCCTTCCTGTTGTCAAAAGGCTGTACCAACAATGAAGGAGAATATCAATCTCTCAGAGCAGGCTTGGAATGGGCACTTTAGGTGCAAGTTAATCACTTGAAAGTGAAATTTGATTCATAATTGGTAATCAAACAAATCAATGGGTAATATTCTGTCATAAAATAAGAGTTAATACCTTTGTAGGATTATGTTAGAGGATTCTGGATGAATTTTCCTCAAAGATGACATTATATTATGTCCCGAAATCACAAAATTCCCAAGATGAGGCTCTGGCTAATGCTGCTAAAACCCTAGAATATCCAAGTTGGTATGAGACATTCATCAACATAACCCATCTTTGTGTGGTCTCATATTTTGTTCAATCCAGAATGGAGGAAAATAATGAAATTAGCCCTATTTCTGAGCCATATGGTCATACCACAGAATGGAGAACATCCATCCTGGAATACCTTGAAAATGGAGTACTTCCACTAGATAGGGTTGAAAAAGAACAGATCCGATGACAAGCGACCAATTTTACTCTTTATGATAGTCATGATCATCAGAAAATCCTCTAAAAACGAGGCTTTGATGGAATTGTTTTTAGATGTATTGATGGAGAAGAAAATGTAGCTGTCATGAAAGAATTACATTTAGGAGTTTGTGGTGCTCACCTATCTGGGAATAGGATTTCTGATCAAATCTGAAGACTTGGATACTTTTTTCCTTCAATGACGCTTGATTTCACAGATTTCACTAAGAAATGTCATCCCTTCCAAGTGCATACCAACTTCATTCATCAACCCCCTGAGTTTCTACACACATTTAAATACTCCTGGCCATTTTCCACATGGGGAATGGATATAGTACGACCTTATCCTCCAACTACGACTAAGATGTTCAATTCAATTCTTAATACTACAGACTTCTTCTCAAAATGGGATGAGGAAATACCTCTTAAAGAAGTCAAATCCAAAAGCATTATTAGTTTTGTTAAAACTAACATCATCACTAGATTTGGTGTCCCTCATACTAGATTAACAGACAATGGTACCAAATTATATTCTGTAGATGTAAAGAAGTTATATTAGGAGCATAATATCAAGTCCAACCATTCATCTCGCTATCATGCAACAACCAATGGACCAATAAAGGCTTTCAATAAGACCTTATCAAATATAATCCAGAATATGGTGGATAAAGATAATAAATATTGGCCTGATAAAATTTTTCATGATTTATGGGATTTTTAAACTACTAACCATACTTCCAACCAAGAAACTCCTTAATCATTGGTATACCGAACAAAAATAATTTTTCCAATTGAAATGAAATTTCCTTTACTCAGAATTGCAATATGTGATCAGTTTTCTATAGAAGAGAGGCCTCAGGGAAGGTTTGATTATATGGAATGATTAGACAAGAAAATATTTCATACTTTACATCATTTAGAAGTCTATAATAATATAATAACTTGAGCCTTTAACAAGAAAGTTCGCATACGTGTATTTATATGAGGAGAATTGGTATTGGTCCCCAGGACTCCAATGATACCAGGAAAGAAACCTCCAAAGCATGAGCCAATGTGGTAAGTACCTTATTCCACACATAAGGTCTACTCAAATGGAGCTTATGACTTAATATCAATGGATTTAAATCTTATTATAACTCCAAAAAATGTGTGATTCTTGAAGAAATACATTGTATAATTGCATGCATTCATCCTTGCTACAAGACTAAAAACTGGAGAGCCCCTATGTGCTCACTAAAATACATAAAATTGATCAGTACAAATTCCTAGTTGCAAGACGTTAAACTACATAACAACTATAAAAATCTATTATTCATGATGTTAAAATGCGTGGCATCTTCGTCCTCGCTGCAAGACTGAAAACTGCATAGCCCCTCTATCCTCACTACAAGACTTAAAACTGCATAGTAAAAAGGCCTAGTTGCAAGATTTTAAACTACATAACAACTATAAATGTCTATGCTTCATGACATTAAAATTCATAGCATCTTTTTCCTTGTCGCACGATGTTAAACAACATGAAATTATTTTTCCTCATTACACGACATTAAGATGTAAGACTAAAGTCTTCTATACTTAACATTAGGAGCTTCCATAAGCAAGAATAATTGACATAATTTCAACTCCTTAGTGGCACATGAGTCCCTCCTTTCCTTATGTATGAGTCAGATCTGCACAGGGACCTTGTTTCAAGAACTACATGTATCTTGATTCTTATCTATTTGAGATACGTAGAGATGCCTGGATCTCCAATATTGGGCCCAGCCGAAAACATAAAATTTTTTATTTCCTTTTTATACTTGTGTATATGAATCATATCTATAAAGAGTGTTCCCTTAAGATACATGGTCTGATCTTTATACCATTCTGTGTCTTAAGTTTAACTGTTCTTTCAGAACGTGTCAAAAAACCCTCGTCTCCCATATCAAAATCGATTGGTGTGGAAAATGATTTTTTAAAGAACTACGCATGGCTTGATTCTCATCTATATGAGATATATAGAGATCCCTAGATCTCCAATATTGGGCCCCACGATGATATAAACCCCCACTTTATTCCTTATATAATAATAAACCTGTATAGGGAATGTTTAAAGAACTATGTATGGCTTTATTCTTACCCCCAACAAGACTCATAGCGGCACTTGGGTTTTATCCCTTAGTCCAGTTACAATAAGTCTTTATTTTCAGACTGGTTCATCTTCATCCTTACCACATGACATTAAACTACATGGAAATATAATACCCCTATTCTTTACATGTGTCACCTTTGTGTTATAGAAGAAACCCTTACTTCTCCTTGTTTCTCACACCGAGCATAGATCATGTGGGCTTGGGAATTAGGTAAAAGGATTCTCTATATAAATAATGTGTATTAATTTCTTACGGGGTTATCAATGTTCTCACTGCATGACATAAAACTGCATAGTACAATGTCCCCACTGCATGATTTAAAAATGCACAATATAATGTCCTCACTGCATGACTTTAAACTACACATCACAATATTAATTCAAAGGAAACAAAGAAAGTCTCAATTTTACATATGAGTCAGATATATGTAAAGGACATCAAACTCATGGCCAATATTGATTCAAATATTTCTCATGTACATTGAGAGTAACGCACTTATATATTTCACAATCTTAATCTTGAATATTTCCTGATCTTCATAATAATTCTTACAGTTTCTGGTGATAGAGTTTCTAATATCTGAGAATTATTTTTTTGACTATGCAGTACATGCCCTTAGGTGGCCTTTCATAAGTTGCCTATATAATAAGCCTGTCAGTCAATAGATTCCACTATTTGGATATGCAATATATGCCCCATTTAGCCCTATATAATACATCCCCCATAATGGGGTTTTCAAATGATGGTAATTTCATTCTTGGTTATAGTGTCTTTCTCCCCTTCAAAATTTGATGAAAATATACAAGAATTTGTATTTTAAAATAGTCATTCATGTGTATTCATCCCATTATATTTCTCTCGATATGAGAGTCCTCAATAACATGGTTTACGCATATCTATCTCCATGTGTTCAAAGTAATATGAAATAACCTTGGATCACTTGATCACATATCATGTATTTTTTCTATTTATGGCATTAGTTGTATGACCTAAAACTACAAACACCATACTCACTATGTTTGGGTCAAACCTTCATAGAAACCCTATTTCTCTAATTCTTTAGAAATAATGATTGAAAATACCCTCTCCATATTCATGTACCTTTTACATAAACCAAAATTAGTGCTTCGTAAAATCTAAATCTTCATAAAATTTCTTCAGATTTTAGCACTAGAATGTCAAACTTTTGAGAGCTCTTTTTATTGACCATGCAGTACCTTCCCTTAGGTGGTATTGCATAATTTTCCAACATAATAGGCCTATCGGTCAAATGATGCCACTATTTTTCCATAAAACATATTCCCTAGTTGGACCTGCATAATATAGCCCCCATAATGGGTTTGTCAAATAATGGTAACTTTGTTTTTGGAAAAGACTTCCTCTAATGCCTTTAGCCCTTTTTTCATATAATTCTTCAGATCTAGAAATTCAAAAATCATAGTTTACAATTTTCCCTTCCATACCTGAATATGGTAGTTTGTTTCCAAAACAATTATCAAGAACTTGGGTGTTAATATCATACCTATGGTCAAATATAAAGACCTTAAATTAAAGTTACACAATTTCCTGACTGCATGACTTAAAACTGCATAGTACAATGTCATCACTGCATGACTTAAAACTGCACAGTACCACGTCCTCACTCCATGAATTAAAACTGCACAATATGATATTAGAAATTCTACCTTCTGACAAATTTTAACCATTCCTCATATAAAAAATTTGTATAGAAATGGTTTTCCTATTCATGACATATGTCAACATAAAACAGACCTTTCATTCTTAAAATTACTTTCCTTGGAAAAACCACCCACTGTGGTCTTGATTCATCCAAATATTATTTTTTCCCTTGTCTATCTGCAATAAAATTCTAAATTCCTAAGATCTCTTTTACTTGAATATGCAATAGGTACCCTTAGGTGGCCTTGCATAAAAGATTCCTACCTAATGAGCCTATAAATCAAAAGATGTCAATATTTGTCTATGCAGCATATTCCCTAGTTGGCCCTATATAAAAAAACTCCCATAATGAGTTTTTCAAATAATGGTAACTTCAATCTTGTAAGAGACTCCCCTTATGTTGATACAAGTTTTAAATTTGGTGACCATAACAATCATGGCTCAAGATTCCCCTTGAAAATATTTAAAGAATATTAAATAAATTCTTAACCATTGAGTTTTGTTTGGGATATAATTTCAAAATTTATGGTCAAATCTATTCTACCTTAAACATTATCCCTTCATAGTTCAACATGCATGACTTTAAACTGCAAACAACAAGAGACATGGTATTCACCAGATTGAGAACCCGTAAAGGGAACTCTAAAAAAAAGTTGAGTCCCATCTCACTAAATGTACAATTTTTATTATTTAGGTAATATTGAGTAATAAAAAGTAAAAAAGATAAAAATTTTGTGGGTGTTTTCTATATAACCCTAGAAAAAATAAAACTATCCTTACTAGGCCTAATGGCTTATGTAAAACAAAAGAAGCTAGTGAGAATGAAAAAAAGATGATTTAAGACAAAATGATTTTCATTTATGAAAGAAATTTCAAAGATGAGAATCCACAAATTGGAGTTTCTCTATTATAAAAAATCACAAAAAGTTTTCTATATAATTCCTTATTTGGTTAATAGCCTTTTGAGCCCCATCAGCTGCCCGTTACAGCTTGATTTGTTCACCTGCTCCACTCTATTTAGCATGATGAAGTGCTTATCTAGAATCTTCAATGGATTTTTCACCACCCTTATGGACTTCTTCTAATGAGATATGAAGATAGTCAAGCTCCCCAATATGATTAGCCTTAGCTCGAGACAACACCACTTGGAATTATTTGGTGCTGATCAACAGTTTAGATTTTATCAAGTTTTGATAAGTCTTTTTCTCTTGCTCCCTCCTTCGAATAATCTCTTTCATCGTGGTATGAATTTGATGGTATTAAAAACCTCCAAATCCTAGCCTGATAAACAGAAATGAGAGTTGTGTAATTCTTGAAGGCAGTTCCTCAAGGGGAATCTCAGATATTATCTTCCATATATTCTTCCATTCTTTGCGATGTGAAATACAAAGAGCCTTTTGCAGTTCTAGGTCTAATTCAGAATCACTATCATATGGGGGGATGTATTCTGGGATTAATCCACTTAAAGAAGTTCCCTATTTTTCTCCTTCCTGAGCAATGACTGCTTCAACTTCTATTACTATTTGGGTTGATGCAGAGGCTTCACCTCCATACCTAGCCATTGAAGTTGATATCCCTATATGGTAAATAAAAAATTAATGTTTTGGTTAGCATCAAGGGATAAAAAAATTGAGTACAATAATAATATCAACATCTCTTACCTAATAGTAGGTTTGAATCTTGAGGAGACTCCTCCCTAGTATTATTGGTTTCAACATTTCTATTTGATGTCTCTGGGTGGGGGTGCTATCTTTAATTGGCTCAGGATCTTGATCATGAATCTCAGGAAGATTTTCTGTCTCAAGATTCACCCGAGCCAATGTCTCCGCAATGATGGGATTGACATTAATATCAATATTTCCTTTAATTATCATTACATCTGTAGTTTCTTTAGATGGAACTACATATTTCAACAAACCATGGTTATAAATTTAATCATAAGATGATTAAAAATACGAATAATGAAAACTCACACCCAATTAATTCTATAAAAGGAACTCCAAAATCTTTTAAAGCATTTGGTATATTAACATGTTCTAATACTTCTTCAAAAGACATTCCATGGTTCATCATATCATCCAATGATATCCCAGATCCTAGGTTAGCCTCACCCGTGGGAGCACATGGAATGTTTTCTTCACAACCTTCCTCTGAAAACTTTTAACCCTGAATAGATACCTCGACAATAGTTGTTGGGTCAGTGTTAGTCATTTCCAGATGTTCTGTTGCATGTGATGAACCTAAAGTACCACAGGATGGAAGTCAATTGTAGTTAAATTTTATGTCCTATAAAGCATTTTTGATTTACCAGAAGCCTCCTCTCCTCTGATCGCAGGAATGAGAGTAGTGCTAGGAAAAGACATTGGTTCCTTTGACCTCAATGCCTCTTTAGGAACCATCAGATTAGCAGGAATTTGTGCCTATCCAGCAACACCCTCCATGGTTCCTTGAATCTTATCAGTATTTTCTTTCAAATAAGAAATAGAATAATCCCCAGTAATCCTAATAAGTTTAAATTCTTTTTCATGAATAAAGCTAAAATTCATGATTATCAGGAAGGATTAACATTATAGAGAATGAGTTTAACTATAGATTTCTTTCTTTAATGATTTTTTATCTTTGCCTTCTTAGGAGGACTTGCATCATCATCTCCAAAGATTGGTATTATAGAAAAAAATATCCTTTCCATCTCATCCTCTATGGCCTGTTGGCCTAGATATATTTCTCCTGATTCACAGGGTGATCTGGTAGCTCTAAGACCAGTACCTCCAGAGCTATACCGTGGTGAGGGAACTTTAGTTTTTTTACCTTTAACCAACTGCAAGTTAAAAATGATATTTTCTCTGAGTAACAACACTGTGACTAAATTTAAATTGCAAAGAAAAAGATAATGTGAGAAAAAGGAAAATTACATCTTCAGGATCCACCAAACCACGCCATTATTCATCTAATCAAGGACCAATCCCCTTAGTGGTAACATGATCTATCATTTCTATCACTCGCTTCATGGTGGGAATTGATTCATTAGTTGAATATATGAGCATTCCATGTCTTAGATATGAGTTCTCACTTCATTGGTATTGTCATTAAATAAGATGTCATAAGAGGCCCATAGATCCCCTACTCTACGAATATGCAACCCTTCTTGCAGATCCATCCACATGGTTTCAACATCATAGTATAAACGTTTCCATTTTGGAACAAATTCTGATCATAAATATTACGAGTACATGCCAGAGGTTTGTGAAAAGGATATTATGGAATTAGATTTAAGTTTCTTCCCAACTACCGCAGTCAAGGATGGGGGATGAGAAACTAGGAATCGTAGCTCTTCATAATGATGGTGAATATATTGACTCGGTATAGCCTCAGTAGAGATTTATGGAGTGGATCTCTTAACTTTGGAAGGTGGATTATATCTGGCACGAGGTCTCTTCGGTGAATTTGGATCCTCGTCACCTCCACCCTCTAAATCAAATGTGTCAGCCCCTGATGATGAATAGTTACATTCCAAATGACGGGGTTCCCTCCTAATATTTCTATTTACCCCTAATTGAGGGACATAATGGTTTAATACCCCTTCAAGGTAATATATGACCAAGTTTTTAGAATACCATATACTCAATATTCTTATGGCATCAGTGATAGGTAAATTAAATACCGATCCCGTCTTCTCCAAAGATGTCAGCAACCATAGTTGTCAGAAAACCATCAGATGTTGCTCTAATATGACATGCATGAGGGGAGATACAATATTTTGTTACAGACATTCTAATTTATGCACAAATATATAAGGAGAATAAGCCTCGCATATGATTTCTTTGTCAACCCTGGTGGCCAATACACCATCTCTATAAGCTAGTATGTATGCCTCAAACTCTAAACTATCCGTCCCATCATCAAAAAATCAGCCCATAGGAAGATTCCCATAAAAAAAGAAATGGAATTACTTAAACATACTCAACCTACACTTGATGCCATAAGTGTTCAGAGATAAGAGTGATATTCCATAGAAAGCCTGAACATATGGTCATAAAGAACTTCCAAAGTCCTATACCCCACTTTGTACTACATAAGTTCTGAAGTGAGTAGCAATCCATACCCATAACACCTAGAAGGGTCCCACTATTCTTAAAGGAGACTTCCCTCTATAAATATGTAGTAAGATCCTATGAATATTTTTACAAAATAGGAGTGACCAACCCTACCATCCTTCTCTTAACCAGCTTGGCGGCGATAAAAAAAGTTCCTGGCCTTACACCTCCTTCGGAATCTCAGACTGGTAATAAGTACACACTGAGCCACATGGACAAGAAACCTGCCAAATGCATTTTCAGAGGAATTTTGTGATTGACTTCATATCCCCACTTGTTGAACTCCTCTTTCTCTAATGTCAGCCAAAACGTATCATGTGTACCTCTTTTCTTTGCCTTTGGACAACTGGTTGGACGACTACAGGTGGGCCTCTTTTCCTTCTTCTTTACCAAGAATATTTCCATCCATTCCTCTGAATTAATATCCCTTATTGTATGGTACTTCATGGTGGTAATGTTCTTGAGTTTTTTAAATATTTTCATCAACTCAAGAACCAGAAATGGTGTCTTGTCCGAGTCATTCCATGCTACAATATGAGGAATAAATTCATCGTACATATCTCCAAGGATCAGAGATCCAGAAATATTTTAGACATCCCACAAGCTAATACATACTTATCCATGTGTTAAATTAACGGAGTTAGTTTCTGGGATCCATAGACTTAGTAATTATGGAACAAAATCATCATTCTTGTACACATAGGTTTGCCCAACCCAGACAGCCTCGTAAATAACAACACCTTTTAAGTCATCTGTAAATTCTACACACATCTTAGAAAACCAATATGCCCACATCCATGCAGGTTTTAAAACTAATCTTGGGTGGAAATCCCAAAATTTATCCTAGCCTTTGGATTGATCCATCTAAGAATTTCAAAACATGGATGAATAATAGTGTGGTTGTAGCTCAGGTGTGTGTGCTTTCAAATATGGTGCACACGGGATGTGATGCATGATATGAGCTTTCTCTTCTATCGCAAAATTAGAAAAGGATCCCCCAACAGAAATTTTGGTATATGAGAAGTTGGTATAATCCTTAAACTAAGAGAGTGGGGAATAGTTCTTCGGGTCCAGGATATTGACTTCTTGCAGATGGGCATAGCTATACAGATGAAAATAAGTGATTCGAGGAAAGTTGAAGTGATATTTATTCAGATATTTTACCAAGTATGGATGTGTGGTGTCACATACATAATAGTAGTCTTGACCAACAATGCTAATCATCTCATCAATCCTATTACTAGCTAGTTCATCAGTGGTTTCGATTATTTTGGGAGCCATTGAACTTACATAAATATCAAAAAGTCATCTTTTAGGTAAATCAATTCTTGATGGCTGAAAATATAATTGAAAAAATTGGAAAAATAATTAAGGAATGAAAGTATAACACTATGCACGAAAATGTAATATTGAGTGCAAGTGTGGTGCCCCAATTATAGCACGCAACTAAAAAAATATATAAGAAGTGCGGTGAAAACAGAAGCATCTGAAAGAAGAAGGATTTTCATGCTGAGATCTAAAAATTCCGGAAGTCAGAGAATTTTTGTGGAAGTGGAGCCATTATATATAATTAATTCAAGCCACCTTGCACTCCAAAATAATACGCGCTACTAGCTTGCACAACTATTTTCCTTGCGTGCTTGATACTTGTGTGCCCCAATTCCCTCTTCTTTCTCCTTTATTACTTTACCTCAATATAGGATCATCTTTTCATTATAGATCCAATTTTGAGAGTGGGAGATTGTTGACACTCTATTCCATAAAAGTGTCTAAAAATGGAAAAGGGAAATACTTTAGAAAAAATAGGAGAAAACACATGAAAAAAACCAAGATTTGCAAAGGCATGGACTTTGGATCGCCATAGTTAGGCCAAGAGGCCGTCAGCACACTCTACTTACGTGCCCCCAAATGACGCGCAACCTATTTGTGTGCCCCAATTTAGTTCACAACCTTCTTTCACACCCAATTTCATTTCTCCCTAGGTCACTTATTTTCCTATAAATAGACCCTTGGGGCCTTCATTTGTGTAGATGAATTTCCCTGAAACCTAATTGCTGCTCTGGTCGCCCTAGTGCTTCTCCCAAGTCCACCGAAAATTTAAAGGTAGTTATTTAAAACCAAAAGTGGAGGAATTGAAGGAGGATCGAAGTACATAAGTCCTTTTAGTGTTTGAAATTCATAACACTTGTGCGCCTAAAGCACCCAACCACCTAAAATTAGAAACACTTGCAAACCACCTATTCCTTTTATAGGAACTTAAGTACCCCAGTTCAAGGATCACCTTTTAATACTCTTAATGTCTTGATCTAGGTTTGTCCCAAGTATTACCATATAGGTTGTTCATATATTAAGTGAATATCTGGTCGCCTGATCCTACTTGAATTCCCATACTTTCATGTCCTTATCTAATTGGGCCCCTCTCTTTGATTCACTTACTCTTTTCAGTCTATAAGCCATCATGCCCTCCTCAAATCCATTCGTGGAAACTCTTATTCTTCATTGTATCCCTTGTCTAAAAGGGATTCTACTGAGACCTCCACAAAAACCTCCCAACTCATCAAATCTTTAGGAAAGGTACATCAACGTGTCTCTTATTTGAGTTTATATAACTGTAGTCAGAGGTTTCCCACATTTTTTTTCACAATGGAGTTAAGATTCATGGAGTCTATGTGGGTTTTTATATCCAAAATCACATGGAACTTTCTCCCAGGAATAGTGGTGGGTCCTGACCTCTCCCTTCTCAAAGAGCCATAACATCAAATTTCTGGTAAGGAAGGTACGGTTCACAATTGATTTTCTATTCAAGCGAATGAAAAGTGTCCCTCCCCTCCTAGGATAAATTTTAGGGCATCCATCCTAGTGTAATACCCTAATGTTCATCCATTATTCCTTTCATTGGACCCTTTTTCAATGTAAAGTGAATAGAGGGAAGGCTCGTTGCCTCACCCTCATCCACCCTGGCTGCCGTAGGTGTGCCCTCTTCCACCAGCGGAGAAGGAAACATGTATGTGTCATTGTTCAATATTTCACATCCTATTATTTCTCACACTAAGAATGACTCATGTGGGATTAGATATTAGTGATGATTACAATATTTACACAAACACTCATGGAGAATGAACTTTGAGAACTCTGATTCCCACCACAATTGGGATACATAGGAAGCTTTCTCAGGGCCCGATCTCACTGGATATCCTCTTTAGGAATTCAACCCTAATTACTTTAATCTGGGAATCCTCCTTAAAAATAAGACCCAAATTTAACCCCCAAATCATCAAGGCATTCTTTTCAAGAAGTAAGTCCAAATTGATTTCTCTCAGAGGGCTATACTCTCTTATGTGACTCATTGAACTAGGCGACCTTTGATTCCAATCCACATGGTATACATAGGAAGCCTTCTTGAGGTTCTTACCCAACATTTCAAATCAACCCTATTCTCCTTTGGCCATATTACCAATAGGGTCTATTCTCACTTGAAATCCCATATTCTTTTCAAGTTCCTTGGGCTGTTTAGGCATAAGTCCCCCACCAGACTTTGACTAAGAACTTTTCGCTTAGATGTCCATACCACATGAAATTAAGCTGTACATCCAGGTTCTTATCACATGACCTTAAAAGGTATGATGTGTCCCATTAAGTGGAACCAAACTATAAGGGTTCTGATTCCTTTCACAAGGATATGCAGGTAGCCAATTTTATGGGTATGATCCCAATATCAAAACAAACATTCGTCTCCCTGGATGACAGTAAATTTTAGAGTGCCCCACTAAGTGGCTTAAAAACTAGTATCATCACAATGTTGATTAAAAGAATCTTTAAATAGTACATGAAAGGATACCATTGATGTATAACCTCAAATACATACAGATATATCCATTAATAAATAACCTTGAATACATAACAATGAATCTAAATTTTACTCATGTTAATAAGTGATTGAAAATTCCAAGGGAAACTTATGTTATACTTAGTGAATTAATAAGGATTCATAAAAATTTATTAAATTTATAAAGAGAGTCCCATAGTAGACAATAATTCTCCCCAAAAGGGTGTGATGAGTCCGACCTCACATCCTATCAACCAATGCATGTTCCTAAGTATCATAAATTTCAAACTTGATGAACGCCTAACTTTGGAAAGAAGGTACCTTTTGGATAAAGAACTATTTTAAGTTTACCATTCCATGAATAAATCCAATGAAAACCACCTGGAAGAAGTGATTCTTAAAATTCGAACACATGTTTCAAGGATCTAAGAAATATGGACATTTGGCTGAGAACTACAAGAGGGATATGAAGAATTACACAAATGTGGAAGAAGAAATGAAGGTTCAGATCAACACTCAGCCAGTAGTGTAGTGTTTCAACAGTAAGGAACATGGGCATTATGCAAAAATTTTCCCTAATCCAAGGGTTTTAAGAGGAAATCAACAACAACCTCCAAGGAAACATGGAAGGGATTATGCTATCAGTACTACTGAGGTGGATTCAGACAATAATGTGGTGATGGGTATGTGATTTATTCATTCAATAATAACCAAACTACTATTTGATTATGTTTATATGCATTCTATCATACCTTGCAAGTTTAGTATAACTATTCAACCACCACCACAAAATTTAGAGGTTGAGTTATCTATGAGAATAGAAAATGGGGAAATTATTGCATCCAAGGTTTATAACTCTTCCCTAATAAATTTTTATGGACGAAAACTCTCATTAAAATCTTTTCATAATTTCTATGGTGGATTTCAATTCTATTTTGGGAATGGATTAAGTATCTTAATACAAATCCAACATTAACTGTCGGGAAAGAGAGATCACCCTTTACATCCCAAAGAATCCCACAATAATGTAAATGTTTTAGGAGGAAGATTAATCTCTTTAAGAATCATCATCTCAAGTGTGAATAATGTTTTCTTTTGAGAAATAATATCTTTCTCAAATGATTAAGACAAAGGAGATGATACTTCTCAAAGATAATCCCATCATGAGGGATTACACAAATGCATTCCTTGAATAATTTCCCTGTCTTCCTCTAGATTGAGAGTTTTAGTTATCCATTGAACTTATTACTAGATCCCTACCTATATCAGAGACACCTTATATAATGAAAAATGTATAGCTAGAAGAGCAAAAAAGTAGTTACATGAGAATTTGGAGAAGGGTTGTATACGCCCTAGTACTTTACCATGGGCTACACCAGTCCTCTTTGCCAATAAGAAGGATAGATCAATGGGAATCTAAATTTATTATTGTGAAATTAATAAAATCATGATAAAGAACAAGCATCCCCTACCACAGATAGATTAATTGTTCAATCAGCTTCATGGGGTCAATTATTTCTCTAAGGTGGAGCTCCGATCAGGATATCTCTAATTAAAGGTGGGGAAAGAAGATATTCCCAAAAATGCCTTTTGAACAAGTAATGGACACTATGAGTTAATAGTGATTCCTTTAGGACACACTAATGAACTAGAAATATTCATGGATTTAATGAATAGAGTCTTTAGAGATTACCTTGACAAATTTCTAGTAGTCTTTATCATTGATATTTTGATATACTCCAAGATCAAGGAGGAACATGAGAATCATTTGAATACTATGTTGAGGACTTTGTGATGGGGGAAAATTTATGAAAAGTATAGTAAATATGAGTTCTAGATGGATGAAGTATCATTCTTACGGAATGTTATCCCTAGAAAAGGAATATCTATGGACCTTCCAAGACAAAGAAATCAAAGAGTAGCACAGTTCAACATCTGTAATGGATATCCTCATCTTTCTATGTCTATCCAGGTATTATCAATGATTTTTTAAGAACTTATCATGATTTTCAAAACCAATGAAGAAGTTGACATGGAAGGGAGTGAATTTCATCTGGACTCAAAAATGTGAAGAAATATTTAAGGAGCTCAAAAAGAGGCTTATCACTATGCCAATACTCACACTCCTGATAAGTGGAGAACTCCTTGTGGTGTATAGTGATGCTTCAAATAGGTTATTAGGATGTGTGCTGATGAAAAATGAGAAATTGATAGACTAAACCTCAAGGCATCTAAAATTCCATGAGCCAAACTATCTCCCGTATGATCTAGAGTTGGTGTCTATAATATTTGCATTGAAAATCCAGAAACATTATCTTTATGGGGAGAAGTGAGAGATATATACTGATTACTAGAGTCTAAAATATATATTCTCATAGAAAGATATTAATATGAACCAATGAATATGGTTATATCTCATCAAGGATTATGACTTCTCAATCCACTACCTTCTCAGTAAGGAAAAGAAGATGGAAGATGCTTTAAGTATAAAGGATCTGGCATCTTTATCAATGATGATAATTGAAAAGGATCCAATCTTCTTAGATTTTCAGAGGATGGGAATGGTAATAATTAAGGGAGGAACATCATTAATCCTTTCTCAAATGATTTCTCAACTATATCTCATAGAAAAAATAAATTATTCTCTAACAAATGATGTCAAAATTCCGAAAAGGGTGGAAGCTATCATAAATGGGAAATCCTATGAGTTCAATATTAACATGGATGGAGTCGTAATACTTGGGACATAATTATTTTTACCACATGATCTAGAGATAAATAAGGAGCTTCTAAATGATGCACATAGCTCAACCTTCTCTATTTACCTTGGGAGAAGAAATATGTGTTGAGATCTCTAGGAGAATTATTGGTGGGACAATATGAAGAAGGAGATTGCTGAGTATACATCACAATTCCTAGTATGTTATCAAGTGAAGGATGACAGGAAAAATTATAAGGGTATGATGCAACCACTACCCATACCAACCTGTAAGTGAGAGAACATCACCATGGATTTTGTCACTAGACTTCCAAGGACATCCAGAGGAAACAATGCTATATGGGTCATTATGGATCATTTTAATAAGACAACTCTATTTATAGAAATTCGAGAGGACTTCTCATTGGATCAAAATGAAAAAATATATATCAAAGAGGTGGTAAGAATACATGGAGTACCACTATCTATTGTATCTTATAGAGATCCACGATTCAACTTGATGTTTTGGAAAAGTACTTAACATTATCTAAGAACTAAACTGAACTTCATTATAACCTATCATTATCAAATTGATTTACAATCTAAGTAAACTATTAAAGCACTGTAAGTCATATTGAGGGCATGTTATATGGACATCAAAGAAGGATGGGACCAAAATATTCCAATTGTCAAATTCTCCCACAACAATAGTTTCCGTTCGAGCATCTGAATGTCATCAGATGAAGCCATTTATGGGAAAATGTACAGAACACCAGTGTGATGGGATGAAGTTAGTGAGAGTAAGCTACTAGGACCTTAAACGGTCGATGAAATGATGGAGAAGGTGAAAACCATTCAGAATTATATCAAGGAATCCCAAGGTCAAAAAAAGAGTTATAAAAAAAATAATCAATGAGACCCTAAGTTTAAGTCAAAGACATGATATTCCTCCACATATTTCCATGGAATAAGGTCATGAGATTTGGGAATAAAGGAAATCTATGTCCTAGGTACATCATCCCCTTTGATATTCTTCATCGTTTCAGATCAATGACCTATTGAATAACACTTCCACCTACCATATCTAAAGTGAAAGATGTATTCCATGTATCCCTCTTAAGGAAGTACATACAAGATCCTCCACATGTACTTTATTTAGAGGTGGTACAATTGGAGAATGATCTTTTATACGAGGAGAATCCAATGAAGATCTTGGATCATAGAGATAAAGTTCTACGTAATAAGTATACTCACATGGTCAAAGTACTATGGTGGAACCCTAAGTATGAAGAGGCATCATGGGAACTGGAGGAAGTGATCAAAGAAAAGTACCCAAAACTATTTCCATCTTTAAATGTAAAACAAAATTTCCAGGGCGAAATTTCATAAGGGGGGAAGAATGTAACGACCCAAAGTTTAATCAATGGAAATTCACTTCTTTTTTTCATATAGTATAATCCGATAAAATCACAACATAATTATACATCATGTATTAATGAACTAATAAATACTATGTAAACTGTAAACATAATTTTTCCACTTATGTGATTTGAATTTTAAAAATCTAAAATACACAGCGGCGATTAGTAAGATTTTTGGAGTCTGATAAGACAAAATTAATTTTTAGTGAATCGTAAATTAACCTTATGAATAGTAATGATACCGTTATGAATAGTAATATGAACATTATGAATAGTAAATCATCCATGTAAATAGTAACATTACCAATAAAATTATAAATAAAATTTATCTATTTTATAAGTGACAATATGATAGTGTTGGTATTTTTGGTAAATCATAAATATTTAATTACAATTTTATGATTAATTTAATAATTTAAATGAAATTTTATTTTCATAAAATTTATTAATAAGATAATATTTTGATGTTCTATGATTATAATATAATTTTATGATACCTTATTTAATTTATCAAAGTCTTATAAAATCTGTTACAATTTTAGTAATTGTATTTTTCAAGTAAACTATAAATTTAATTAAAAATTATATTTATCATAATTATAAAATTATTTTCGTAAAATGGAGTTCATTTTTGGATTCTACACATCTAAAACTGTTTAGTTTAGATTTTTGTGATTTTTCTGAAATACTTAAATTTTTAGTGAATAGTGAAATTTGATAATTTACAAAATATGCTAAATAAATGAATTTCTACAACATTATTGAGTCTTGGATTTTTTAAATTTATATTGGTTATAACTCACATGAACTTATTACTACTTTTGGTTATAATAATCAACACTATTTCTTGTCATGATAAAAATGATAAACTAGTGAATTAAATAGTGAGAAAAACCCCCTCTCCTCCACTATAAAAACCACCCCTCACCACCTCATATCCTAACACCTCTAAAGAAATTTTCCTTGAAACCTTTCTTCTAAAATACCTCTATAAGCCTATCTAACACTTGTAGGAGCTATTTTTCTCATCAAAAGACCAAAATATCTTCCCTAAGTAGGTTCTCAAGAGGAATGAATCAAGAGGTAAAACCCTTTTCCATTTTCATTCATTTTCTTTTCAAGTTCCTTTATTTTCTTTTCTATCCTCACTTATACTCATACAAAATGTTAGACAAATACAATACCATAAAAATACTATAATTTTGTTATTATAATGAAATAATTCATCATCATCTTTCCTTTCCCCTCCTTTTATACTAGAAATGAAAACACTATCTGAGATGTGTTAGTATATCACATTCAAGGATGATGAGTTTTCAATTTCTATTTATATATTCAATTATGTCCATGAAACCATTTTTATCATTTAAACAGATTAATATGTATGTAATATACCATTTTTAATGTTCTGGAATCATTTTTTACAAATGTTATTATTTTATAAAACAAAATGAGTTCATTGTGATAAAAAAACCGCCAATTAACCCAAATGGTTATCATTAATGTTTTATATAATGATTCATCCTTACTCCAAATATCCAAATTAATTTTATAACCAATTAATATTATTTATTTTATCTAATAAAATATAATTTCAATTCCAGAAAACCATCCTCATCTTACATGATTATCCATACATGTATATAAGTAAGTTGATCATGAAAACCAAAGAAACAAACGCTCCCAAACAATGAAATTGAACCTATTAACCCGAAAAAGGGACATGAATGAACTTAATAAGGTAATAATAAAAAATTACATGTATAATAGGTTTTTGAATTATTAATTATTGAATCTTATTTGATTATCTAGGACATTAAAATTAAGTTAAGAACACCTTAAAACTTAAGGTAAGGGTTTCCTCATCTCACTACCATTTTTTGAGATATTCCTTATTATACACAATTTTTTATTTATGGTTTATTTATAATAAAAATTGATGTATCATATAATTAATATATTTGTTTTCATGGTATTAATTTTATTATATTATGATTATTAATTTTTGGGCATATGATTCAATTGATTACAAAGTGGTAATGGTTTATACCCGAACCTCCATTATTCCTTTGGGTTTATCTATATTTACTTTTACCCAAATGAAGTTATATTTTCTTGTTATTTATATATTCTAAATTATATTTATATGTTCCAAACTCATGTATCAAGATCCATTCATTATTCACTTTCAAGGATATATATATTTTTAATTGGTTCCCTTCTCAATTTTTTCTCGATAAGCAATCCCATTTTAAGGGAACTTTTTGAATTCTTACCAAATTTCATGTGCACTCTATAATATGTTTTAAGAAAAAATTATAATTATAAAATATCTCATTTTATTATTAAATCCTTCTTGGTTCACTTCTGGTTTCGTAGAAAATATTATTCCCTTTTCTATTTTAAATGATCTTTGATATTTTCCTTAAACTGCACAAACATGTTTTAAATCTAAAGATTCTTAAATACTCTTTATACATGATACCACATAAATTTGACATCACTTATAATTTTATATGACTATTATACATTATTATTTTCGATTAATTATCTAATTACTTTCTTTCATGGGCACTTCTATGATACTCATAATGATTATGCTTTGTGACAATATTATGATACCCTTTTCATTCCTTGGGTACCCTTATGTTTATGTATGATTTATTATGTATCATTATTTTTCTGTAAAACATATTCAAGAACATGTGAAAATGTGTTAGAGTAGATATCTCTCCAATGAATTGGGTAACGTTTAGTCCCATTAGAGTTTATGTGCAACGGTCTTAGCGGTTAGCCTGGACTCATTCTCCATGTACAATGGTCTTGGTGGTTAACCTTGAATTGTGATCCACTATTTGAAATGAGTTGGGATCATGATAAAGTCATGTTTTATGTTTCCACCACATTAATATGATTCAATGATTATATGGTCCCATGTTCTAAATTTATGATTCCTTATGCTTAATCATGTACCATGCCTCTTTATATCATTATGTTATGCATTCTAACCCATGTGCTAAGATTTATTCTTATTTCTATTACCTTACTGGGATTTTTAACTCATCACTTTGTTCATGTTATCCCTAGGTTATCCTATGAATATGTATGAGCACAATGGATGTAATTATCTCAATATAGAGATTTAATAATAATTTCTTTTATGATGTTTAATTATGTACCTAGTATTCCAAGACACTAGACTTTACAATAATTGGATTGTAATTTTATGTTTACTTATTCTTAAAATCTTGTAATGATATGTTTAAAATGCTAGGGTCACTATAAGAAGGTAGGTGTACATGGCGTTTAGGGGACCCACTTGATGCGTGGTTTCGATCTTTTCCCTAGCTATTTCCTCGCCACCATAAGGATTTTTTCTCATGTATAAGTACATGACGTGTAGGTGGACTACAAGGTGTGTCCAAGCTACTTAGGGTTGAGATGTGTTCTCATAGCTGTGTCCCTCAAGTTGTGTCAGTGTAACTTGGTTTTGTACTTAAACATTCCCAGGCCCATGTACTCCTATAGTACATTCTAGGTTTCTAGAACCATATCACATTATGTGTAGGGATACCACATGACGTGTTATACTTTACTCATCCAAAAAACCTAGCTATTGAAGTTAAGACCCTACACATTGGGTGTCTTTTAAACCACACAGTGTGTAGTCGAGATTTTTCTAGAAAATTTGATCCATTCCCACACATCCATATATGCCTTAATACCTCAAATATTTCCCCCAATTCTTTCAAAATAGAATGGTAAGACCCATGTTCATATTTTATGGCCATTTAATGGATAGAAAATGAGATATGTTGATCCATGATAATTTATTCTGTGAATCACTTGTCTCCCACTATTTTCCATTCAGTCCCAGATCTCAAATCCATGAAATTCATCACCCATATCCCGCAACACATCCCAATCCATACCCAAATCATCGTTTCCTTCACCACATGCAAATATGTCGTGAACCTAGGGGTCCAATCATGCTTGATCCCATCTAACAATGTCAATCAGGACCCCATTTCCCAATGACAAATAATGTGAAGAACGGGTGGGGGAATATCACAAGAAGCAAGATTGAAACAACTTTTGAAGAAACATTCTTGGCCAATGAATCCAAATTGAGGAAAATGGGGTGAAAAACACGAAAAATGACAATTAATAGAATTAAATAGTTAAACCCAATATATGGACACATAAAAGGCTTGAACTTGATGCTGATCAATGAAAGAAGTGATCATGCTCAATTAATTTAATCAAAATTGGAATAATCCACAAATTGAGGATTCCATCCCAGATATTGGATTTTTCATCGTCGAATAATGTTCTTGACAATGAATTAAATAAGTCATTTCGTTCACCGCGCATTGATCTACCTGGATCAAAAATCGCATAGTTATCATATATCAATTCACCAACAGAGGAGGAAGAAAGAACCTATCAATGGTTGCAGGTTTATGTGGCTAACACTTGGAAAATTTCCATAATGGTTTATTTATATTGAATCAATAATTAGTTTAATTAATAAATTAATTAAATTAATTATTTAATTAACCAATTGAACACACCGCCCATGATCATGATATCTGAACACCCCACGTCGACCAATTTTATGTCACTCCTAGGGTAAACACTACATTCCAGACCTAATTGTGGTCTCAAATTTATGATTTGTGATTTTATTGAATATTTATAAGAATTTAATTGATAAAATATGTGAGTGTAATATGAAATATATAAAATATTGTAATAAAATAAATTCTGGGCACACCAGGCCTTGGAATTGCATGCTATATCCACACCTGGCTCTGAAAGTATATGTAGAAATATTTAAAAAGTCTGAAAAGGAAAAAACGGGTCTCTATATCATTCCACAGTTCATGATTTATTTCCTAGAAAAATAAAAAATTAATGAAAAATCTCATGATATTGAGAACATATCTGGCTCTCCAACTCCTAAGAGCTCTACTACACACTCTTGAGCTTCTACAACACACAAACCAATGGTATGGTCCATCCATGTAGGTTCCTCTCCTGCCAATCCTCAATATCCACTAGGTGCTATAAAAAATTTCTCCATCCTCTATTTCCATCTTTCCCCTATCAATAATGTGCATGGGGTAATGAACCTATCTCCTCAGCTGCGACATGTGGAAGATTTCATGAACCCACTCCAACTATAGGGGTAGAGAATGAAAGTAAGAAACCCTACCAAACCTTTGAAAGATCTCGATCGACCTGATGAACCATGAGGATATATTTTCTCCCTAGAAGAATCTTTGTAATCCTTATCATAGGGTGAATCTCAAGAAAATGTGGTCTCCCTGATCGAACTCCAAGGGCCTATGATGGCGATTTGTGTAAGATTTATGCTTTATATGAGCTACCATAATCTTCTCACAAATGACCTAAACCTTCTCTGTCATCTCCTGTACTATATCTAGACCCACAAGATATGCCCCACTGATCTAAACAAAAATCTCCACCAAACTCTGCTCCCTGATTGAGAATAAGTGTGCCAACCTCACGAGTTTGTCAACTATCATGCAGATCGCATCATATCCCTTCATTGTTCATGGAATTATTATAACAAATTCCATGTATATTCCATCCCATTTCCACTTCAGGATCTCATGGGGATGTAAAAAACCTATCAGAACCTAGTGCTCAGTTGTCACTTGCTGACAGGTCAGGAACCGTGTAATAAACCTGGCCATGTTCTATATCATACTAGCACACCAATACCACCACTAAAGGTCTTTGTCCACCTTCCATATATCAGGATGTATGGATAAATGGGAAGCATAAAATTCTATCATCAAATCCTCCCATAGCATGATTGGGACTATCGTACATCCCTGGAAAAGGATGAAATGATTCCCTCCTTTAGAAAATCCATTGGGTGAATCTCATGAGGATATATGGTCACACATGACCTCACAATTAATGTCTCTTAGATGGGACTCTCTCACATGTTGAAGGAGTAGAGGATTAAACCCCACCGACTAAAGAAAAACTGCACCCTCCTACTCAACCAGGGTCAACTTCAATGAATCCAACTTCTTATAAGCCTCCTATATCAAATGATCATGGTATATCCTACTAAGGGAATCTACTAACATATTTCTATTAGAACCAAGGATATTTGAGGATAATAATGGAGTATGGTTTGTTTTTTTTAACATGCACATGGATGACTAGGGTGTTTTCAAGGAATGTGGTGATATAATTAATGTAGAAAGTAGTATTCAAGGTGACATATTTTCCTAGTGTTTACCAAAATTTTAGGCCTCAAAATAAAGATTTTTTATGTTTAAAAAAGAAAATTTTTCATGTAGGAGTGAACGATATGAAAATAATAATAATAATAATAATGGAACTGCATACCTCGTAGCATAGACCACATACCATGTTTTGGGAATGGTTTGAGACCACATACCAGGAATCAGGAATGGTAAGAATATCGGTTCGTGGAATCAAAAATGGTTTGCGGTGACAGTTCATGGTGAAGGTGTGCAATATGCAGAATTCTAGATGTTCACATGATTTCTGTGGTTCGTAGGATAGGATCCGTATGAGGTTGAGGCTGTACCAAATCAAATATTTGTAAAATCTTGTATTAGAAGATTTTTTTGATCCATTTTTTCCTCTATAAGGAGTAGTAATACCCATTATTTAAGAAAAAAAACAAGGATTAAGAAAAACATGAGGAATTTTGAGAAGTCCATAGTGGTTCGTGGGAAGGAAACTCCACATAGAAATAAGTGATCCATGGAGTGGAAAATAGTCTATAAAAGAGAGTGTTGTTCGTAGAGGAATCTCTTGTAGCACGCGGTGGAGTAGAGGAAGTTCGCAAAGTAGGGGCTATTTGTAGAAAGTGGTTTATAGAATAATTTTATAGAGTTGATACGTGGGGCACATGCAGTATATAGATTATGTCAGTATGCAGAAGAGTGTGGAAGTACATGGTGAGGTGAGATGGTATGTAGAAACAATAGTGTTATGTGGAGGAGACGATCCACAAACTATACCGGCTACTTGATCACACCGCGAATCACTGTTTTATTTCACTATAACACCATCGTATTAAAATGATATTGCATTGTAAATTACAATTATAATATCAAATTTTACATCATGTTTTATTGAAAAATTTAATATTTATCACTATTAAAAGGGGAAATTATACTTTTATTTGATATTTTTATTGAAGGTGGAGGTGATTCGGAGACCCCACAGATGATATAGAAGGAAAATGTGAAAACCTACATGGAATCCCAAGGATATCTGTCCACTATTTTAAAAATTACATGAAATACGTGCATTCAAATGAGATTAAATGTTATGAGCCAATCCAAAAATTCATGGGATTCAACTCATCTCAAGAAACCAAAGTTAATTGGTCCATCTGGTGGACCATTCGAACCAATTTGTCCAGGGGACAAAATCTTCCCGAATTCAAAAGTTAGGTTCAGTATTTTGAAAATCCAACCTAATAGATATGTAAAATGGCCACAAACTTTTATTGGGAGACATCAAAGAGGCCCTCAAAAAAATCTCCTCTTTTTTCCATGTCGTGATATGGTTGTTTACTTGTCCAAAAATGAGACTCAAATTTTAAGAACCTGGATCTTCTTTTCAGGTATGTTTTCCTTTTTCTGGTATTTTTGAGGAAAAAAGGAGTTTCTGAAAATTTCTTAAGTACACGCCGTGTACATTATGAGTACACACTGTGTACTACATTACCATGGGTAACTGGGTGTTGGCCGTGTAGTGTCCATGCCCATGGTCATTTGTGGTGATCTGGAGACCACCTAATGTGGGGGTCAGTGAAGGCAAGTACATGCAGTGTACTTATAATGTACATGTTGTGTACTTTTTTTTCATTAAACATACTGTGGTCGTGTATGACGAATAGAAACTCCTCCTTCTCGACGTAGTTCGTCTTAGAGCGACCATACGACCACAATCTTTCCCTGAGCCCCCGATCGAGCATCCGTCCTCCAATTCGATCGTCGTATATTGCATTGGGATCGCCTCATTAAGATCTTCCCTCTTCTAGAGCTTCATTTCCTAATTCCTCATCTTCCTCATGATATCATTGGTAAAAAGTTTTAGATGTTTTTGTAGATCTATAGTGTTATTGGGTGATTCAAGGTTTGAGGTTCACATATAATGATCTTGCAACACTGAGGTAGGTGGTTTTGTCCTTTCTGTAGTTAATCTTTGAGTAATATTTGAAAACGTACCCAATACCCTTGAACGAGGTATTGCAGGTTTATGTTTTTAGCTACAATGTTTGCCTGTTATGCCTTGGTTTTTTGGAAAGTGGTTATATGTTGTGAATAGGGTTTATTTTTCTATGCATGGAAGTGTTTTCCCATGCATATTTTTTTATGACCGTTTGGTCTTGCTTATCCTGTTAGGCTACCTTGTTTGTTTCTCATGCCTAGTATTATAGGATGAAGTGTTTTATCTGAATTGATGTTATGTTTTAGACTGGTTAGCCGAGTAGTTCTTGAGGTTTACTTTGGCCTCTTTTTATTTCTATGCTTGTTTGAATTACAAAAGGCTGTGAGAACCTGGTGTAGTGAACCATAGGGAGAATAGACGTAAGGGCTTATCCAGAGTTTCTGTTATTATTATTACGATGCAAGACCATAAGGGGAATTGATGTAATTTCTTCCTTAGAGTGTCTATAGTTCCTCGATGTGGGACATAGGGGGAATGTGATATAAGTTCTTCCCTAGAGCGCCTTTTAGTTACCGATACGAGACTATAGGGGGAATTGACGGTGAGTGCTTCCCCAAAGAGTCTATTCTAAAGCTGAACCAAGAGGGTTAGAATGTGTGTACTTCCTAGAAGGTTGATTGTGTTTTATAGATAGGACTAGAGGGAATTAGGCTATGATAATATCCTAGAGGGTAACCTGTTTGAGATAATCTGTTTACTTGGTATGTGGTGTTTGAATTCTTTGAACTACAAGATTGTTTACTATTGAGTACTTCCTAGTTTGATGCTTCTTTTTCTCATTGACTGCTATATATATTCAATGACTATTAGGCACAAATCTCTTGGTGATTGCCTATTGTGATTTAGTCTCACACCCTATTTGGGTCATGCTTTTGGGCCCAAACAGATTATATTGCTACAGGTATAGATAAAGGAAAGCACCCTTCTACTTCAGGTACTTGACTGCTTTGGAGATGGAGAGCATGGGACCAAGCTGAGCCTTGTGATGCTGAGGAGCTATCTACTTTTTATTCTTATACTTTGTTTTAGTTCTATATTTCTTCATTTTTACTTGTTTGGCTACTTTCCTAGACATATGTATCATGCATCATTTATATATATGTGCTCTAGTTGTTTCTTCATCAGTATTCCACGGTATCTTGTTGTATGTAATTATTAATGCTTTTTCTATTGTATATCTATTTATCTTATGCCATGTTACTCTGATAATGAGGGTATAGTTTCCCCACAATCACACCCAAGGACCTCGCTACTAGTCGGCAGGCTATGGCGTTATGGGAAATGTGCTTGAGGCCATGTGACCAATCGGGTACGGGGTGCCTCTAGGCGACTTCCAGAACTGAGAAATTAAAAAGTGGTATCAGAGGGATACTTTTATCTTGAATTACTATTTTAAGCCTATAGATAGGCATAGTAAGGAATTGGTACTTTGTAATAAGTTGTTCCCAGGAGTAGCAAACCCATGTACATGGAAAACCCAATCTACCTCATTTATTGCAAGTTTTATGGTGTTTCAATTTTATAGTTGATTTGATTTTCACCATTGGAGGATTCACATGTTTTGTGCTGTTATTTTTGATGTTATTGAGGAGGTTCTATTTCTGTTTCAACCCAATGAGATGAGGGTATTCCATCTCATGCATCATATAGGCACTTGAAAGGTTTCACATGTCATGCATTCTTTCTATTACATTTAGGGTACATTAGCGATTGAATGTTGTTGTGATAGATGTTATGCTAGATATGCATGCTGTTGTGATAGATACCTTGATAAAATACCTATTGTTTTATAGGGTATTGGTTGTGTAAGGTTTTGTTTTAATGAATGCCAAACTTTGGTTCTTGAGGTGTTACGGGCCCTCATGGATTAGAATTTAGTGGATCATTGATCTATTATGCTTGTTTATGAAATGTATAAGATGCCAAGATTTGATTCGCGGGGAGTATGGGCTCTCACAGATCAGAATTTGGCACTTTAATGGTTGTTTCAATGTTTTTATGGGCTTCAGAGTAGTTTCTAAGGCTTACTATATGGAGAAACCTAGAATACATGCCGTGTTATGATGAATACATGCCACCTGTTCTTTTGTTTGGGAAGAAACTATTTTTATTAAGTACACACTGTGTATTGTATGTTCAAGCTGTGTAGTCGCTAACCGTGTCTCAGGTTGTGTGGGTGAGGGACCCAGGGTTTGGAACCCTTGGTAGGACATGTTGTGTACCAGATGTACACACCGTGTTGTAGAACCGTATAACCGGCCATGTCCCTAATAACATGGGTCAGTTGAGTCTTTTCTAATACACGTCATGTCCATCTGGAACATGTCGTGTAGTGTAACCCGAGAATCCAACCGTGTCACTAACAACATGGGTCAACAAAATCTTCCTAGTACTCGCCGTGTTCATCCGGAACACACCGTTTAGTGTGAGCCATGTATCCAGCCATGTCACTAACAACACGGGTCAGTGAATCTTGTCTAGTACACGCTGTGTCTGGCACTAACATGTCGTGTAGTCTTGTTCTAAGAGAACCATATGCCCTATCTATTTAAGGGAACTCAGGTAGGGGAAGAGGATTTAAGTACACGTCGTGTGTAAGGACAACATGCCATGTGTTTGGTGTTACACGACCAGTTTTGGTAGAAGTACACACCCACGTTAACGGCTTATAGGAACATGTCATGTAGTTAAATATACACACCATGTATCACTATTATAAAAAAACTTGAATGTTTGTTTTCCCTTCTTCCATCCTTACTCTTATAAGTTTCAGTCATTGATAATATTGATCTTAGGTGTGTGCTTGACCATGCAGAGTCATGCCACCGAGACATCCTCCGGTTTTCCACCAGTTATAGGGAAGTGATCAGACATCGGATATGGCTGATCAGGGACTACCAACAGATCCTCCAGTTGTGCCAGTCTTGGAACCAACCATCATTCTGAACATAGCTATTGAAGCACAGTTTCAAGAAGGATTTATGAGGTTTATGTATACCTACTGAGGAGTACTGCATTCTACCCTTCTATGGAAGAGTTGATGTGGGTTTTCCAGCAGCAACATCCTCCCACTTTCACTAAGGGAGGAGGACCTCAGGATACAAATTCTTGGTTATAATCCATACTTTCCATCTTCAGGAATCTGGAGATGCCTCTAGAGAGGAGGGTCAAGATCACTATGTACATGCTTTGGGACTCCACCAAGAGATGGTGGGATGTGATCTCACAGGTAGGACACCCGTAGTTTATGTCCTGGGTTGAGTTCCATCATTCCTTCAATGACTAATTCTATTCCAAAACCTTGAGGGCCGATCGGGCCTGAGAGTTCATGATTCTGGAGCAGGGTAATCTTTCTGTTATGGAGTATTCTTATCGTTTCACTGATCTGCAGCACTTCACGCCTATTCCAGGAGGTGATGAGTTATTCCTAGCAAGAAAGTTTTAGGATGGTCTCAGGCACGACATACGATCTTAGGTGAACATCTTTCGGTTGACTTCTATCACTCTTATAGTCAACCAGGCACTGATCACAGAGCATAATTTGAGGGATTCTGGCACTACTATAAATTAAGCCTTTACCAATAGTTTTAAACCATTGGTAAAGGCTGCCAAACCATTGGTATATAGTATACAAACGATTTGGAAAACCGTTGGCAAGTAAGGCATGGCAGTATTCCATTACCAACGGTTTTTGTATAACCATTGGTAAAGGCAGTGTAATTGGATTATTTACAATTGTTTTACAAACCATTGGAAATATGGAGTGTAAATGTTTTTACCAACGGTTTGACAACCATTGGTATATATTAAACACTATACCAACGGTTTAGAACCGTTGGTATAGTTTTTAAATTTCTATTTCGAAAACTATTATACCAACGGTTTAAAAATGTTGGTAATGTGTTTTTCAATAACTTTTATACCAATGGTTTAAAACCGTTGGGAATGTGTTTTTAAAACTGTTATACCAATGGTTTAAAACTATTGGCAATGTGTTTTTCAAACTTTAGCACATCAGCACTCTAGTAGCCCCTCCAGTACACCTGCATAAAAAATATCACAAAAACCACATACAGACTTAAAACAGCATAAAAAAACCTAAAATAGAACAAAAAAACACACTAAACCATCAAACTCTTCCAACCATGTCATGTACTACAATTTCCTATTTTAATCTTCATATGACAACAATCATCCAGTAGAGTTAATAATAGTTTCAATAACTCAAACATTATTTACACCCATTTCTATCTTCAAATGACAACCACTCTTCCAGTAGTAATTCACCTCACCCCTACACAACACCCCCACATCCCCATCAAATTCTAATAGGCAGAATTGTGTGAGAAATACTTACTAGAGTTGAATAAGAGTTTGAAATTGGCTCAAATCCCAATTTTTTTTTCTTCTGATCCTAGATTTGGGTATGTAATGATTTGTGATGATTTTTGCATTGAACTTGTATTTTTTATAATATATGATGGAAAGTTATTTTCTTAGGATTCTCGTCACTTATGACCCCATGAGTGAAACTACCCAACTCATGAAAAAGATTTTGCGACTATCATTGATGAGTGTAAATTTCAGTTGTTGTATTCACTTAAAATGATGTCCTTTGGAAACAAAAGAGAGATACTTTGAGTGGTTCTGGCCACACCGTGCCTCATATTGATGCGGGATTGACTCGTACACGTCAAAAACGACCCATGAATTGTTTTCCTAAAGTATCAACACAATCCAAATGTGTTTGGTCAGTTTTCCATATCCCAGTTGTTTTTGCTTAAAAGCGTATCCATTTTAAACAAAAGAAAGACACTTTGAGTGGTACCGGCCACACCGTGCCTCAGATTAAGGCGGGGTTGACTCGTACACGTCACAAATGACCCATGAATAGTTTTCCTAAAGTATCAACATAATCTGAATGCTTTCGGCCAGTTTCGACCACCCACGCACGCTTTTCAAGCGCGCCGAACACCTAAAAAACACATATTCAGCCGTGCCATGCAAAAAGCACTTCTGAATGATGTGATGTTTCCTTTTATACCTTAAAAATAATAACTAGGGTGTTTTAGTGTGATTTCTAGTCATTTTCGATGTCTTTCGGCATGCATTTCAACGTTAAACGCAAGTTTCGGCCATTTACGACACACAGAGTGCATTTTTGGCCAGTGAGGTCACACAACACCTCCGATTGACATTCCTTCTAGATGACCATTTCATAATTCACCCACCCTTTGTTGTCATCTGATTTACCAGCATTCTGAGGTCGTTCGGCCAGTTTCGACCACACCACACACGCTTTTCAAGTGCACCGAAAACCTAAAAAACACATATTGTGACATGACACACAATCTGCATGTCCGAATGACGTTCCGTATTCTCATACACCTCAAGAATAATAATTAGGGTGTTTTTTTGTGATTTCAAGTCATTCTGATGTCGTTCAACA
Source organism: Viscum album (assembly GCA_963277665.1). Lineage (NCBI taxonomy): Eukaryota > Viridiplantae > Streptophyta > Magnoliopsida > Santalales > Viscaceae > Viscum > Viscum album. The sequence goes on along the minus strand of OY728119.1, from coordinate 283,955,507 downwards.
TGCATTTGACCGTTAAACGCATGTTTTGGCCATTTACGACAGGCGTAGTGAGTTTTCAACCAGTGCGGTCACACGACACCTCCGATTGACGTGCCGTCTGGCCGACCATTTCACAATTCACCCACCCTTTGTTATAATCCACTTTCATGGAATTCCGAGGTCATTCAGGTGGTTTCGACCACCCCACGCGTGCTTTTCGAGTGCGCCAAACACCTAAAAACCACATATTCAGCCATGTCGTGCAATCTGTGTGTCTGAATGACGTTTCGTCTCCTCGTACACCTCACGAATAATAATTAGGGTGTTTTCGTGTGATTTCAAGTCATTCCTATGTTGTTCAGCATGCATTTGACCATTAAACGCATGTTTTGGCCATTTACGACACGCAAAGTTCGTTTTCGGCCACTGCGGTGACACGACACCTCCGATTGACGTGCCATCTAGACAACCATTTCAGAATTCCCCCACCCTTTGTTTTCATCTGATTTCATGGCATTTTGAGGTCGTTCGGCCGATTTCGACCACCCTACGCGCACTTTTCGAGCGCGCCGAACACCTAAAAACACATACTCAGTCGTGTCGTGCAATCCACGCATCTGAATGATGTGCCGTATCCTTGTACACCTCACGAATAATAATTAGGGTGTTTTTGTGGGATTTCAAGTCATTGCGATGTCGTTCGGCATGCATTTGACCGTTAAACGCATGTTTTGGCCATTTTCGACACATGGAGTACGTTTTCGGCTAGTGCGGTCACACAACACCTCCGATTGACATGCCGTCTAGCCGATCATTTCTTAATTCACCCACCCTTTGTTGTTGTCTGATTTCATGGCATTCTGAGGTCGTTCGGCTGGTTTCGACCACCCCACGCGCGCTTTTCGAGCGCGCCGAACAACTAAAAAACACATATTCAGCCATTTCTTACAATCTGCACGTCCGAATGATGTGTCGTCTCCTCATACACCTCATGAATAATAATTAGGGTGTTTTGGTGTGATTTCAAGTCATTCTGATGTCGTTCGGCATGCATTTGACCGCTAAACGCATGTTTTGGCCATTTACGACACGCGGAGTGCGTTTTCAGCTATCACGGTCAGAAGACACCTCTGATTGACATATCATCTAGCTGACCATTTCTCAATTCACCCACCCTTTGTTTTCGTCCAATTTCATGGCATTCCGAGGTCGTTTGGCCGGTTTGGACCACCCCACGCATGCTTTTCGAGCGCGCCGAACACCTAAAAACCACATATTCAGTCGTGTCATGCAATCCGTGCGTCCGAATTATGTGTCGTCTCCCTGTACACCTAAAGAATAATAATTAGGGTGTTTTCATGTGATTTTAAGTCATTCCGATGTTGTTGTACATGCATTTGACCGTTAAACACATGTTTTAGCCATTTACGACACGCAAAGTGCGTTTTCGGCCAGCGCGGTCACACGACACCTCCGATTGACATGTCATCTGGCCGAACATTTCAAAATTCACCCACCCTTTGTTTTCATCCGATTTCATGGTATTCTGAGGTTGTTCGACTGGTTTCGACCACCCCACGTGCGCTTTTCGAGTGCGCCGAACACCTAAAAACCACATATTCAGCCATGCTGTGCAATCCGTGCATCTGAATGATGTGTCGTCTCCTTGTACACCTCACGAATAATAATTAGGGTGTTTTCGTGTGATTTCAAGTCATTCTGATGTCTTTCAGTATGCATTTGACAGTTAAACGCATGTTTTGGCCATTTACGACACGCAGAGTTCGTTTTTGGCCACCGCGGTCACAAAACACCTCCGATTGACGTGCCGTCAGGCCGACCATTTCACAATTCACGCACCCTTTGTTGTCGTACAATTTCATGGCATTCCGAGGTCGTTCGGCCAGTTTTGACCACCCCACGTGCGCTTTTCAAGCACGCCGAACACCTAAAAATCACATATTCAGCCGTGCCATGCAATCCGCACGTCCGAATGACTTTCTGTCTCCTCGTACACCTCAGGAATAATAATTAATGTGTTTTCGTGTGATTTCAAGTCATTTCGATGTCGTTCGGCTTGAATATGACCTTTAAACAAATGTTTTGTCCATTTACGACACACAAAGTGCGTTTTCAGCCACTGTGGTCACACACCACCTCCGATTCACATGCCGTATTGCCGACCATTTCACAATTCACCCACCCTTTGTTGTCGTCTGATTTCATGACATTCCGAGGTCGTTCGGATGGTTTCAACCACCCCACGCGCGCTTTTCGAGCACGTCGAACACCTAAAAACACATATTCAGCCGTGCCACACAATCCATGTGTCCGAATGCCGTGTAGTCTCCTCTTACACCTCAGGAATAATAATTAGGGTGTTTTATGGTGATTTCAAGTCATTATGATGTCATTCGGCATGCATTTGACCGTTAAACGCATGTTTTGGCCATTTACAACACATGAAGTGCGTTTTGGGCCAGCGCGGTCACACAACACCTCCAATTGATGTGTCGTCTGGCCAAACATTTCAAAATTCACCCACCCTTTGTTGTCGTCCGATTTCAGGGCATTCCGAGGTCGTTCGGCCGGTTTTGACCACCCCACACATGCTTTTCGAGCGCGCCGAACACCTAAAAACACATATTCAGCTGGGTCGTGCAATCCACACGTCCGAATGACGTGCCGTCTACTCATAAACCTCATGAATAATAAATAGGGTGTTTTCGTGTGATTTAAAGTCATTATGATGTTGTTCGACATGCATTTGACAATTAAACACATGTTTTGGCTATTTACGACATGCAAAGTGAATTTTCAGCCACCGCGGTCACACGACACCTCCGATTGATGTGTCGTCTATACAACCATTTTACAATTCACCCACCCTTTGTTTTCGTCTGATTTCATGGAATTCGGAGGTCATTCAGCTAGTTTCGACCAACCCACGCGCGCTTTTCGAGCGCGCCAAACACCTAAAAACCACATACTCAGCTGTGTCGCACATTCTGCGCGTCCAAATGATGTGTCGTCTCCTCTTACACCGCAAAAATAATAATTAGGGCGTTTTCATGTGATTTCAAGTCATTCTGATGTCGTTCGGCATGAATTTGACCATTAAACGCATGTTTGAGCCATTTACGACACGCGGAGTGCGTTTTTGGACAGTGAAGTCACACGACACCTCCCATTGACATTCTGTCTGGCCGAATATTTCACAATTCACCCAACCTTTGTTGTCATCTGATTTCATGGCATTCTGAGGTCGTTCGGCCGGTTTTGACCACCCCACGCGTGCTGTTCGAGTGCGCCAAACACCTAAAAAACACATATTCAGTCGTGCCGTGCAATCTGCGCGCCCGAATGACGTGCCGTCTCCGTATACACCTCAAGAATAATAATTAGGGTGTTTTCATGTGATTTAAAGTCATTTTTATGTCTTTCGGCATGCACTTGACCGTTAAATGAATGTTTTGGCCATTTACGACACGCAAAGTGCATTTTCGGCCACCGCGGTCACACGACATCTCCGATTGATGTGCCGTCTGGCCGACCATTTCACAATTCACCCATGGATCATTGTGTTGAAGTATAAATATAACTCTAATGTGTTTGGTCAGCTTTTTGTATGCTAGTTATTGTTTTTACTTAAAATGTTGTCCATTTCAAATAAAAGTGAGACACTTTGAGTGGTGCCGGCCACACCGTGCCTCAGATTGAGGTGGGGTTGACTTGTACACATCACAAATGACCCATGAATCATTTTCCTAAAGTATCAACACAATCGGATTGCATTTGGTCAGTTTTCTATATGCCAGTGGTTTTTACTAAAAATAGTATCCATTTTAAACAAAATAAAGACACTTTGAGTGGTACCGGCCACACCGTGCCTCAGATTGAGGCTGGTGGGGGGGGGGGCTGTCTGGGAAGGAGGGTGGGTAATGTATCTAGAACTCTATCTAGATATCATACATCGAATTCCTACAGGACTACGAACCATCATAGGGTTTCATCCTGGATCAGAGCCAAATCACAGCATTACTGCGGCGTGACCGCGATGTGTTGGCCTGGTCCAACAACATTCGCGGGGCATCATCTTCTGGCCATGATTCTAAATAAATCCTATATAGTTGTCCTTCACATTATAGAAACTGATCTTATGTTATAAAAAACAAACTCTTGATTCAGGATTGTGGTATGATAAAGATATATATATTTTATATTTTTTGTTTTTAAAAGTGGTACTAGGTAGTTGAAACTACTAAATGAGAGTCAAATTATCATACCCTAAACTATCACTGTGAGTTTTCACAGACATCACACCTCCGTTGGAGGGGTTTTATTATAAAAACATGACATTATATATCAAATGAAACAATTATATTAAAGAAAACTTAATCAAGATATGAAATTCAATATAATTAAGAAGAATTAAGAAAGAAGCTAAATTCAATTTAAATCATTCCTAAATTAAAGAGGCTTCCATATTTGGTCGAAAATAAAGAGTTATACTGAATTCAAAAATATTCATACCAGAGTGAAAAACCTGGTTAAAAAAATAAAGAGTTATACATAATTCAAAAATGTAATGGATCAATCTGCCCCTGATCACCATCACCATCACCACTATCATCATCAGCCTCATCCTCTCCACCATCTCTGTCCTCTTCATCGTCCTCATCATCGTCCCCTTTCTCATCGTCAGCCTCATCCTCTCCCTCGACCCCATCCTCACCCTCGTCCTCACCCTCGTCCTCATCCTCATCCTCACCCTCGTCCTCTTCAGCATCCTCGTCATCACCCGAAACTTCATCATATCGACCGCCACTAGAACTGCCACCTAGTGCATTGGATAATTCACCCATCGGTGACATAAATGTCTGACAAGATGCACTGGCCTCTGGTGGAAGTGATGAAGATAAATATTTCATCAGTTTCATAAATTATTTGTCCCTCGTTTGAACTTGTACTTCCAACTCTGTGACCCTTTTATCATTCTATATTGCTTTCTCCTTTACCTGTTCCAACTCGGTAGTACTAGAATGGATACCTGGAGAGGACCAATACCTCTTTGGGTCTATATTCATACCAGGTCGGCAGTGTACTCGACCAGAGTGCTCCTCTCCCAAAACTTGATATAAATGATCATGTGGACCTAAATTGTTAGGCTCATGGGCATCAAGGGCCTCTAAAGAAGCCTGTTAAAAATATTAATAGATTATTAAATTTCAAAATAGAAATTTAACTTTTAAATAAACAAATTAAAACATACAATCTTTTCTTGTGTCGGAGCATTAACCACAGTTCCATCTTTTTTCCTTCTAGTTGTGAAAAAAAAATTTGCACGAGGGATAAGTCCTTTAATATTCAATTTGTGCTTCTGTAATGACATTGAAACAATATAATGTGAAAATATAATCAAATATTCAATATTCAATAAATCACATAATTTAAGTAGGAAACAATAAAAAGGGCAAGTCCTGAAGAAAAATTATAAACAACTATATCGTACCAGCTGCCTATCATGATCTGACATAGTCGTGCACCCCCAAGTGTGGAGGTAATGTTTTGAATCAATGTTTTTTTTTTCAGAAGATTCCCAAATAATGTTTAATAATAAATTAGATAATATTAATGAAAAATATGAAAGTTGTCATTTAAATACCTCAAATTGGATTTATACCTTAAATTTGGTAGTCGCCCAATGGGTAATAATTTGGTAATATTGCTCTATCGGGCAGTCATCCATGATAGGTAATGTCTCCAACTCCGTGTCCACTCTATCAGACCAGCCAACATACAACTCATGCTTATAAGCTCTCCAAACCTCTCTTAGCTCCTTTAAACGTGCTGGTCGTGCACCTTCACCATCATAGAATTTATACAAAAGCTGACACCCAATAGATTAATTCATACACATACAAAAAAATACTACATTAAATCCAATAGATTTTTTACCCATATTTGTGCCCACACATTATCCTTGAATTCGTGTGGCAGATGTCTCCAAGAGAGAGGGCTGACCGGAATGATGTCGGGGCCATCGCCAAAAAACTCCGAAATTCCTGCCCAGATTTATCAATCATCTGTCCATCGTAATTGTATTCAACCATCAACTGTGTCTGGAGGTTCCATACCACACACAAGCGAGTACTCCCCCTCCCCCACCTCCTATCAGTATATGAATCTGTTATCAAAGAGAAAAAATATCAATACAAGTTATAATAAAAATAAATTTTGGTATAAAATTTTGATAGAATTATATAAATATACTTGTGGTAGTCGGATTAATGGGCATCATTGGATGTGCAGAAGCCAAAGGAATATCATGTACAAGTGGAGTGTCCCTCAGTGTACGCTCCTCACCCACATACGGTGTCTGAGAAGGAGTCGAAGAATGTGGAATATAATAGCCCGGAGATAATGAACCAGAAGAAAAAGATGATGGCATAGACGTCTGGCCAACTGGTAGTGTAAAAATAAGAGGCCTAAATATCCCATGTGTCCCTAAAGACACTCCAGGATAAAAATGGGGCATAGAAGATATGTCCATGGTAGGGTAATTATCCAATCTGGGACGACCATTGGATCATCTAACTCTCTCACCACAAGCCCTGGTACCACCTGCCTCAGTACCGGGACCACCAGATGGTCGTCTAACTCTGACACCACCCCCCTCCTACCACCAGCCTTTGTACTGGGAGAAATATTAGGCTCCTCGTCGGATATCTCTCATCTATGGGGTGGATCCTAACAAAAAGTTTAACACAAAAGTAAACACATGATATTATAAGTTATTGAAATATATATATATTTTAAATAAAATACTCACAACAGGGATGAGTGGAGAAATGACCATCTGTGTCATGTGATGATTATTTTCTGTCATCTTTTTCCACCGCCTCTCTCCAATGGGTTTCATTTCCTACAATGAAAACAAATATGGAATTAATTATTCCAGTAATAAATTACATTATTTAAGTAAGGAAAAACATTCAAGTGACTATTAGATTTCTAAGACATCCTTGGAAGACATTAATGAAGGAAGAAGTGAACTCATTAATAAATATAATGAGATGTACACAATATAAAAAGGGTATTAAGCTATGGGATATTAGTGGTAATGCTCAAAAATGGATCCAAACTTATAAAGGATTCACTAAGTATAAATATGTTTAATGAGATTTTAGAATACAATAAAAATGGGATCTGTCTTTGTACAGTTCCAAATAAACCACTTAGAATTTTTTTTACCTATTTTATAAAAATATATTTAAAAACCACTCATTTATATCATTAAAACATAAATATGTTTCATTATTAAAAAAATATAACGTTGGAATCATAAAAACATAACCAACACCTACAAAAAAATTAGGCACACTTTATGAATACAATGATCTCTAAAAAAGAACTTAACAATAACTCACCCAAAATTCATGACCAAAGGAACCCAATAAATAATCACTATAAATAAATAATAAAATAAAATACATTAAAAACCAACACTACAAATGAGTGGTTTAAATAGTCTTACCTGGATGGGGTAGTTGTGGCCGATCGGATGGAAGAACTCAGGTTAGGGTTCACTGCTGCCTTCTAGAAATTGGGGGAAACGATTTATCTGCTGTTCTGTGGGGGTTTCTGGAAATCAGGCAGTGCTTCTCGAGTTGGGCAATACTTTTCGAGTTGCAGCTTCTCAAGGGATTCTCGGAGTTGGGCAGTGCTTCTGGAACAACTTCTGGAATTGGGGTCGGCTTCTGTCGGGGTCTGCCTCTGGAATTGGGGTGGGGGTCGCCTGATTTGTCAAATTTGGGGGAAAATTTTCCAACTGGTTGTTAAAAACCATTGGGAAAACTCCATCTTTCCCAATGGTTTCATAAAACCATTTGGAAAACTCAATTTATAGCCATCTTTCCCAATGGTTTCAGCAAACCGTTGAGAAAACTCAATTTCTACACATCTTTACCAACGGTTTATTAAAACCATTGGTAAAGAACACCTATACCAACGGTTCCTTTGAACCATTGTAATACAAGTGTTGGGAAAAGCCGGGATTTGAGTAGTGTGGAGTTGTGAGCTAGGGTGGTTCAACATATGGAGTTAGTATCCCTCCTACTGATAGTAGGAAGCACCACAGGGGGTCTTCGTGTGGTGATCTAAAGAAGCGAGACACTTCTTCTGGTAGCTAGGTGGTGTTCTACCAATGCAGAAAGAGCACGATATAAGGAAACATTTCCCTATAGACCTAGTGGAGTGTCGATCTTGCAGAAAGATGGGTTATCTTATGAGTTTTTTTTCAAATATTCTCACCAGCAGCTGGTGACAGGAGTTCTTATATGACTCCATGTTCAGAAGCAGCGCCGCCATTTTCTCATCAGTCTGTAATTGGAGTTCTTCTGGCCATTCATGACGAGGTGGAGGTTGATACCATGGTATTTATTCACCAAGATTTTAGTGAGAATAGGGTGGATCAGCTCAGGGTGGTCAGGCAGGGTCACAAGGCTGCGGTGTAGGTCAGACTTTTTCAATGGAGCAGACCCAACAGGAGCAAGATCCCAGACCCCCTACAGTTCGAGGTATGATTCTAGTTTCCACAGTTTTAATTTATGCTCTTTTCAATATAGGGGATTCCCAATGATTTATATCTGTTACTATTTTGGAGAGACTTGGGCTCTGTATCTTTACTTCTTCTAATTTTTTTGAAATTGGACACACCGTTGGGGACAAGAACCTCTAGTGTACGTTAGTGCAAGGAGTTCCCTCTTGAGGTTGGGGGTGTCACTTCTTATGGGAACTTTATGTCCTAGAGATGACAGGCTGCGATTTTGCTCTCAGAATGGACTGGTTAGTTCCCTTCCAGGATGTTATTGATTTCTATCACCATAGGGTGTGTTTCACATCACCAGAGGGTAGATTGTTTCTTCATAAGGGCAAATGGAATGTCCTATCGAGAAGAGTGGGACCCGAGCATCATAGGTTGGGAGGAGTTACATCCCATATTGCTACTCTATACCTATATGACCAAGGGACTTTACATATGGACTTTACTCTAGTGTTGGATTGTTTCAGGGATGTATTTATAGAAGACTTTTTAGGTTTTCCTCTTGAGTGAGAGGTAAAATTTTCTATTGAGCTCGTGCTAGGAGCGGCACCGGTGTCTATTCCTCCTTACAGGATGGCTACACCAGAGTTATAGGATCTCAAGAAGCTGTTGGGGGAGTTGCAGGATAAGGGTTTCATATGACTCCGTACTTCTCCGTGGGGTTCGCCTATCCTTTTTTCGAAGAAGGTGGATGGTACTCTCCGAATTTGTGTGGATTATCAGAAGCTGAACTAGTTGATGGTATAGAAATAATATCCCTTTCTAAGGATTGATGATATCTTTGATCATCTTTTAGAAGCATGGGTGTTCTCGAAGATTGACTTGAGATCCAGTTATCATCAATTGCACGTTAGATCATTTAATATACCTCTTATAGCCTTCTGAAGTAGGTATGTACTATACGAGTATGTGGTTATGCCGTTCGGTATCACGAACATGCCTTTATTTTTCATGGCACTGATGAACCGAGTGTTCCATCCATAATTGGATTCTTTTATGGTGTTTCTCATGGAAAATATCTTGTTTTAGTCTCACACTCAACATGAAAATGCTACCCATCGTGAGATCGTTTTGAGTACATTGAGAGAGCATCAGTTATGTGATAATCTCTCAAAATGCCACTTTTGGATGGATCAGATTCACTTCTTAGGTCATGTTATCTTGGATAAGGAAGTATTAGTAGAACCAGATAAAGTTAGAGCAGTAGTTTTTTGGGTGTAGCCTAAGAACATATTTGAGGTACATAGTTTTCTAGGGATGTCTAGATACTACAAACATTTCATACATGAACTTTTCAAGCTTAGAAGCACCACTGACGAGCATGAAAAAGAAGGGTACAAAGTTCTTGTGGTCAGATTCTTGTGAGTCAGCGTTTTAGGAGCTGAAAGGGAGGTTAACTTCAGCATCTATACTAGTATTTCTAGATCTGGGAAAGAGCTATATGGTGTAATTTGATGCATCAGGTATTAGTATTGGATCATTGCTTATGCAGGGGGGAAGGAGTCATTGCGTACGGGTCTCAGTAGTTGAGGCCACATGAGAGAAATTACCCAATGCACATTCTTGAGTTGGCTGTAGTTGTTTATGCCATATTCTATTGAAGACATTACCTATTGGGATAGAATTTTGTGGTTTTCAGAGACCACAAAAGTCTCAATTATATCTTCACTCAGCGTGACTTTAATTTGAGACAGTGAAGGTGGGTTGAGTACCTTCAGTTCTTTGACTTTGAGATTGCCTATACTCATGGGAAAGGCAATGCAGTGGCTGATGCGCTGAGCAGGAGGACTCAGATACATGCAGTTCATGAGGCCAGTAGTGAGTGGTAGCTTATGGATATGTTCTATGAGATGCATTTCAAGGTCCATGATAGGCCGTGACAACCATTTCTTTCTTTTATAGATGTTACCTATACTCTTCTTGATCGAGTGAGAATGAGGCATATATCATATTCTGAAGGCCTAGTCATATAGTAAAGTGGGTCAGGAGAGGGCCCTATTCCTGGATGGACTATAGGTGATGATGAGATCTTGTGTTTTCATGGGCGTGTATGGGTGTTAGCAGATATACACGAGGAGCTGATGCAGGACTTTCACTCCTCAGTTTGGGTAGTTCATCCTGGCGTCACTAAGATGTATTGTGATCTACACCGTCATTATTGGTGGCCATGTATGGAGAGAGATGTTGTCTGTTTTGTGATGAGGTGTTCCACCTGTCACCAGGTGAAGGCAGATAATCAGCGACCAACCAGGATTTTTCAGTAGTTACCCATTCAAGAGTGGGAATGGAATGATGTTGCGATGGATTTCATGACAGGTCTTCCGAGGTCACCTAGAGGGAATGATGTTTTTTCGGTTGTCATTGAAAGACTCACGAAGGTTTCTCACTTCTTTCCGATCAAGGAGACTTTTAGTGTTGATGAGCTGATATGGTTGTACATCCACGAGATAGTACATCTATATGGGGTTCCAGACTCCATTGTTTTAGACAGGGATGTTTGTTTTACTTCTCGGGTCTAGTAGGGATTGTAGAAGGCCTTGTGTACACAAGTAAATCTGAGTACAACTTACCACCCCAGATAGATGGCCAGTCCAAGCATACGATTCAGAAGCTTGAGGAGGTGCTTCATGCAGACATCTTTAATTTTGGAGGTTCTTGGTTGAATCACATACCTTTTGTGGAGTTTTCCTACACCAATAGTTTTCAAGAAACTATTTAGATAGAACCTTATGAGGCTTTGTATGGTAGGCCATGCGGATCACCCTTATGTTGGATGGAGTCAGGAGAGGTAGCTATGCTGGGACCTGATCTTGTCTAGGAGACCACAAAGAAGATAGAGTTGATTCAAAAGAGGATGGTACTGCACAGTCTCAAAAGAAGTCTTATGCTGATCAGTGGAGATGACCTCTAAAGTTCATGTTCGGGGATCAGTTTTTCATGTGTGTCACATAGAGGTTGGGGCACAAGAGGATTAGGAGATAGGTTAATCTTTCTCCGAGGTACGTTGGGAAGTTTGAGGTTTTTGAGAGAGTTGGGCCGGTTTCCTATCGATTGTAGTTACCTCAGAGATATCAGGCTATGCACGATGTAATCCATGTTTCTCAACTCTCACATTACTTCTCAGACCCATCTCATGCTTTTAAACTCGAGGAGGTTGAGTTAGAGGTGGATGCCTCATTTGAGGAGCATCCTATTTAGATTTTTGATCACAGTATGAAGGTTCTATGTGGATGGTCTGTTCCTCTGATACGAGTGCTATGGCAGCACGAGCAGGTATAGGACGAGACCTAGGAGAGGGAGGTCAATGTACGATCATAATGGATGGAGTTTTTTTAGGATTATTATTTTATGCCACCTTTCAAGGGAAATTTCGGGTTGAATTTATTTGGGGGGGGGGTGTTTTTAAGAACTCGGATCTTCTTTTCAGGTACGTTTACCTTTTTCTAGTGTTTTTGACGAAAAGAGGAGTTTCTGGAAATTTCTTAAGTACACGTCATGTAATTTATGAGTACATGTTTTGTACTCGGTTTCCACGAGTAGCCAAGTGCTGGATGTGTAGCGGACATGAACACGGCCGTGTATGGTGACCTCAAGACCACATAAAGCGGGGGCTGGTGAAGGCAAGTACACAGCGTGTACTTATAAAGTGCACTCCATGTAATTTCGTTTATTTTTTCATTAAACGTATCGGGGTTGCGTCTGACAAAAAAACACCTCCTTCTCGACCTAGTTCGTCCGAGAGTGACCATACGACCATGATCCTTCCCCGAGCCCCTGATTGAGCATTCGTCCTCTGATTTGACCTCCATCAATTGTGTTGGGATCGCCATGGTAAGCTCTTCCTTATTTTAGAGCATCGTTTCCTGGTTCCCCATCTTCCTCAGGTTGTCTTTGGTTAAACGTTTTAGATGTTTTTGTATAGATACGATGTTTTGGGTGATTCAAGGCTTAAGGTTCATGTATAATGATCTTGTAACACCGAGGTAGGTGTTTTGTGCCTTTATGTAGTTAGTCTTTGAGTTATATGCAGAAAAGTACCCAATACCCTTGAACGGGGTATTGCGGGTTTATGTTTTTAGCCCTAACTTTTTCCTTCCATGCCTTGGTTGATTGAATGGAGGTCATATATTATGAATAGGGTTTATTTTTATATGATTGGAAGCGTTTTTCCATGCATGATTTTTTATGACCGTTTGGTCTTGCTTAGCCTATTAGGATGCCTTGTTTGTTTCCCATGCCTAGTATTGTAGGATGGAGTGTTTAATCTGAATTGCTATTTTGTTGTAGACTAGTTAGCCAAGTAGTTATTGAGGTTTAATTTGGCCGATTTTCATTTCTATTCTTGTTTGACTTACACAGGGCCTTGAGAACTTGGTGTAGTGGAACATAGGGAGAATAGATGTAAGGGCTTCTCCAGAGTGTCTATTATTATTGTTACGATGCGAGACCATAAGAGGAATTGATGTAAGTGCTTCCTCAAAGTGTCTGTAGTTCTTTGACATTGGCCACATGGGTAATGTGACTTAAGTGCTTCCACATATCACCTTTTAGTTACTGATACGAGACTATGGGGGGAATTAACAGCGAGTGCTTCCCCAGAGAGTCTATTCAAAAGCTGAACTTGAGGGGTTAGACTGTGTGTACTTCCCAGTGGGTTGCTTGTGTTTCCTAGGTAGGACCAGAGGGGATTAGGCTGTTAGAACATCATAATGGGTTACCTATTTGAGATTATATGTATACTTGGTATGTGGTGTTTGAATGATTTGAAATTTCAGGATTGTTTACTGTTGAGTAATTCTTTGTTTACTGCTTCTTTTTCTCATTCCTAGAGGGTTACCAGATCTCTTAGTGATTGCCTACTGGGATTTAGTCTCACACCTTATTTGGGTCATGCTTTTGGGCATAAAAATATTATATTTTTGTAGGTATAGATAAGGGAAAGTTCCCTTCTACTTCGGGTACTTGACAACTTTGGAGATGGAGAGCATGGGACCAAGTTGAGGCTTGTGATACTGAGGTGATGTTTACTTTTTCTTCTTGTACTTTGGTTTAGTTATGTATTTCAGCATTGTGACTTATTTGGATGCTTTCTTAGACATATGTATTATGCATCATTTATATATTTTTGCTCCAGAGGGTTACCTATTTGAGACTATCTTCTTACTTGGTATGTGGTGTTTGAATGCTTTGAAACTGGATGATTGTTTACTGTTGAGTAATTTCTTGTTTACTGCTTATTTTGCTCATTGCCTGCCAAATATATTCACTGACTATTAGGAAGAGATCTCTTGGTGATTTCCTACTGGTATTTAGTCTCACACCCTATTTGGGTCATGCTTTTTGGCCCGAAAAGATTATATTACTGCAGGTATAGATAAGGGAAAGTTCCCTTCTACTTCAGGAACTTGACTGATTTGGAGATGGAGAGCATGGGACCAGGATGAGGCTTGCGATGCTTAGGATTTGTTTACTTTTTCTTCTTATACTTCGGTTTAGTTCTGTATTTCAGCATTGTGACTTGTTTGACTGCTATCCTAGACATATGTATCATGCATCATTTATATATGTGTGCTCCCATTGTTTCTTCATCAATATTCTATTGTTTCTTGTTGTATGGCCTTATTACTGCTTCTGCTATTGTATAACTGTTTCTCTTCCACTGTGTTACTCTAAAAGAAGGGCATAGTTTCCTCACTATTGCACCTAAGGCCCTCGCTGCTAGTCAGCAGCCTCTGGAATTAGGGGAAATGCACTTGAGGCCATGTGACCAACCAGATACGGGGCACCTCTGGGAATCTTTTTGAACTGGGACATTAGAAAGAAAATGTGACAATTGGGTCTTGGTGACAGCACAACCACCCCGCCTTCTCATGGCCGTTAGGTCCTGGCCCACCATGTACCACTAGTTGCCCCGCAGACACGTAGTCCCTACCCTGAGGTGCACCCACATGCTCAAATAGGTCATCTGACTAATGAAATCCCCCACAGACCAACACATATCCTTTCCAGTGTGCTTTGTCCTCACTCACACACGTCCTGAGAAACTTCCCAGAAGGTCACCCATCCTGATCACTACTCCAGGAAAAACACATTTAACTCTGGAGTTCAAATTTGGTAGGATCCTAAAAATGAAGGTGCACCTTGTTGACATGAATCATATTATTTATCCATTTAACCCTTTATCATTATGTGGTGTTACAATCACCCCCCCTTTAGAGCACAACACCCTAGTTGTGGGCCCTACATCTCAACTCAGGCATTACACTAAACTTAAGGCGGGGTACCACCTCTGATACCAAATGTGACTACTGGGTCCTGGTAACAACACAACCACCCCACCTTAACATGGTCGTCAGGTCCTAGCCCACCAAGTACAACCAGTTGCCCCGCAGACACGTGGTCCCCACCCTAAGGCGCACCCACATGCCTGAACGGGTCATATAACTAATGAAATTCCCCACCGGCCAAAAAATGTCCTTTCCAGTGTACTTTGTCCTCACTCACACACATCCTGGGAAATATCCCAGAAGGTCACCCATCCTGATCACTACTCCAGGACAAACACGGTTATCTGTGGAGTTCTAATCAGGTAGGCTACTAAAAAGGAAGGTACAACTAGTTGACACGAGTCATATCATTTATCTATTTAACCCTTTATCATCATGGGGTCTTACAATCACCCCATTTAGACACTACTGGAAAATTGGGCTATAGCCATGGTCAATAACCGTGGCTATAACCTATAGCCACGGTTCCAGCTAACCGCTGCACCTATTGGCGTGGCTATAGATAAAAGCTATAGCTACGGTTTTATAGGGCTATAGCCACGGTTTTAAACTGTGGATATAACCCCCATATCTGTCCACCGTGGCAGTTGGGCTATAGCCACGGTTGTCCCCCATGGAAATAGGGTTATAGCCACGGTTATAAACCGTGGCAATAGCCCAAAATTAATTTTTGCCCATAGAGATTTGATCTCTGTACCTTCGCTATGTAGACCAAGAACCTTTCCACTACTCCACAGACGTCTTTGAGGATATATATATATATATTGTTAAATATATTATTAAAAACCATGGCTATAACATGTAAACTGTGCCTGTAAACCTTCCTGATATTTTTTCGTGGGTTAATTTTTTTCCCGCCCATGGGTGGGAGATCTATAGCCACGGTTTTGATGAACCGTGGCTATAGTTCATGAAAAAAATACCCTATAGCCACGGTTTTACCAAAACCATGGCTATATACCAACACTATAGCCACGGTTTAACCAAACCGTGGCTATAACCCTTTGAAAAAGACCCTATAGCCACAGTTTGGGTGAAACCGTGGCTATAGATTTTGAAAACAAACATATAGCCACAGTTTCACTAAACCGTGGCTATAGCCTTTGAAATTGAACCCTATAGCCACGGTTTTGTTTAAAACCGCGGCTATAGCCTTGTTTTCTATTAGTGAGAGCACAACATCCTCATTGTGGTCCCCACCCTGAGGCGCACCTACATGGCCAAACGAGTCATCTGACTAATGAAATTCCCCACAGGCCAACACATGTCCTTTCTAGTGTACTTTGTCCTCACTCGCACACATCATGGGAAACATCCCAGAAGTTTACCCATCCTGATCACTACTCCAGGACAAACACTTTTAACTATGGAGTTATTATCAGGTAGGCTTCTGAAAAGGAAGGTTAAACTTCTTGACATGAGTCATATCATTTTTCCATTTAACCCTTTATCATTATGGGGTGTTACAATCACCCCCCTTTAGAGCACAATGTCCTCATTGTGGGCCCTAAATCTCAACTAAGGTAGTACACTACACTTAAGGCGGGGTACCACCTATGATACCAAATGTGAAAAATGGGTCCCGGTGATAGCACAACCACCCCACCATAACATGGTGGTCGGGTCCTGACCCACCAGGTACAACCAGTTGCCCAACAGACACATGGTCCCCACCATGAGGCACACCCACATACCGAAACAAGTCATCTGACTAATGGAATTCCCCAAAGGCCAACACATGTCCTTTCCAATATACTTTGTCCTCACTCTCACACATCTTGGGAAACTTCCCAGAAGGTCACCCATCCTGATCACTACTCCAGGACAAACACGTTTAACTATGGAGTTCTAATCAGCCAGGCTCCTGAAAAAGAAGGTGCACCTTGTTGACATGAGTCATATCTTTTATCCATTTAACCCTTTATCATTATGAGATGTTACAATCACCCCCCCTTTAGAGCAAAACATCCTCATTGTGGGCCCTACATCTCAACTTAGGCAGTGCACTGCACTTAAGGTGGGGTACCACCACTGATACGAAATGTGACAACTGGGTCCCAGTGATAACACAACCACCCCGCCTTAACATGGCCGTCAGGTCCTAGCCCACCAAGTACAACCACTTACCCTGTAGACATGTAGTCCCCACCCAGAGGCCCACCCACGTGCCTGAATGGTCCATCTGACTAATGAAATTCCCCACAGGACAACGCATGTCCTTTCTAGTGTGCTTTGTCCTCACTCGCACACATCCCAAGGAAACTTCCCAGAAGGCCACCCATCCTGATCACTACTCCAGGCCAAGCAGGTTTAACTGTGAAGTTCTAATCAGGTAGTCTCATGAAAAGAAAGGTACACCTTATTGACATGAGTCGTATCATTTATCCATTTAACACTTTATCATTCTAGGGTGTTACACAAATGGTATCACCAAAACTGGGTGCCCAAAACCATTGACCATTTTAGCTGTAAAAGGGCACCAAGGGAGCATCATTTGTAAGTTCAGACAAGAGGAAAAGATATAATATTTTGGAGACACAAAAAAGTCCCCTCCTTGTCCAAGAAGTTTGGAGTCCCTTATCTTCATAGGGGGATCAATGATGAAGGCGAAGTTCCAACCAAGCCTCATCCTCCTCTCGATGGCGAGATAAACAATGAATGATCATTTTGAGGGATAAAAACATACTTGGGAAGGAGTTCTAGAACTTATTATTCAATTGATTTTCTATAATTTTTGTTTTAAATATTTCACATTTATTTAATCTTGATGTTATTTTTCTCTGAATACATTTATTTTATTATAATTAAGTGAACCACTTTTTATCTCAACACCGATTGAGTTGAGATTTTCAAGTGGGGGTCTTGGGTTGTTATAATTGGGAAACAAAAAAAATCCTATTTATCACATGCATACATAAAATATTAGTATTATTTGGTAGCCTTCACTCTATGCTTGAGTTCCAATCCTCGACAACATTATTTTTGTGTTAAGGGTTGGTAGTTTGTGTAATTATTTAAGAGGAAATAAGGGAATCAATATCTTGACAACCCTCAACCAAAGAATAAAACAAAACTATGTAAATATTTTTAGAACAATGAAAAATATAAGATGTGTAATGAAATTGAAATGTTCTCCTTATCTCATAATTCTAAAACACCACCTTTATTTTTCAACTATTAAACTCTTTAAATCAAGTCATTTTCTTAAAATTGTTTTCAAAACCACCCCCTCTTTTGTTTTTTTTTATTAAAAAATCACACTAAAACCACCAATGCTCCTTGAAATATGTAATGACCCAAACTTTAATTAATGAAAATTCCTCTTGATCTAATTAAATGTATTATTATGTAAAATGTTTATACAAAATATTCAATACCTTGGTTTTATGTTTTGGATTAAAAAATACCATTAATAATTGTTATCCTTGCTAATATAGCCGTTGAACAATGATCAAAGATTAGTATAAAAATAGGGATTTAACAAATCCAATTTACGCAGAAAAAGGAAGAGATGACCTCATCCAGTAGAATTGATCCGTACGAAGACCATTTGTCAGAGCTTATAAAGGAGGTCGTGTCATTGGGCTTATCTCTTGACCAATCCCCAACTGAGATTCAACATGTTAAGCTCGAGCAGAACCACCTATTGGAGAAGTGGAAGTTGATAGAGATTACCACCAGAGCGATGTTATCCAAGACACCCCAAGAGTCTATCACCATCACACACCTAACCCTTACATATTATGTGGTTGTTATAAGGGGTTATGTAGGGAGACCCTAGTACTATGATTATGTAAATTATTTTTTATAGAGAATATACATTCATTTTATTATTGTTACGTTGTAAATAGTTTTTAAAGTACAAATAATATTTTTAGTTAATATTCAATTAAGAAATATATTTGGATGAATTAATGGATTTTTTGAATTAAATTATATTTTAATAAAATATTATTATGAAATTAATTTTTATTAAATATAAATTATCAAATAATTTTAATGATTACAATTGTAATTTTTATTATGGTTTGAAATCTATTTTTCTCAAAACCCATGAATTTTTGATAAATGTAGATTTTATTTTAAAAATAAAAAATTTAAATATTTATAAAATTATTTAGATAAAATGAATGTTATTTTTTGAGTCTGGACTTTGAAATTATCCAATGGTGAATTTTTCATAATTTTCTGAGACAGTCGAATTATTGGGTAAAAATTAAATATCCATTAATTTTATAATGTGTTTTATGGAATCAAAATGAATTAATAGGTATGTAATAAAATAATATATATGGTATTTTCTACCAATATATGTTTTTATATTAAAATAATGTGATTTTAGGTTTATTTCAATTATTTTACAAAGCCTTAGTGGACCCTCCAAGACTTATAAAACATTTTATCTTTTTAAAATGATTTCTTGAGAGTGTGAATCACCTCCACATAAGGAAGCCTAATATTTTAAGAAGTTGGGCCATTGAACTTACAAAATAATGTTTTCCACTCCAATTTGGAAAAACCCATGGGCAAAAACCATGGTTTGGTTTGTGTTTTTGACTAGTTTAATGTGTGGTGAACAAAACCTAAATAATAAATAATTCCCTATCCTTTCCTATATAAACCCACCGATGCTCCCACTCTATCTTCACTCAAATACATTTGAGCTTGACCAAACTATGACTTCCTCTCTCTATAATTCTTAAAATGTGCCCCAAGCTCCCAATAAGCCTCTCTTAATCCTCTCCCAAGCCTTTGGGATCACACTTTCAAGTAAGGGATTTTTTCTTTCTCATTTTTGTCCAAATTTAATTATATTATTATTCCCTTTAATTTTCAATTACAAATGTTGGTGTATGATTTCGAAACACCCCCATACTACCCTATTTATTTTTTAATGATTAGATACCCCTTTTCTATCTCATTAATTCCTCCAATGTACACCCGTTACCATGCCAAAATTCCATAAGGAATATCTCTCTTCTCATTTACATTCAAGCAATTATTTTGTATTATGAATCCAAATTCCATTAATTATGTTGAGACATGTATATATATGACCCCATTAATATCAATTTTTTCATACATATTATGAGACACCCTTTTCTCTCTCATCAACCATTTTTATGAATTCTTATGTCACACCGTTATGTTGCCAAAATTGCAACGCGATTTTCTAAGCCAAAGTCATTAGGTAGTGAATACCATGACCATTTATCTATCAAGGGTATTCAACTTTATGAACATTTACTTATTGATTAAATAGTATTAATGTATTAATTCCAAATTCATTTATCATGTTATAAATTATTAAGTTTAATGAATCCATTTTTTATGATCCATATGGTACAATTATACATGAAATGAAATGATTAAGAAGGGTGCACCCTGATAGCACTCCAATGAATTGGGTAATGATTAGTATAATGATAAGTCAAGTGAAATAAGGGTTTACTCATACTAATTCAAGTGAAATGAGGGTTTATTCTTGCTCCATGTTCAATTAGCCTTAGCTCATGCTAATACCATGTTAAGTGTTTTTGCCACATTTCCATGTTTTGATAATCATGCTGTATCATGCCTTTATATTCATGTTTCTTTTATGACCCATTGATAAGCCTATTGACTAAAATGTATTGTATTATTCATGTTATTCCTTGTTTACTCCCTTAATGGGCTTTATAGCTCACCTTTTTCTTATTCATGTCCTCAAGTTATCCCATATAATACTAAGTACGAGGGAATGTAGTGGTCATGTAAAGGAAGTTTTCAATAAAGATGTTGTGTTTCAAGTTTTAAGTCATTATGTAGTGTTCCTAAGACCCAAATACACTACACCACTCGATATTCTATGTTTTATCAAGTTAATGTTTTATGTAATAAATCATGTTTAAGTGTGTAATAAAAAGCAGGGTTATTAGAGGATAGATTTAGTTATTTTTGGGATTATGATTAGAAAAACCTAGTGAAATCCTTAGGGATAAGACTAAGTATAATAAAAACATACCTAATTTTTTGTGAGTATTGAGTAAGTGGTTTATCAAGAAAATACATTTCAGTCTGGATACAAGCAGATAGAGGCGGCTCTGGCACAAATTTACCTAGAAGTGAAAACTCTGACAAGGGGTTTTAGGCTTGACCCGGGGTATCCTAGTACATGAAAATGGGTCTTTCTACACTCTTGGTAATGAGACTCCTGGGGGATATGCTTTGGTAAATTCACAATCTTAGTATGAACTATTATTAAGGGAATTCCTCTAAGAATATATATTGGGAAGTAGATCATGGATAACATAGATTGAAGCCTATAAATTCATAAGTTAAGGAAATAAAAGTAATTTATAAGTCATCCTTTTGTATATTTGTATTACCCTTTTGTGTTACCCCTAACATTCATTTTTTTCTAGACAATGGCCATTAATAGAAGGACTTGGGCTAACAAAATGATGTGAAGATCAATGTAATGATTGTTATAATATGATTCACAATCTAATAGGAGTGGGAATCAGATTTTTTTTCACAATACTCTCTCAGTTAACTCAAGAATTGAATATAAACTTGGGTCAAGATGAACTTTCAATCCCCCCTAAGAAAGAACAAGTCACAATCGAGAGCTTCATGAGACAAATTCCTCCTACTTTTAATGGATCATCTGATCCCTCAATTTTGAACAATTGAAAAACTCCATTGAAAAGATCTTCTCCATCCTTTAATGTTATGAAAAAGAGAAAGTTCTCTTGGATTCTTATCATATGGAGGGTGAAGCTGATCAATGGTTGACATTGATAAAAACATGAAGCCCGAGGAGGAGATCGAGGCATTGGAATGGACGGATATCCATAAGACGTTTTTCGATAAATATTTTCCTTGCAACCTCCGACATAAGATGAAAAGGGACTTCATTGACCTCAAGAAAAAAGACAATGAATTCGTCAGAGTGTATGAAGAAAACTTCACAAGGCTTCCATGATATGCCTCTAACTTTGTCGTTACCCCCAAATGCATGTTTGAACACTTCTTTGTGGGATAAAACTTAGCCTACGGAAATACCTAGTAATATGTGACTTAGAGAGCTATGGTGAAATCTTCCGATGTGCCCTCAAAGTTAAAATAGAGATCAGAAAATCTTATGGGTATCATGGGGATAAGAAGCATAAGGTGGAATTTAATTCTAGAGGTCTGATGGATAAATCCAACGATTCTATGAAAATCTAGAACCCCACCTGCCAAAGGTGTGGAAATAAGACCCCAGAAATTGCCTGAAGGGGAAAAGAAAATGTTTTAGGTGTGGAAGAGAAGGGCAACTAGCCATTAACTTCTAACAAGAAAAACTCACGACTACGATAGTAGAGAGAACACTCTATTCAACCCTCAATGCATTGTTCATTGCCTCAACTGAAAAGAACCAGGGCACCTTGAAAATATATTCCCTAAGCCAAGGGTTTCCGAAGGCAAAAAACAATATCCAAGGAAGAAAGGACTATCTTTTTCCATCACTACCACCAAATAGAGCCCCAACAATGAATTGGTTACAATCACACTAGTTATTCATTCAAGAATAGAGAATTTACTTTTTGATTCTGGTTCTACACATTCTTTAATATCCCAAACGTTTAGTAGAACAATCACACCACCACCACAAATAATGGAAGTGAAGATTTCAGTGATTAAATAAAATGGGTAAATCATTGAAACCCATGAATATGACTCCTCCCCTGTCATAATTTATGGATTAAACTTCCCGAAAAACCTCTTAATACTCTCTCTGGTGAAATTTGATGAAATTATTGGCTTGGATTGACTTTCCTTATATGAAGCCAACATATATTACCGTGAGAGGGAAATAAATCTCCATTTGGAGAATCGATCCCCAATTCTTTACAAGTGAAAGGAGGAGGATGAATCTTATTTTGCACCATCTTCTCATGTGTGGATATTAATTCCCTATGTGCATGCGTATCTTTCTCATATGGTTGAGTCTAAGGAAGTAACCATCTTTGAATACATTCCTATTGTGAGGGAATTCACTGAAGTGTTTCTTGAGGAACTGTATGGTATTTCTCCTAGAAGAGATATTGATTTATCAATTGACCTTATACATGAGGTGTTGCCAATATACATGAATCCATATAGAATGGATGTTGTGGATCTAAAGAAACAACTATAGGAGTATTTGGATAAATGGTTTATACGCCCAAGTGCATCACCATGGGGTGAACCAGTCCTCTTTGTCAAGAAGAAGTATGGATAAATTCACCTTTGCATTGATTATCGTGAGATCAATAAAGTCATGATAAAGAACAAGTATCCTCCACCCCAAATTGATGAATTGTTCAATCAGATACATGGAGAACAATACTTCTCCAAGGTGTATTTGCAGTCAGGGTATTACCAAATAAGGGTGAAGAAAGAGTATATCCCTAAGAATACTTTTTTGTACAATTTATGAGCACTATGAATTGATAGTAATGCTTTTCAGACTTATTAATGCTCCAGAAATACTCATGGATTTGATGAATAGAGTCTTTAGATATTACCTTGAAAAATTTCTGGTAGTCTTTATAGATGATTTTCTAATATACTCCAAAACCAAGGAGTAGTATGAGGAGCATCTAAGAACTATACTAGAGACCTTGTGATAGGAGAATCTCTATGAAAAGTACAACAAGTGTGAGTTATGGTTGAAGGAGGTATGATTCTTGGGTTATATCATCACAAGAAATGGGATATCTATGGATCCCTCCAAGATAGATACAATAGAGGGAGGGACGAGTCCAACATCAATGATGGATATCCATAGCTTCTTGGGATTAGATGGATATTTTCTCCAATTTGTGAGAAATTTCTCACGATTGTCAAACCCTCTTACCAAGCTAACTTGGAAAGGAGTCAAATTTTTATGGAGTGGTGAATGAAAAGAAAGATTCTAGGAGTTGAAAAGAAGGCTTATCACTATACCTGTGCTCACATTACCAACAAGTGGAGAAATGTTTTGTGGTATTTAGTGATGCTTAAAAGAAGGGATTGAGTTATGTGTTGATGAAAAATGAAAAAGTCATTGCCTATTCTTAAATGAAATTGAATGTTCATTGGAAAAAATACCCAACACATGATATAGAGTTGGCTATAGTAATACTCACTTTGAAAAGTTGGGGGAATTGACTCTTTGGGTAGAAGTATGAATATTTATGGATAATAAAATCCTCAAGTATATATTCACACAGAAATAGTTGAATATGCGCCTACTACGATTGTTACAGATCAAATACTATGACTCCTCAATCCATTACCACCTTGAGAAAGAGAACAAGGTGGATAGTTATCTAAGTAAAAAGGACCCAACGATTATATCATTGATGAGAATTGAAAAGGAACCAATCTTATTAGATTTGATGAATATGGATATGGTAATCATAAATAAGGGAACATCATCGATCCATTCACAAATTATTTCTTAGCCGTATCTTTTTGGAAAGGTTAAAGGATGCTCAAAAGGATGATGTGGGAATTCAGAGGAAGGTGAAAACTATAAGAAAAGAGAAATACTTGGAGTTAAATGTCAATGAACAAGGAATTATGAGATTTGGGATAGGACAATGTGTTCCATCAAATGTGGAGTTAAAGAGTGAACTTTTGGATGATGCACATAGTTAAAATTTCTCATTTCACCCAGAAGTCACAAATATGTATCAAGATCTATGAGAGTATTATTGGTGGGATAACATGAATAAGGAGATCATTGAGTATACATCAAAGTGACTTGTATATCTTCAAGTGAAGGATGAGAGGCAGAAATCTAAGGGGATGATGCAAATATTACTCATACCATCATGGAAATGAGATAACATCACCATAGACTTTGTCACCAGACTTCCAAAGACATCCAAAGGAAACATTGAAATCTGGTTTGTTGTGGATCATCTTACAAATAATGCACACTTTATTGCAATTTAGAAGGATTTCTCATTGGATCAGATGTTATGAATACACATCAGAGATGTGGTAAGGCTTCATGGAGTACCACTATCGATGGTATCTAATTGAGATCCAAGATTAACCTCTCTGTTTTGGAAGAATCTTCAACATGCTCTAGATACTGAGATGAACATTTATATAGATTTTCATCCTCAAAATGATGTCCAATATGAGAGGACTTCTAAACACTTGAGAACATGTTGAGATCATGCTAAATGGACTTAAAATGAGGTTGTGATCAAAATATACATATAGTTTAGTTCTCTTAAAACAACAATTTCCACTCAAGAATACAAATGGATCCTTATGAAGATCTTCATGGGAGGAGGTGAAAAATACCGACATGTTGGGTTGAAGTTGGGGAGAGAAAACTCATAGGTCCATATATGGTTGATGAAATGGTGGAGAAGGTTAAGACCATCCAGTAGAATATTAAAGATGCTCAGAGTCGACAAAATATATTTTCTGATAATCATCTACGATACCTAGAGTTTGATTTCAGAGACACGGTATTCCTCCGCATATCACCATGGAAGAGAGTTATGAGATTTGGTAAGAAGGGAGATCTTATTCCAATGTACATCATCCCTTTTGAGATCCTTGATAGCATTGTAGGAGTGTCCTATCGACCAACAATACAACGGAACCTATCTCAAGTACATGATGTATTCTATGTATCACTCTTGAGGAAGTGCATACATGACCCATCTCATGTACTCAATCCATAGGTGGTACCATTGGAGAATGACCTCTCATAAGAAGAGAAGCTGGTGAAGATATTATATTGCAGGGAAAAAGTTCTATGGAATAAGACAATGTCCCATGTGAAAGTGTTGTAGAGAAACCACAAGTTTGAAGAAGAAACATGGGAATCAGAGGAACTGATGAAGCAGAGTTACCCGCATGTATTTCAGTGTGGGAAAATGAAATTTCAAGGGAGAAATTTCTTAAGTGGGGAATATTATAATGACACAAAATTTCATTTATGAAAATTATTCTTGATCTGATTAGATGTATTATTATGTAAAATGGTTATATAAAACATTCACTTCCTTGGTTTTATGTTTTAGATTTCAAAATACTGTTAATAATTGTTACTATAAGGATTTAAGAAATCCAATTTACCCAAACAAAGGAAGCGATGACCTCATCAAGTATAATTGCTCCATATGAAGCCCATTTATCAGAGCTTGGAAGGGAGGTGGATTCATTGGGATTCCCTATTGACCAAGCCCAATATGAGCTTCAATATGTTATGCTCGAGCAGAACTGCCTTCGAGAGAAGTGGAAGTCGATAGAGATTACCACCCAAGAGATGTTATCCAAGCCACCCCAAGAGTCTTTCACCATCGCACACCTTACCCTTAAGTCTTATGCGGGTGTTATAAGGGATTATGTAATGATAACCTAGTAATATTATTATGTACATTATTTTTTTTATAGAGAATATACATTTATTATATTATTGTTGCGTTGTAAATAGTTTTTAAAACACAAATAGTATTTCTAGTTAATATTAAATTAAGAAATATATTTTGATGAATTAATGGATATTTTAATTAAATAATATTTTAATAAAATATTATTACTAAATAATGTTTTATTGAATATAAATTATCATATAATTTTTATAAATACAATTGTAATTTTTATTATGGTTTGAAAGCTGTTTTTCTCAAAACCCATGATTTTTTTATAAATGTCGGTTTTTATTTTAAAAGTAAAAATTCCCATATTTAGAAAATTATTTAGATAAAATGAATATTATATTTGGAATCAGGATGTTGAAATTATCCAATGGTAAATTTTTAATAATATTTTGAGATAGTCAAATTTTTGGGTAAAAATTAAATATCAATTAATTATATAATGTGTTTTATAACATCACACTAACCTAATAGTGATGTAATAAAATGATATAAATGGGTTTTTCATCCATTATATATATTTTCCATTAAAATAATTAGAATTTAGGTTTATTTTATTTATTTTACAAAGCCTTAGTGGACCCTCCAAGACTTATAAAACATTTTATCTTTTTAAAATGATTTCTTTGAGAGTGTGACTCAACTCCACATAAGAAAGCCTAATATTTTAAGAAGTTAGGCCATTTGACTTATAAAATAATTTTTTCTGCTCCCCTTTGGAAAAAAACATGGGAAAAAACCATGGTTTATTTTTTGGTTTTTATTAGTTTAATGTGTGGTGCCCAAAACATAAATAATAAATAATTCCCTCTCTTTTCCTATATAAACCCTCCCAAGGTCCCAAATCCTCTTCACTCAAATCCTTTTTAGCTTGAACAACTTCAGAATTATTCTCTCTTGAATCCTCCCAAGGTGCCCCAAGCTCCCAATAATCCTCTATCAAGCCTCTCTCAAGCCTTTTGGATCACACTTCCATGTACGGGATTTCATCCTTTCTCATTTTTGTCCAAATTTCATTATGTTGTTATGCTATTTTATTTTCAATTAAAATTGGGGTATGATTTTTCACCTCCCCCAAACTTCCCAATTTATGTTTGAATGATGATATATCCCTTTTCTCTCTCATTAATTCCTCCCATGCACACCTCTTACCATGCTGAAATTCCATAAGGAATTTCTCTCTCCTCATTTACATTCAAGAAATTATTCTGTATTATGAATCCAAATTCCATTACTTATGTTGGTAAATGTATCTATATGACCCATTATTTTCCATTCCATGTACATATTATGAGACACCCCTTTATCTCTCATCAACCAATTTTATGAATTCTTATTTCACGCTGTTATGCTGTTGAAATTACACTACGATTTTCTAAGCCAAAGTCATTATATTGTGAATACCATGACCATTTCTCTATAAAGGGTATTCAGATTTATTAACATTTACTTATTGATTATATAGTTTCATGTACTAATTCCAAATTCCTTTATCATGTAATAAATCATGATATTTAATAAATCCTTGTTTTATGATCCATGTGGCACACTTATGCATGAAATGAAATGATTAAGAAGGGAGCACTATGATAGCGCTCCAATGCATTGGGTAAATATTAGTATCATGATATGTCATGTGCAATGAGGGTTTAATTATGGCAATTCAAGTGAAATTAGGGTTTAATCATGATCCATGTGCAATGATCCTTGGCTCATGAAAATACCATGTTAAGTGTTGTTGCCACATTTCCATGTTATGATAATCATGATATATCATGCATTTATGTTATGTTTCTTTTATAATCCATTGATATGCCTATTTCTTAACATGTATTGTATTTTTTATGTTATGCCTTGTTTACTCCCTTACAAGGCTTTATAGCTTACCCTTTTCTTATTCATGTCCTCAGGTTATCCCATACAATGATAAGTATGAGGAAATGAAGTGGTCTTGTAAGGAATGTTTTCAATAAAGATGTTTTGTTTAATATTTTAAGTCATTATGTAATATTTATAATCCCAAAAGACACTAGACATCTTGATCTTCAATGTTTTATCAAGTGAAGTTTTTATGTAATAAATCATGTTTAAGTCTGTAATAAAAAGTAGGGTTTTTATAACATATGACCTAGGGTCTTCCCTATACTACATATAAACCTTAAAATCATATTCAATTTGATGTTCCATGACAATGTGGAAAACAAATTCCACCATTTTCGGGGATCAATTTGTTTTTTATTGCATGTTTTTTATATGTTTTTTGAAATTTTTTTGAATACTTATTTGTTTTATCTTCTTCCTTTGCATATATTTTTGTGTTATAATTTAATTTATTATTTAGGTTATGTGCATGATGCATTATAATTTGGAATACTAACCACCTTTCAAACCATAACCAGAGAGGATCCTACATCAGTGACACCAAGATGCACCGAACAACCCTTTGAAGGAGGACACACCACCACTTAAGAATTTTCTAAACCCATATTCTTTTAGAACCAAATTAGAACCTGAAATTATTGTGTATAACCTCGATGAAAACAATCAAACTCTATACTTGATATCCAATCCACATATATTCAAATGCAAGGTGAGACACCCAATTTTGAACTAAAATCTGGTCTAATTCACATATTTTCAATATTTCAGGGACTTTCTGGAGAAGATACACAAAATCAATTAAAATAATTTCATATTGTATGTTCTATATTAAAATCTTTTAATTTGGATAATGAAAAAGTAAAGCTTAGGGAATTCCCATTTTCATTAGAAGATAGTGCGAAAGATTGGTTGTATTAGGTTAATTCACCAAGTAGAGGTTGGGCGGACATGAAACACCATTTTTTTTAAAAATACTTCCCAACCTCTAGAACTAAAAAAACAAGGAAAGAAATATATGGGATAATACAATAAAAAAGGGAACCACTTCATGAATTTTGGGAGATATTTAAGAGGTTATGTTCAAGCTATCCACACCACCAAATAAATGATCCACTTTTAATTCTGTATTTGTATGAAAGTTTAATTCTTATTGATATAAATAAAATTAATGCTGATCTAGGTGGTTCAATAGTTGATAGGACCCCAATTGCTTCCAGAACCCTAATTGAGAACCTATCACAAAGCACTCAACAATTCGGTTCATGGTCCAGTGTACCCATTTGAGGTGTCTATGAGGTGAAATATACTGATTTAAAGAAGAAGGTGGACACAGAGTTTTAAGAGGTAAGTACTTGTCTTTAAAAAACTGATATTCCATAAGAGAAATCCAAATATCCTACTCCAATATATTATGTCATATGTTCTTCTAACACCCACTACTCGGACCAATTCCCCCAACTGAGAGAAACTTATGAGAGTTGTATGGAAATATTTCCAAGACGCCCATATAACCAACCCTTTAGGAAATAACCATACTCTTCATCCAACCCTGGGTGGAAATAAAACCAAGATTATAGGCAAGTGGGTATTCAAACCATCCTAAACAACAATGTAACCATCCAGGACAGAGTAGTCACCCACCACCACCACCCAGAAAAACCCATCCACTAGAAAGGCATTTCCAACCACCCCCTAAAAAAATGATCCTATCATAGAATATATGATGAAACAAATGACTTCAAACAATCTTCAATTCTAACAAACCACTAAATCATCAATACAAGACCTAAACACCTAATTTGGAAAACTAGCTAACTCAGTGGGGGGAAATACAAAGTCATGGGTTGGGTAAACTACCATCTCAAAAAAATTTCAACCATAGGGACAAGGGAAATGTCAGTACCATCACCCTTAGGTGTGGAAGTCAACTTAAAATACAAATTAACCCTCCTTTAGAGTCATCTCCTCTTAAGGAAAACACCATACCAACTGTTGAAATCTGTCTAAATATTGAAAAACCTTATCCTGAGAGAATCCATTACAAAGGAAAGAGTGTGTATATTGTTGAGTTACCTATACCAACCACTCCTATTCCATTACCACAAATGGAAAACCAACCATGAAAACAAAATGAAACTAAATTAGATAAGGAAATATTTGAAACTTTCAAAAAAGAATTGGTTAATATTCCTTTGATTGATGTTGTGAAGTAAATTCCAAGATAAGCTTAGTTTCTGAAAGATATGTGTACACACCGAAAATGAATTTTAGGTGATGATAAGGTGATATTGGGGAGGAAATTCTCAGCATTGATAAATCCATCCCTTCCCACAAAATGCAATGAGTTCAGAACATTCTCAATTCTATGCACCATAGGGTAGTATTCTTTTTCTAATGTTATGCTTGATTTAGGTTCCTTTATAAATGTGATTACTCACTCCATTAACTCTTAATTACTGGTTGGGGAATTTAATATAACATTAACTTTTATTCAACTTTAAAACCAGAGTACTGCACACCCCTCTAGTGTGTTAGAGGATGTTCTTGTGAGGGTGGGAATTTTAAATTTTCATGCTATTTTTTATGTGCATAAAATAGAATGTGAAAGAATGAATGGAAATGCCCCAATTATATTGGGGGGACCCTTATTGAAAATTAATAAAACCATAATTAATTTCTATAATGGTACATTATCTATGGAGTTTGGTGGTAACATTTTCAACTTCAAAATCCTTGATGCCATGAAGCACCCCTTAGAAGAACATTCCTCTATCTCTGTTAACTCTATAGATGTACTCCCTTCCCCTAAAAACACTTCATTTTCATTCCCATGATCCCATTTTTGAGTTTTCATCATTATTTGAAGTGACTAGAAATGAATCATGCAAATAATGTAGTACTGATTTAGAAAAATTTCATTCATGTTTATTAATTGATGATTTCTTGAACACTAAGGATCACATGACCATTAATGATACTGCTAGGATTATAAAAGATTATTCCTCATATGGGGATGATTATATTGAGTAGTTAGATGAGATTAGTGACCTATAATTTTTAAACACACTCCCATCAATCCAAAATCCCCCTAAATTGGAACTAAAAAAACTGCCTCAGGATTTAAAATTTTTATATCTTGAGAATGGAAACAAGTTGACTGTAATCATTTCTAGCTCACTCCCTCTTGATCAGGAATTGCAACTGCTTGAAATTTTGAGCGAGTATAAACAATACTTGGGATGAAAAATTACTAATATTCCTATAATTAGCCCATAAATTTGTACACATCATATATTGTTAAATTATGAGGATAAACCAGTGAGGAACACACAATAACAACGGAATCCAAACCTCCTAGATGTTGTTAAAAATGAGGTAACAAAATTATTGGTTGATGGAATCATTTACCACATCTAGAATTGTCAACGGGTATGTACAATCAAAGTAGTTCCTAAAAGAACTGGTCTAATAGTAATAAAAAATGAAAATAATGAATAGGTTCCAAATCATGTGTAGAATAGTTGGAGTGTCTGTATAGACTATCGCTGATTAAACCAACACACTAGGAAAGACCATTTAACATTGTTATTCATTGAACAATTGCTAGAGAGGATAGCAAGGAAGTACCATTACTATTTTCTTTATAGGTAATCTAGATACTTTCAGATCCATATTTCCCCCAAGGATTTGGAAGAGACAACCTTCACTTTTCCCTTTGGTACATTTTCATATAGGATGATACCATTTGGTATATGCAAAGCTCTGGGTACTTTACATCGATGAGTGGTTAGTATTTTTTCAAATTACCTAGATAATTGCATGGAAGTATTTATAGATAATTTCACTATTTATGGATCCTCTTTTGATGGATGTTTGAGTAGTCTTGCTTTAGTCCTATGCCGATGTATTGAAAATAATCACATATTAAAATATGAGAAATGCCATTTCATGGTGAAAAAATATATTGTTTTGGAACATGTATTTTCCGAGAATGGTATCTAAGTAGATAAATCAAAAGTGGATGTCATTTATTCCATACCATTCCCCAAAAAATTTATGGGATGTGTGTTATTTCATAGGTCATGTTGGATTTTATCATCGTTTCGTTCGTATCTTTAGTAAAAATTCATTCCCCCTATCCTGATTACTCTAAAAAGAAAAGGAATTTTTTTTTGATAATGACTATGAGGAATCATTTAATAAATTAAAAATGAGTCTCACATCACCCCCAATAATCCAACCACCGCAGTGAGATTTACCATTTGATATCATGTGTGACGCCTCTAATTATGCAGTTGGGGAAGTCTTATCCAAAAGGTTAGATCGAGATCTACCTTTCATTGCCTATACCTCACGTACACTGGACCCTGCCCAAGAAAAATACACCAAAACTGAAAAAGAATTTGTTTCCATTGTTTTCTCCTTGGATAAATTTAGTTAATATATTTTAGGGTCTAAATTCATTGTGTTCTCAGACCATACAACCCTCTAGTATATCCTTAATAAACTAGAATCCACACTATGCCTCATTAGTTGGATGATCCTCCTTTAGGAATTTAGTTTAGAAATTAGGGATAACAAAGGAGTAGAGAATGTGGTGGTGGACCATATCAGTAGGATCCATCCATCCTCGGACATTGACTCATCCCCCCGTATTCCAATTAATGACATGTTTCTAGATGAGAAATTATACCGATTGCAAGATGTTATTCCTTAGTATGCAAAAATTGTAAATTATTTGGTAGAATCATTCATTCTTTCTGATTTCAACAAAAACCAATCCTACTATCTAAAATATGAGTCCCAATGGTTAATTTGGGATGACCCCAACCTTTGGTGCATATATAGTGATCAAGTCCTTAGGATTTGTGTCCCAAATAGAGAGTTTAACTCTATCATTAGGTTCTACCACAATCTTTTTGTGGGGACCATTTTTTGGTCCCCAATAGACTGCTCACATGGTCCTTGATTCTGGTCTCTTTTGGAAAAATTTATTTTGGGATTCACATGGTTTCTATAAATATTGTATTCATTGTCAAATAATGGGAAATTTATCTAAATTAAATGAAATTCCACAACAACCATTTATCTTCCATGACATTTTTGATGTTTGGAGCATTGGGTTTATGGGACCATTCCCCAATTCATTTGGGAACCTTTACATTATTCTGGAAGTGGATTATTTTTCAAAATGGGTTGAGGCATGAGCTACAAGGACTTATTATTCTAATGTAGTTGTGGAATTTTTGAGAACCCAAATATTCTGTAAGTTTTTATTACCTGGGTTCATCATTAGTGACTAGGGTTCTCATTTCTACAACCGAACAATGCAATCACTTTTTTGTCGATATAGGGTCAAGCATCAAGTGTCTACTCCTTATCGTCCAAAAACCAATGGTCAAGCTGAGGTGTCGAATAGAGGGGTAAAACATATTCTTGAAAAAATGGTTCAACCTATAGACTCAATGATTCCTTATGGTCTTATCGTACTACTTTCAAAACACTCATTGGCATGTCACCATATCAGCTAGCGTTTGGATAGAGTTGTCACCTACCTGTTGAGATTGTGAATTGGGACTACTATGCCATTAAACAATGAAATTTTAGTGTTTTTGGTGTAGGTTCTCAAAGTAAGTAATAGATTCAGGAGATGGAGGAAATGTGCATAGATGCATATGAGAACTACAGGATTTATAAAGAGAGAACCAAACCTACCCATGACTGTCTCACCCTTCATCGTCAATTCTACATTAGACATAAGGTCCTCCTCTAAAATTCAAGGCTGAAGATGCATCTTGATAAGCTTTCTTCCCACCGGTTTGGACCATACACTATTACTAATGTCTCTCCATTTGGTATTTTCTATGTTTAAAATAAAGAAACCCAGTAAACCTTCAATATCAATGGGAAATGGCTGAAGAAATTCTATGAATCCATTTCGGAGTCCCGGATGGAGGAACTCCATGTTCAAGAAGCAATCTATGAATGATACTCACCAGGTTTTATCCTTCCTTCCCCCGTTTTCTTTTATTATAGTGAGGACACCCAACACTTTAGGTGTGGGGGATGGGTATATTCCTGGGATAGTTATGAATTTTCAGCATCTTTCTTCCTTTTCTCTTTTTGGCTTGTTGGATTGTATTTTTACTTTATACCCCTTTCCATCCACCTCCCATAACTTTTGGGCCAATATGTTAATTTTTTATTACCAATTTATTATGGAAAATGATTCCTACATAATCATGTAATTTATTGAAAATTCATGAGTAATTTCTCTATTTCTTGTTGTTAAAACATTAAAAAAATTCTGATGAAATGTGAATTTTTGCAAGAATTGAATACTGTGGTGTGACTTTCTCTTGAAATTTGGTTTTTTGTCAATGATATAAATGGTGGTATCATTTTGATACCTTTGAGGACAACAGTACCATTTTTGTGAATAGTTTAAGGGAAAATTATTTCCCTTAATCTCTCCACACATCTTTGTACCCAACTATGAAGTGTGAAAATTTCTTATTTAATAGAAGGTAAATATAAGTTAGATTAATTTTTATCTACCTTCAAAAATTATTTTTTCATATGTTCATTCCTTATCGGATCTATTTAATTACTATACCAGATTAACCTATGTGTGTACCTATTATCTGACTATTGTACGCCCTAAAAAAACAAAAGGGTTGTATATTGGCTGGTCAAAAACCACCCTTCCTCGAATTTTGATCTTGTTATAACTATTAAAATTAGTGCAGTGGGGAGATCAAACATGGGTTGAGAGAAGAGTGTGAGATTTTTTCCAAGTGAAACTTTTGAAAAAAAATAATAAATGAGGGGAGTGATGAAATGTACAACATATGGGGATATCTAGGTCAGGAGGTCATGGTCTGACTTCAGGGAATGCATAAGTGAGTGGGTCTTGAAATTTGATTACAAAGGATTTAGGGAAAATTTGGTGGAAAGTATTATATAAGTAGACAATTTTTAAAATAACATATATTTACTTGATAGAAAGTGGAAATAATAGCATGAAATGGTTGTCACACACATACACAAATACGGAGAATTAGTTACATGATTAACTTTTGAATTATTTTCTTTGATTGGTTTCATGTATCTATTTGAATTTAATTTGGATACAATTTTTGAGGCATATTTTTCCATGATCATTGAGAATAACTCCTTGGTGTGATTTATTCTTTGATCACATTTCTATAAAGAATTAAATTTTAATTGAATCATAAAACTATATGAAGTTGGAAATATATACATTCTTAATTTTTGGAAATTTGAATTTGCGTAGGAGTGAAAATGTTTAAGTGTAGGGGTGTGATCGCACAATGATTCACTATTTTATTTCATCCTTACACCATTGTGTCAAACTGATTTATCACAATAAATTACAAATATAATATCAAATCTCAATTCATTTTTTATTGTATTATTTTATTTTTTCACTGTTAAAAGGGGAAATTATACTTTTTTTTATATTTTCATTGATGGTGGAGGTGATTTGGAGACCCAGAAGATGATCAAGATAGAAAAATGGTCCAAACTCCAAGGAATCCCAAAGAAACCTATCCAATATTTTGAACATTACGTGAAATACAGGCATTAAAATGAGATACAATTTTGTGAGAAAATAAAAAACATCATGGTATTTAAACCATCATAAGAAACTGAAACATAATTGATCTATATGGTGGCCCATCAAAACCAATCTATCTAGGGGAAAAATCTTCCCAAATTCAAAAGTTAGGTTCGGTATTTTGATAATCTATCCCAATACAGATGTCCAATGGCCTCAAAATCTGATAGGGATACATTCAAGAGGCATGTAGACAAATCTACTCTTTCTTCCAAGACTTGAAATGGATGTTTACTTATCCAAAACCAAGACTCAAATGGTATCACCAATACTGGGTGCTAAAAACCACTTACCATTTTAGTTATAAAAGGGAACC
The DNA here is from genome assembly GCA_963277665.1 of Viscum album. Lineage (NCBI taxonomy): Eukaryota > Viridiplantae > Streptophyta > Magnoliopsida > Santalales > Viscaceae > Viscum > Viscum album. The sequence continues at coordinate 283,919,398 of OY728119.1, read as the reverse complement.
AAGGGAACCTCATTTTCAAGTTTGTAAAAGAGGGAAAGATCTAATATTTTGAAGAACCAAAGGAGTAATATCCTCATCCACGTAGTTTTTGAGGTCACTATCTTTATAGGGGGGGGTCAAGGATGAAGGATCAGTTCCACACAAGAATCATCCTCCTCTCAATGGTGAGATAAATGTTGGACGATCATTTCGAGGGAGCTACACATACTTGAGAGGGAGTTATAGTACTTATTATTCTAATGGTTTTCTATAATCTGTGTTTTAAATAAATCAATTATGTTTATCCTTGATGTGATTCTCCTATTAATACATTTATTTTGATATAATTAAGTGAACCACTTTTTATCTCAACACCGACTGTGTTGATATTTCAATTGGGGATCTTGGGTTGTTCCGATTGGGAAACATAAGCATCCTATTTCTCTAACACATACATAATATAGTAATACTATTTGGTAGCCTTCATTCTATTCTTGAGGTCCAATACTTGAAAAAAAAAATTTTTTTGTCAAGGGTTAGTACTTTGTGTAATGATTAAAGGGGTAAGAGGGGAATCAAGATATTGACAACCCTCAACCAAATAATTAAACAAAACCATGTCAATATTTTCAGAACAATTAACTATCCATGATGTGTAGTGAAGTTGAAATGATCTCCTTATCTCATAATTCCAAAACACCACTTTTATTTATCAACTATTAAACTATTTAAATCAAGTAATTTCCTTAAAAGTGTTTTCAAATCCCTTCTCTTTTGTTTCTTTTTATAGAAAATTCACACAATAAACCACCAAAATTCCTTGAGAGATCACCTAGGGTCTGCCCTGTACTATAAATCATCCTTAAAATTATAATCAATTTCACGTGTTATGACAACATAGTCAAATTTTGGTATAGCTTCTTGGGATATCTTTGGTTTTTAGTGAGTGTTTTTTATATGGTTTTTTATTTTTTGTGAATATTTATTTGTTTTATCTTCTATCCATGAATATATTTTTGTTTTATTATTTATTTCTAATGTATGTATTGTTCATGATGAATTCTACTCTAGGGGAATTACCACCTTTCGAACCCAAACTAGAGAGGATCCTGCATCAGTGACATTGTGATGCTGTTTCCCTCTAGAATGGGGGATGATCTCATTGATTTAAGATTCAAACATTCAAAGTAGTTTCTAATGGGTTTGTTCGTAGAACCGGACACATCCAATGATTTCATATCCATTTGAACCTACTTTCCAAAGGTAGGTGCTCATTAGTTGTGGACTAATGTGGATTAGGAATTTGCATTGGTCGAGAGGATGGGAAGTCAGACTCATCACACCTTTTTAGGGGAATTATTGTATACTCAAGGACTCTCTTTATAGATTTAAGTTATGTTTGTTAATCCTTATTACATTACCAAGTATGAAATGAGATTTCCTTTAGATCTGACTATCAATGGTTGATATGTAGGAAATTTAGAGAATCTTTAATATGTATTTGAGGTTCTTCATTGATAGAGAATCATCTGTATTTGTTAGATATTCTTAGTCAATGGTATCCTTTGATACATAAAAGTCTCTTAGTCATTATGATGACCATACTGGTTTTAAAGCCACTCAGTGGGGCACTTGAAGTTTATTATCATTCAGAAGGACGTTGATTATTTCAAAGTTGGGATCGTACCTGCAGATGGGCTGCTTACGTATCCTTTGTTTTTGGAAAATGAATCAGAACCCACGTAGTTCAAGTAAGGGAGTATGATGTTTATGCATGATTGATGGCTCAAAGAAAAGATTTCATGATTACTTTTACACTCTAAGCTCAAGTGAGTCATGCTCGGTGTGAGAAATAAGAGGTATTGGTGAAACCAGACAATTGTGCCATGAATGATGAAATGATGTGGGGATTATGTGTGTATGACTGCCCAAATATATGAGGATTAAGATTTACTTCAGAGAAGAAATCTTGGAACATGGTCCATAAAGGTATATATGCTTCATGGAGATTTGGATACTCTAATATTGAGGCTTACTCCTAAGGAAGATGCCCAAGTTAGGAGGGGACTTATGATTGGGTTTTAATCCTGAGAAGGAAGCCCAGATCAAAAGGAAATAATGACTATTTAAGAGAGATTAAGGCTGGGGCTTACTCCTGAGAAGAAGGCCCAGGTTAAGGGACTTGAAAAATTAAGGGACTTGGGGTTTCCTCCTAAAGAGGATGCCCATATTTGAGAATTTTAAGACTAGGGATTATTCCTGAAAAGGAGGCCCAGATTAATGAGGAATTGGGGCTTACTCCTAAGGAGGATGCCCATATTTAAGGGAAATTATGACTGGGTCTTACTCATGAGAAGGAGGCCCAAGTTAAATATTCTCTCATCATTAAAGAATAAGGTTGAATGAATGAAATCTCTAACCTTAGCGATGTAAAGATGTGTAAATCACTAGGTTTTGAGAGATGTTCCACATAATTCTTTTTAGATAAGAAATTCAATCAAGAAAACATGCTATAAATGGCTTTGAAGAGTGTCTTTGAACACTGAATCTTGAATAGGAGTGGTGGAATGGCATAAGAGGGGTGAAAGGGCAGGAAAGACACCCAAAAAGATAGGGGTTTGCAAGTCCTGGCAGGCGCGCAGGTACTGCGTGGGCATGCAAGTCCCTGGGCGCGCAGGTATACCTGCGCGACACATGGTTACTTGCACGATTGTTAACCAGTAGGGTAATACTTGGGCAATCCTTGACCAAAGCCTTTAGAATTATCCTGAGGTACTTCCAGAAGAGGGGCGTGACAGTTTTAATGAATAGATAAGGAGGCGCACAAGTATGTTCAGTTCTATTAAGGGTAAAACACTTTAGGTGTACAATTGTTAGTTATTTCTAACACTTATACCTTATTCCTCTTGTATACACCTTCCATTCTAGATAAATAATTACCTTATAAGTGTTTGGAAGACTTGAAGAAGAGACTTGGGCATTCAGAGCTCTATATCTGAATTCTGGAAAAATTACTCCATCAATGGTGGGCCCACCGGGGGTATTTATAGGCTAGAGAAGACCCCGGGTAGTTATCACTTAGGGTGCGCAAGTCACTTGCGCGACCATTAGGCAGCACACAAGTATACTTGTGCGACAATAAGGGAACTTGCGCGACCCTAGGTCCTTTGACTCCTTTTTCATTCCTTTTTCGGTTTTTGATGTTTTCTTCAAAGGATAAATCACTTTGTGCTAAGTCATTTCCCTTTCCATTCTTTTAGACAATGTGACGAAAAGGAGTGTAAAAAAAAGTCCCCCCTCAAAGTTGGATCCGAAAGAATAAGGATGCGACTCTGAGGAAAAGAAGAAAACCAAAGGGAAAGAGGCGCACAACTGTTCACCACACAACCATAATCGCGTAGGTGTGAGTCGCGCAGGGCTGGAGCGTACTGGCTGTAGGCACGCAGGTGGCCAGCATGGCCTATATATATGTGCTCATTTGTCGCGCATTGCACAGAACTTCGGATTTTGAGCTCTTGCCGCGCAGGTCATCTCCGCCGTGCAAGTTGCTCTCTTTTCCGCTTTTCCTCTGTTGTCACGCTGCTGTCAAGGTATCTGGACCTGTGCGGTGATACTTGTGCGCCAAATACTTGCGCGACACATTATACTTGCGCACCGAGTTTTAGACTTGCGCGCCTTAATACATTTTCCATTTTTTCTTAATTCCTTCACAAATTTTATGAAAAATCACCCATTTAAGAGTTAATTTATTCAACTTTTGTGCAGATTCAATGGCTCCCAAGAGAATTGGAATGGTTGATGAACTGGAAAGCAAACGTCTTGATGATATAATGAACATCAGTGGCCATGATTACTATGATATCTGCGACATCACTCTCCCAGATTTGGCTAATTACTTGAAGAAGTATAATCTTAATTTCCCACAGAGAATCTACCTGCCTCTTTATGGTCATGGTCATCTGAAAGGTGTCAATGTTCCAGATGCAAAGAACTATACGCCTGGGATGCAGCTGCACATCTACTCCTCTATTTCGGTTATGCTGTTCATTAAGAGCAACAACAATGGTGTAAACTTTCAAATTTTTCCTCCATGTCATTTCCTTGTAGATATGAAAATGGAAAACCCATGGGCTGAAATGTTTTCCACTGCCGGTTGGTGGAGTGAAGAAAAACATGGAATTAGAGGAATATCTGAAAATAGTATTCTCTCCAAATGGTTCTTTACTTCCAATGCTCCATTCTCAAATCCATGTATCCATCTTCCAAGTCTCTTGGACAAAAACAGAGTCACTGTTTGATCAGAATTTTTTTTCTCAAACCGCACTGAAGAACAACCTTTTACAATTGTTCCAAGAATAGATAATATCATTGCATCTCTTATTGTATCTAGTTGAATGAATGAATTACAGGTGGTTTCTAATGAAGCTTGGGATTCCGTAAATCAAATGAAGAGTTATGTTGAAAGCCTCTTGTAATTTCCTGAAAAAGAGAAGAGACTCCAATCTGTGGATGTCCTTCTAATTCTTGTGCATCAAATGAAGATCTTTTTCACCATAGATCATTTGTGCACCTATTTTCTTGCTACCTTACCTAAGACAATGGGCCTAGTGAGCATAGTTTGATTTTTACTAGGATTAATATAAATAAACCTACAAACTTTGAATCTCTTAATTGCTCGATATTACCTAAATCATACAAAATGTATGTTTATTGAGCTAGAACATAACTTTTATTCATAGTACCTTTGTATTTTGTGGGCATTTTAAAGTCATGCACATCAGACATAAAGAGGCTAATGTTTAAGGTCGAAATAGCTTTGACCGAAATGGATTAAAATTGACTCAATTCCTTGACAATTTATCTAAAAACATATTACCATACTCAAGTATGAGGGGAAATATGTAAACTATGACATAAGAATATTTGAATATGAGGAATGATATGAAAAAGAGCTAAAAGGAATTAGAAGAAGTAGTTCCCAAGAATGAAGTTACCATTATTTAACAAACCTGTTAGGGGGTTGAATTATGAAGGGCCACCTAAGGGCATTGGATGCATAGTCAAATAAATAGCATCTTTTGGCTGACAGGTCCGTTATGTAGATTACTTATGCAAGGCCAACTAAGGGCACGTGCTGCATAGTCAGGCAAAAGAATTCTCTGAAATTTACTTTCCTAGTGATAAAAATCCAGTGAAAGTTTATGGAGATTCTAATTTTCCAAATTATAGAGTTTGATGTATGGAAAGAGGTAGTTGAATATGGAGAAGATATTTCCAAACAAGATTATCGAAGAACTGGATGGATATCACTCCTACGAAGGTCTGACCCAAACGTAGGGAAGGAGAATATAAACCATATACTTGAATACTTCCAGATCATAAAAAAGGATATGGGACAAATATGTTAAGGATGGATATTTTTGCGGATCCCTACTTATTATCAAGACAAATAAAGACAAAAGAGTTTTTCCTCCCAAGAATGAAGTTACCAATATTTAACAAACCCATTAGGGGGTTGAATTATGTAGGGCCACCTAAGGGCATTGACTGCATAGTCAAATAATAGCATCTTTTGGATGACAGGTCTGTTATGTAGACTGTTTATGCAAAGCATCCTAAGGGAACATGCTGCATGGTCAGGAAAAAGAACTCTCAGAATTTCAGGCCTTTTGTGATTAGAAGTTAAGAAAAGGGTTATGAAGATATGAAAATATTTAAGTTTAGGATTATGACACATAAAGATGGGTATTGTCCAATGTATGCAGATAAACGCAGATCAATGCCGACCATAATCATGTTGTGACTAGGTCCTGAATGGAAATTTTAGACTTCACTACGTATCCCATAAGGATGGGAATCAAGCCATACGTAGTTCTTGAACTACAGTTTAACATCGTGTGGGACAAAAGGATTGGAGATCTTAGTTTAGGGTCATAGAGCTTGGACCATTATAAGAAATACATAGTGTGTGTTTTCATGGGGACTTTTCATCCATGGGACTAAAAGAGGAATTTGGGGTTAGGTCCAAAAGACTTGGGGCTGGATTCGAGGGACACTCGAACGTTCCTACGTATCCCAAAAGGATGGGAATCAATCCCACACAGTTCTAGAACTACCCTCTGTACAAATTAGGTTCGTACATGTGAAGGGTGAAAGGGGATTTTAGTGCAATGTTGGTTTAACCCAAGATAAAAGGTTCAGGTATTTCCATGTATGCACGTAGTCTTTGAAATGAAACATGATTGAAAATCAATGTAAATAATGATTCCCTCTCAGGTGAGGGTACCAAAGAATATTTTAGTTTATATTCATACTGGAAAAAAGTGTTGTATAGTTTAATGTCATATAGCAAGGATGAAAGTGAACCAATGTAAAGATATTGATTCTAGTGGCGGTTTCATGAATCAACATCATATGAGATAGAGATGAACCGATGTGAAGAGATTGCTTTTGGGCTTGAACCTTGGGAGGTTGCCTACGTACCCAGCCTAGAAGGAAAGGATAAACGTCCACATAGTTTAATTTAAGAATGAATTAGTGATCAAGTTGTCCTTGGGGACAATGACCTAAAAAATAGTGTTGGGACTTACACAAGGTTAGTATCCCAGAGAGAGTGTTATGGTTTAAGTTTTCTCTAAGTTCACTTGAGTCATACTCGGTGTAAGAAACAAGAGGTAGCAACAACCCTAACGATGCACAATTTAATGTCATGTAGGACATATAAAGGGACTACGCAGTTTTAATGTCATGTTGGACAAAAAGGGGGACTGTGCAGTTTAATGTCATGCAGTGAGGACAAAAGAGTACACCATTTAACGTCATGTTGGACGTATTATGGACTTTTTCACAGTTTAACATCATGTTGGACGAAAAAGGGACGATACAGTTTATCGTCATGTTGGACTTAAGTGCCAATAGTTTAAGGTCATATGCATGGACCGTTGGTTATGCATTTTAATGTCTTGCTGGACGTAAGGGACTTCAATATAGTTTAACATCATATAGCAAGGACAATGAAGGGGGACACAGTTTAACGTCATGTTGGATGAAAGTGCTAATAGTTGAAGGTCATATGCGTTGACCATGGATGGTGCAGTTTAACGTCATGCTGGACGTAAGGGAAGTGTAAATAGTTTAAGGTCATATTCATGGACTGTTGCCGTATTTTGTGTTCATAAAAAATATTTCTTCAGAAATCTAGCATTGGTTCGAGTAGTGATGAGTTCTCCATCCATTGAGATTAAAGAATAAGCTTCATTGGAGTAGACCTTATTTATTGAGTAAGGTCCTTCCCATTTTGGCTCATGCTTGGGAGGTTTCTTTCCTGGTATCATTGAAGTTCTGATAACTAATACCAATTATCCTTGAGTGAATGAATGAAGACGAACTTTTTTGTTGAAGGCTAATGCTATTTGATTCTGATAGACTTCCAAGTGGTGCAAAGTGCACAATCTTTTCTCATCTAACAGTTCCAATTCATTCAATCACTTTTGAGATTGTTCATCTGTAGATGAATGATCAAAAATGGCTACTCAAAGCAAGGTTACTTGAACTTCAATGGGAAAGACAGCTTCTGTTCCATATACCAGTGAATATGGAGTTGACCGCGTTGTAGTGCGGGTGGTAGTCCGATAAGCCCATAAAGCATGAAAGAGTTTATCAGGCCATGATTTATTATCTTTATCCACCATCTTTTGCAGTATATTTTAAAGAGTATTATTGAAGGATTCTATATGGACATTTCCCACTACATGATACTAAGATGAATGGTTGGATTTGATGTTGTATTCTTGATACAACTTCTTCACCTCGGATGAACAGAAGTTGGTGCCATTGTCCGTAAATATGGTATAAGGGACACCAAATCTGGTAATGATGTTAGACTTGATGAAGATAAAAATGCATTTATAACTAACTTCCTTAAGAGGTATTTCCTCTGCCCATTTGGAAAAAGAAATCAGTAGCAGTAAGAATATACTTAAACTTCTTGGCCGTAGCTGAAGGGTAATTATGTTAATTCACCAAGTAGAGGTTGGGCGGACATGAAAAACCATTTTTTTGAAAAATACTTCCCAACCTCTAGAACCAAAAAACATGGAAAGAAATATATGGGATAATACAATAAAAAAGGGAAACACTTCATGAATTTTGGGAGATATTTAAGAGGTTATGTTCAAGCTGTCCACACCACCAAATAAATGATCAACTTTTAATTCTGTATTTGTATGAAAGTTTAATTCTTACTGATAGAAATAAAATTAATGATGATATAGGTGGTTCACTAGTTGATATGACAACAATTGCTTCCAGAACCCTAATTGAGAACCCAGCAAAAAACACTCAACAATTCGGTTCATGGTCCAGTGTATCCATTTGAGGTGTCTATGAGGTGGAATCTACTGAATTCAAGAAGAAGGTGGACACAAAGTTTTAAGAGGTAAGTACTTGTCTTTGAGAAATTTATATTCCATAAGAGAAATACTAATATCCTACTCCAATCTATTGGTTCATATGTTCTTCTGACACCCACTACTCAGACCAATGCCCCCAACTAAGAGAAACTTATGAGAGTTGTGTGGAAATATTTCCAAGCCACACATATAACCAACCATTTAAGAAATAACCATACTATCCATCCAACCCTGGGTGGAAATAAAACCAAGATTATAGGCAAGTGGGTATTCAAACCATCCTAAAAAACAATGTAACCATCCAGGACAGAGTAGTCACCCACCACCATCACCTAGAAAAACCCATCCACTAGAAAGGAATTTCCAACCACCCCCTCAAAAAACTAATCCTATCATAAAATATATGATGAAACAAATGGATTCAAACAATCTTCAATTATAACAAACCACCCAAGCTTCAATACAAGACCTAAAAACCTAATTGGGAAAAATAGCTAACTCAGTGGGGGAAATACAAAGTCATGGGTTGGGTAAACTACCATCTCAACCACTTTTCAACCATAGGGATAAGGGAAATGTCAGTTCCATCACCCTTAGGAGTGGAACTCAACTTAAAACACAAATGAACCCTCCTTTAGAGTCATCCCCTCCTAAGGAAAACACCATACCAACTGTTGAAATCAGTCTAAATATTGAAAAACCCTATCCTGAGAGAAGCCATTCCAAAGGAAAGAGTGTGTCTATTGATGAGTTACCTATACCAACCAATCCTCTTCCATTCCCCCAAATGGAAAACCAACCATGAAAAAAAGAAACTAAATTAGATAAGGAAATATTTGAAACTTTAAAAAAAGTGATGGTTAATATTCCTTTGATTGATGTCGTGAAGTAAATTCCAAGATACGCTTACTTTTTGAAAGAGATGTGTACAAACCGAAAATGACTTTGAGGTGATGATAAGGTGATATTGGGGAGGAAATTCTCAGCATTGATAAATCCATACCTTCCCACAAAATGCAACAAGTTCGGAACATTCTCAATTCTATGCACCATAGGGGAGTATTCCTTTTCTAATGCTATGCTTGATTTATGTGCCTTTATAAATGTGATTACTCACTCCATTAACTCTTAATTACTGGTTGGGGAATTGAATCTCACATTAACTTTTATTCAACTTTTGAACTGGAGTACTGCACACGCCTATGGTGTGTTAGAGGTTGTTCTTGTGAGGGTGAGAATTTTAATTTTTCATACTGTTTTTTATGTGCTTAAAATAGAAGGTGATGGAATGAATGGAGATGCCCAATTTATATTGGGGGGACCCTTATTGAAAATTACTAAAACCATAATTAATGTCCATAATGGTACATTATCTATGGAGTGTGATGGTAACATTTTCCACTTCAAAATAATTGATGCCATGAAGCACCCCTCAGAAGAACATTCCTCTATCTCTGTTAACTCGATAAATGTACTCCGTTCCCCTAAAAACACTTCATTTCCATTCCCATGATCCCGTTTTTGAGTTTTCATCATTGTTTGTTGTGACTGGAAATGAATCATGCAAAGAATGTTGTACCGATTTAGAAAAATTTCATTCATGTTTATTAATTGATGATTTCTTGAACATTGAGGATCACATGACCATCGATGATACTACTAGGCTTATAAAAGATTATTCCTCATATGGGGATGATTACATTGAGTAGTTACATGAGATTAGTGACCTATCATTTTTAAACACACTCCCATCAATCCAAAATCCCCCTAAATTGGAACTAAAACAACTTCCTTAGGATTTAAAATATTTATATATTGATAATGGAAACAAGTTGACTGTAATCATTTCTATCTCACTCCCTCATGATCAGGAATTGCAACTGCTTGAAATTCTGAGGGGGTATAAACAATCTATGGGATGAAAACTTACTAATTTTCCTATAATTAGCCCATAAATTTGTACACATCATATATTGTTAAATTACGAGGATAAACTATTGAGGAAGACACAATAAAAACTGAATCCAAACCTCCTAGATGTTGTTAAAAATGAGGTAACAAAATTATTGGTTGATGGAATCATTTACCACATTTAGAATTGTCAATGGGTATGTACAATCAATGTAGTTCCTAAAAAAAACTGGTCTAATAGTACTAAAAATGAAAATAATGAATAGGTTCCAACTCATGTGTAGAATAGTTGGATTTTCTATATAGACTATCGCCGATTAAACCAACACACTAGGAAAGACCATTTAACATTGTTATTCATTGAAAAAATTATAGAGAGGATAGAAAGGAAGTAAAATTACTATTTTCTTTACGGGTAATCTAGATACTTTCAGATCCATATATCTCCCAAAGATTAGGAAGAGACAACCTTCACTTTCCCCTTTGGTACATTTTCATATCGGATGATACCATTTGGTATTTGCAATGCTCTGGGTACTTTACATCGATGAATGGTTAGTATTTTTTCAGATTACCTAGATAATTGCATTGAAGTATTTATAGATGATTTCATTATTTATGGATCCTCTTTTGATGGATGTTTGAGTAGTCTTGCTTCAGTCCTATACCGATGTATTGAAAATAATCACATATTAAATTATGAGAAATGCCATTTCATGGAGAAAAAAGGTATAGTTTTGGAACATGTAATTTGTGGGGATGGTATCTAAGTAGATAAATTAAAAGTGGATGTCATTTATTCCATACCATTCCCCAAAACATTTATGGGTTGTGTGGTATTTTCTAGGTCATGTTGGATTTTATCGCCGTTTCGTTTGTATCTTTAGAAAAACTTCATTCTCCCTATCCTGATTACTCTAAAAAGAAAAAGAATTTTTTTGATAATGACTATAAGGAATCATTTAATAAATTAAAAAGGAGTCTCACATCACCCCCAATTATCCAACCACCCCAGTGAGATTTACCATTTGATATCATGTGTGACGCCTCTAATTATGCAGTTGGGGAAGTCTTATCCAAAAGGTTAGATCGAGATCCACCTTTCATTGCCTATTCCTCACGTACACTGCAACCTGCCCAAGAAAACTACACCAAAACTGAAAAATAATTTGTTTCCATTGTGTTATCCTTGGATAAATTTAGTTAATATGTTTTAGGGTCAAAATTCATTGTGTTATCAGACCATAAAACCCTCTAGTATATCCTTAATAAACTATAATCCACACTATGTCTCATTCATTGGATTATCCTCCTTTAGGAATTTAGTTTAGAAATTAAGGATAACAAAGGAGTAGAGAATGTGGTGGTGGACCATATCAGTAGGATCTAGCCATCCTCGGACATTGACTCATCTCCCCTTATTCCCATTAATGACATGTTTCTAGTTGAGAAATTATACCGATTGCAAGATGTTATTCCTTAGTATGCAGAAATTGTAAATTATTTGGTAGAATCTTTCATTCTTGCTGATTTCAAAAAAAACCAGGCCTACTATCTAAAATATGAGTCCCGTTGGTAAATTTGGGATGACCCCAACCTTTGGCACACATATAGTGATCAAGTCCTTAGGAGCTGTGTCCCAGATAGAGAGATTAACTCTATCGTTAGGTTCTACCACAATCTTTTTGTGGGGGCCACTTTTGGTCCCTAATAGACTGCTCACATGGTCCTGGATTCTGGTCTCTTTTGGAAAAAATTATTTTGGGATTCCCATGGTTTCTATAAATATTGTATTCACTGTCAAATAATGGGAAATGTATCTAAAAGAAATGAAATTCCACAACAACGATTTATCTTCCATGACATTTTTGATGTTTGGAGCATTGAATTTATAGGACCATTCCCCAATTCATTTGGGAACCTTTACATTATTTTGGAAGTGGATTATTTTTCAAAATGGGCTGAGGCATGAGCTACCAGGACTGATTATTCTAATGTAGTTGTGGAATTTTTGAGAACCCAAATATTCTGTAAGTTTGTATTACCTGGGTTCATCATTAGTGACTAGGGTTCTCATTTCTACAACCAAAAAATGCAATCACTTTTTTGTCGATATAGGGTCAGGCATCAAGTGTCTACTCTTTATCATCAAAAAACCAATGGTCAAGCTGAGGTGTCGAATAGAGGGGTAAAAAATATTCTTGAAAAAATGGTTCAACCTATAGACTCATTGATTCCTTATGGGCTTACTGTACTACTTTCAAAACACTAATTGTCATTCCACCATATCAGCTAGTGTTTGGAAAGAGTTGTCACCTACCTATTGAGATTTTGAATTGGGACTACTAGTACATTAAACAATGCAATTTTAGTTTTTTTGGTGTAGGTTCTCAAAAGAAGTTATATATTCATGAGATGGAGGAAATGTGCAAAGATGCATATGAGAACTCCAGGATTTATAAAGAGAGAAACAAGCCTACTAATGACTGTCTCACCCTTCATCGTCAATTCTACATTGGACATAAGGTACTCCTTGAAAATTCAAGGCTGAAGTTGCATCTTGATAAGCTTTTTTCCCACCGGTTTGGACCATACACTATTAGTAATTTCTCTCCATTTGGTGTTTTCTAGGTTTAAAAGGAAGAAACCCAGCAAACCTTCAATATCAATGGGCAATGGCTGAAGAAATTCTATGAATCCATTTCGGAGTCCCCGATGGAGGAACTCCATGTTCAAGAAGCAGTCTATGAATGATACTCACCAGGTTTTATCCTTCCTTCCCAAGTTTTCTTTTATTATAGTGAGGACACCCAACACTTTAGGTGTGGGGGATGGGTATATTCCTACGATAGTTATGAATTTTCAGTATCTTTCTTCCTTTTCTCTTTTTGGATTGTTGGATTGTATTTTTACTTTATACCCCTTTCCATCCACCTCCCCTAAATTTTGTGCCAACATGTTAATTTTTTTATTCCCAATTTATCATGGAAAATGATTCCTACATAATCATGTAATTTATTGAAATTTCATGAGTAAATTCTCTATTTTTGTTGTTATAACATTAAACAAATTCTGATGAAATGTGAATGTTTTCAAGAATTGAATACTGTGGTGTGACTTTCCCTTGAAATTTGGTTTTTTGTCAATGATATAAATGGTGGTATCATTTTGATACCTTTGAGAACAACAGTGCCATTTGTGTGAATAGTTTAAGGGAAAATTATTTCCCTTAATCTCTCCACACATCTTTTTACCCAACTATGAAGTGTGAAAATTTCTTATTTAATAGAAGGTAAATATAAGTTAGATTAATTTTTCTCTACCTTCAAAAATTATTTTTTCATATGTTCATTCCTTATCCGATCTATTTAATTACTGTACCAGATTAACCTATGTGTGTGTACCTATTATCTGACTATTGTAGACCCTAAAAAACAAAATCGTTGTATATTGGCTGGTCAAAAACCACCCTTCCTCTAATTTTGTTCTTGTTATAACTATTAAAATTAGTTGAGTGGGGAGATCAAACATGGGTTGAGAGAAGAGTGTGAGATTTTTTCCATGTGAAACTTTTGAATAAAATAATAAATGAGGGGAGTGATGAAATGTACAACATATGGGGATATCTAGGTCAGGAGGTTATGGCCTGACTTCAGGGAATGCATAACTGAGTGGGTCTTGAAATTTTATTACAAAGGATTTAGGTAAATTTTGGTGGAAAGTATCATATAAGTAGACAATTTTTAAAATAACATATATTTACTTGATAGAAAGTGGAAATAATAGCATGAAATGGTTGTCACACACACACACAAATGTGGAGAATTAGTTACATGATTAAATTTTGAATTATTTTCTTTTATTGGTTTCATATATCTCTTGTAATTTCATTTGGATACAATTTTTGAGCCATATTTTTCCATGGTCATTGAGAAAAACTCCTCAGTGTGATTTTTTCTTTGATCAAATTTCTATCAAGAATTAAATTTTAATTGAATCTTAAGACTTTATGAAGTTGGAAACATCTAAATGATTAATTTTTGGAAATTTGACTTTTCCTAGGAGTGAAAATGTTTAGGTGTGGGGGTGTGATCACACAACGATTCACTATTTTATTTCATCCTTACACCGTTGTGTTAAACTGATTTTTCACTGTAAATTACAAATATAATATCAAATCTAAATTCATTTTTTATTGTATTATTTAATTTTTTCACTATTAAATGGAGAAATTATACTTTTTTTGATATTTTCATTGATGGTGGAGGTGATTTAGAGACCCAGAATATGATCAAGAAGAAAAATGGGCCAAACAACAAGGAATCCCAAAGAAACCTATCCAATATTTTGAACATTATGTGAAATCCATGCATTAAAATGACCTACAATTTTGTGAGACAATCCAAAAAACCATGGTATTTAAACCATCATAAGAAACTGAAACTTAATTGATCCATCTGGTGGCCCATCTGAACCAATCTATCTAGGGGCCAAAAGCTGTCCAAATTCAAAAGTTAGGTTCAGTATTTTGATAATCGTTCCCAATACAGATGTCCAATGGCCTCAAAATCTGATAGGGAGACATTCAAGAGGCGTGTAGACAAATCTACTCTTTCTTCCATGTCTGGATATGGATGTTTACTTATCCAAAACCAAGTCTCAAATGGTATCACCAATAATGGGTGCTCAAAACAACTTACCATTTTAGCTATAAAAGGGAACCAATGGAACCTCATTTTCAAGTTCGTAAAAGAGGGAAAGATCTAATATTTTGGAGACCCAAAGGAGTAATCTCCTCATCGACTATGTTTTTGAGGTCACTATCTTTATAGGGGGGAGGGGTCAAGGATGAAGGATAAGTTCCACACAAGCCTCCTCCTCCTCTCTATGGTGAGATAAATGTTGGATGATCATTTTGAGGGAGCTACACATACTTGAGAGGGAGTTCTAGAACTTCTTATTCTACTGGTTTTCTATAATCTGTGTTTTAAATATATCAATTATCTTTATCCTTGATCTGATTCTTCTCTGAATACATTTATTTTGATATAAGTAAGTGAACCACTTTTTATCTCAACACTGATGGGGTTGATATTTCAAGTGGAGATCTTGGGTTGTTCCGATTGGGAAATATAAGCATCCTATTTCTCTAACACATAGATAATATAGTAATAATATTTGGCAGCCTTCATTCTATTCTTGAGGTCCAATACTTGAAAACACTATTTTTTTGTCAAGGGTTGGTACTTTGTGCAATGTTTAAAGAGGTAAGAGGGGAATCAAGATATTGACAACCCTCAACCAAATAATTAAACAAAACCATGTCAATATTTTCATAACAATTAACTATCCAAGATGTGTAGTGAAGTTGAAATGATCTCCTTATCTCATAATTCTAAAATACCACTTTTATTTATCAACTATTAAACTCTTTAAATCAAGTCATTTTCTTAATGGTGTTTTCAAATCCCTTCTCTTTTGTTCATTTTTATAAAAAAATTCACACTATAAACCACCAAAATTCCTTGAGAGATCACCTAGGGTCTTCCCTGTACTTTAAATCAACCTTAAAATCATAATCAATTTGATGTGTTATGAACACGCAGTCAAATTTTGGTATAGTTTCTCGGGATATATTTGGTTTTTAGTGTGTGTTTTATATGGCTTTTTATTTTTTGTGAATATTTATTTGTTTTATCTTCTATCTATGAATATGTTTTTGTGTTATGATTTATTTCCCATGTATATATTGTTCATGATGAATTCTACTCTGGGGGACTTACCACCTTTCGAACCGAAACTAGAGAGGATCCTACATCAGTGACACTGAGATGCTGTTTCCCTCTAGAATGGGGGATGATCTCATTGATTTAAGATTCAAACATTCCAAGTAGTTTCTAACGGGTTTGTTCATAGAACCAGAAACATCCAATGATTCCATATCCATTTGAACCTACTTTCCAAAGGTACGTGCTCATTAGTTGTGGACTGATGAGTCTTAGGAATTTTCATTGGTCGAGAGGATGGGAGGTCGGACTCATCACACCTTTTTGATGGGAATTATTGTCTACTCCGGGACTCTCTTTATAGATTTAAGTTATGTTCATGAATCCTTATTACATTACCAAGTATGAAATGATATTTATTTTAGATCTGACAATCAATGGTTGATATGTAGGAAATTTAGAGAATATTTTATATGTATTTGAGGTTCTTCATTGATAGAGAATCATTTGTATTTGTTAGAGATTCTTAGTCAATGGTATCCTTTGACGCATAAAAGTCTCTTGGTCATTATGATGATCATACTAGTTTTAAAGCCACTCAGTAGGGCACTTGAAGTTTATTGTCATTTAGAAGGACGTTGATTATTTCAAAGATGAGATCATACCCGAAGATGGACTGCCTACGTATCCTTTGTTTTGGAAAAGGAATCAGAACCCACGTAGTTCAAATAAGGGAGTACGATGTTTATGCATGATTGATGGCTCAAAGAAAATATGTCATGATTACTTTTACACCCTAATCACATGTGAGTCATGCTCGGTGTGAGAAACAAGAGGTATTGGTGAAACTAGACAATTGTGCCACGAAAGATGCAATGCTGTGGGGCTTATGTGTGTATGACTACACAAATATATGAGGATTAAGATTTACTTTAGAGAAGAAATCTTGGAACAGGGTCCATAAAGGTATATGTGCTTCATGGAGATTTGGATACTATAATCTTGGGGCTTACTCCTACGGAAGATTCCCAAGTTAGGAGGGGACTTATGATTGGGTTTTACTCCTGTGAAGGAAGCCCATATCAAAAGGAAATTAAGACTAGTTAAGAGAGATTAAGGCTGGGGCTTACTCCTGAGAAGAAGGCCCAGGTTAAGGGAGTTGAAAAATTAAGGGACTTGGGGCTTACTCTTGAAGAGGATGCCCATATTTGAAAATTTTAAGACTGGGGCTTACTCCTGAAAAGGAGGCCTAGATTAATGAAGACTTGGGGCTTACTCGTAAGGAGGATGCCCATATTTAAGGGAAATTATGACTGGGTCTTACTCCTGAGAAGGAGGCCCAAGTTAATGATTCTCTCATTTTTAAAGGATGAGGTTGAATGAATGAAACCTCTAATATTAGCGATGTAAAGATGTGTAAATCACTAGGTTTTGAGAGATGTTCCATGGAATTCCTTTTAAATAAGAAATTCAATCAAGAAAAAATGATATAAATGGCTTTGAAGGGTGTCTTTGAACACTGACTCTTGAATAGGAGAGGTGGAATGACATAAGAGGGGTGAAATGGGAAGGAAAGGTACCCAAAATGATAGGGGTGCGCAAGTCCCGGTAGGCGCACAGGTACTGCGTGGTTGCGCAAGTCCCTGGTTGCATAGGTATACCTGCTCGACACATGGTTACTTGCGCGATTATTAACCAATAGGGTAATAATTCGGCGATCCGTGACCAAATCCATTAAAATTATCCTGAGGTACTTCCAGAACAGGGGCGTGCAAGTTTTAATGAATAGATAAGGAGGCGTGCAAGTATGTTTATTTCCATTAAGTGTAAAACACTTTAGGTGCGCAAGTGTTAGTTATTTCTAACACTTAGACCTTATTCCTATTGTATAGACCTTCCATTATAGGTGAATAATTACCTTAGAAGTGTTTGGAAGACTTGAAGAAGAAACTTGGGCGTTCAGAGCTCTGTATCAAAATTCTGGAAAAATTCCTTCCTCAATGGGGGGCCCATCGGGGGATATTTATAGGCTGTAGAAGACCCCGAGCGGTTATCAATTAGGGCGCGCAAGTCACTTGCATGACAATTAGGTGGCACGCAAGTATACTTGCGTGACAGTAAGGGAACTTGCGCGACCCTAGGTCCTTTGACTCCTTTTTCATTCCTTTGTCGATTTTTGATGTTTTCTTCAAAGGTTAAATCACATTGTGCTAAGTCATTTCCCTTTCCATTCTTTTAGACAATGTGATGAAAAGGAGCGTAAAAAAAAGCCCCCCCCCCTCAGAGTAGTATCCGAAAGAATAAGGTTGTGACTCTGAGGAAAGGAAGAAAACCAAAGGGAAAGAGGCGTACAGTTGTTCACCGCAAAACCATCATTGCGCATGTGCGAGTCATGTAGGACTGGAGAACGCTGGCTGTAGGCGTGAAGGTGGCCGGCCTGGCCTATATATATGTGCTCATTTTTTGAGCATTTCACATAACTTCAAATTTTTTAGCTCTTTCCGCGCAGGTCACCTCCGCCACACAAGTTTATTTCTTTTCCACTTTTCCTTTTTTTCCGCGCTGCTGTCAAGGTATCTGGACCTGTGCGGTGATACTTGTGCACCAAATACTTGCGCGACACATTATACTTGTGCGCCTTAATTCATTTGCCATTTTTTCTGAATTCCTTCATAAATTTAATGAAAAATCAACCCATTTAAGAGTTAATTTATTCAACTTTTGTGTAGATTCAATGGCTCCCAAGAGAATCGGAACAGTTGATTAACTGGAAAGCAAACGTCTTGATGATATGATGAACATCATTTTCCATGATTACTATGATATCTATGATAACACTCTCCCATATTTGGCTAATTACTTGAAGAAGTATCATCTTAATTTCCCACAGAGAATCTACCTGCCTCTGTATGGTCATGGTCATCTACAAGGAGTCAATGTTCCAGATGCAAAGAACGATATGCCTAGGATGCAGCTACACTGCTAATCCTCTCTTTCAGTTATGTTGTGCATTAAGAGCAACAATAATGGTGTAAACTTTCAAAATTTTCCTCCATGTCATTTCCTTGCAGATATGAAAATGGAAAACCCATGGGCTGAAATTTTTTCCGCTGCCGGTTGGTGGAGAGAAGACAAACATGGCATTAGAGAAAGATCTAAAAAGAGTATTCTCTCCAAATGGTTCTTTACTTCCAATGCTCCATTCTAAAATCCATGTATCCATCTTCCAAGTCTCTTAAACAGAAACAGAGTCACTGTTTGATCCGCAGAAAATTTTCTCAAACCGCACTCAAGAACATACTTTTACAATTGTTCGAAGAAGATATGGTATCACTGCATCTCTTATTGAATCCAATTGAATGAATGAATTCCAGGTGTTTGCTGATGAATCTCGGGATGCCGTAAATCAAATGAAGAGTTATGTTGAAAGCCTCTTGTAATTTCCTGAAAAAGAGAAGAGACTCCAATCTGTGGATGTCCTTCTAATTCTTGTGCATCAAATGAAGAACCTTTTCACCTTTAATCATTTGTGCACCTATTTTCTTGCTACCTTACCTAATACAATGGGCCTAGTGAGCATAGTTTGATTTTTACTAGGATTAATATAAATAACCCTACAAACAATGAATCTCTTAATTGCTCGATATTACCTAAATTATACAAAATGTATGTTTAGTGAGCTGGAACATGGCTTTTATTCAGAGTTCCTTTGTCTTTTGTGGGCAGATTAATGTCATGCACCTCGGACATAAAGAGGATAATGATTAAGGTCAAAATAGATTTGACCGAAATGGATTAAAATTGACCCAGTTCCTTGAAAATTTATCTGAAAACATATTTCCATACTCAAGTCTAAGGGGAAATATGTATACTATGACTTAAGAATATTTGAATATGAGGAATGATATGAAAAATAGATAAAAGACATTAGAAGAAGTAGTTCCCAAGAATGAAGTTAACATTATTTAACAAACCCGTTAGGGGGTTGAATTATGCAGGGCCACCTAAGGGCATTGGCTGTATAGTCAAATAAATAGCATCTTTTGGCTGACAGGTCCGTTATGTAGACTACTTATGCAAAGCCACCTAAGGGCACGTGCTGTATAGTCAAGCAAAAGAACTCTCATAAATTTACTTTCCTAGTGCTAAAAATCCAGTGAAAGTTTATGGAGATTCAAATTTTCCATAGTATAGAGTTTACTGTATAGAAAGAGGTACTTGAATATGGAGAAGATATTTCCAAACAAGATTATCGAAGAACTGGATGGATATAACTCCTATGAAGGTCTGACCCAAACATAGGGAAGGAGAATATAAACCATAGACTTGAATAATTTCAGATCATAAAAAAGGATATGTGAAAAATATGTTAAGGATGGCTATTTTTGCCGATCCCGACATATTATCAAGACAAATAAAAGGTTCAGGTATTTCCATGTATGCACATAGTCTTTGAAATGAAACATGATTGAAAATCAATGTAAATAATGATTCCCTCTCAGGTGAGGGTATCAAAGAATATTGTAGTTTATTGTCATACTGGAAAAAAGTGTTGTATAGTTTAACATCGTATAGCAAGGAAGAAAGTGAACCAATGTAAAGATATTGATTCTAGGGGCGGTTTCACGAATCAACATCGTATGAGATAGAGGTGAACCGATGTGAAGAGATTGGTTTTGGGCTTGAACCTTGGGAGGTTTCCTACGTTCCAAGCCTGTAAGGAAAGGATGAAAGTCCACGTAGTTTAATTAAAGAATGAATTAGTGATAAATTTGTCCTTGGGGACAATGAACTAAAAAATAGTGTTGGGAATTACACATGGTTAGTATCCCAGAGAGAGTGTTATGGTTGAAGTTTTCTCTAAGATCACTTGATTCATACTCGGTGTGAGAAACAAGAGGTAGCAATAACCCTAACGATGCACAGTTTAATGTCATGTAAGACATATAAAAGGACTATGCAGTTTTAATGTCATGTTGGACAAAAAGGGGGACTGTGCAGTTTAATGTCATGCAGTGAGGACAAAAGAGTACACCATTTAACATCATGTTGGACGTATTAGGGACTTTTTCACAGTTTAACATCATGTTGGATGAAAAAGGGACGATACATTTTAGCATCATGTTGGAAATAAGTTCCAATAGATTAAGGTCGTATGCAAGGACCGTTGGTTATGCAGTTTGATGTCTTGTTGGACGTAAGGGACTTCTATATAGTTTAATATCATATAGCAAGGATGATGAAGGGGGATACTGTTTAACATCATGTTTGAAAAAAGTGCGAATATTTTAAGGTCATATGCGTTGACCCTGGATGGTTCAGTTTAATGTCATGATGGATGTAAGGGACGTGTAAATAGTTTATGGTCATATGCATGGACCGTTGCTGTATTTTGTGTTCATAAAAAATATTTCTTCAGAAATCTAGCATTGGTTGGAGTAGTGATGAGTTCTCCATCCATTGAGATTAAAGAATAAGCTTCATTGGAGTAGACCTTATGTATTGAGTAAGGTCCTTCCCATTTTGGCTCAAGCTTGGGAGGTTTCTTTCCTAGAATCATTGGAGTTATGATAACTAATACCAATTCTCCCTGAGTGAATGAATGAAGACAAACTTTTTTGTTGAAAGCTCGTGCTATTCGATTCTGATAGACTTCCAAGTGGTACAAAGTGCACAATCTTTTCTCATATAACCATTCCAATTCATTCAATCTCTTTTGAGATTGTTCATCTGTAGATGAATGATCAAAAATGGATACTCTAAGCGATGTTAGTTGAACTTCAATGGACAAGATGGATTTCGTTCCATATACCAGTGAATATGGTGTTGTCTGCGTTGCAATGCGGGTGGTAGTCCGATAAGCCCATAAAGCATGAAAGATTTTATCAGGCCATGATTTATTATCTTTATCCACCATCTTTTGCAGTATATTTGAAAGAGTGTTATTGAAGGCTTCTATCTGGCCATTGGCCACTGAATGATACTGAGATGAATGGTTGGATTTGATGTTGTATTCTTGATACAACTTCTTCAACTCGGATGAAAAGAAGTTGGTGCCATTGTCCGTCAATATGGTATGAGGGACACCAATTCTGGTAATGATGTTAGACTTGATGAAGTTAACAATGCATTTAAAACTAAATTACTTAAGAGGTATTGCCTCTGCCCATTTGGAAAATAAATAAGTAGCAGTAAGAATATACTTAAACTTCTTGCCGGTAGCTGAAGGGTAAGGTCCCACCCCATCTATTCCCCATGTGGAAAATGGCCATGAGTATTTATCTGTATGAAGCAACTCTGGAGGTTGATTAATGAAGTTGACATGTACTTGGCATGAATGACACTTATTTGTGAAATCAACACAATCTTGTATCATTGAAGGCCAAAAGTATCCAAGCCTTCGAATCTGATCAGACAGTCTATGTCCAAACTGGTTGGCACCACAGACTCCTGCATGCACTTCTTTCATGACAGCCATTGTCTCTTCACCATCAATGCATATGAAGATAACTCCATCAAAACCACATTTGTAGAGAATTTTCTCTAGGTGATCTGGGTTATCATAAAGAGTAAAATTGACCGCACGTCGCCAGATTTGTTCTTTCTCGGCTCTATCAGGTGGAAGTGTTTAATTTTGAACGTATTCCCTGATAGGTGACATCCATCCTATAGTATGACCACACGATTCAGGAATGTGACTAATTTCATTAATTTCCTATGTTCTGATTCGAACATAAGGTGAAATTGCATGATGGTGGGCAATACTGATAGTTGTCTCGTCCCAATTTGGATCTGCCAGAGCTGTGGCTATATTATCCAGTGCATCAGCATGAGCATTTTGTGATCTTAGGACATAAGAAAATGTTGGTTCTGAAGGTAATTATGCCATTAACTCTCTGGCATAATCATAAAAAGGGATTAGTTCTTCTTTTCTGATGGCATAATCCCCATTGACTTCTTTGATTACCAGGTCTGAATCACCTTTCACCTTTAAGTGATTCACTTGTGCTTGAAGTGCCAATTCCAAGCCTATAATGAGATATTGGTATTCTGCTTCATTATTGGTACCACCTTCCCACAATAAGAAGGAATAAGGTAACACTGCCTTTTCTAGAGAAATGAGCACAATTCCTAAGACAACTTTATTGAATTTAGGATTTTCCATTTTCCTCCCTGTTGGACTTCTGGAAGCACCATCAAAATACATTTCCAATGCCTGAGGACTTTCTTGAATAGAGAAGACTTCCTTATCAGGGAGTTCAATATCCGAAGATGTGTCTTCCACTGAAGGGTGTTCAGCCAGGAAATCAGCCAGAGCTTGGCCATTTATTACCTTTTGAGACACATACTAAATGTCGAATTGCTGTAAAATAACTGCCCACATTGCCAGACGTTCTGTAAGCATTGGATGACTAAGGATGAATTTGAGCGGGTTATTACGAGATACCAATTGGGCCTCATGATGTTGCAGGTAGTGTCTCAACTTCTGAATTGCAAAGATTAATTCTAGACAACACTTCTCAATACTTGAATACCGGGTTTCTGCTTCATGCATAGTCCGACTGAGGTAGTAGATGCTGTTTTCATTCCCAACATCATTCTTATGAGCAAGAAAGGAACCCAATGATCGCTCTAAAGCTGTCACGTAGAGGATAAGTTGTCTTCCTTCAACAGGTGTCATGAGTAACGGTGGACTCAAGAGGTATTTATTGAGAATATCGAATGCTTCTTGACATTCTTCAGTCCCCTGGTAAGTGACTCCCTTTTTCATAAACTTGGTGAAGGGTAAAATTTTTCCTGCCAAATTGGAAATGAAACACCGAATATAGGATAAGTGTCCCTAAAGTCCTCTTATTTCTTTCAAATTTAGAGGAGGTGACATACCAAGGATTGACTTTGACTTCTCAGGATCGACTTCAATACCACGATGGCGTACAAAAAAGCTGAGAAATTTTCCTGAGGTTACCACAAACGCACATTTTAAGGGGTTCATCTTCAAATTATGTTGTCAAAGCTTGTAGAATATGACTTCCAAATCAGCCAAGTGATTAGAATGTTGTTTGGATTTTACCACCAAATTGTCCACATAGCATTCAAAAAACTTCCATAAAAAGGGTTTGAAGATACGATGCATGGCATGCTGATATGTTGCACCTACATTCTTTAAGCCAAAGGGAATTACCCGGTATCAAAACACACCCTAAGGGGATCTGAAGGCTGTGGATTACTTTTCTTTTGGGTCCATTTGGATTTTATTATATCCGGAATATCCATCCATGAAGGAAAGTGCTTCATAGCCAACTGTTGCATCAATTAAAAGTTATGTAATCGGAAATGGGAAATCATCCTTGG
Organism: Viscum album; assembly: GCA_963277665.1. Lineage (NCBI taxonomy): Eukaryota > Viridiplantae > Streptophyta > Magnoliopsida > Santalales > Viscaceae > Viscum > Viscum album. The sequence continues at coordinate 283,895,019 of OY728119.1, read as the reverse complement.
GACAATGCCAATTAAGATCTCTAAAATTGATGAAAACTGTAATTTTTCTATTCTTCTTCTTTACAGGGACAATATTAACCAACCAGATGGGATATTGAACTTCTCTGATGAAGTTAGCTTTGGTAATCTTATCCACTTCAGCTTCAATTTTGGAAGCATAAGTTGGGTGTGTTCTTCTCGCGGCTTGCTTAAATCCTCAATGTTCTCCTAGTAAACCCAAATGATGAGTAGAAACATCAGGATCAAGCCCGAGAATCTCTATATAGTTACAAGAAAATATGTCTCTATTTTTCTTTAAAAAGGAAATATACATCTCTTGTTCTTCAAGAGTCATGGCCGCACTGATTAAAATGGGGTATGGATCTTCTTTTGTACCCAGATTTATTTCTCTGAGTTCATCCACGGTGGTAGAGATACCCTCTTCAAATGCTGGAGGAGAATCTCTGATATCTTTTTCCTCTTCTTCAACATGTGTTACTTCTTCGGTTTCTACTTTCATAGTAGATGATAAAGTAAAATTTCCATGATCAGAAGAGATGTTAAAATTTGAACATCTTGAAGAATAAGCTTCCATTTTTGACACGATTGATGATGAAGGGTCTTCCTTGGGAAATAAATAGGAGATGATGGATTGAGAATCGAAATCATTATTCACCTCTGATGTTGCTATAACTTCTTCTATCCTGATTGCCGAAGTATAGACTTGTTGGATTTCAGCAGATTAAATGAAGACGTCACCATTTGGGGTTTCATCACTACTTGGTGGGTTACCAATTTCTCCCATGTTGTCTGGCTCAATTTCCGTAATTGACATTATGGATCTTTCCATAAGAGTATTTTGATTTGGGTCTATCTTGTCAATTTGACTGATAGGAAACACATAATCTGTACTCACATGTGTAAATGGATTTACTGGAATCTTCTCCAAACCATATGAAGCATTAACTTTGGTAATATCCTTTGTTGTGGATTTCTCCCTTCCCTTCATGTGATAGAATTATGCCTCAATGTATTGAGATTCACATGTCTTGAATGGGGCCTTATCACCATACAATGTCCCAACTCGACCATAGAAACAATATTTGAGACATTGATGGTATGACGAAGTGATAGATGCATGTTGATGTAGCCAGGGTCTTCCAAGCAAGATGTTGAAGGCTGAGTCTTGATCAACAACCATGAAATATGAATTGGATACAAGATCTCTAAACTGAGTTCTGAGTGTAACTTCTCCCAGTGGTTCTTGTTCATTTTTATCATATCCTTGTAACATCATGGTAGAAGGAGATAAATCAGATTCCGTGAGGCCCAATTGACAAAGTGTATGAATGGGCATGAGGTTGACTCCCGAACCATTATCAATGAAAGCTCTTCGGACGTCTATGCCATTGACCTTTCCATATAAGTACAAAGGTCTAATATGTCCATGTATGACATCATCTTCATCTTCATCAGTAAAAGATATTACCGCATGGCATTCTGCAGGATTATTCTCTATGTGATAGACTTCAGCTGCAACAATTTCAGTTTAAAATTCCTGAGGACTTGACAAATCCTCAACGAGTGCTTCCCGAAGATCCTTTGATAAATTCAAGGCATCCAGAATTGATAACTTGTCCGGTACTTGTGCCAGGTGTTTCAATATATCATACTTTTGATCCAAAGGTCTGCGTTTCCCAACAGGAACATGTGGTTCAGCAGGTGTCTTGGAAGTTGATGCTTTGGAAGTTGATGCATCTTGTATCGGGATAGGAGTTGGCAATATTCCTGGCTTGGGAAGATTAGACTGATTAGATCCATTTACTTTCTGAGAGGAAGAAGATGGAACCTTCAACCGGTCTTCCAGAATAACTATTCCAAGACTGTATTTGCTATTGGTGGAAGAACCTGCTTGTTCTTATTGAGCTCGCTGAAGGGTTCTTCCATGAGTTTCTACTGCATACACATTTCTAGTAGGGGTAGAATTGGAATAATGTCTTTTGAAAGATCCACGTCTTCCCCTGTATCCTGAGCCTCTGGAACTTCCTCTGATTCCTCTATTTGATATAGGGAATTCAGTCTTATCAAAATTGAAACTGCAACTGGAATATAGATTTGTTAATTGAATAATATTAGCAGAACCGAAAATCAACTCTTCATCTGATGAAGACTCTGCCTGATTAGCCTGTTTAGGCTGTTTCGTTTGGTGGGACGGTTCCTGTTACTTCGAAGTAGATGGCATGAAATCTGCTAGATTCAAAGACAACTTAGGCTTTGACACATACTCATCTTCTTCTGATTGTTCCTCCTTGGAATTGTGCCATTTCATTGAGGATTTTCCCTTTGATGAAGAGGGTTTTGCGGCGGAATTCATGGAAGAAGGTACAATTGGTTTCTTCAATTGTGTTCAAAAAATAGCATGAGTTTGGTTGATCATCTTTCTGACCATCCAAACATCATATTTTTGTGCATTTTTGCTTTTTTACTTCTTGCCACTCGCCTTCCTCCTATGGAAATGTAACAGTAACACATGATACCTGGGATGAAGAGCCTTTTAGTTTGACTTGTCCGGAGTCAACCATCTTTTGCAGGAGGTCCTTGAAAACAAAACACTCTTGAATGGGATGCCCCAAAATCTGGTGAAACGGGAAATAGTTGGGACAGTCTTCATCTCCTTCCTTGTTTGGCCTCTTGGGGCTTGGCAATTGAACCAAATTATTTTCCAGAGCCGAAATGAAATAACCAGGAACTTGTTCATTTCGGAGAGAGTAAACTTTTCTTTTCAAAACCTCAAATTGTTTTTGTCTTTTATCTCTTTGATCATCTTGACTAAACGGCCTCTGTTGTTGACGCTCAGGAGGAGGAGCCCTTTGAGAAGATGAAGGTTTTGAAGTAGAAGCAGGTATAAGTGCTTGCTTAAGCATAACTATAGCAGTCTCTACTTTACCCATTCTCCTTCATGGAGCTGATGGAATTACTTGAGATTTAGCCTTAGTCTGTATAAGAGAATCTTAAATCTGTTGAGTGATTGAAGTAAGGTCTCAAAACTCTCTTGTGTATTTCATAGGGATCAACAGTGTGTGTAATTTTTCATGCAGATCTGCCACACAGATTAGCAATAGTTCCTCTTAAGGGAGTGCTAAACTTAGGGAGTATGTTAATCCCTTCCAGCGAGCAATGAAATCAGAGACTCTTTCATTCTCCCTTTTCTTACAGTTTGTAAGATCAAAAACTGTTTTCTTTGGAAAAGTTGAGCTGAATTGAAGAAGAAATAATTGATGGAGATCTTACCATTCGGTAATTGATGGGGATTTCAAGCTTGTGTACCAGAAAAATGCTGGCCCTTACAAGGTTCGTACAAAGCATCTGAGTTTCACTGCTTCTTGCTACTCCGGAGTTCCCATCATAGGATCTCACCAAGACATGTAATGCATCAAATTCTGTTCAGGATCTCCTTATCCATTGAAAATAGGGAATACAGGGTTCCCAAAATTTGATGGGGGAGGGATTACATCTACCCATTCAGGGTAAGCTCTCTTTTCTGGTTGAACTTGAGCACGCTTTGCCTCCATAGCTTCTAACTGAGCTGTTAATGAATCAATAGTAGTTATTAACTTTTGAGAAACATCCGGTTGAGATTGGACCTGAACAGGTGCACTGACTAGAGCTTGGACAGGTATGACGGCTGGTATTGTAACTGATGACAACACTGCCAATTGTTGTTGCACATGACCCATAGGATTAGACCTGTAAGGGTGTACTGATAAAGGAGAATATTCTTGATCCATCTCAGTAGCCACAACAAATTCCCTTAACTGGCTGGCTCCAACACGTTTAGGAGGAAGACTACCCTAAAGTAGTTCTGCATTCATTTTTCTCAATTCCTTCATTTCTTCCTCCTGTTGTGCAAACCCTTTCTCTAGTGAGAGTGATTGGACTTCTCTAGAGGAATGATATGTAACCTGATTCTTTCCCTTCCCCTTTTTTGATCCCTTCCGAAGAGGGGTAAGTGTATTATTTGAAGGATTACCTAAATTCTGAGCAATCCTTTGATTTCATGTACGCACACCTTCCTCATTTGTGTCTGTGCATACAAATTCTTAAGCAGGAACCTCTTCATATGAGTCCCCTGAGTGAGCCTCATCTGATGGATCAGCAAAAACGGCATTGATGACATTTATTGATGCATAATACATTGCATTCCTCCTATCGGAATTCCTGTGATATTGTCTTCTTCCATGTCTTTGATGAGACATTGCCTTTTTTTGATTCGATCCCTCAAGAACTTCTTGGCGAACCGTAATTTGGAGAGAATATCCTAATAATTTGTCTCTTCGTTCCTCTTGTGGATTCTTCCCCAATCGAGAGAAGACTAATTTTTTTGAGGAGGGGATTTATGATTTGAAAAATTCCCCAGTCCAGTGAACTGGGTCTATTCCTGTTATCTTTTCTCAACTCCTCGAATCCTATTTGTTGATTCCAAGGGATAGTTTAAAAGAGTCCCCAGTCTGGAGAGCTGGGGTGGCTCTTGAAATGCTATTTCTGAGAATTTCTTAAAAGCTCTCCTGATCTTGCGGACCTTGGTCCAGAAATTAGCTGGATGCATCAATCGACATCCACTTTTATCACCCGGATCAAAAGACTGTTGGATGATTTCCGACACTTCTGTCACTTGATGATGTGCTTGCTCCATACGAGAGTCCTGCTCAATATTCTCGTTTTCTTGATGTAGGAGTAATTCAACAACTTTTTCTCTGTATTCTTGATTTTGAGAGGAACTAGTTGAGGCCTACTCTTGGGCAAGCTTTTGATTACAAACAAAACCCATTGACTGTGGCTGGCCATAGGAAACAACATTGCATGAGACCATTTTCGGCGGGCTTTGCTGACTGGAGAGCACAGTGAAATGTGGTGCTCCATGAACACCCCATCCTCTGACATGAATACCAGATGGGGCATTGGAAATTAACTGGCGCAATCTTCTTAGTGCGCCAAGGCATGAACGCTGAAGGGCTCTCTGCTGCTTTTCAGACTTCGGATTTCAAGATACAGATAGAGATGCCAAATCAGTCTGACGTTGTAACCCTTCTATTATCTTAACATGATTTTCATATTCATCATAATATAATACCATATTTTTCAACTGAAAAAGAGTTTTCCATATGTTGAGACAAATATCATGAATTCCATCTTCCGTCAACATCTCTGGAATGTCATACTGAGAGTCATCTAGAGGCCAAAACATGACTGGCACTTCACCTTTTGCCAGTTTTTTTCTCATGTTCAACATTTCCTCTTTATCATTCAATGAAGATTATTCTACCTGATTTGACTAGAGCTGATTCTTTCTTGTTTCTTCATCATATTCAACAAGTTTGGTAGATAAATCACCGATCAAACTAGAAGATTCATGACTTAGGGGTGGTTCGGAGAATGACCTACACCCTGGGCTATCTTCTGATTGAGAAAGTATTTCACCTGCTAGCGATGAAGCATCAGACATGACTTGTTTCGCATTTGCAAGTGCCTCAAGATAAGAGGGCTTTCTCGGCACTACATTGTCCACTATAGCATTTTCCGAGCAATGTGCATCACTAATATGGAGAGGACTTTCACAGCGAAATTGATCATCATGGGGAGGACCACCATGGTGGGTTACAGAAAAAGATGATATCTCTTGCTCCTTGGTCTTCTGACCACACAGAGGGTTCCTATGGCTCTCATTTGAAGATGAAACTTCGAGATCGACCGAATTTTCTTGAAGAAAGCCTTCATGAGGAAGTGTCTATTGAAGACCTTCAGAATTAATGTTCCCACTATTGTGGAATAAGGGAGTAGAATCTTGGATTCCAACAGATTACTGTCTGAGGGCTTCATGAACTCCAGCATCAAGAAAGGCCTTGTTACAGATTGGCTCTTGATCTCTTAACTATGCCGGACGAGTCTTCTTCTTAGACGCCTTATTACTCGCCTTGGAAACCACTTGTTGATGAAAGTGGCTGCTCTGAGTAGGTGTATATGCCTGATCAGGATAGATGGCCAGGTTAGGCTGAAAATCTCTACTCAAATCAGGTGTATGTGCCTGACTTGGTTGTCCGTATGATATGGGGGATAATGCCCCACAACCCTCTTAGAATAAAACAGATGTGTGTGTCTGTTCCGGAGTGAACTGTTGATATGTCACTCCACTAGTAGGGATAGATTTACGTGTCTTTCCCTGATTTATTGCTGAAGCTGTTATAATATCCTGACAAGAATCCAGAATATGAGCAGGGATTTGCTTCTGCTCTTCCACCATTGATAGAATATTCTTGGTGACATCAGCTACCGGAATGGGGATATACGTCCATTTGGTGCTTGGAGTAGGTGTATGTTCCTGCTCATTTCCTACTTTTCCTATCAGTGAATCCTGAAAGTACTCAAGTGTGGGGGAAGAGAGTTGAGTCTGCCTCCCATTTGTCATCGGAACTTTCCGACTGACCTCTCCTGGTGCTACCAAATGAGACTGTTGGTAGGCTTGATCAATACTAGCAGGTGTATGTGCCTACTGATTGTACTTTCCCAAACGTGGTTGACGAGATCCATCATATGTAGTTAGACAAGCCTACTGACTAGCTGATGATGTATAAATAGGTGTATGTTCCTTCCTATAGTACTCCGCCGGAATTGCCTGGCGGGATTGGCATGATGCTGTCAGACGAGTTTGCTGGACAGTGGAATTAAAATGGGCAGGTGTGTGTGCCTGCTCGTTACTTGCCACCAAGTTAGGTTGGTGGACTTCTCCAGAGATGGTAGATATGAGAAACTGCTCTCTGTTAACCGAATTTCACCTCTGGCAATTTGTCTTGCCTACTCGGGTTTGAGGAACCTGAGCCGAATGCCTGGAGTCGGTACCCTCATCATGTTGAGGGTGCACTGCCACACGAGTCTGGCGGCGATTATTGATAGCATCCCTTGGGAAGAACTCATGTCTTCTTGAATTAAGGCCCTGAGAGACCTTCTCATTCACCTCCCCAGAATATGGGAGCGAGTGGTGACTGCGTTCTGGGGATAACGACCCGAAACGGTTAGAGACGGTGGTTAGCACCGCCTGCTTCTTGATCACTGGAGGTCGTTGTCTGGATGACCGGTGTGAGTTGTTCACTTGGATGGCTTATCGGGCAGCCTCTAGAGTTGTAATGGTACCGTGTTTACGGAACTCCTTAACCAGCGCGTTTGATACCCAGCGTTGAAGACGCTGAGTAGGTGATGTCGTCCTCAGAGTGGACAATGATCCAGCAGGAGTAGCAGCAATGACATTCGCAACAGAGGTTTTCATAGTAGACGTATTCATGGGTGTGAACTTAAGAGAAGCCATTTTGGAAATGTAGAAGATCTTGGAAAAGAGTGCCTGTTTGATATAACAGACATAAGCAAGATAAGTCCGTCCACAACATCTTTTAGATAAACACATATGTTATTGATTGTCTAGTTGGCCCTCTCATTGAGTTTAAATAGGGTCCTATCAAATAATTAAAACTTCATTTTAACTTGGTTAAAGAGTCACATAGGGTTCCCCATTTCTTGTTTCCCTCTGGAATGGGGGATGATCTCATTGATTTAAGATTCAAACATTCCAAGAAGTTTCTAACAGGTTTGTTCATAGAACCGGAAACATCCAAGGATTACATATCCATTTGAACCTACTTTCCAAAGGTAGGCACTCATTTATTGTGGACTGATGAGGCTTAGGAATTTTCATTGGTCGAGAGGATGGGAGGTCGGACTCATCACACATTTTTAGGGGAATTATTGACTCCTCCGGGACTCTCTTTATAGATTTAAGTTATGTTCATGAATCCTTATTACATTACCAACTATGAAATGAGATTTCTTTTAGATCTGACAATCAATGGTTGATATATAGGAAATTTAGAGAAACTTTTATATGAATTCGAGGTTCTTCATTGATAGAGAATCATCTGTATTTGTTATAGATTCTTAGTCAATGGTATCCTTTGATACATAAAAGTCTCTTGGTCATTATGATGACCATACTGGTTTTAAAGCCACTCAGTGGGGCACTTGAAGTTTATTGTCATTCAGAAGGACTTTGATTATTTCAAAGTTGGGATCGTACCCGCAGATGGGCTGCCTACGTATCCTTTGTTTTGGAAAAAGAATCAGAACCCACGTAGTTCAAGTAAGGGATTATGATTTTTATGCATGATTGATGGCTCAAAGAAAAGATGTCATGATTAATTTTACACTCTAAGCTCACGTGAGTCATGATCGATGTGAGAAACAAGAGGTATTGGTGAAACCAGACAATTGTGCCACAAAAGATGCAATGATGTGAGGTTTATATGTGTATGACTGCCCAAATATATGAGGATTAAGATTTACTTCAGAGAAGAAATCTAGGAACATGGTCCATAAAGGTATATGTGCTTCATAGAGATTTGGATACTCTAATCTTGGGGCTTAATCCTAAGGAAGATGACCAAGTTAGGAGGGGACTTATGATTGGGTTTTACTCCTGAGAAGGAAGCCCAGATCAAAAGGAAATTAAGACTGGTTAAGAGAGATTAAGGCTGGGGCTTACTCCTAAGAAGAAGGCCCAGGTTAAGGGACTTAAAAAATTAAGGGACTTGGGGCTTACTCCTGAAGAGGATGCCCATATTTTAGAATTTTAAGACTGGGGCTTACTCCTGAATAGGAGGCCCATATTAATGAGGACTTGGGGCTTACTCCTAAAAAGGATGCCCATATTTAAGGGAAATTATGACTGGGGCTTACTCTTGATAAGGAGGCCCAAGTTACAAATTCTCTCATCTTTAAAGGATGAGGTTTAATGAATGAACTCTCTAACCTTAGTGATGTAAAGATGTGTAAATGACTAGGTTATGAGGGATGTTCCATGGAATTCCTTTTAGATAAGAAAGTCAATCAAGAAAACATGCCGTAAATGGACTTGAAGATTGTCTTTGAAGACTGAATCTTGAATAGGAGAGGTGGAATGGCATAAGAGGGGTGAAATGGGCAGGAAAGGCACCTAAAAAGATAGTGTCACGCAAGTCCTGGCAGGCACGCAGGTACTGCGTGGGTGCGCAAGTCCCTGGTCGCGCAGGTATACCTTCACGGCACATGGGTACTTGCGTGATTGTTAACCAATAGGGTAATACTTGGGCGATCCTTGACCAAAGCCTTTAGAATTATCCTAAGGTACTTCCAGAAGTGGGGCGCACAAGTTTTAATGAATAGATAAGGGGGCGCACAAGTATATTCATTTCCCTTAAGGGTAAAACACTTTAGGCATGCAAGTGTTAGTGATTTCTAACACTTAGACATTATTCCTCTTGTATAGACCTTCTATTCTAGGTAAAGAATTACCTTAGAAGTTTTTGGAAGACTTGAAGAAGAGACTTTGGAGTTCAGAGATTTGTATCTGAATTCTGGAAAAATTAATCCCTCAATGGGGGACCACCGGGGGTATTTATAGGCTGGAGAAGACCCCGGGCGGTTATCACTTAGGGCACGCAAGTCACATGCGTGACCATTAGGTGGCGCGCAAGTATACTTCCACGACAGTAAGGGAAATTTTGCGACCCTAGGTCCTTTGACTCCTTTTTCATTCCTTTGTCGATTTTTGATGTTTTCTTCAAAGGATAAATCACTTTGTGCTAAGTCATTTCTCTTTCCTTTATTTTAGACAATGTGATGAAAAGGTGCGTCAACAGATGCTCAAGACAACCCTTTGAAGGAGGACACACCGACACGTGAGTCTTTACTATGCCCCTCTTCTTTTGGAACCAAATGAGAACCTAAAATTAATGTGTATGGAATGGATGAAAACAATAGAACACTAAACGAACTAACATATCCTGATGTTGATATCCAACTCACATATATTCAAATGCAAGTTGATGCACCCAATTTTGAACTAAAATCCCATATAATTCACTTATTTCCAAGATTTCATATACTTGATGGAGAAGATACATATAAGAACTTAAAATAATTTCATACTGTGTGTTGTACATTAAAACCTGCTAATGTGGATGAAGAAAAATCTTAGGGAATTACCATTTTCATTGGAAGACACTAAAATCGATTAACTATATTATGATAATTCACTAATTAGAGGTTGAGCGGACATGGAATGAATTTTTCTTTAAAAATACTTCCCAACCTCTAGAACCACATTAATAAAGAAAGAAATATGTGGCATAAGACAATTAAAAGGGGAAAAACTTCATAAATATTGGGAGAGATTTAAGAGGTTATGTTCAATCTATTCACACCCCCAAATAAGTGATCAACATTTTAATTTAGTATTTTTATGAAGGTTTAATTCCTATTGATGGAAACATGATTAATGCTACTGAAGGTGGTGCACTAGTTGATAAGACCTCAATTACGGCAATAACACAAATTGAGAACGTGACACAAAACACTCATTAATTCAGTTCATGGTCCAATGTACCCATTCTAGGTGACAATGAGGTGAAATATACCGAATTAGAGAAGAAGGTGGACACAAAGTTTGAAGTGGTAAGTACTATTCTTCGAAAACTTTCTCTTTACCAAGGGAAATCCCAATCTCATCTTCCCATTTATTTTGGAATATGTTTTTCTGACACCCACTACTATGACTAATTCCCTCAACAGAGAAAAGCTTCTGAGAGTTGTGAGGAAATATTTCCATGTCGCCCCTATAACCAACTCTTTAGGAAAGAACCATACTATCCATACAAACCTAGGGGGAAAGACAACCAATATTATAGAAAAGGGGGTATTCAAACCAATATCAATAAAATGGAACCAACTAAGGTAGAGTAGTCACCCACCACCACCACCCAAAAATACCCAACCGCCACAAAGGCCTTTCCAAACACCCCCTCCAAAACCCGAGCCTAGACTAAAAGATATGATGAAACAAATGGATGACAATAATCTCCAATTCCAACAAACCACCGAACCTTCCAAACAAGACCTAAAAACCTAATTAGAAAAAATAGTTAACTCAGTGGGGGAAATAAAAATTCATGGGTTGGGTAAAATACCCTCTCAACCACTTTTCAACCCTAGGGATAAGGGAAATTTCACTTCCATCACCCTTAGGAGTGGAACTCAACTTAAAAAACAAATTAACCCTCCTTTAGAATCATCCCCTACTGAGGAAAACACTATCCCAACTTTTGAAATCAATCCAAATGTTGAAAAACCTTATCCTGGAAGAATCCCATCTAAAGGAATGTGTGTGTTTGTTGATGAGTCACCTAGCCCAACCATTCCTATTCCATTACCCTAAAGGGAAAACTAACCATGAAATGAAAAGGAAACTAAACTAGATAAGGAAATATTGGAAACCTTAAAAAATGTATAGATTAACATTCCTTTGATTGATGTCTTGAAGAAAATTCCAAGATACAATAAATTTTTATAGGAGATGTGTACACACCAATGGATTCTTTTAGGTGATCAGAAAGTGATCTTGGGGAGGAACATATTAGAATTTATAGACTCATCACTTCCCACCAAATGCAATAATTCAAGAACATTCTCAATTATGGACACCATAGGGGAGTATTCATTTTCCATTTCTATTATTGATTTAGGTGCCTCTAAAAATGTGATGCCTCACTCCATTTACTATTCATTGTATGTTGGGAAATTGTAGACCACAATAATTTTTGGTCAACTTGAAAACCAGAGTACTGCACACCCCATTGGTGTGTTAGAGGAAGTTCTTGTGGGGGTGCAAAATTTAATTTTTTTCCTTCTGAATTTTATGTGCATAAAATGGAAAATGATATGTTGAATGGACATTCCCTGATTATATTGGAGATTACCTTATTGAAAACTACCAAAACCATAATTAATGTCCAAAATGTTACATTATCTATTGAATTTGGTGGTGACATTGTCTACTTCAACATCATTGATGCCATGAAGCACCCCTCATAAGAACATTCCTCTATATCTCTATGTTAACTCTATATATGTTATCTAATCCCCTAAAAACACTTCTTTTCATTCCCCTGATCCCATTTATGAGTATTCATCAATGGTTAAAATGCTTGGAAATGAATCATGCATAGAATGTTGTACCAGTTTAGAAAAATGTCATGCATTTTTATTGATTGATGATTTCTTGAACACTGAGGATCACCTGACCATAAATGATACAGATAAGCTTGAAAAAACTCATTCCTCAATTGAGGATGATTCCATTGAGCAGTTATATGAGATTAGTGACTTCTCAATCTAGTCCAAGTAGATCTTAAAAAGTCTGGTCCAATAGTAATAAAAAATGAAGATAATGAATTGGTTCCAACTCATGTGTAGAATAGTTGGTGTGTCTCTGATTAAACCAACACACTAGGAAGGACCATTTCCCATTTCCATTCATTGAACAAATTCTAGAGAGGCTAGTAAGGAAGTTCCATTACTGTTTCCTTGATGTGTGTTCTGGATACTTTTAGATCCATATTTTCTCTAAGGATCAGGAAAATATATCCTCCACTTATCCCTTTAGTACATTTTCATATAAGAGGATGCCATATGGTCTGTGCAATGATTTAGGTACTTTCCAGTGATGCATGGTTAGTATTTTTTTAGATTACCTGGAGAATTTCATTGAAGTATTCATGGATGATTTCATTTTTAAGGATATTTTTTATGAATGTTTGAGTAGTATTTATTTAGTCCTACATCTATGCATTGAAAATAATTTCATATTAAATTATAAAAAATTCCATTTCATGGTGAGAAAAGGTGTAGTTTTGGGACATGTCATTTCTGGGGATGAAATACAAGTAGATAAATCAAAATTGGATGTCATTTATTCCTTACCATTCCCAAAAAATGCATGGGATGTGTAGTCTTTGCTATTTATTTCTGGATTTTACCATCATTTCATTCATGAATTCAGAAAAATTGCACTCCCCTTATCCCGATTTCTCTAAAAAGAAAAGGAATTTGCGTATGATAAATAATGTGAGGAATATTTTAATAAATTAAAAAGGAGTCTCACGTCACCCCCAATAATCCAACCACCCCAGTGAGATTTACCATTTAAGCTCATGTGTGACGCCTCTAACTATGAATTTGAAGTAGTCTTATCTCAAAAGTTTGATCGAGCTCCACATGTAATTTCCTATGCCTCACATACACTGGACCCTTCCCAAGAAAACTACACCACAAATGAAAAATAAATTTATTTCCATTTTGTTTTACTTGGATAAATTCAGGTCCCATATTTTAGTATCCAAATTCATTATGTTCTCAGACAATACATCCCTCCTGTATCTCATTGAGAAACTAGAATCCAAAGCATGTCTCATTTGTTAGATGCTCCTCCTTTCGGAATTCAATTTAGAAATTAGGGATTAAAAATAAGTAGAGAATGTGGTGGCTGGTCATACCAGTATGATCCATCCATCCATAGACATTAACTAACCCACCTATATTCCCATAAATGAAATGTTTCCATATGATAAATTTTATAGAGTTCAAGATGTTATTCCTTGGTATGCTGAAATTGTAAATTATTTGGTAGCATCTTGCATTCCTGCTGATTTCAACAAAAACTAGACTGACCATCTAAAACATGAGTCCTTTTGGTAAATTTGGGATGAAACCTACCTTTGGTTCACATGTAGTGATCAATTACTCAAGTTTTGTGTCCCAGATAGTGATTTTTATTTTGTCTTATTTTCTTCCACACTCTCTCTTGTGGGGACCATTTTGCTCCCCAATAGATTTCTCACAAGGTCCTTGATTCTAGTCTCTTTTGGACAACATTATTTCAGGATTCCCATGATTTATATAAATCCTTTCCTCACTATCAAATAATGGGGAATGTATCTAAAATAAATGAAATTCCACAACAAACCTTTATCTTTCATGATATTTTCGATGTTTTGGGTATTGAATTTATGGGAACATTACCCAATTAATTTGGGAACCTCTACATCCTTTTGGAAGTGGATTATGTTTCAAAATGGGTAGAGGCATGAGCTACAAGGACTAATTATTATAAGGCATTTGTGTAATTTTTGATAACCCAAATATTCGGTAGGTTTGGTTTACCTAGGTTCATCATTAGTTACAAGGGTTCTCATTTTTTTAACCAAACAATGAAATCTCTTTTATGTCGATATGGAGTTGGGAAATAAGTGTATACTACTTATCACCCACAAACCAATGGTCAAGATGAGGTGTTTAATGGGGAGGTAAAACAGATTCTTGAAAAAATGGTTCAACCTAATAGAAACTATTAGATTCTTAGACTTGATGATTACTTATGGGATTGCCATACTGATTTCAAAACTCCCATTGGAATGTCACCATATCGACTAGTATTTGGAAAGAGTTGTAACCTCCCTGTTGAGACTGTGCACCAGGCCTACTAGGTCATTAAACAATGAAATTCTTGTCTTTCTGGTGTAGGTTCTCAAAGGATGTTATAGATTCAGGAGTTGGAAGAAATGCACAGAGATGCATATGAGAACTCGAGGATTTATAAGGAGTAAACCAAGGATACCCAGGACCGTATCATCCTTCATCATCAATTCCACACTAGGCAGAAGGTCCTCCTCTATAATTCATGGCTGAAGTTGCATCTAGGTAAGCTTTGTTCCCACTATTTTGGACCATACACTATTACTAATGTCTCTCTATTTGGTGTTTTCTAGGTTCAAAATGAATAAACCAAGCAAACCTTCACTGTCAATGGGAAGCAGCTAACGCACTTCCGTGAATCCATTCTAGAGTCCCCGATGGAGGATATCTATGTTCAAGAAGCAATATATGAATGAAACTCAGCATGTTTTATCCTTCATTCCCACATTATCTATTATTATAGTGAGGAAACTACACACTTTAGGTGTGGGGGGATGATTATATTCTTGGGTTAGTTAAGAATTTTCATAATCTTTATTCTTTTTATCTTTTTGGATTTATAGATTGTACTATCACTTGATCACCCCTTTCCTCCCCTCCTCACTTTTGTTTCAAAATGTTAATTTTTTATGCCCACTTTATCGTGAAAAAATGATGCCCGGTTAATCATGGAAGTTATTGAAAATGAATGAGTAATTTCCCTATTTCATGTTGTTTTAACTTTTAAAAAAATTATGATGAAATGTGCATTTTTTCAAGAATTAAATACTATGGTGTGTCTTTCTCTTGAATTTTTTTTTCAATGATATAAATGGTTGTATCATTTTGAAACCTTTGGGAAGAATGGTTCCCTTTATGTGAATTGTTTAAGGGAAAATTGTTTCACTTAATCTCTCTACAAATCTTTTCACCCAACCATGAAGTGTGAAAATTTCTTACTTAATGGAAGGTAAATATTAGTTAGGTTAATTATTATCCACCTTCAAAAATGATTTTCCATACATTCGTTCCTTATCTGATCTATTTCCTTACTGTACCAGATTGACCTATGTATGTGTACCTATTATATGACTGTTGTACGCCCTAAAAAACAAAAAAAGGGTTGTATATTGGTAGGTAAAAAAATACCCTTCCTATACTTTTTATATTATTATAACTATTATAATTAGTGTCCTGAGGAGATCAAACATGGGTTGATAGAAGAGTGTGAAATTTGTTCCAAAAGAAAATTTTGAAAAAAATAATAAATGAGGGGAGTGAAGAAATGTAAAACATATGAGGATATCTAGGTTGGGAGATTGTGGTTTTAATTTTAAGACTTCTTAAGTGAGTGGGTCTTGAAATTTGATTGAAAATGATGGGGGGGTAGGTTTGGAGGAAAGGATCATTTAAGTAGACAATTTTTGAAATAACTTATATTTGATAGAAAGTGGAAAAAATTTCATGAAATTGTTTTCACACCCAAACACATTCATAATTAGTGAAATGATGAATTTTTTAATTATTTTCTTTGATTAGTATGATGCATCTCTTGGAATTTCATTTGGATACAATTTTTGAGAAGTCTTTTTCCATGATCACATATAATAACTCCTTGGTATGATTTTTTATGTGAAAATATTTCTCTAAGGAATTAAATTTACATTGAATGTTAAATATTTATGAAGTTCGAAATTTATAAATTCATAATTTTCAGAAATATTACTTTTCCCAAGAGTACTAATGATTAGGTGTGGGGGTGTGATCACACCGTGATTCACCGTTTTATTTCACCCTAACACCATTATATTAAACTAATTTTGCATCACAAATTCCAAATATAATATAAAATTTTATTTCATATTTTATTTCATTATTTAATATTTATCACTATTTAAAGGGGAAATTATACATGTTTTTGATATTTTCATTGAAGGTGGAGGTGATTTGGAGACCCTGAAGATGATTCAGACGAATAATGGGCCAAACTACATGGAAGTCCATGGACACATGTCCACTATTTTGAAAATTACACAAAATCCATGAATTCAAATGTGATGAAGTTTTGTGATAATATCCATAAATTCATGGGCTTAAAATCATATAAAGAAACAGACACTTAATTCATTTATGTAGTGGACCATGCAAAAAAATCTGTCTAGGGAACAAAATCTGCCCGAATTAAAAAGTTAGGTTCAGTATTTTGACAATCTATACCAATAAAAATGTCCAATTGCATCCATATATGTCTGGTAGATATTTAAGTGGCCTCTAAATAACTATTTTCTGTTTTCAAATTCATTATATGGCCATTTACTTGTCCAAAACTAAGACTCAGATGGTATCACCAAAACTAGGTGCTCAAACCACTTACCATTATAGCTATAAAAGGGAACCAAGGAAACCTCATTTGAAAGTTAGGCTTGGAGGACAAGCTATGATATTTTGGAGAACCAAATTATTCCTCTCCTCATAAAATAAGTTCTGGATTCCCCTATCTTCATAGGGGGTCAACGATGAAGGTGAAGTTCCACCCGAGCCTCCTCCTCCTATTGATGGAGAGCTAAACTATTAACGATCATTTCGAAGGATCTATACATACTTGTGAGGGAGTTCTAGCAGTTTTTTTCTACTGGTTTAATATAATTTTTGTTTTAGGTATTTCAATTATGTTTAACCTTGATAAACTTCTCCTCTAAATACATTTCTTTTTTATAATTGAGTGAAACACTTTTTATCTCAATAGAGACCGGGTTGAGATTTCAAGTGGGGATCTTGGGTTGTTCCAATTGGGAAACAAAAGCACCCTATTTCTCTCCCACATACATATGATATTAGTATTCTTTTCTATAATTCACTATATTATTGAGGTCCAATCCTTGAAAACATTATTTTTTTGTCAAGGTTTGGTACTTTGTGCAACGATTTAAGAGGCGAAAGGGGAATCAAGATCTTGACAAACCTCAACCAAAAAATTAAACAAAATAAAGAAAATATTTTTAGAAAAATGAACTATCCATGATGTGTAGTGAATTTCAAATGATCTCATTATCTCATAATTCTAAAATAAAACCTTTATTTATCAACTATTAATCTCTTTAAATCATTCATTTTCTTAAGACTATTTTCAAAACCATCCCATCTTTTCTTACTTTTTATTAAAATTTCACACTATAAACCACTAACGATCCATGAGAGAAAACCTAGGTTTTTACCTATACTATAAATTAACCTTAAAATAATAATAAATTTGACATGAAACGCCCAAAGAAGCGTGAAAATTGACTATATAAGTTTGTGAAATTAATTTACACAACATATCAGTGTGTGGGAAAGTAATTTACATATGTGGGTGATAAATGGACTTCAAAAGATCATACATTTACATTTTTTGATGAATTATTTAATGTTAAAGAATTGAAGAGACCTTCAATTCCATCAAATGAGTACATATTCTTCTAAGGTGGTGAGCTAGGGGAGCCAACAAAGGTGATCTGAGGGACGCAGTGAGATGTCCATGATCTTTTTTAAAGGTAGTGTCCTTGGGAGAGAGTGATTGTGCTATAAATTTTTTATTCCACAATTAGTGAAGATTAGTGTATTTTGGTATGATCGACACACTATCGACGTATTATCCTTGGATGTATCCCTTAGTGGTGAACCGAGTAAAATTTTTGTGTCTTTCCTTTGCATGTGATGGTTTTCTTTCTACTATTTCTTATCAGATATGTTTAACAAGTTCTTATATATGTGGGAATAATATACATTAATTTAAAAGAAACATTTGAAATTCTTATTCACCCCTCCCGCCTTAGGGTGTTCTGGGGTCCTTCAATTTCCCTTCCCCAGAGTATAAACTATCTCAAATTTATAGCCCTATAGGAACTCTAACCAACGATGCTATCTCAATTTTAAGTCCCTATGCATGAATACATACATGAGTCTCTAATAGTATGATTAAACTAAAAATAACTTCCCCATAAGATAGTTCCTCTACATCCTTAGAGAGAAGACTACTACTACCAGATCTTGGTCATGAGTCACATAATTAGATTTTGTGGGGTCTCAACTGCCTCGAACCATATTCGATAACTACCTATAACTACATCAACACACATCCAATCCCAAATTATGAGGAATAAAAATAAAATGCAACTTCACACCCTCATCTATTATTATCAACACAAGAGAACTTTTTAGCCTCAACCTCAACACCTCGAAGTCCCTTTGACACTTCTTAGTCCATGTTAATGGCTTACCTTTCCATGTTAGGGTGGTCAAAGGGGATTAAATCCTAGATAAGTCATCCAAAAATCTCTAGTATTTCCAAATTAAGTTAAGAAAACTTAACACCTATGAAAAACTATTTATTTAATCCTAATAAATCACTACAATGATCTTTATTGTGTCCATGAATAAACCTTGCTAAAAAATTACATGACTTAAAAATTGAACCTCATGAATCCAGAATTGGAACTTTGAGAAATATTAATAAATCTAGTGCGACCAAAGTAAATCTAGGACCAAACTCAAGTGACCTACATTCTCATCCTCTGATGAAAATTATATGAATTTTTCATCAATGAAGATAACCACAAACTAGTCCAAGTATGATTGGAATATCCGGTTTATCAAAGTCATAAACACTGAGGGGGAATTTGTCACACAAAAGGGAATCAACTAGAAGTCATAGCTTCCATAGAGACATTAGAATTCCATATTTGGAATATTATCTTCTTGAAATCTAAACTGGGGGTAGATGTACCTCTG
Organism: Viscum album; assembly: GCA_963277665.1. Classification (NCBI taxonomy): domain Eukaryota; kingdom Viridiplantae; phylum Streptophyta; class Magnoliopsida; order Santalales; family Viscaceae; genus Viscum; species Viscum album. The sequence goes on along the minus strand of OY728119.1, from coordinate 283,875,903 downwards.
AACGATCTTAGAGAACCATCATGTTCCTCACAACTGCTCAAAGGGGACATCAATCCTAGAAAAGGGGTACTTGTTCTTTATCATGGAATGGTTTGGATGATGATAATCCATGAAAATATTTAAGATATCATCCAAATGTTTCATAAATAACACTGGATCTAACAAGGGGGACACACTGGGCCTAATAAAACCCTTATATAAAAGGTTATCCAACTTCTACTGAAGCTCACAGATCTTGGTAGGATCCATATGATATGTTTCTGAAGATATCAGAATGGTACTAGGATAAAAGTCGATGTAAAAACCCATATCCCACTTCATAGGCAGTCCTAGAATTTCCTTGGGGAATACATCAATAAACTCCTCCACAACTGAAGGAATACAGATTCTTGAAGAGCCTATTGCACCAAGGTTTATAATCTCTAACTAACAGGTGATGGTATGTAGCCTCTTTCACATAGAACCCAATCATCTCAATATGAGATATCTCTCACCCACAAGTATAATCTCATACCATCAGTGTGAAGAAATATGAATCATTTGTGGTTAGAGTCAAATTGGGATTGGAATGTAGATAACCAATTGATACACCATATGATGTCATAGGGTTCCAAAATGATGACCAAAAGGTCACACATGAACCTCTCTCTACCAATCGATAGCCTATACTAGTAGAAAATAAAATATACTGAAAAAGCATTACCTGTTGTATCCTACAGAAAAATATGCTATGCAAGTGCCTCAACCGGGAGCTTTAGCTCTCGTACCAGGAGTGTAGAGGCAAAGGAATGACTCACACACGTGTCTATTAGCACTGAGACAGGAGTATAATAAACATAGTTTATAACACTTATTATCTCACATATTTTTGGATCATATGACTCTATATCTTTAGCAATTCACGACCCCCACCGCCATCTCCTTGAGAATTATGTGGGCCACACATTAGTGGTGGTGGAAGGATCTCATTAAATTTTTAACTATTCACTCCTCCTCCTCTTAGAGTTATATTTATTACTCTACTAGAACAACCTCCCTAGGGGCCCCCCTACCCTCTCCTAGGAGATCCCTAATGATGATTCTACTTTTTCATGGTGGCCTGTCAGCTATATACCTGTGCTTTTTAGCACGTATGGTTAGGTAGTCATGTGATATGTGACCACACACACCCCAAGGATAGCACTTCCCCAATCCAATATTCCCTAGACCTCTATTATACCCCTAAACATATGCCTGATCCCGATCCTGGGAAGATACACTACGCCGAGATCATGTTGAATGATGTCTGATAGCTACTGCAGATGAATCGACTCTATAATGCCCAGTGCCAACTCTAGATACCTAGAATCCAATTGAAAGGAAGCTATATATCACCAATTATTGATTCAACACCCTGAAATAGGTGGGGATACAAAAGGGCAAAACACTGGCATGGATATCCCTTTAGATTCCTTTATCAGACTTCCATTCTCAGAAGTATCTATCCTGAATCATGTCAAGGGAGTACCTCGTAAGGTATGTGATCCTCATAGAATACTCATCCATTATAATCCCTCCCTATTACAGATTCATAATATCTTGAATCCTAACTAGAAACAAGTAAGAGGGGTAGTACTCATCATGAAATAACTTCTGGAAGTCGGGGCATGCGAGTTTTGACTCATCGTGCATCTGGGTGATAAGAATCCACCAGCACCCAACTTATCTATGGAAAAGGCTAGATTCCAGTGAAACCAACTGATCTGTCAGTGTTTAGATTATCCTGAGAATAAAAACCACTAAATTTATCCAATCATCCACTAGTTGGGGATCTATCTCACCACAAAACCTCAACAACCTCTAGTGCTGGAACTCATGGAATGAGCTAAGACTACACACATCCTCTGCTTACCATGATGGAATGATCTACTACTCAACAAGTGGGGGTGCTTCTACATATCCACCCAGAGGAAGGATCTCATGTAATAGACCCTAAACTAAGGCCTCATCACTCATCATATTATAATCAGGATCCAAAACTGCTATAATAGCTGACTGCTATTGTGAAGGCATCCTAAAAATTTAATCAAGACATATCACAGTTATATGAGCATATATATATATATAATGGGGAGATGTCTAAATAAGTAAAATCAAAGACTCAAACTTGTATGATAGATATACCATTGATCCCTACAACCAATGTCTCAGTATGTTGATTCGACATTTAGGTAGTCAAGGTCATGGTGAATAGATATGTCATCCATCTGTACCATCATTGGGTTACCTATCTTGAGAACCACAGTTGACACATTTGGAAATTGTTCCCCTAAGTCCCAACTTAATCCTTGTAAGGGGACTACACCAAGCACTGTTCCCAGGAATTAACTAATACCAATATGTCATAACCCGACCCAATGAGGCTTGAGCTGTAATTTCCCCAATCCTGCCACCATAGGCTAGGGGTTGGAAACAAGAACCAAAAGTCATATCTAACATGGGGAAGCCTTTTCTTTAGGTACAAGTATGTACACACTGACCATATTAATGAATAAGTTAATATGAATAATAATAAAAAGATAAAACAACAAGAATATGGACAAAGTATGAAAAACCTCAAGGTTATACAAGGGTATGTTAGTGAAATCTAAAAGAAAATAGAAAAAATTCAATCCTGACAAGAAATATATAAAAACATAATAAAATTGAAAGTAAAATAAATGCTAAGAGATCACAGATCTTGATCTCCAAGATCCTTCCACCATACACGGTCTAATGCACTAGGTATCCCTTTGTTTATCCATAGTGACTACCAACCTATCCATCATTTACGTAAGACACGACACATGCAGAACAATCCCATGGCGGGGTGAGTGTATACATACCTAGCAGGATGCCCAAAAATATTAAGGGGGAGCAATAAGATACATGATAAGAAAATGTAGTCGAGAGCTCAACCCAAATAAAGAGAGTAAAAAAATATAACAACATGGATATATATATGCTCAAACCAAAGAAACCAAAATGATAGAGAAGGGTATATCCATCTCACAGTCCAACCTAGGAAATATTTCCAACAGTTACAGAAGGTCTATCCTAGATTCCCAATATCTCATGCATCTACCCATCAAGAATATCCAATTCAAGACACACCTCTCCACTGTGCCACATAGTTTATGGGAACAATTTCAAAGTATAGTACCCATGCCCTGGTATAATAGGATGATTCCACTCAATAGTGAAAATAGGACCCATGACCTACCTAGTAGGATTGTTCCACTCTAATGGATGAGGACCCATGCCAGGAATCTGTAGGTGGGTGCCGCTCAAGTAATTGGTAGAGGACCCATACCCTGACTTTCTGGAGGGTTCCACTCTAATAGTCAATGACCCATACTGTGATACCATAGGAGGAATCCAATTGGATAACAGATGGAGGATCCATGTCCTTCCCATTAGGTGGGTTCCACTCTCATAGTTGAGGACCCATACACTAACTTCACAGGAGGGTACCACTCAATGGATAAGTAGATGACCCATGCCTTATCATAGTAGGAGGATTCTACTCTAAATGTAGATAGAGGACTCATTTCATATTCCATAGGAGGGTTCCAATTTATAGATAGGTAAAGGACTCATGACTAGCCCAGATGGAGGGTTCCACTCTAAATCCCCTAGTGATCTTTCCTGATCACTACCATTATTGAGAATCACCTAATGATTCATCACACTCAGAAAATATTTAATCATATATAAAAATACACTATGGAGGTCACTATCTTGTTCTACACGAAAATACACTCAGGATAGGCTACTCGCCTACAAAAATCTATGTCTAAATGAAGGAGGTAAAAGAGATTGAAGTTTCCTAAAAAGGAAGTTAGTGGTACACAACATGTAGTGGATCCACACGGTGTGTAGTCACACTCTTTCGCCTAGATGTTTCCTCACCAATACATGGATTCATACTCATGTATAAGTACATGACATACTAGTGGAATTAACGATGTTTCCATGATACTCAGGGTCGATCCATGTTCTCCTACTCATGTACCTCAGGTTGTGTCTATGTACATTAGTCATATGCCTAGACATGCCCATTCCCTTGTACTCCTAGAGTACATGCTAGGTCACCTTCATCGTACCACATGGTGTGTGGGAATCACACATAGTGTGTTATAATTAACATATCCTAAGACCTTATATGCCACAACCAAGGCCCTATACGTAATGTGTTCTTCAAACTATACGACACATAGTCAATATTTTTTCAGAAATTCAAATACATGCCTACACATCCAGATCCTTCCTCACCTTATAGGATATTTCCCCTAGGCCTCTAGAAATTGGTGGGGAAGACCCTTGTTTATCGTTTCTAGCCATCCAACGGATAAAAATAGTATCTATTGATCCACTGTAAAGGTTCACATGACCCACATGTCTCCCACCATTTTCCATTCAGTCTTAGATATCAAATACATGGTATTCATCATCCATATCCCACAAACCTTCTTGATCTATCCCCAAATCACCTTTTTTTTCATCTCACATGAATCCACTGCAAACCCAGGGGTTTGATCACACTCGATCCTACCCAAAAATTTCAAACCATGGCCCTATTTTCCAATGGAAAATAACATGAAGAATGGGTGGGGGAAAAACAGAAGAAACAAGGGTGAAATAGTCTTTGACTAATCATTCTTGGAAAATGAACCTAAATTTGGGATAGTAGTGTAATAAAACATGGTAAATGATAATTAATTGAATTAAAATTTTAAATCTGATATGAGGGTTCATGAAAAGGCTTGAAATTGTTGCAGATCAATGAAATAAGTCATAATTCTTAGTCAATTTAATGAATAATGGAATAATTCATGAATTTATGAGTCTTAAATGGAGATTGGATCATTCATCATCGAAGAAAGATCTCACCAATGAATGAAAGAATTTGTTTCATTCATTGCACATCAATTTTACTAGATCCAAAGTCTCATCAACATCATATTTCAATTTTCCATAAGAGGAGGAAGAAGGAACCTCTCGAATGTCCTAGGGTTATATAGATTACCTGAGGAAAATCTCTATAGATATTTATTTATAGAGAATCCATAATTTGGTTGATTAGTAAATTAATTAAATTGATTATTTAATTATATAACTAAATGCACTTCACAAAGTCATGATATCATAACTCCCCATGAAGACTAGTTTTAGGTCACTCCTAGGGTAAAAATTTCATTCCAGAATAAAAATTCATCTCAAATTTCTGATATAAGATTATATTTAATAGTTATCCAATTTTCATTAAGAAAAAACACATGCTCAGTATAAAATATATTAAATATTTTTATAAAATTAATTTCTGGAACACCAGGCCTCAGAATCACATGTCGTCTATGCATCGGGATCAAAAAACATATGTATAAAAATTGCAAAGTATTACAAGAAAGAAAAATGGCTCTATAGCTCAGGTGGTTGATGAAGTTTTATTACACTTTTATGAATAATCTGTGCCTGTTCGGATTGAATAAAATCATCTAAATTTGAGTCAATAATTTTATTAAAATCTTGCAAAAAACTTTTATTCTCCAATGTATACTCCTTAAATGTCACTATCCTTTCTTCAATTTCCCTTTTTTGTTGCCTTGAATTCTACAACATTTCAAAAATTCACTGATTTTATTCTCTAAAAGTTTCAATGATGGATTGAGATTTTCATCATTCATGTTTTTAATTGTTCTTTATTCACACCAATAAGTCACGCAGAGGTGGACCTATCAATATAATCATCATTTAAGTTCAGTGAAAATGATTAAAAACCATGTGATTCAGGTGGATAAATCTCAGGAGATGAATTGTTTGATTTTTATGATATGTATTTCAGCTTTTGGTATTTCTATCTCCTCATGCCAATGTTGTCTTTAAATTTTTCAAATTTTATAACCATGCTCCATACATAATCAAAATTGAATCCTTTATTGTACATAGGATCTTTCCTTAATAAGTTTTTTTCTTTATATAACTGGAAATAATTTATCACAATAAAAATAATCATTTTTATAAGTAAACAAAAAATCAAAAAAATAATCACAATATCTTGTTATGATGCACGACTAGGATTCATATTTTCAATATGTATTATGCATCAATTTAATTAATGCATGACCTTTTCCATGGTTTGTATTTCAAATAGTAATGATCTTTTGTTTTAAACCTCCCAAGCCTCACTCTTTGCACTGTTATATTGATTTTTGATGTGAGACTAAAAATAATCCAATGTTTCATATGAACCTATAATAGGATCTTTGGAGATCTCCATATAAATTTTTTGTAGAAGCATACTTCAAAAAACAAGTAACTAGAAGAATTAGAAGTCATTTTCAATAAAAATATATAACGGTTTATAAACGATATAGTTGAAATGAAAGAAAAGAGTGTGTCTATTTTGAATGTAATATATGGCTTTTTACAGAAAAAATTGTAGATGATGTATATATGAAATATGAAATGAGGATTATTGGATAGATTTCATATTGATATTTATCACCAGATGGATTTCATCATTATCTCAACCTTATCACATCTTCATCTTCATTCCAATTATAGGATAAATTTTATCTCGATTCTAACTATCTGATAGATTTCATCCTTATCTCAATATTTCTCATGATTTTATTTTTATCTCAAGAAGTTGATGGGTTTAATTTTATTTATAAATATCATATGAGTTTAAACCAAATATAAAAATTATCATGATTGTATATGTATTCCAACTATTGGATGGATTTCATGTTAATATTTATAGTTGTATATATTTTATCCTTATCTTAACCTTATCCTAACCACATCTGAATTACAACTATCAGATAAATTTCAACTTTATCTTAACTGTTGGATGGATTTCATCCTTATCTCAATAATTATAACTATTTTATTTTCATCACATACACCCGATGGATTTAGTTTTAATCATATTCTTTGGATGAGTTTAAACCTTATCCAAACCATATCATGCTTACCTATTCAAAATATACACTATGCCAATAGTTTTAAACTATTGGTATAGGATGTGGAACCATTAGGGTAGCCTATACTAATGGTTTCATAATCTATTGTGAGGCTATGTGTGCGGATTTCCCTATACTAATAATTTTGTTGAAATCATTGTCCAATGAACACATCCTTCAATGTTCAATACCACCCTCTATAATGAAATTGAGTGCAGAAAACCATTATTCAATAATGCGGTATTTTTGAAAAAAATTATCCCATTGTAACCAATATTTAATTAAAAATAACCAAAACCAATTGAATTAAATTTCATATAAATTAAATTTATTATCCCCAGATATAAAAAACTATAATCAATCAAATTGAAATGAACAAATTTTTTACTTTTTTGGTGAAGCTCTATTCAGATTAGTTCTATTAGTATTATATTGGGTGAATTTTATTATTGTATTGCTTCCACTAAGTTTGGATGAATTCATTTTGGTTTCATTCAATTTAGGTTTTAATTGTAGTTCAATTTAATATATGACATAATTTAGATTTATTGCATACATATTGTGATAATTTAGTTAATTTATGGTTGGATTGTATTTAGTTTGGTTCTATTTAATATTATTTATATTCGGTTGGTTCATATCTGTTAGGATAAGTTTTTTACCTTTTAGATCAATTTTGTTTTATTATAATTTATTTTTATTGGGCATGTATGGATATTAAATTCTATTTATATTTAGTTTTATTATATTCTACCTACTTTAGTTGCAATTTATAGTTGACATGTATTTATGTTCATATAAAATGAATCTATTTACATGTTTATATATTAATATTATTTGAAACTATGTATATTTTACTAAATATTAGAGTTTTCATGTTAATATGGATCAGATTTATAAATGATTATATTTTAATATTATGAGAATAAATTTCAGTTTACCCTTAAATAACTTTTTTTTACCATTGAGTTCTGTTTACCTTTACATAACTTTATTTTACCCTCATATAACTTTGTTTTACCCTTAAATAACTTAGTTGTACACTCATATGATTTTATTTTACCATCATATGATTTTATTTTACCCTTACACAACTTTTTTTACCCTTATATAACTTATGTTTACCCTTTCATTAATTTAGTTTACCCTTATTTAAATTTATTTTACCATTACATAACTATAGTTTACCCTTACTTAACCCATAAAAGTTTTTTATTACCCTTATATAAATTTGTTTTACCCTTAATTAACTTCTTTCTACCCATAAATAACTTTAATTTACCCTAACATAACATTGTTTTATCCATAATTAACATTTATTTAACCTTAGATAAATTTACTCTACCCTCAATTAACTTTTTTTACCCTTAATTTACTTGTACAAGTTTCTATTTACACTTACATAACTTTTTTATCCTTATATAACTTTTTTTACCCTTATATAATTTTTTACCCTTACATAACGTTGTTTTACACTTAATTAAATTCTACTTACCCTTATATAAAATTAATTTAACATTACTAATTTTTTTACCCATACATAACATTAGTTTTCCCTTACTCAACCTGTAAATATTTTTATTTTCCCTGGAATAACAATGTTTTACCTTTACATAACATCTTTTTACCCTTAGATAACTTTATTTTTCCCTTACATAATTTTTTTATCCCTTACATAACTTTTATTTACCCTTATAAAACATTATTTTAACCATAATTAACTTTGTTTTACCTATAAATAACTTTAGGTTTCCCTTAAATAACCTTTAAAAGTTTCTTTTACCATTTCATAACTTTTTTATACCCATACATAACTTATGTTTACCCTTACGTAACTTAATTTTTCAATTATATAACTTTGTTTTACCATAAATTAACATATTATTACCCTTACATAACTTTATTTTATCTTTAGATAACTTTTCTTTACCCATAATTAATTTTTTTTATCCTTATATAACTTTAGTTTACCTTTACTTAACTTTGTTTTTATCATACTTTACATTAGTTTATACTTACTTTACTTGTTAAAGTTTTTTTTACCCTTATATAACATTTTTTACCATTACTTAACTCCCATTTACCCTTAAATAACTTTAGTTTACCCTTACATAACTTTTTTTAAACTCAATTAACTATTTTTACCCTTTCACAAATTTAGTTTAGCCTTACTTAACTTTTTTTACACTTACTTTACATTATTTTACCCTTACTTAACCTGTAAAAATTTCTATTTACCATTACAAAACATTTTTTACCCTAAACTAACTTATGTTTACCATTATATAACATTATTTTAACCTCACATAACTTTTTTTACCCTTAATTAATTTATATTTATCCTTACATAAATTTATTTCAGCCCTTACATAACTTTAGGTTACCCTTATTTTACTTTTGTTTAACCTTATTTAACTTGTAAAACATTCCATTTACCCTTACATAACTTTTTTTACCCTTACATGACTTCTATTTACCCATACAAAAATTTAGTTTATCCTTAATTAACTTTGTTTCACCCTTAATCAACATTTTTTACCCTTATATAAATTTATTTTCCCTTATATAATTTTTATTACCCTTAACTAACTTTTTATACCCTTAAACAACTTTAGTTTATACTTACATAACTTTTTTTACCCTTAATTAAATTTAGTTTACCCTTACATAACTTGTACAAGTTTCTATATACCCTTACATAACTTAATTTTACCTTTATTTAAATTCTATTTACCCTTATATAACTTAATTTTACCCTTAATTAACATTTTTACCATTATTTAAATTTGGTTTACCCTTACATAACCTGTACAAGTTTTTTTTACCCTAACATAAATTTCTTTTACAATTAATTAACTTTTTTTATCTTATATAACAATATTTTACCCTTAAATAACTTTTTTTACCCTTACTTAACATATGTTTACCCTTAAATAACTGTAGTTTACCCTTAATTAACTTTGTTTTACACGTAATTAACTTTAGTTTACCCTTACTTAGCATATATAAGTTTCCGTTTAACCTTACATAACATTGTTTTACCCTTACTTAAATCTTTTAAACATTACATAACTTTATTTTAACTTTACATAAATTTTTTTATCCTTAGTTAACTTATTTTTACCCTTATATAACTTTATTTTACCCTTACATAACTTTGGTTTACCCATAATTAAATTTATTTTACCTTTAATTAACCTATAAAAGTTTATGTTTACCCATAAATAACTTTTTTTACCCTTAATTAACTTCTCTTTACCCTTACATAACTTTAATTTACCTTTACCTAACTTATGTGTACCCTTAAATAACATTAGTTTACCCTTAATTAATTTTTTTACCCTTAATTAAATTTTGTTTACCTTACTTAACCTATATGAGTTTCTGTTTTCCCATACATAAATTTCTTTTACCCTTTATTAACTTATGTTTACCCAGACCTAAATTTTGTATACCCTTATGTAAATTTATTTTACCCTTACATAACTTATTGATACCCTTACATAACTCTTTTTTAACCTTAACCAACTTTTTGTACCCTTAATTAACTTTAGTTTACCCATACTTAACCTGTGAAAGTTTTTATTTACCCTTACATAACTTTTATTTTCCCTTACATAACTTTTGTTTACCCTTACATACATTTAGATTACCCTTACATAACTTTATTTTTCCCTTACATAAATTTTTTTACCATTAAATAAATTTAACTTACCCTTACCTAAATTTTTATACCCTTAATTAACATTAGTTTACCCCTACTTATCCTATACATGTTTTTGTTTATTGTTACATAACTTTGTTTTACCCTTGTTATGAACACATCTTCATTTGAACCGTTGGATGGATTTCATCTTGATCATAAACATAAGATGGATTTCATACTTATCTCAATCCCTCTCATGATTTTCATTTTATCTCAACCACTCGATGGATTTCATTTTAATCAAATCCATTAGAAGATTTTAAAACTTATCCAAACCTTATCATGATTCCATTCATATTCTATCCATTGGATGGATTTTATCTTTATATTGACCATTGGTGGATTTTATCCTTATCTCAACATTATCATGACTGCATCCACATTCCAACCATTGGATGGATTTCAACTTGATCATAAGTTTTGGAAGGATTTCATCCTTCAATCAATCCTTATCATGATTTTTTTATCTCAATCACTGAATGGATTTTATTTTAATCATAGCCTTTGAATGATTTTAATCTTCTTCAAGACTTATAATTATTTCATTTTCATTCCAACCAATGGATGAATTTCATATTTTTATTAACTATTGGATAAATTCAAACCTTATCTCAACCTTATCATGACTGAATCTAGTAAAATTATGGTTATTTTATTTTATCTTTATAATGTTTAATAGTTTGGACTTTGGGTTCAGAGTGAATTATAGAAAATCTTTGAGGTTTTATAAATGAATCAGGGTTGGGAAATAGCTATGGAATAGGTTCACCTTGTGAATTGAATACTTATGATGTGAAGTAATCTTTTGAAGAATCCATTAAGGCTTGGTTCATAATGTGAAAATCATTCATCACATAAAGGGTATTCACATTCTGAATTCATAATTTGGTTTTTTAACATAGGGTGATTTCTTTTTTAGGTGTACATGAAAACCTAGAAATTAAAATTCTGAATCTGGGATTCACATCATGTATTGATTATGACCAATGGGTTTTTATTCACTCTATGCCCGATTCCTCCATAATTTATCTTTTATTTCCTCTCTCTAACCCTATGAATACTCCTAGAGTCAGTTGATGGACTCCGATGTTATGGTATTCTCTTTTTTCGTGCTTTGAGCTCCATCTTGGTTGGTTTCTTCTATTTTTGGAATGTGTTACCCCCTCTTCTCATTAATTTTAATTCTCTTGGATTTTTTAGTGGTGTTGGTCTATGTTTGTGGAGTCTATGGATTGGTTTTGGATCTCTAATGATCCCTGGTATATTCCTTGTGATTTTTTATTTTGGAGGTCGCCCCTCCTGTGGGTTATGGTAAAGCACATGAGTTTCTTGAGGTATGTGTTGATATAACCTCTACACCAACCCTTTTCCTTACATAATTAAATTATTAGATGTGATAATTGATGATAGGGCCTTAGTTTTTTGTTATGTATTGCTTTCCATCTGGGGTATGTGGATCCCATCATGTTTGGTGTGTGACCTAAGTTTGAGGTAGGTGGTACTATCACTAGCCTATGGTATTTAAACCATAATTTCTCATATTTTTATAAATTGTTTTATAAATGAATTATCATGATCTTGGTATTGGTTTATTTTAGTGAATAAATAGATTTTTCAAAAATAATGGGTCTCCCTTTTGTTTTGGTAAATGAAAGGTTTTTTTCAAAGCATTGTGAAATGGATTTATTTAATGGGTTTTCTAAGTATGTTTTTTTTGAAAATGTTTTATTTGGAATACTTTTTGAAATTTTAAACCCTTTTAAACTGATTGATGTATTCCAAACATGGGAAACTTGGGTACCCATGTGGAGGGTTTAGTATAATGAATCGTGCATTATTTTCCTAGGGGGTTCACTTATGGGGTGTTCCTCAATTCCATATTCCATTTGTTCTAGGGACTTCATCGTGACATTGTATAGGGTTCTTTCATGAGCTTTTACTATTTTCCCTTTGCCCTATGTCCTAGAGTCTTGAGTTCACACTAGTCGTTGTTGTATATCATGATATGAGTGAAATTTCTTTCTCAAACCTTGTTATCCTAGGAGTGTTTACCATTGTTCTTTGTATTTTTCTATTCTATATTTGATATAGATGCTTTAATAAAATGTAAATTGTTTATTAGAATTAATCTTTGAAACTATATCACCTAGGTTTTTTTGAATATTTTGGAAATGGGGAACTATTACCATACTTTTTATATAAAAACATTTAATTTCTTATCATGCTTTTTTCCTTAAAATTGATCATATTGGGATTATATTTTAAAGAATTTATGTGGAACTCCTAGGTGGGATCCTAATGATATATTTTAGCTCACACCCTACAAACTTTCTTAGGGGTGTGTAGAGCATGTAATATCTTTTGATATAGGAAAGGGAAATGTTTCATAATAAGGTTGAGAGGTTTTTGTATTCTTGTTATAAGTAACTGGTGGTGAAATGGTGGGATGTTTCCCTCATATCACATAGAATATATATTTTTTTGTTTTAGTTGTATTTTTTTTTGTTTGTTGGACATATACCTTCGGGTTTTATCTATCTGCTTTAGGTTTTTTCGCTACCTTGTGTTTTCTTATTTATAGAATATATCCTCTTGGTCATTCTTCCACGTTTTCTTTCCAATGTATATATATTCCATTTTTCTTGTTTTAGGTTGGGAGAAATAGTTTCATCTAATTATTTTTTGATGCATGGGTAATAGTCTTCAGCTCATGGGGGTCAGGAGCACCCTTCATGTCATACCATAATCTAATTTACATCCTAGTTGATGGGTTATTCGAGCTAGATTGTGAAAATTTGGTATTAGAGTATGGTTATTCTCAGTATTTGTAAATTGGTATATAGAATTCAAGATTATCGAAACTTGAGAGTTAGGTTATAGTGAGTACCTATATGGATCTTACTATGACAAGCCTCAAGTTACCATGAAATGTTGGGATGCTTGTATATTGTGTTGTTTTTTGACCATAACTTAGTTTATTCTTATGATTTTATATATTAAACTAATATTATCCTATTGTATGATTGTTTTATTCTATTTCTGGTGTATAGTAGTATTCATCAAAGATTTCGTCCACAAGTTCCATAGAATGGTGCAACAAGAAATGTTACTCAAGGGAATAATCCACCAAATTAGAATCTTGTAGAGGCTATCATATGAGAAGTTCATGTCATGGAACAAAATGTCCCTTGATTTTAGAACCAAGATGTTGATATATAATGGGGAGTTGGAGTAGAAAAGGATCGATATTGAGAGTCCCTACATGAGAACCCCCATCCTATAAGGGTATGAATGGACCACAAGAGGGGGAGAAACGACTAAACAAGATCAATCAGATATTTGACTTCCTACAGACACCCGAGACTATCAAAGGGATGTGCATAATGTTCAGGCATGAGGGTCCCAACAAGTAGTGGTTGGATTCTAAGGAATATAAAAATTAGCATTTGGGATTGTATTGGAAGGGATTCAAGATCTTCTTTTTTAAGTAGTTCGTATTAGAGTATTTGATGATGAAAAATTATATATATTTCATTTATTTTTAGTTGGGAGAGTATTCGATGTTAGAGTACACCAACTGTTTTGCAGAGCTGGTTAATATTTCTAGGGTGGTGTTGATGAATGATCAACTAAAATATTAGAAATAATTGAATTTTTTGGTTCTTATGTATCCAATTTCATTTATAAATGTTGATTCTTAGAACATATTCTAACATGGTAGACAAGTTTATGATACAAGAAATGGATATGGTGAGAAATATTGGCTCTTCTAGTTATTCTCTTCCATCCAGTTGCAGTTTCAATGGCATGCAGGGAAAGAATATAAAGTGACATGATAATCACAAGGGTGGAAGATGTGGTTCTTAGTAGTGGGCCACCTTTCTACCATAAAAAAAAATCCAAAAATATACCCCTAACTTGTTTCTAGTGTGTCTAGTTATGGCCCGCTTGATGTAATTATCCCACACCCTTAAGAATTTCAATTTTTATGGCTGCCGATTCCATTTGTAGAGGTTCTTCCAAGATATGTCTATTCCCCATTATAGTCCAGGATATTCAACTCTAAAAGATACTACAACATAGTCATAAGATTCAAAATCCCTAAGTCTCAAACCATAGGCCTTAGGAGTGATGTACCTACACATAGTGTATGAGTTTACAATGGAGGTTAATGTGGGACCAATGTTAGTGAGAGGTACTATATTTGTTTCATATTTTATAGAAACTGGTCTGTTTGATATAGGTTCCCCACACTCATTCATATTTTACCATTTTTTGGATGTATTAAAACTTATAACAGAGCTCATGTACTTTTTTAATGATATAGAGACACCTCTTGGAAAGAGGTAATAAGGGTTTCATTGTTTTTCATCTTCTCTATCGATGAATAATGTAAAGTTGGTATGGGATTTCTTGGTTCTCAATATGGGTCTGTTCAACATCATTATTGAGATAGATTGTCTAATTGATCACCATGTTGAGATTGATTGTAATCATGGAACTTTTTCATTATATAATTCCAATGGGATACGTCAGGTGTTTTAGGGAGAGTGAGATATGAGGTCCGGTCATGTAGAACCTTCCTACCTAGAACATCAGAGTTTGTTGTCTACCTCTACAGTCGAGCCCTCTAGTGACCCATTCTTTTCATAAATTTATTTTACATAATATTATATGTATATTCATTTAATAATATAATGATCCATTATAGAATTGTATTGGTCTATTGCATAACTTGGATACATAAACAACTGGTTCATAAATAAACTACATCATCCCCCACTAAGTTCTTCATAACTAGAATCCTTATTAGACATATCATACATAAAACCTTTTTTATACCCTAGTGAAAGGAAACATAAGAAAGGGAAAGATATGATGCTTGGTAAGGGTAAAAATGGATATATCAATTTTCACATAAGAATAAAATGATAATAAGGGTATGATAACACATGTATAACATTTGAAAACCAACCCCTTAATATCAATGATATTAATTGTAAGTCATGGAATAAATCATGGAATTTCATAGGAAATGAATCATAAAAGAATCAAATAACATTTTCCATGAGTGTATATCCTTGGAATAAGAAATGGATTTGTGACATACACATAAGAATAGAAATTTATTTCCTTAGTAGTCTAGGCTCATTTCCAAGGCTATCCCAGTGGAATGAGTTCACTACCCAAACCATTATAATCGTCAAGCTTCACTCCCCAGACTATCATTGTGGAAAAATTCACTTATTGAATTGAGTTTACTCCCAATTCTAGTATTAGTTATCTCATGAAATATTAATATTTACCCAATTAATTGGAGGGATATATTGGTACCACCCATAACATAATGATAATCATACATATTTATTCCATAATATCATAAAACATTCATCATATTAGAACATATAAAATGAAATGGGTTTCATAAATATTTCATCATAAATTAAGCCATGGAAAAGAGATAGGTTTCATAAAAATATTGTTAGCCTAAATATAAACCATAAAAATAAATAATAATGATTGTATCATTGGATCATATCCTTAGTATATATTAACTAACATCATGGTAAGTAATCTTATATGATAAATGATTCTGAAAGATCACTTGGAAGATTTCTTGAGGAAAATATCCTCTCCACTTTGAAAATCACTTCTTTAAAATCTAAAAACATCCCAAATATTTAAGAAAACATTTCTTTTAAAAATTAATTTGGAAAATATTAAATTAATATTTAAATAATTGAGTGTCCATGATAGAATTACTAACCATTCATTCTATACACTTTAAAACCAAGACCCCTTTCACATTTTTAGCAAAAAGTCAAAAGTTCCATGTTCAAAAATCAAAAAGAAGATTATTTTTAATTTTTTTTAAATTAAAACAAGGGTGAAAATTACTTTAAAAAGAAACTAAGAACATTATTTAAAACATATTTATAAAAACATGGATATGTATCAAAAATGGTTTTCAATTGAATAGATATATAAAGTTAGTTTTCATTAAAAAAACATTTATATATCTTGAGTACTTAAAGAGATGAAAATGAAAGGAAAATACTTATTTTCATGAAATAAACACAAGATAATAAAATTCAAGAGTTTAATAAATTATTGATCATAATATTTTATCATCATAAACTTAATTATAAACAATCCTAATAAACAAATTGATTATAACCCAAATCCATTACAACTTTGGACACATTTGAATAATAATACCCATGAAATAAATAACATTAGATGGATATTTATATACTATAATATTAATTATAATAATCATAAAATATATTCATTGGATGTATATACACCACACAAAATAAACGAGTGGTGAATATGACATGTGTCCGATTGAAATACAAGTGGGACAAAAAAACCTTAACTCAAGCCTTGAATTTTGTCATACATGTTCAGAATTACAATATAATAAATATAAGTTTATTATGAATGTATTAAAAAACCATAATAATATATATCACTCCAAATATTATTTACGTTTGACCTTTTATTACCTTTTTATTAACATTTGTTTGTTTATACCATGTTTTTGGCAATAACTGCTTCGTTTTTCATGTATGTTTTGGTTTTATAGTATCAGTAATTTTAATTTGATCATTGCTATATAATATTAATAATTTTAAACATGACATAAATATTATATATATTCATTATAGATTTATTTTAAGTAATCCATCAAATTTATAGATAAAAAATGAATTACCCAGTCCATGGAAATGGTAGACCGTAAGTACGCATGAACATAACTTCCATTTTCTCAATGAATGAAACAAAATAAAGGTAAATATTAATTAAAATTTACAGAATTTTTTATAATATATATTATATATATTCATTAAATCTATCCTTATTACTATCCATATAAGGACCAGACCCTTAAACATTACATTATATTGAATTCAATTAATAATTAACATTGAGGATCTTTTCAGGTTTGGATTTTTATTGAATTAGGCCATAAATATTACAGAAAAACTTGAATATGACATGTAGACACTACTACTTAGTATCCATTTTTTTCATAAAATAAAAACTCTTAAAAAGAAACATGTCTAGTTTCATGTTTTAGATAACATGACTTTTCCTGGATCCCATCCTTGACCCTATTCATCTTTAAGTCCTATGGAAAAAAATTCAAAAACACTGGATGAGAATAAAATGCTCAGTAAGGGTTATAAAATAAGGAAGGAAAAAATTATCCCATAAATAAATACAAGTCAATGAAACCATAATTTTCAATGATAACATGCCTTACGAAATCATAACATTTATGAATAACATACACAAATCATAAATCATAAAGGTTGCTTATGGAATCCATATCAAACATACATTGTATCTATCAAAAATATGTAGGTAGTTACACTTGGAATACCCATCACATTATATTACATAAATATCTTAGTAGAAACCTCACATTTACCTCTGTCACATTACCCAATGCATTGGAGAGCTATCTCGTGCTCACCCGCCCTAGGTTTATCACAGAACCACCCGTATACGTAAACAATGCCCAATAACCATAACATAGCCATAACACATAACACAAGTATAAAGTAAAGATAACATTACACAAATTAATATATCAAATCAAGATATTGAAATAAACAATGCTTTATCAAACCATTTTCAAAACCATTTAAAACATTTAATAATGATATTTTTGAATCAAAGTGACCCATACCACTTTAAAGATTTTAATGAATTATCATTTGAAAACATAAATTTCCATGTAAATAAATCCTAAAAACCATTTTGAAAACATGGACATTAATGAGTAATATTTAGAAGAATAAATCTTTAAAACATTTAAAATGATATTTTAGTTATAGAGTTTTTTAACAAAAAGAGAGACACTTGAATACAAATAATTGAGGAATAACATTTAATCAGAACTTTATTATATCAGTAGAATAAAGGGATTCATGATATAATATGTCAAATGAATGTATATACACAATATAATAGTGAATTGGTGCATAAAAACAATGAAGTCTCAGTGGAAATGTAAATTGAGATGAAATCCCAAATAAAGATGCTATCCTTAAATTAATTATAAATCAATCACATAATTATGTGTGAAAAATATAAATACACCCAATATAAGTGGATATTAAGTGTAAAACAATCAGAGGTCATTCAAACATATTTATATGATGATATATTCAAGAAGTACAAGTTGAACCCAATGAATTGAAATCGGGTTAAGAAGTTTCCTTGTAAAAATTCAACAGCCTAACAAGGTCACTTTAAAATTCAATAAATGATTTGATGAGATAAAAAGGGTATCTCATCACTTGGACATAAATTTTACATCAATAATGATATAAAAGAACATATCCCAACTAATAAGATGTAAATTAAAAGGCATAACAAAAAGAAGTCTTAAAAAGAGGAGGGTGAAAGGTTCCCTTACCGATTTTGTAACTTACAAAACATATGCCACATGAAAGAAGGACCATAAAATAAATATTTAAATTCTCATAAATGGAAGTATATTACACAAATAGTACAATCATGAGTAGTACATACACTACACCAAAGGAAATAGTGGCAAATATAGCATAAATCTCAAGGGAATAAAAAGTGAGATGAAACCCTTTACCATGTTGTCGTACGAACAAAAGTTAATAACCACCAAATGAATCATATAATAATAATAATATAATGATAATAATGATAATAAATATATCAAATGGCAGTAAAAAATACACCACATTAAATGAATAAGTGGCGTACAATGGTAATCTCACAGAATTAAAAGTGAGATAAGAAAATCCCTTACCTTGTGTCTGATTTGACTTGTTTGTTCCTTGTTCTTCCTTAATAATAAACATAAGTTAATTTTATACTTTATTAATAAACCTTTTAAATTTTATTATTCCTTTTATATCACTTATTACCATGTTATAAAAATTTTGTAATCATTTAATTTAATAAGGGTCGATTTGTCGATATTTGGTACTTGAGTAAAAAAAATGAACACCTTATAATCAATTGTTCTCCATGTGGTAAAGATTACATTATTTATAGAATTATATTAATGATTTGGATCTCATATATATCATATATATTAATTATATATATGTATTTATAACAGTACATAACATTCAAAGATAACAAATGAAATGCATTGTTCATGGAGATGGTAAGCCGTACGTACGCATGAACACTAATTTCATTTCTATTTTGTATTTTAATTTAATGAAAACTTAATGATATATAGTTATATTATAATGTAATTATAATATAATATATAATATCCTTAACTCCATTCTTTATACATCCCACATATGGCATTAACAAGTCATATCACTTTGAGGGGGCGGTAGTCCGCACTTCCTCAAATAAATTATCGCGTTTACCCAAAATGAAAACCATAATGGTATTCTATAAAATAAAAATACATAAGAATAAAGAAAACACAAAAATAATATATATCATATATAAATATAGTGTCATCTTAATGGACACCATGATAGGTGGTAGGAGATTATCAAACAATCTTCGTCTCGTGAGGCGTTAGTTTGTCATCCACAGAAATAGTATGTTCTTCACCCATTAGATGGAGGTGTGTGTCAGTGTAGTTATAATACTTCTCATAAAAACCACTTAGTATATTTAGGATACTTTTTTTGATATAAAATAAAGTAATAAAAAGAGTTTTGTGGTTGTTGAAGTAAAAAAAATGAAAAAAAGTTTAGAGAAATCGTTAGCTTTAATTTGGGTTACTTTCTTTGGTTTGAACCAAAAGGACTTCTTGAAGTGACTTATTCCTAAGGTAAGGCTTCTAGGTGGAATATAGGGATGTAGGGAGATTAATTGGGCTGATTTTTGACAATAAAAAAGTCTTGAGAGGTATGGGGAATTAGTTAAAAATGGTCTCCTTTTATAAGGGGGAGGTGAGGCTCTTTAGGAAAGTTTGCAAATATTATTTTATTATAAACCTATCTTCGGTTTCTAAAGATCCAAAACCCATTAAAGATTAAGATAAAATGACTCATGGTAGAAATAAAATCATCCAAAAACAATTGGATAGGATTTGGAAGTTATTCTAACATTTATAATCTTATTTATTTAAATCATTTATTAATAAGGTAAATACTGCATCATTATTGTGTCATAAATAATTTAATTTATTTGATGTCCAAAAATTATAAAGAAATTACCATTATGTATTAATTCTTTTTAGATTTAAAATTAATATTTATAGTTGAAATTATAATTTACATAACCCCTTTTAAAAATTAATTTACTAAAAGATAATATTTTATGTCATTTTTTTCTTTACATTAAATTAATTAATCTAAAGTGTCATTATCACTCATAAGTGGCTCCATGGTGTCCCAAAATCGATCAAATGATTCCCATGGTCGGATATGTATCAACCAATATAATTAGGAAACATTTTAGGGTAATTTTGTATTATTATAGTAATATTTGTTTACCCTTATTTAACAGATTTACCCTTTAACCATGGTAAATAAATTTTTTTGTGAAGTAAATCTTTAAACTTATTAAAATAAAAGTTACCTATTTACACAATTTGGAGATAATGACTCAAAATATGGAATCCTTTATTCCAAATTCAAAACACAGAAGTGGATGAAATTAATTTATAATTAATTCCCGCTGTTAAAATAAATAACGTGTTTTTAAGAAATAGTAACTATCAAAAGATTGACACTTGTTTATGTCCAATTTCAAAATAAAATTACTTGAAATTACCAAAATTAGATTAAATGGTAAAAATATATTCTAATTATACTTTAAAACCAATTAAAAATATAATATAACTATGTAAATAAATTTGATTACAAGGCACTTTTGAAATAAAATATTGTATTTTTCACTATTCATTAAAAAATGAACTTTATTAGACAAATACCAAAATTTCATCCAAAGAAAATTATTTCGTCTCGATTATAAAGAAGAATTTTATTTTTTAAAATTGAACATTTAAATGTGACAAAAACTAGTTTTAAAGTGGGTTCACCATTAAAAGGAGGTAAATCGACCTTTTAAAGAAAATTATGCCTAAAATTAGATTCATTCACATTTTAAGACTCTAACATTTATTGGATAATTGTAAAAACATTTATAAAACATATATAATCATATTTTAGTTATTTTTATTCATTCCCACCAATACAATGACTAGGCATTAACTACCATTTAAAATAATAATATTATATTATTAGTGTGCAACATAAGATTTCAATGAAACCCGTTGTTGCGTATCAGTTACACCATCGAAAATAACATACCCTTTAATGTAAAATTAATATTTAATTCACAAATATTAATAAATATGAAAAAAAATTTATTTATTATTTATCTGTGATGTTACATCCTTCCCCCTTTTGGTAATTTTGTCCTCGCCATTTTAAAACTGGGCTTGGAAACATCATTAATATCCCCACATCAGAAAAGAGTCAATAAAACTATCACTTTAAAATAAAGGAAGAGAAGTACAAAGGGAACCTGAGATAACCCATACTATGATTCCATTTAGGAATACATGGATATGGAAGAGAGAACAAACAGTCATATTCTTATGGAGAGTGATTGAAAACATGATTAAGAGAAAGTTAACCACTAGAAAATCACAAACATGTAATGGGTTCAACAGTTCTTGATTCCCCAATAAGAAAAGTTAATAGAATTTTTTTTTGTTTTAAGTTACTTTTCATAAAGTTGATTAATTTATTTATGATATTAACTAAAAACATAAGAAAACATACATACTTGTCATGTAGACTTTCATCCTTTACTAAATTCTTACCACAAACTCATTTTTTCTCCAAACGATGAGCATTCAAAAAAAGATTTGCTCACATAAAAAAAGAATCAAATTATAGAAAATCAAATAATCCCAAAAAGAAGAACTATATATTTCCCATGTCATTAAACATCAACTAAAACCAAAATGGTTAGTACGAGATCATATAATCCCCAAAAAGGATAATCCTTTATAAAACAAATTACTGCTTTTAATCTCCAAAATTCAACCAAAGTACCCAAAGTTCAAGAAAGACCATTCAATATACAATTGTCCTTAAAATTCATAAAAATAATCCAAACTAAGATTAAAACCCAAAACTCTTAATTATTTAATCACATAGTCTTCCATACTAAATCTTATCATTTAACTCCAAAAACATAGACTACTCTTAAGGTCTCATACTAAAGCATAATTAACCAAATCACATATTCTCCATGATAGGTTAATCATTTCTATAAATAACCCAAATCTCTATATGTATAAAAAATATATATTCTTCCAAAATAAAATTTCAATCATTACTCCCCAAATAAAATCCCATAGTATTCTATTTTCGTTAGGAATATATCATTTCCTCAAAAGATAGAACGTCTTCCAAATTAACATTTATCACTTAATAACCACATCATTTTCCTATTCTAAGGATATCCATTTGATAAAACTTAACATCCCAAAATAAACTTATTCTTGATCAATAAATCCATTTACTTAAAATAATAAGTCATACTAACCGGGGACTTCACGTAGGCCAGTGGTAGGCAATTCACCCTTATCACCCTTCGGTTGTGGGTTTGATTCATGCGGCCATGACGGACGTGACAGTTTCTCACCCATCCTATTGGTTTTCCTTTTTATAAAAAGAAAAATAAACCTAACATGTTATAACCTCAATGGTTTCCTTATACCTCTTATTTTCATCCCAATTCATTATGATCTGAACATCTTAATTCTTGAAATCTTTTATATATATTGTCGTTTTTTTTATTTCACCACCGTATGATAAAATAAAATGATCCCAAAAATAAAGAACAGCATACCTTGATCATGGTGTCCACTTGGTTTCATCATTATCTTGTTCATGTAGGTAGATGTTCCATGCATTGCAACAATGATTCTGAGATCCTTCGAAATAATTTTCTTCCTTCATCCAAATACACCTTGTACAACTTGGGTCATATGGGTGTTCACAGAAAAATGGTTTTGGAAAATAATCATGTTTGACATATAATTTCAAAACATATGATAAAACATGATTTTTATAAAACAATCAGATCAAATTTGAGTTGAAACTTTCAGTTAACGGTCCTTTTAAGATACCATAAGTATGTTCTGAGAGAATATATTATAAAATCAAATATAAATAGGTTGCACAAGGGTCTCCTTCTTCAGCACCTTTTTAAAAAGATTATAATATGCTTCAAAATCTTGTGATAAGGTAAAATATTTGAAAATTACTTGATAATATTTACCTTTCTTGAAAGTATGAGAATATTGTGAAAATAAGATTTTTCTAAAAACAACCCATGATCCATGATGATGACAAGGTTTTTTGGAGGTTTTTTATATCTCAAACAACTGCTTTCATGTGACTTTTATTCTATAAAAAGTTTCACAATAATCTGAACATGACTTTGCAATAAATATTGCAATCATGTCATCAGGAAGAGATAGGAATGTCATTTGAGATCCTCCTCTTTCCATTTATAACTAACTTTACTTGATCTAAAAAAGTTATAAAAAAAGGATTTAACTGTAATAATATATAGGGACTAACCATTTGTCTAGCAAAAACTCCTAATCCCTAAAATTGTCTAAACTGACCTCTGCTACCAACTATAAGGGCCCGACCCTTAAACATTACATAATATTTAATTAAATGAATAATTCACATTGAGGATCTTTTCAGGTTTAGAGTTTTAGATAATTAGTCCATAACTATTACACAATAACTTGAATATTACATGTAGACACTACTACTCAGTATCCATTTTTTCATAAAATAAAAACTCTTAAAAAGAAACATGTGTAGTTCCATGTTTTAGACAACATGACTTTTCCTTGATCCCGTCCTTGACCCTATTCATCTTTAAGTCCTATGGAAAACATTTCAAAAACTTGGGATGAGCATAAAAAGATCTGTAAGGATTATAAAATAAGGAAGGAAAAAATTATCCCATTACTAAATACAAATCAATGAAACCATACTTTTTAATAATAACATACCTTAAGAAATCATAAAATTTATGAATAACACACACAAATCATAAATCATAAAGCTTAATTATGGCATCTATATCAAACATACATTGTAGCTGTCATATCTATGTAGGGAGTTACACTTGGAATACCCATAATAGTATATTTCCTAAATATCTTAGTAGAAACATCATGTTTACCTCCGTAACGTTACCTAATGCATTGGAGAGCTATCTCGGGATCACCAACAATAGGTTTATTACGAAACCATCCATATACGTAAACAATGACCAATAAACATAACATAATCATAACACATAACACAAGTATAAAGTAAAGATAACATTTCCACATTCCATTATATCAAATCAAGATATTGAAATAAACAATGCTTTATCAAACCATTTTCAAAACCATTTAAAACATTTAATAAAGAGATTTTTGAATCAAAGTTTCCCATACCACTTTGAATATTTTAATGAATTATCATTTGAAAACATTAATGTCAATGTAAATAAATCATAAAAACTATTTTGAAAACATGGACATTAATGAGAAATATTTAGAATAACAAATATTTAAAACATTTAAAATGATATTTTAGTAAAAGAGTTTTTTAACAAAAAGAGAGACATTTGAATACAAATAATTGAGGAATAACAATTAATCAGAACTTTATAATATCATTAGAATAAAGTTATTCATGATATAATATGTCAAAGGACAGTATATACACCATAAAATAGTTAATTGGTGCATAACAACAATGAAGTATAAGTGGAAATGTAAACTAAGATGAAATCCCAAATAAAGATTCTATCCTTAAATTAAGGATAAATAAATCACATAATTAGGTGTGAAAAATATAAATAAACCCAATATAAGTGGATATTAAGTTTAAAACAATCATATTCCATTCACACATATTCACAGGATGACATATTCATGAAGTACAAGTTGAACCCAATGAATTGAAATTGGGTTAAGAAGTTCCCTTGTAAAAATTCGACAGCCTAATGACGTCACTTTAAAATTTAGGAAATGAGTTAATGAGATAAAAAGGGTATCTAATCACTTGAACATAAATTTTACATAAATAAGGATATAAAATAACATATCCCAACATAATAATATGTATGTTAAAAGACATAACAAAAAGAAATCTTTTAAAAAGTGGAGGGTGAAAGGTTCTCTTACCGATTTGGTAACTTACAAAACATACGCCAAATGAAAGAAGGATCATACAATGAAGATTTAAATACTCATAAATGAAAGTATATTACACAATGATTATAATCATGGTTAGTACATAAACCACACAAAAGGAAATAGTGGCAAATATAACATGAATCTCACGGGAATAAAAAGTGAGATGAAACCCTTTACCACGTTGTAATCAACTGATTCGTATGAACAAAAGTAAATAACCACAAAATTAATCAAATAATACAATGAATATAATGATAATAATGTTAATAAATATATCAAATGTCAGTGAACAATAATCTACATGCAATGAATAAGTGGTGTACAATGGAAATCTCACGGAATTAAAAGTGAGATATGAAAATCTCTTACCTTGTGTCTGATTTGACTTGTTTTTCCTTGTTATTACTGAACAATAAACCGTTTTAAAGTTTATTATTACTTTTATATCACTTATTACCATGTTATAAACATTTTTTAATCATTTAAGTTAATAATTGTCATTTTGTCGATATTTGGTACTTGAGTAAAAAAATGAACACCTTATAATTACAAGTTGTCCATGTGGTCAAGAGTCCATTATTTCCAGAATTATATTCATGATTTGGATATCATATATATAATATATATTCATATATATCTATGTATTTATAACTGTACATAACATTTGAAGATAAGATATGAAATGCACTATTCATGGAGAAGATAAGCCGTACGTACGCATGAACGCTACTTTCATTTCTATTTTGTATTTTAATTGAATGAAAAATTAATGATATATAGTTATATTATAATTCCAGTATACTATCATATATAATATCATTAACTCCATTCTTTACACAACCCACATATGGCATTAACGAGTCATATCAATTTGAGGGGGCGATAGTCCGCACTTCCTCAAATGAAATTATCGTGTTTACCCATAATGGAAACCATAAAGGTATGCCATAAAAGAAAAATAAAGAATCATAAAGAAAAATTAAACATAATATATATCATATATAAATATAGTGTCATATTAATGGCCACCCAGATAGGGGGTAGGAGATAATCGAACAATCATCGTCTCGTGAGGTGTTAGTTTTCCATCCACAGAAACAATATGTTCTTAACTCATTAGATGGAGGTTTGTGTAAGTGTAGTTAGAATAATTCTCATAATAATATCATAGTATATTTAGGATAATGGTGTTGTTATAAAATAAAGGAATAAAAGGAGTTTAGGGGTTGGAGAACTGAAATAATAGAAAAGAAGTTAAGAGTAACTGTTACCTTTAATTTGGGTAACTTCATTTGGTTTAAACGAAAAGGACTTTTTGAAGTGCCTTATGCATAAGGTAAGGCTTATAGGTGTAAGATAGGGATATAGAGAAATTAATTGCCTGGATGTTGGATTATCCAAAAGGCTTTAGAGGTGTGAGGAATTGTTTAGAAATGGTCTCCTTTTATAAGGGGGAGGAGGGGCTCTTTAGGAAAGTTTGCAAATATTATTTTATTATAAACCTATCTTCGGTTTATAAAGATCCAAAACTCAATAAATATAAATATAAGATGACTAATGGTCGAAATGAAATCATCCAATAAGAATTGTACAGGTTTTGGATGTTATTTTAATATTTATAATCTTATTTATTTAAATCATTTATTATTGTGGTAAATACTGCATCATTATGGTGTCATAAATAATTTAATTTATTTAATGTCCAAAAATTATAAAAAAATTACCATTATTTAAGAATTATTTTCATATTTCCAATTAATATTAATAGTCGAAAATAAAATTTAGATAACCCCTTTTAAAAATTAATTTACTAAAATATATTTGTTTTTGTCATTTTTGTCTTTACTTTAAATTAATTAATCTAAAGTGTCATTATCCCCCATAAGTGGCTCCTTGGGGTCCAAAAATCGACCCAAAGATTCATATGGTCGGATATGTATCAAAAAATTGGAATTATGACACATTTTAGGGTAATTTTATATTATTATAATAATATTTGTTTACCCTTATTTAACAGATTTACCCTTTAACCTTGGTAAATAAATTTTTTACTGAAGTAAATATTTAAAGTGTCTAAAAATAAAAGTTACCTATTTACACAATTTGGACCTAATTATTCCAAATATGGAATCAATTTTTTCAAATTCAAAATGAAGAAGTGGCAGAAATTAATTTAAAATTAATTCCCCCTGTTAAAACAAATAGCATGTTTTTAAGAAATAGTAACTATCAAAAGATTGACACTTGTTTATGTCCAATTTCAAAATTAAATCACTTCCAATGACCAAAATTAGATTAAATGGTAAATATATTTTCTAATTAAACTTTAAAACCAATTAAAAAGATAATATAACCATATAAATAAATTAGATTAAAAGGCACTTTTGAATTAAAATACAATATTTATCACTATTCATTAAAAAATGAACTTTATTAGAAAAATACCAAAATTTCATCAAAAGTAAATTATGTTTTCGCGATTATAAATAAGAATTTTATTTTTCCAAATTGAACATATAAAAGTGAAAAAAACTATATTTAAATAGGGTTCCCCATTAAAAGGTGGTAAATCGACCTTTGAAAGGAAATTATGCCTAAAATTAGATTCATTCACATTTTAATCCTTTAACATTTATTTGAAAATTTTAAAAAAAATTATCAAACATATATAATCATATTTTAGTTATTTCTCTTCATTCCCACCAATACAATGACTAGACATTAACTACCATTTAAAATAATAACATTATATTATTAGTGTGCAACGTAAGATTTCAAAGAAACCCGTTGTTACGTATCAGCCACGCCCTCGAACATAGCTTCCAATTTAATGAAAAATTAATATTTAATTCACAAATATTAATAAATATGAAAATTATCTTATTCCTTATTTATTTGGGATGTTACAATCCATGTCAAAATAAAATAAAAAATGAATCGCATCGCCTTGTGGAGGTGGTAGTCCACACATACGCACGAGCGACATTATCATTTTCTGATGGATTGGAAGGTAACAAATTAGATGTGATATTATAATTACATGAGTATAAATAAATCTTAAATATCATATAAAAACATTTAATCCATCATTATCTCTATTTGTGAAAGGCGGTGATGGAAAACATAATACATCAGTTCACAAGGCGGTAAACCACCGTACACATGATCAACAGTTTTGTTTCCCATTTGATAGAGGAGGAGATGGATGTTAGTTATGAAATTAACATAATAAAATATATGTATATTATATATAATTATGTTATTATATCATAAAATTTTAATAATATTTTAAGAAGGTGGAATGAGAAATAAAATGAAGCTGCATAGTTAAGAATCACATCTCTTCTTCAGAGAACCTCTTTAAGTTTATACCTAAAGCCTTATTAATAGGGTTATATAATAAAAAAAAGGACCTTAGGATGTGTGAGGTAAGTAAGTAAGACATTTGGGAAGTTATTGGCTATACCAAAAGGCTTTTTTAGTATAAAGAAGAAAGGATATGAGGTTCTCTTTTATAAGTGGGGGAGAGGACACACTTGGAATTTTTAAAAAGAAAAAGGTATACCCATGTTTTACACATACCATAAGACTCCAAAATATATAATTATAGATTCTTAGATGATATTTGTTCAAAATATTCCCATTAAATAAGATTTGGAAAAAAATTTAGGTAGTTTTAAGCCTTATCCTTTTAGTTTAACCCACTAGTAAACCTATTTTGACCTTAACTGCGGTAATTAATTTTTACTAATTTTAACATTAATTATAATAAAAAATTAAGTTGACCTTATAATATAATATAAATTATTTCAATTAAAAATACATAATCTATTTTTTCCAAATTTCCTTTTACAAAAATTTAAAATTTTAATTTAAAATTAAACTCAGAGACGCGAAGAAAAAGAGGTTTTCCAAAGAGATACTTTTCACAAGTATAGAAGGTTTCAATGTAAAAAAATCAATATGAATTTGATTGAAATTAACTAAATTTGATTAATAATAACCCAATTGAACTAATTTTACTTTTAATTTTTTTTAAAAAAATATGTAACTTTGTAAATTCTTGTAATGAAAAGGCATTTTTAAATAAAAATTAGTATCTTCACTATTGATCAAAAAATTAGTCTTTTCAGAAAATTCTCAAAAATACACTCTAAGCTAATTTTTACATGACGATTATAAAAAGAAAGTTAATTTTTTCAAATAAATTTTCTAAAAGTGTGATAAATTAATTTTATTATTTTTTCACAAAAATCAATAAAATTATTTTTTTGAGAAAAAAATATTTTCCAAGCATATAAAGAATTTACTAAAAATTAAGTATTTATTTATAAATACAATTTATTTATCTTAAATATTTATAATTAATTTTATAAAAATGATTATTACTATTCATACCACTATGTTTAATGGGTAGGTTATAATGATCATGTTTAAATAATAATATTAATAATATATCATAGTTTATTAAAATTTTGTGTTTCATGAAACAATAGATATCAAAGAAATTAAAATTATTTGAAAAAATATTTCCTAAAATATCAGCATGTTACAAGAACGATGATGTTCCTTCTATTGGTGATTTTCCATTGGTTTTTAGGGACTTCCCCAATGTCTTCCTAGATGGATTTTTTGATTTTTCTCTAGAAAGGGAGGTATAGCTCACGATTGATCTATTTCCAGGTACATAGTCGATATTGATACCCTCATATCGAATCAAAACTACTAAGATGAAATATCTCAAGATACGGTTAGATGATATTATGGTAAAAGTTTATTTTACCTTAGTGTTTCAACATGGGTATCCCCATTCTCTTTTCCATGATGGTTGATGGTTCACTTCATTTTTTAATGGAATATTTGAAGTTGAACTGGGTGACTATTAAGAATAAGAAAAAATTTCCACATTTAGATGAATTATTTGATTTTTTAAAGGGGTGATGTTGTTTTTGAAAATTGATCTTTGGTCGGTTTATCACCATCCTAGGGTTTGAGATTCTGATATCCTAAAGGTTGTATTCAAAAGTAGGCATTGACATTATGAATATCAATTGATACCTTTTGGTATGACTAAAATCCCATAGTTTTCATGGATTTGATAAACCAGATATACCATCATTATCTGAACACATTTTTCATGGTATTTCTGAATGATATTTTAGTTTACTTGAGATCTAAGCATGATCATGTGCAAAATCATAATCTAGTTTTTGAAATCTTGAAAAACCACTGAATTTAAGAGAAAATTTAAAAATGAAACGTATTGATCCAAGAAGTGATGTTCCTAGGGAACATGATTTTAGAATATGGAATTATAGTCGATCCAAAGAAGGTTAAGGGTGCCTTGTCAAGGGAAAAACCAAAAAATCTCTCATATATACAAATCTTCCTAGGTATGGATAGATACTATCAACATTTATTCAAATATTTCTCAAAGTTATAGTCAACTATGACTGATATTACTAAGAAAGGGATGAAATTCACATCAGATATTAAATTTCTTATTTAGTTTGAAGAGCTTAAAGGAATTCTGACATTGACACCTATTTTGATCTTATATGATCCTGGAAAGAGGTATGTAGTATACTGTGATTCATAAGGTGCTAGTTTGGGTTGTGTTTTTATATAGGATGATCATGTTGCAGCTTATATCTCTCATCAATTTCAGCCACATGAGAAAATTTATCCCACTCATGATTTGGAGGTCGTAGCTATTATTCACACACTTATGTTTTGGAGACACTATCTTTTTGGAGAGATGTTCATGAAATTTTCTAATCATAATTGTCTGAGATATATATTTTATTATAAGTAATTGAATCTTGGTCAAAGAATATGGGTGAAATAACTCTATATGTTTTAATTTGACATTTCCTATACCTTAGGGAAGGGGAATACCATCTCTAATGATCTCAGTCGGATGGTTCCACCAAAACTTTTTAGGAATTGAAGGAGGAGTGGAACCCAATGGATATTTTTTCCAAGTTTCATTTTGACGCACTGAAGAATGATTCATGTATATAATTTACCAATGTTCATTTGTAATCACCTCTTCGTGAGTCTTTCAAGAAATGCCAACAATATTATGACAAGTTAATTGGAATTCAGAAAATCTTAAATGGTGTGGAGACCATTTCTATATGATCTCTCCCTTATGATGGTATTCAAAAAATTTGGGATTGGTTTATTGTTCGATCATCTATGAGAAATTTAGTCATGCATGATTGTCATAGTTATTCATGGGCCATTTACCCTAGCATTATGCAGATATATTATTACATGATATGATGATTCTAGTAGTGTGATATGAAGCATGACATTTCTAAATATGTGTCCCAATGTTACAGTTACTAGCAGATAAATGTAGAGAACCTATAGCCTTATAGTCTTCTCCAACATATTCATGTTCAATTTTGAAAATGTGACGAGGTGTCTATAGAATTCATTATTGGATTACAGAAGAATCCTCGAGGAAGGAATGTTTTTTGGGAGGTGATTGATTAGTCGATGAAATAAAATCATTTTTTTCTAATAAGGGACACCACCAAGTTTAGAGATCTGGGTAAGCTATAAAAACAAGAGATTGGGAGGTTTCATGGTGTTATTTATTCCAGTGTCTTGGATAGGGATCCCAAGTTAACTTCTAGATTTTGGAAGAGTCTCTAAGGGGTGATGGGGACTTAGCTCAAGTTGAGTAATTCTTACCATTAATAGAAATATAAATAGATTGACTATGTTATTCAGATCTTAGAAGATATTTTTATAAAAACCTAGAGATTATAAATGATATTTTTTATTGAAATAATTTTTTTTAATTTTATATTTTGTAGTATTATACACATATAACATATAAAGAAACCAAAAAAATTTATTTAATTAATGAATATAGTAACATTTATAATTAACTAAACCCATGGATATCCAAAAAAATACAATGGTAAAAAAAATAAATTAAGAAAAGTAGAATGGGAAAATTTATATTCTTCCAATCTGCTAGAATAATCACACCACGACCAAAACTATATAAATAAAACAAAATATTAGTAAACCAATCGTCATCTTAAAAAAATGAAAATATAGATCCTTGGGAGGAATTTTAGTGAATTTTTAATTAAGTAATTAATTAGTATTTATAAGAGTTAATGTGACCATTGGAATAATAATGTGATCATTGGAATAGTAACCTTACCATTAGGAATAGTAACCTAGTCACTATGAATAATAACCCGACCGTTAGAATAGTAGTTTGATCTAAAAATAATAAAATTTAATATAGATAATATTTATCCTGATTAATTGAACTAAATATAAATATTATAATTCCAAATAATCAATATCAAGATTAACTAAAAATATAAGCATATTTTTAATAAATTGTATTTAAAGGTATTTTATAAAAATCAAAAATTTTATATTAAAAATTAAAATAAAAATATTTTAGAAATTTATTTTGATAAAATTAATTTCTGTTTTTAAATCATCACATTGAAATTGTACAAGGTTTATTTTTTGGTAATTTTATAAAATAATTCAATTTTAGGTGAATAGTAAAAATACAGTTTTTCAATATCAATGTACTTAAAATTACACCATTCATGCTGTAATAACGACCTAATAAATTCTTGAAAAATTAGATCAAATAATAACATATTAAATTTTATAAACCATTCATTTAAATACAATAATCATGTTTTATAAACCTAAAAATTATTTCCCAACTTCTAAAGTCTAAACTGTTCCATTAAAATAATGAATTTTCAAATTTTACACATTCATTTTTATTAAACTATTGAATTAGAATTATAAATGGGTTAAAAAAGTTATATTTTATTTATATATGATCGATAATTTCACTATTATCACTATAATAAGGTTTAACATTGATATAGTACTTTATTCTACATTTTATTCTAAAAATACGCTTCTCCTCAAGTATAAATAACCGATCTCCCTCCACATGTAAATCCACTCCTCCCTCACATACCAAAGAATTAATTTCCAAAATCATTGTTTTCAAACCCGTTATAATCCATAGGTATGTTTTGGAGTAACCAAATCCAAGAATCAAGGGAGTCTGGTGTCATACCAGAGAAGAAAAACCCAAAATACGGTATGTCTTCATCAACTCTTCTTTGCATTTTCCTCTTCTCTTCCTCTTTTATCCTATACCGTACAAAATAAAATATTATGAGATTAATTAATTAGTATGTTAAAATTATATTGGTGTTATATTACTTAAATAATCATATCTATTATGTAATTATATTTCATTATCATCACACCTCCTCCTAGGACAATGTCATGTTAAAGGTTAGTTAACCGCCAAAGAGGATGATGCCAATTATTTTATTAACACCAACCTTATATCTTGTTATAATAAATTAATTATGATATATAAATTTGAAAATATATTTATTTTATCTTTATGAAATTAATTATACTATTGTATAAAATACCTTGAACAAAAAACGTAAAATCGAAGAAAACAGAATTTTTTAAGGAAAACATGATATGAAACATTTTTCCATTTAAACAAGATAATTAAGAAATAAAATACAATGATTTTAATTTTTTAATAGTAAAAAAATGAAAATAATTCACTTCTACTTCAATTTTTAATAAACCTATGTTTAATTTTCAAGATGTGTAAAAGCGATGAAATAAAGAGGGATTTAAGGTAAGGGGATTCTCAAACCCAAAATTATTCTTTTGGGTTATCGCACATTTCACAATTATTTTAGTATAAATGTTCCTATAATATACAAAATATTTCTTTTAAATATTATTTATCTTTTATATAGGGGATATACAAGTTTAAACTCTTCCAAAATGTTATCTAATCCTTTTATAATGCTTTTTCAAAAAGACTTAAATTTCCAAAAATTCTCTCAAATAATCTTGAGTTGTTTATCCTTTCAAATAAAAAATATTATATTTATGTGAAAATATTATTTCCCTTATTTATTTTGGAATCCTAAAGTTCATTTAATGATTTATTATATGTGAAATATTATATAAAACTCATTATTTACATGGGTTATTTCTTGACTATTACTGTTATCCTTCCATGTGGAATTCATGATTATGAGCATTTTAGGATTTTATAGGTGGGGAAGGAATTATATATCCCTCTAATTCATTGGGTAATGTGATATATCTAATGATATAATGTGTACTATGCATGAACATTATTTTATATTTATTTATATTTACGATGTGATGATTTATTCACATATGTTATGTGTGAACATGAAATCAGCTTTAATGACAACTATGTGAGGTACTTGACCATTATTTTATGATGTTTCATTATTATGAATATTCCATATTAAATAAATTTATAAAATGTTTCCCTCATGATTACGATGATGATATTATGCTTCTGGTATGATGATGTTGATTATGATCACCCATTTACTATTGATTCATGTCTTTTATTCCTCCATTTACTCTGTTATTAGCTTACCCCTTTCTTTGATGTATATCCTCAGGTGAATACATGTAATAAGGATATCTTGAGATATTTTTAAGAATAAATAATAATAATTTAATTTTTTTTATCTTTGATTAGGTTCAATTTATGTATGAGCCTAATTTTACCAAGACACTAAACCATTGAATCCTAGATTTGTATCACCATTATGTTGTAAATCTTAAAAATAATGTGATAGACAAGTAAGAAAACGTTGGGTCACTATATTTGGTGTCAGATCACAATTTATTTAATTTTAGAATTTGGATTATAAAACATTAGTGAAAACCATAATTATAAGTGTATGTATTGGTAAACTTCCAACAAGAATCAATTTAGAAAAAGGATAAACATAGGGATCTCAGACGATAATCCATTGGAGTTAATTTTTGAATAAGAATAAATTATTTATTTATTCTTTGTTGACTTATGATTTTTTTAAAAACTTTTCTATTTTATAAAATGGATGGAACCATGGGAAACCATACCAATAACCTATGTGATGGATAATGCAATTTTTTACCAATTGATATCTCTAATTCCATTGGAGGTGGAGTTCAAAACTTTATGGTGATGCTTACCCAAATGTATCAAGCTATGTGTATTAACTAGTACCACTTGGAATGTAAAACATTACCCAATAAGGAAAAATGTCTATTGAGTCATTTATATAGTAATTACCACTGATGTTTAGTGGGTATTTTGATCCACCTTTCATAGAAGAGTGGGTGAGCACAATAAAGGATATCTTTTATGTGATCCACTATTTTGAGAAGGATAATGTGACTATAGCCGTATATCATTTATATTTAAAATCCAATCAATTATGGGAATTGATAAGACCACCAAGATGAAGGATTAAATATAAGATATGGAGTTTGAATACTTTAGGAAAATATTTGTTAATAAGTATTTCCCTAGACCGCTTCGAACAAAGATGGAGAGAGAATTATTAGGGATATAGTAAAATGACGAAGAAATTTTCATGGATTACA
Organism: Viscum album; assembly: GCA_963277665.1. Taxonomy (NCBI): domain Eukaryota; kingdom Viridiplantae; phylum Streptophyta; class Magnoliopsida; order Santalales; family Viscaceae; genus Viscum; species Viscum album. The sequence goes on along the minus strand of OY728119.1, from coordinate 283,839,539 downwards.
AAGATAACTTAACAAGGATGGTAATAGATTTTTTATCACCAATTATATCAAAATAGATATATTATTCAGTGGTTTAAAACCACAACTTTAAAAGGATCTACATATATAAGACTTTGGGAGTTACAAATAAGTAGTTTGACGTGCTTTTAAATTTGAGAATGAGTTTGGATAATGGTAACATGGTTATGGAAATAAGAAGAGAAGAATGGTGTTTCAAGTAGGTGAGTCAGATAAAAAAGGAGGAAGAGGATCCAATCACCCAATTTTTTAAAATGTAGAAAGCGGCATTAGGGAAATTACCTAAAATGGATGAGGATATAATTCAAGTGTAGGAGATAATGCCCCCAAGATCATGAATGCTGATGAGACATGAAGAAGCCGACCAACATGATGGAGGAAAGGGAGGCACCTCATAATGCACCACCCATGGTTCAATGATTAAACTATAAAGATCAAGAAAAATATATAATCTAGTGTATTAAATTGTAGATGTTTTAGTGAAATCAACATAAGAATCCACCAAATCCCATGGATAAAGGGGAATATTATGTCTTCACTACTACTGAAGTTGAAAGTGAAAATGAAATCGTACATGGTAAATTTACTATTCACTCAAGAATATAAAATGTTTTATTTAATAACAGTTATTGTTTCCAACACTTTTTCTGGGGTGAGCATGTCCTTCTCGTTCGAGGGACGAGGGATGTAGTTTTTGTTGCCCCGCATTCCCGCTTTCCAAAGGTGGGTGGAATCCGCTCCTTATTCAGGGATGTCTGCTCCTTGTTCAAAACGAGATGATGGGATGTCGGTTCTTCTTTATGTGGATTCTTCCTCAGAACTCGTCACCTTGTCCAGGTCTCCCTCGTAGATTTAATATGTTTTTCATGAAACTCTTCCCTATGCCATATCTTCATGGACACCAGTTAATTACGCTGCTTCTGTCAAGACATTCCAAGGGGTCCGGCCAGGGAAGCAACCTTCAGTTAGGGGAGTAGTCATGTGGGGCATCACTGGCATGTCTGGACACTGGGGGATTGACTTGTATTTCTTCTGTCTCTTATTATAGGGATTATCGAGGGCGCGGAAGCCCAAGGAATCCCACATCGAACGCGGGGAATCATATGCCATGGGCATATATCTGAGTTTTTCCTCATCTTCCCATGTTTAACACAGGGTATGCTGCAAGTTTAACGTCCAGTGGAGACGGATCGGGATGATCAGAACACTGACTGGAGTGGATCAGATGGAGGAACCCCCTGGAGGGAGCACCAATGTTGGGTCCATCGTGTGGATAGATTCCCGGATACTGTTAGTGGGAATGAGGAATCGGTTGGCATGATCCCACCGGGATGTGGCAGCCCGGGTGAGAATCAGGATGGATGATGGAAGGTTCTGTGAATTGGATGGTGAATGGGATAGAACCATTATGGGGATGACGATGGTTTTGGGATTAATCCGTGAAGAGACTTCTACTTATCCATGTGGTAGGGAATCAAAGTCCACGTACTTCATCTGACGACATCTTTCCTCTGATTAGGGGTTTCAATGGATTACCGTGGGATTGGGTCACAATGGCTTACCATTGGATGGGGGTCACAACGGCTAACTGCTGGATGGGGTCGCAAAAGCTTACTACTGGATGGGGGTCGCAATGGCTTACCACTGGATGGGGTGACAACCGCTTAATGCTGAAAGAGGGCCATAGTTTAATGTCATGTGGGACGGGGTGAACTAACATTAAGGGGGTCAGAACTACAGGATGTTGGGCTTGAACCTCGTGGAGGCTTCCTACGTACCATGCCTTGGAAAGGATCAAAGACCTCATAGTTCAGGATGAAAAGGGGCTCGGTGCACCAACATGGGGTAGTCGGGACCAATGGTTCAGGGTCATGAACCTCATAGAGGCTTCTTACATACCTTGCATGGGCAAAGATCAAATTAGACGTAGTTCAGATGGTTGTGGGGCTTGCACTCTAGGATTCCTAGTGTTTTACTGAACCGACGTGAAGATGGTCGGAACGACCGGGTGTTGGGCTTGAAAATTCGGGAGGATTCCTACGTACCTTACCTAGGAAAGGATCAAAGAACTCATAGTTCAGGTGGTGACATTTGGATCTTACGCTCTGAGGCAGTCCAAACAAAAGGGGGGTCGGTGAACCAACGTGAAGGAGGACCTGGGGTCCAACTGTTGTTGGGCTTGAACCCAGTGGAGGCTTCCTACATACCATGCCTTAGCAAGAATCAAATACCTTGTAGTTCAGGCTGGGTGTGGGGCTTACACTCTAGGCTACCCAATGTTGGGATTGAACCATGTGGAGTGTTCCTACGTACCTTTCCTTATCTAGGATCATAGTCCTCGTAGTTCAGAATATGGTGTAGGGATAACACTCTAGGCTTCCCAGGGTGTTGGTGAACTGACGTGAAGATGGTCATAACGACCAGGTGTTGGGATTGGACCTAATGGAGGCTTCATACGTACCCTACCTTGGCAAGGATCGAAGTCCTTGTAGTTCAGGTGGTAAAGGGAAGATGTTGGGGTCGGTGCTCACTCTAAGCCCACAAGAGTCATGATCGGTGTGAGAAACAAGAGATAACAGAGACCCGATGATCACGTCACGGAAGGTGAGTTCGTGGGAAGCAGAGTGGGGATTACACGTAGTTAGTGGGCCAAAGAGGAAACAGGGGATTACTCCTGGTCAGAAGCCTGAGGTGAAGGAGATTGGGACTTACACCAGGATGGAGGCCCGAATGGTGACAAAGCCTAGCGGGAGAGGGATTGGGAACCCAGGAAGAGAGGAGGAGCAGGGATGCTACCTTCTGCAAGGAAAGCTAGGGGCTTACACCAGGGTGGTTTCCCTTTCCCCACGGAAAAACTCCACTCCCATAAGGAGGATATCGTACCCTGTGGAGACCAGGGGGCTCGGAAAATATCCAAGGTGGGTGTACCCCATTTACGAGGCACGTGGCGAGGTCACTGTTTAACGTCATGTGCTAAAAATGATGGTGCTTGGCAGTTTAACGTCCTGTATCTCGGATGAGGTCAGTTTCCTCCACAATGCTGAGACTTATATAACCGGTACCCTCTGCTCCTTGGTGTAGAGAGGGGACAGGAAAAGCCATGGTGAGGGGGTGTTGTGGAGAGAACCATTGAGAGGCCCACATTAGCATGGCTATGAAAAGAAACAATATCCATTAGCGTGCCTATGCGAAGAATCATGAGGCAAAGAAACACAATGGGAGGTATTGTCCAAGTGACTCTGAAGTCATGTCGTGCAAACCTAGAGGGTCACACGAGAAAAGGAATTTCCAAGCAGAGGGGTTCATAGGCAGGGGCCCTGTGAAGCTCTGTTGCTTCATGTGGTAGAGGGAACTTGCGAATGGGTGTGCTTCGCAAAGTGGGGTGCCTTAGCCTAAGCATGGTGCATAGGTGAATATAGAAGGTTCTTCATGAAGTGGAAAGGCATTCACGGAGCACTTCCTCGCAGAACCAAGGTGCCTCATGAAGCAAGGTGTCGTGAAGCAATGTGCTTCATGAAGTATAGTAACCCTGCATTAGCATGTGGATCATGTGTACATGAAGGGTGTTTCACAAAGCATAAATGCTCAGTGACGACCCGGGTCCCCTTGGGGATCCCCTTCCTTTGAGAATGCCCTTAGGCTTTGTGAAAGGCATCCCTCTCGGAAGAGGGGATCAAAACAAGACAAAAGGGAGGATCTTTTTGGAGCAGAAGTACCTCGCATAGCTCATTGTTCACAGATCAGAAGAATTCTTCGCGATTCGGGAGTTGAGAAGTCGAAAGGTTGGATTGTCTTTCTTCTGGGATATGGGGGAGCCCGATATTTATAGTCAAGAGGCACTGCGAGGCAGAGCTTACATGATGCAAAGAGGGACTTGGTTTATTCGTGGTAGGCTTGTGGACATCAACTCTATTTGTGGAGTGTACCACCTCTTTGCTTCGTGGTGGGTTTGCGAATATTAAATGCGTTCGCGGATCATCACACCTCCTTACTTCTCAGTGGACACACAAACTTCAACTACGTTCACCGAGCATCCCGCCTCCTTGCTTCGTGGTGGGCTCACGAACATCAACATCGTTCACGGAGCATCGCACCTCCTTGCTTCACGGCGGACGCGATGCTGGTGGGACTCTGCGAAATAGATTAGAGAGGCAATCAACGGTTCCTTCTTTTTGGATTCTTCTCTGTCCCAAATTTTGGCACCAAAAAATACCCCCTAGACTTGGAGCCATAGAGAGATCAAGGGTCAAAGTCTGAGGGTAATCGCCAAAATCCTCAGTCGTTCACGATGCTTGATCGCAAATAGATATTGCGCGGAAGATAGGGGATCCACGGTCCTAGCACGTCGTGAAGCTCAGCGTGAATTGGACGCGCCGCAAAGTTTTGAAGGCCGTCGCCTATAAATGGGGGGCCTGCCATATCTTTTTTCCATTCTCTTATCTGAGAATTTTTCATTTTCTCTCTTGATTCGTGAAGCTCCACGTACTTCGAGAGTGTTCTCTACGAATCGAGTCTTCACGGAGCACAGCGAGTCCTTAACTCCGCGTTTGCACTCCGCTATCCGACGCCTAAATGCCTAGGTAGGGATCTGTAAAAACGAGACATCTGGGTGTTCCTACGTATCCCATGAGGATGGGAATCAATCCATACATAGATATTTAGGCACAATTTAACGTCATACAGGATGATGAAAAGCCTGGATGCGCGAGTGCATATCCTACCAAAACTACTAAGCCCACGTGAGTCATGATCGATGTGGGAAATAGAAATTAGTGGTGGGAATTTCCAAACACTGGAAGGAACAAGTTACGACAATGGGATGATCGGTGGATGTTGGACCAATGATGCTAACCCATCCACATAGCGCACCTAGATGCACGAAGAAGTAAAGCTGAGTATGTTGGAATTCCACTTGAACATGAGGAAGTGGAAATGTGTGAATAATGTTGGTCGAAATCTGGATCACAATGATTGTGGCATGAAGATGATGGATAACTATTGACCGTGTCCGAAACACAGCATCTATATCGCGTTATCCAGGAATGGGGAAAGACAAATGAGGGTCGATTAATGACCATGTTCGAAACACGAGAGCTGTCACAAATGTCGTCCGAGATCTTCAGGGATGTTGGCCCGAAACAGTAAGAGAGATCTTAAGCCGAGCATCCATTCCATCCGGGGGTCCTTTTGGATGTGGAAGAGGATGAGGATCCAAATAGAGATCTCATGAATCTTGGACATGGAACAAGGGGAATGTCCACATGAAAATTCCACACTTAGGGCTCTTTGTCAAAGCACACATGAATAATACAACGAGACGTATTATATGGAGGGAGTTGAGTCCCTTCCCATAGGGAGATCTTAGTTTATTGTCGTAGAATTCTGACCATGGATGGTAGGAAACACGGGAGACACATGGTGAGGTAATTATAAAATCCGACGTGAATGCGAACCTGGGGTTCCAACCACCACGTGTTCCCTGGAAAGATTTTAGGTCAGGGGACTAAAAACGAAAGTTAAGCTAGGCCCGAGGCAAGATGAACAGACATTCCTAAGTACCCCATGAAGATGGAGATTAAGCTGCACATAATTCTAAAAGGTGGCACGGTAAGGTACCGGTACTAGGGATCAAAAGAGCATGCAGGTGTGGCCCTTGCACCAAAAGAAGAGGTATTTGATGTATCTCGTTAGTCCTTTAAGGTGAATGAGTTTTTTTTTGTGAATCGATAGGGATAGGATAGAAAGTCCCGACATCACCACTAGAATCAAGCCATTTACAGGCATTGACAAATGGTATGGCGTGTGAAAAATACCAAACATGGTGTCCCCTTGAGTGAGGACATCACGATGCAGTGCCGTTTTTCTTCGTGCGACTCGGATGATAATGTCACAGTTTAGGGTCATTTGATGGGACCAGTCATGCATTTTAATATCATGCAACATAGACGTAGTATAGACGATGCTATGTGGGGAATGTGTACAGTGCAATAAAACATACCTGAAGTAAATGAGAACATATTCCCATTCCACAACGTACGCAATCCCGAGAAAGGAAACTCGGGACAAGGGGCCTAAATAGTGGTGAGAGGGTAAGGAGCAGGAGAAACTAGCTCCCGATTGAGCTGAACCTGAAAATGAGACATCCGGGTGTTACTACATATCCCATGAGGATGGGAATCAATCTATACGTAGTTCTTCAAAGGCGAAGTATGAAAATATCTTAGTTTAAGGTCTTAGAACTCGGACCAGGGAGAAGTAAGACTATCCCAAGTAAGGGCAGACCATAACCCAATCCCTAAGCCTACGTGAGTTGAACTCGGTGTAGGAAACAAGGGTAGATAATTTATTTGTAATACGCGAGATATATGCAGGGGGAATCAGTGAAGCCCCAAGCGATTGTATTATCATGACTTTTTTCCACCTAACGTGCTAATGCGCATTGAGGAATAGTACCAAGAGTTTCAAAGTTAAACTTAGACATGATGAGGTGGAGAAGGATGTGAATCATGTAACTGACATTTTGGTCTTAATGGGGTTGGAGTTACGATGGAGGATGACTATTGACCATGTTTGAAACACAACATCCATATCACGTTAGCCTGTAATGGGGACAAACAAACAAGCATCAACCGCTGACTATATTCACAATGCGGGACTTGTATCAATTTGTTGTCTGAGACCCTCGAGGAAGTTGTCCCATAATGGCAGGAGAGCCCTTAGGCCTAGTATCCATCCCACTTGAGGGTCCCTTTGGGTATGAAAGGTGATGGAAGCCATAATGGAGGGAAAGACAAAGCCTGAAAATTGGTGGAAGCATGTCCGAGTAGAGTCCGACATTCCATGAATTAAACCATAGTAAACTTAGGCACATTGGTGAATCACCGAAGAGAATCGAGAGGGTCATCTTGGGAGTGGCCGATTTGAAAAGATGAGGATAACACAAGAGGATATAAAACTCTCAGAGGAAAGAGGTACACGACATGGCTGTTATAAACCCGACGTGAACGAAGATATAATCCCGTACCACAGCGTATATCCCTTTAATGGAAGAATGCTGGTTGAGGGGCCAAGATGGGGCTGGACCTGAAGACGAGATGCTTGGGTGGTCCTACATAACCCATGAGGATGGGAATCAAGCCATACATAGTTCTAGAATAACACATATGGGGTATGATACCCTAATGAGGGGAGTGTATGGTGTGTCAAGTAACCTGATGTGAAGGAGGCCATAATCCCATACCACACTGCACACTCCAGGTAAAAACATGGGCCAGGGCCCAAAAAGTCCAAGGGGCCTAAGGATGAGCCTCGGTCAAGAAGGCCTGACCAGTTTGCAGTTGAACGTCTCGTAGTGAGGATGAAGAGAGGAGTAAGATACCCCAAACAAGGGAGGTGTACGACACAGTGAATAACCCGACATGACTGAGGACATAATCCCATACCACACCATACACTCAGGTAAGAACTTGGGCTGGAGGCCTGAGGCTGGGCCTTGGTCGGAAAGGCTCGACCAATTTGCAGTTTAACATCTTGAAATGAGGATGAAGAGAGGAGTAAGATACCCTTAACAAGGGAGGTGTACGGAACATCGATTAACCCGATGTGACTAAGGATATAATCCCATACCACACTTTACACTCTGGGTAAGAACGTGGGCTGGGGGCCTGAGGCTAGGCCTCGGTCGGATAGGCTTGACCAGTTTGTAGTTTAATCTCTGGCAATAAGGATGAAGAGAGGAGTAAGATACCCCAAAAAAAGGAGGTGTACGACATGATTAATAATCTGACATGAATGAGGACATAATCCCATAACACACCATACAATCCCATAAGAGATAACCTGGGCCGGGGGCCTGAAAAGGGCAAGGGGCTTGAGGATGGGCCTCGGATGGGAAGGCCATATGGACCCTTGTATGGTTACTGCCTCATCACAGCTCCTAATCCCATGTGAACAGTGCTCGGTCTGGGAAACAAAGAGTTGGTCTCATCTCTCCCTGTCATATGGGGACTAATAGCTAGCACTGTTCGAAGGGAGTTCATTGCTTGGAGATACAACATGGATGAATGAACCACTACACTCAATGTTTGGGACATCTTAGGGTGGATCCAACGTTACAGGACAACTGTTGACCATGTTCGAAACACAGCGTCCCTATAGTGACCTGAAATGGGAGGAACAAGTGAGTATATATCATTGACCATATTCGAAATACGGGATTTGTATCATCTTGTTGCTCAACATCCGCGAGGGCGTTGGCCCGAAGTGGTAAGAGAGCCCTTAGGCCTAGCATCCATACCAGTCAGGGGCCCTTATGGATGAGAAAGATGATGTAGTCCCAATCAAAGGAGTGGGTGAAGCATAGCAATACCCATCTATGAAAGAGGAGAAAGTATCCAGGGAGCGAGACACATGGTCGGACCAAGATTAGCTTGACGTGAATTGGGGTAGAAGTCCGCACCCCACCATATGTCTTTACCCGAGGGGAAGACTCTGGCATTTGTGCTGGGCCAACAGAAGAAATTTTCAGGCGTTCCTACATATCCCATGAGGATGAGAGTCAAGCCATACGTAGTTCTTGAAGGCCTTGTAGTTTAACGTCATGCGGTGAGGATGTGGGAGAATAGAAGAATGGGGAGTGGGCCCATGTTGCGACCATTATAATCCTTGCATGAGTGGGGCTAAGGAAGCCTACACCGTATCATGCAAAGATCCTCCAAGAGAACAATACCCAGGGGGAATAGTCAAAGAGAAGAGTTCAGGGGCTGGGCTCAAGATGAGGCATCTGAGCGTTCCTATGTATCCCATGAGGATAAGAATCAAGCCATACATAGTTCTCAAAATGTAGTTTAATGACATGGAGGATGATGCACAGTTTAAAGTCGTGTAGGACTGGACAGTTTAAGGTCATGCGGGACTGGAATACAGTTTAGGGTCATGTGGGACCATCCAAATTAAGTTCATGTAGGACCAGATAGTTTAAAGTCATGCAGGACCATCCAGTTTAAGGTCATGCAGGACCATCCGGTTTAAGGTCGTGTAGGACCATCCGGTTTAAGGTCATGCAGGACCATCTATTTTAGGGTTGTGCAGGACCATGCAGTTTGAGGTAGTACAGGACCATCCAGATTGAGGTCATGCAGGACAATCCAGTTTAAGGTTTTTTAGGACCATTAGGCTCAGGAAAAGTATTTTTTGAGGAACTTGGCATTGGTGGGAGGAGTTATACGCTCACCATCCATGGTCACCAGGGAGTATGCTCCATAGGGGTAAACCCTGTGAACTCTGTAAGGTGCTTCCCATTTAGGCTCTAGCTTGGATGGTTTCCTACCAGAGATCATTGGCGTGTGGAGGGCCAATACCAAGTCACCATGCAGAAAAGAGAAGAGGATAACCTTCTTGTTAAAGGCTTTATCTATCTTATTATGATGCCTTTCTAGGTTGTGCAAGGCACGAAGCATATTCTTGTCAAGTGCTTCCAATTCAGCCAGACGAATTTTGGCCACCTCATCTGGTGCCTACTGGTCATAGACCGCTGTGCGTAATAAAGGCAGTTGAATCTCGATGGGTAGGACGACCTCAACTCTGAACACTAGAGAATATGGGGTCACCTAGGTGGAATTATGAGTTGTCGTCCGATAGGCCCATAGGGCGTTAGGGAGCTTTTCTGGACAACTGTTCTTGTTCTAACAAACGATTTGCGGAAAGTTGTTAGAGAGGTTTTTTTTGAATGCCTCTATCTTCCCATTCGTTTGTGCATGGTATCAGGAGGTATGGTTTGAACAGATGTTGTACGTGATGTACAATTTCTTCAGTTCAGCTACTCGGAAGTTGGTACCATTATCGGTGAGGACGGCGTGAGGGACTCCAAACCGGTGGATGATGTTGGAGCTCACGAAGTCAATGATAGAATGGGGCTTGACCTCCTTGATCGGAACTGCCTATTCCCCCATGGAAAAAAATCCATGGAGGTCAGTATGAACATGTATTGGCGAGCTGTCACCGGTGGATATGGTCCCATGACATCGAGTCCCCATACCACGAACAGTCAAGAGTACTTAGTGGAGTGGAGAGGTTTTGGTGGATGATGCATGAATTTAGCATGGATTTGGAATGTGTAACATCTCTTGGCGAACTCGACACAATCATGGATCATAGAGGGCCAGAAGTACCCCGGTCTCTAGATCTGATGGGACAGCTTCAACCCAACCTGGTGGGCACCACAGGAACCAGTGTGAACCTCCTGCATGACTTGAGAAATCTCGACTCCTTGGATGCAATAGAGGAGAACACTATCGAACCTGTGCATTTAGAGGATTTTCTCAAGACTCGGACCACTCTGGAGGGTGAACTGTAGTGTGTGGCATCGGATCCGCTCACGCTCGTCCCGATCAACAGGGGGGCAACCATTTTGGAGATACTCTACAAAAGGGGATCTCTAGTCAGGAGTCACTTCATCCACTGCATCGGAAGAACCCAAGGGTCCGGACATGGAGGATCCGATGATAAGATGGATTACTCATAGGCTATCATCATCATCTGAGGTTATGAGAGCAATGACTCTCTATTGTTACACGTGTATAATCAGATCATCCTTCTCGGGTTCTGTAAGTGGTGCAGCCATGCTGACCAGGGCATCAGCTTGACCGTTCTAAGATCAAGGGCAATGAGTAACTTCCGACCGATATGGAAACTGGGCCATTAGCTGGAGGGTGAACTCCAAAAATGGTATGAGCTCTGGATTTCTAACGACATAGCCACCATTGAATTTCTTGATGACTAGTTCAGAATACCCTTTCACATGAAAATGGGGTACATCGATCTCGAGGGCTAGCTCGAGGCCAGTGATAAGAGCCTGATACTCTGCCTCGTTGTTGGTGCAGCCTTCTGATAATAGGAATGAGTATGGTAGAATGTCTTGAGCTTGGGTAATAAAGAAAATACCTAGGCCCACTCTCTTGAGTTGGGATCATTGAACCTCCTTCCTGTGGGGCTTCAGGAGGCACCATCGAAGTGCATCTTCCAACACAGGATGGTAGGATCTACCGAGAGGATTACCTCGTTGGGAAAATCTATGTCCAGGGACTGGTCTGTGGAGGTCAAATGGGTAGAAAGAAAGTCTTCTAATTCCTGTCCCATGATATATTTCTGGGGGACAAAATTGATGTTAAACTGCTGGAAGATTACTGCCCACTGTGCTAGTCGGCCGATCAACATGGGGCGGTTAAGAATATACTTCAGCGGGTCTACCAGAGAGACCAACTATACCTCGTGGTACTATAGGTAATGTAGCAACTTCTGCACAAAAAATACCAGCGCAAGGCATATCTTCTCGATGAGGGAGTTTCTGGTCTCCGTATCGAGGTGCATGCAGCTGAGGCAGTAGAGTATATTTTCCGTCCCCTCATTGTTCTTCTGGGTGAGAAGGGTGTTGAGAGATCATTCCAGGGTAGTCATGTACAGGATCAATGGTTTTCCAGAGATGAGCGGCATCAGTACCGGAGGCTGGAGAAGGTACTACTTAATTTCCTCGAATGCGGTCTGGCACTCTTCGTCCCATTCGTAGGCAGAACATTTCTTCATTAGTCGAGAAAAGGGCTTACACTTTCTGTCCAGATTCGCAATGAATTGATGTATATAGGCTAAGTGTCCGTGGAAACCTCAATGTTCCCAAATATTTATGGGGGGAGGCATCTGACTGATTGCCTTCATCTTCTCTGGGTCGATCTCGATGCCTCTGTACCTAACAACAAAGACAAGAAACATCCTGGAGGTGGCCTCGAAGGCACACTTGAGTGGGTTCATCTTTAGGTGGCGGGAACAGAGGAAGTCGAATACTTTATCAAGGTCCTTGAGATGGTTCTGTCATTGGTGGGATTTGGCCACCAGATCGTCCACATAGCACTCCACCAATTTCCTGAGGATTGGCTTAAATATGCGGTGCATGTCCCGCTGATAGGTGGAACCTACATTCTTCAGGCCGAAGGGAATAACCTGGTAACAGAAAGTCCCTTGTGGGGCCCTGAAAGCCGTAGACTCCTCGTCTTCGGGGGCCATCCAGATCTTATTATATCAAGAGTAACCATCCATGAAGGAGAGATCTTGGAACCCAACCATAGCATCAATCAAAAATCTTGTCCCTGGAAGGGGAAATTCATCCTTCGGATAGTGACGGTTGAGATCTGAGAAGTCGATGCGAACACTGATCTGTACATTCTTCTTCATGAATGGCGCAATGTTGGATAGACACTTGGGGGTACTGGACCTCCTTGACGAAGTTCTCTATGATGAGCTTGTCAATTTCTGCCTCGACCATGGCACGGTGAGAAGGGATCATCTTTCCGGAAGATTTCTTGAACCCACGATGATTTGCAGGAAGACCGAGGCATTGGATGGCTACCTGAGAATATAGTCCGAGAATCTCATCGTAACTCTATGAAAACAAGTCACAGTGCTGTTTTAGGAAGTACATGTACCATTGCTGCTCCTCGAGGGGCATGACGACACTGATCAATGTGGGTCTCAGATATGCCTCACTACCAAGGTTCACCTGTACCAGTTCATTGACCGTGGCAGAAACCCCTTCTTCAAAGGTGGGGGGGCATCCTTCAGATCCTCTTATTCACTTTCAGAGGAGGGATTCCCAGTGGGAGAAGCTTCCTCTGGGTCAGCAGATCCTGATGAGAGGTTGGTACCATCCTGGACAGTAGTTGATAGCATATCATGAGATTCACGTGCTGCAAAAATCATAGCAATGAAGGCAGTTGATCCGATCCCATTTGGTCTTCGGCCCATGGGGCCACACTTGTATAATATCAAAGTAGTAGTGGCGAGTCATCTTGAGGCGGTTTATTCTAGCCTGTAGGAACAGACACGTATTGCGTACTGCTGTTGCCATGGGGCGGAAATCCCGATATCGTACGGGGGTAGGAGGTTCCAGGATCACCTGAGCCTAGTTTGTGTGGGAGTACGAGGTGATTTTCTACCATCGCTTGGACTTGGAAATATGATTTCCTCTTGTACTAGAGACAACAAATCATTTCCCCATGTCGGGGGTTGTGGCCTCCAATCGATGGATTGGAAAGACGTAGGTGTCTTCCAGACCTGCCCAGGGGTCAGTTGTGACCATGGTGGGCTCAACCTCACATGCCAGAATCTGCTTATCCTTGCCCTTGTAATAGTCAGCATCAAGGTAATGGAATTAACAAGAGGTTAAAGGGGATTCATCAAATTGGAGTACGCCTACTCGAACATTTAGGGAGTATTTGAGGCAATGGTGATATGATGAGGGGACCGCCGCGTGCAGGTGGAGCCATGATCTCCCCATCAATGCATTGTACACGGTGTCCTAGGAGACAACCATAAACTTGGTATTGGAAACTTGTCCACCGAACTGGGTCTTCAAAAAGATCTTTCTGACTAGGTTCTGCTTTGTCCTATTGTATCCCTAGATTCTTAAATCATAGGGAGTTAGGTCATCCTCGGATAACCCCTACTTCCACAGCGTCTATGTTGGGATAAGGTTGATCACATAGCCAGTGTAAACAAGACAACGAAGAACCTACACACCGTTAAATTGACTGGTGATGTAAAGCGGGCAGATATTCCCTTGTATGGGAGAGCCTTCATCTTCTCTTGAGAACGAAATTATGGCCTAACATTCAGCATTATCAACTATTTCATCATGAAAGGCTTCTACAGCTTCTACCTCCATCACAAACTATACGGGGATTTTTAAAGCCTTAGTGAGGACCTCACATATATCAAACAATAGGAGAAGGGATTCAAGGATGGAAAGACCAGGTGGGATTCTGACAAGGTGCTTGAGGACATCATACTTCTGCGCCAGGCATGAAATTCTACTTACAAGAGGCCGCTCTGTGATAGGAGACATGGCGGGCCCTGCCGGCTGGACCGGTGGCTGGCTGGTGCTAGGCATATCCCACTGTTCATTGGTCGTAGCCCGAAGAGTCTCTGTTGGATTAGGACCGGATGAATGAGATTGGCCTGTATCCTGACGAGGATGGCCACGATATGGATGAGGTAGCTCTGCCTGATACAGTAGCACAAATGGTGGTGGAGGCGGTCATGATGACACAGGATGAAGAGGCTGCGAGTGCTGAGCTCTGTGCTGGGCCTTCTTTCTGGTCTTAGTGGAATGCACGACCTGGCTAAAGATTCCAACTAATGTGCCTCAATGACACATATGGCCACAGATCTACAAACGTTGGCGTCATCTGGGGACGTTGGGGAGGTTCTCTTGGTGCTCTCCCTCATTGGGAGTCATATAGGGATTTACCAACTCCACATTATTAACCAAAGCATACCCTTGACTGTCACTTGAAGATTCATCCACTACTAGGTGGATTTTGGGAGGGATCCCCATCTTAGAGGGAATGAAGTCGCTGAGATTTCGGGACGACGATGGCATTGGTGGGGCACATTGTTTTTTCGTGCGTCACCGATGCTTTCTCTTCTGGGAAGAGGCCAGATGAGATGATGATGCAGAAGTGGTGGCAGAAGCTTGTGAAGGCTCCGACTGATTCAGGAATGCCCGAATGATTCCATGGGAACAAGAAACTGTCGTGCGAGCTATCCAATCATCATACTTCTGGGACCCGCAGTTAGAAACCTGCTGCCACTCGTCTTCGATGTCTCTATTACTGTCTGGCCTTACAAAGATACCCTCCACTTGTTTCGGGGCCATTCCCAACCTAAATATGTTGTTTTCGACCTAATCATGAAGCTAGTCTTTGAACACATAACACTTCTTGATGGTGCACCCTCAAATCCGATGATAGGGGCAGTAGTTGGGGCGATCAGTGAGATTTCCCTCTTCCAAGCTTTTGCACTCAGGCAAGCTTACAATCCCCTGCTCTAAGGCGCTACGAAATTAACTGGGGACCTGATTCTCATTGAACGAGTAAGTTTGGTTTCTTCTTTCTGGAAATGGGTCCTTTGGAGCCTGGCCCTGAAGAAGAGCTAGAGGGGCCTGTCAAGGAGGCGGACCATAATTTTCCCGCCTGGGAAGTGGCGGCGCATTCCGCGAAGGCGCTTTCCGATTCTGAGGATGGTGCTGAGCCGGAGGCCGTGCCTGACGTAGAGGGCCTCTGTGAGGCTGTAGGGCTGGTGCTACTGGTATAAATTCTAGTTGCCTTGAGGATTCTATTTGGTCCACCGCGGTGGGCTCAGCTCTGGATGCTCTCCTAACTTGGATTACAAGGGGCAACGAACGTGCATGGATAGCCTATTGTAGGGCTTCCTCTAGGCACTGGGCCTTGTCAGAGAAGTCTCAGAATCCTCCATGGTAGTTCTGTGTGATCAGAGATGGAACCAGTTCCATCTTGACATTCCCTATGCACATCGCCATTAGTTTCTCCTGAGTCAGTGGCATGTCAAGGGAGTATGTTAGCCCCTTCCACCGGGTGATAAAGTCTGCGACTCGCTCATCAGGCCTATGATTGCACTTGAAGAGGTCTGTGATGCTGGTTTTATTGGTGGTAGAGTTGAACTGGTAGAGTAATTGTTTGAGAAGGTCCTCCCAGCTGGTCACGGATCTGACGGGAAGTTGGCTATACCAGACGAATGCTGTAATGACCCAAAGATTCATTAATGAAAATCCCTCTTGATCCAGTTAAATGTCTCTTTATGAAAAATGTTTTTATAAGATGTCAACTTCTTTGGTTTTATGTTAAGATTTGTGACCATTACTTTTATAGCCGTTGAACAGTGATCACATGAGTAGTATAAATATATGGCTTTAACGAACCCAATTTTAACCAGACAAAGGAAGCGATCGCCTCATCCAGTAGAATTGCCCCGTACAAAGCCCATTTGTCGGAGCTCGGAAAAGAGGTGGCCTCTTTGGGCTTTGCCCTTGACCAAGCCCAATCTGAGCTTCATTATGTCAAGCTCGAACGGGACCGTCTACGGGAAAAGTGGAAGTTCATAGAGATTACCACTCGAGCGATGTTATCCGAGCCGCCCCAAGAGTCTGTCACCATCGCACACCTTACCATTAGGTCTTATTTGTCTATTTTAAGGGGTTATGTAACAAATAAGTAGTACCATGATCATGTACATTATTTTTTATATAATAATGAATATAATTTCTAGTCATTTTTGATACATTGTAAATAGTTTTTAATGTACAAATGGTGTTTTTGGTTATTATTTAATTAAGAATTATATTTTATTAAATTAAGGGATTTTTGAATTAAATAATATTTTAATAAAATATTATTATTAATATTAAATTAATTTTTATTAAATATAAATGATCTTATAATTTTATGAATGCAATTATAATTTTGATTAAGGTTTGAAATCCATTTCTGTCAAAACCTGTGAGTTTTTGATAAATGTCAGTTTTTATTTTAAAAGTGAAAATTCACATATTTATAAAATTATTTTGATAAAATATATATAATTTTTGGAATCAGGACGTCGAAATTATCCAACGGTGAATTTTTCATAATTTTCTGAGACAGTCAGATTTTTGGGTAAAAATTAAATACCATTTAAATATATAATGTGTTTTATGACATCATAATGACCCAATAGTGATGTAATAAAATACCATAATCCTTATGTTTGGAAAATATGTGTTTTATAATCAATATAATGAGTTTTTGGGTTTGTTTGACTTACTTTTCAAAGCATTAATGGAGCCCTCAAGACTTATTCAATACTTTGCCTTTTTAAATTAATTTCCATGGGAGTGTGACTCACCTTTACATAAGCAACCCTAATTTTTTAATAAGTTCGGACCTTGGCCATGTAAAATATTTTTTTTCCTCTTTCCTTTTCCAGAAACCATGGGCAAATACCATGGTATGGTTTGTGGTTTGGATTATTTTAATATAAGGGGTCCCAAACCTAAATAATAAAGAATTCTATCACCTTTCCTATATAAACCCACCCAAGCTCCCACTTCCTCCTCACTCAAAGACCTTGGAGTTCATCCAACCTCTTCCCTACTCTCTCTAGAATCCTCTCAAGGTGCCCCAAGCTCCCAAGAAGCCTCTCACAAGCCTCTCTCTATCCTTTGGAAGCACACTTCCAAGTAAGGGTTTTTTCTTCCTTTCTCATTTTTGTCAATTTTCTTTAAGTTGTTTTGCCCTTTTAATTTCAATTATGAATGTTGGGGTATGGTTTCGCACCTCCCACAAACTTCCCTTTTATTGTTTGAATGATGGTAGAACCCTTTGTCTCTCATTAAAATCCTCCCATGTACACCCGTTACTATGCCGAAATTCCGAAAGGAACTTCTCTCTCTTCTTTTACATTCAAGCAATACTTTTGTATCATGAATCTAAATTCCTTTTCAATTGTTGGGACATGTATCTATATGACCTCCCTACTGTACATTACATGTAAATATGATGAGGAACCCCTTTCTCTCTCATCAACCTTTTTTATGAATTCTTATGTCACGCCATTATGCTGCCGAAATCACACTGATTTTCTAAGCCAATGTCATTGTGTAGTGAATACCATGCACATTTCCCCATCAAGGATATTCACCTTTATGCACATTTAATTATTGATTGTAAAGTTTCATGTATGAATTTCACATTCATTTATCATGGAATAAATGATAATGTTTTATGAATCCATGTTTTATGATCCATGTGGCACACTTATGCATGAAATGAAATGTTTAAGAAGGGTGCGCCCTTATAGCGCTCCAATGCATTGGGTAAAGTATAGTATCATGATACGTCATGTGCAATGAGTGTTGAATCATGCTAATTCAAGTGAAACGAGGGATTACTTATGCTTCAAGTGCAATGAGGGTTTACTCATGCTCCATGTGTAATGAGCCATGGCTCATGCTAATTCAATGTTAAGTGTTGTTGCCACATTTCCATGTTATGATTATCATGATTTATCAGGCCTTTATGTTCATGTTACTCTTATGCTCTATTTATGTTCCTATTGCCTAAAATTTATTGTACTCCTCATGTTATTCATTGTGAACTCCCTTACTGGGCTTTATAGCTCACCCTTTTCTTATGCATGTCCTCAGGTTATCCCATGCAATGCTAAGTATGAAGGAATGTAGTGGTCATGTAAAGGAAGTTTTCAATAAAGATATTGTATTTCAAGTTTAATGTTTTTATGTAATGATCCTAAGCCCCAAAGACACTAAACCTCTCGATCTTCTTTGTTGTATCAAGTGAAGTTTTATGTAATAAAGCATGTTTAAATTGTAATAAAAAGCAGGGTTGTCATAGTTGGTATCAAAGGATAGGTTTAGTTATTTTTGGTATTAGGAAACCCTAGTAAATCCTTAGATACAAGACTAAGTATAATAAAAACATACCTAAGTTTTGGTAAATACTAATTAAGTGGTTTATCAAACAAATACATCCTTTTCTGGATACGAGCAGGTAGAGGCGGCTCTGGCACAGATGTATCCTAGGGGTAAAACCCGAAAACACCGCGTTGAGCTAGACTCGAACGGGAAATGGTGCACGACAACGGGCCTTGCTGCACTCTTGGTTACGACACTCCCAGGGGATATGTTTTGATAAATTCACAATCTTAGTATGAACCCTTATTAAGGGAAAAATGCCCCTAAGAATATATGTTAGAAGGTAGATCATGAAAAACTTGGATTGAATCCTATAGACTCATGAGTTAAAGAGATTAAAGTTTATTTATAAGTCATCAAGTTTTGTCTTTGGATTACCCTTTATGTCTTACCCCTAACTTTCCTTTTATTCCAGCCAATGGCCGGTCATAGGAGGACTCGGGCTAACAACCATTGTGAAGATTAGTGTGATGATTGTACTAATGAGATTCCCAATACAATGGGAGCGGGAATCGCGAACTTAGTCACGCTTCTCTCTCAGCTAACTCATGTTTTGAATAGAAACACTGGTCAAGAGGAACGTTCAACCCCCCCCCCCTAAGAAAGAACAAGTCACTATCGAGAGCTTCATGAGACAAAGGCCTCCTACTTTTAGTGGATCATCTGATCCCATGATCGCTGAGAAATGGATCAACTCCATTGAAAAGATCTTCTCTATCCTTCAATGTTCTAAACAAGAGAAGGTTCTCCTGGCGGTTTATTGTATGGAGGGTGAAGCTGATCAATGGTGGATGTTGATCAAAAATACGAAGCCTGAGGAGGAGATCGATGCTTTGGAATGGAAGGAATTCCGGAAGATGTTTTTCGATAAATATTTTCCGTGCACCCTCCGTCTTAAGATGGAAAGGGACTTCCTTTCCCTCAAGTAGAGAGATGAAGAATCTGTGGGAGCGTACGAGGAAAACTTCACAAGGCTTGCATGATATGGTTTCGACTTTGTCGTTACCCCCGAATGCAAGGTTGACCGCATCTTTGGTGGGCTGAATCCTAGCTTGCGGAAAGCAATAGCGATCCGTGACTTCGACAGCTATGAGGAAATTGTTCGATGTGCCCTCAAGGATGAAATGGAGATCGGAGAATCACATGGGTATCATGGGGACAAGAAGCGTAAGGTGTAATTCAATGTTGGTGGTCCGATGGATAAATCCAACGGCGCTAAGAAGTTCCAGCACCCCACTTTCCAGAAGTGCGGAAAGAAGTACCTTGGAAAATACCTTAATGGGACGAGAAAATGTTTTAGGTGTGGAAGAGAAGGGCACCTAGCTATTAACTGTCAGAAAGAAGGACTCGTGGCTGCGATAGAGGAGAGGAACACTCCGTTCGAACCTCAACGCTTTGTTCAATGCTACAAATGCAAAGAACCAGGTCATTTTACAAATCAGTGCCCTAATCAAAGGGTTATCGGAGGCAACCAACAACCTCCAAGACAGCAAGGAAGAGCTTTTTCCATCACTTCTACCGAAGTGAACCCCAACAATGAAGTGGTGATAGGTACTCTAGTTGTTCATTCAAGAATAGCGAACGTACTTTTTGATTCAGGTTCTACGCATTCTTTTATATCTCGAAAGTTTAGTAGAACAATCCCAGCACCACCAAAAAACCTGGAAGTAAAGATGTCGGTGAGTATGGAAAATGGGGAAATCATTGCATCCCATGAATATAAGTCCTCCCCTGTTATAATCTGTGGATTGAATTTCCTGGAGAACCTCGTCATACTCACTTTGGTGTAATTTGATGCAATTCTTGGCATAGATTGGCTTTCCTTATATAGAGCCAACATAAATTGTCGGGAGAGGGAAATCACACTCCACATGGAGAATCGACCCCCGATTCTTTACAAGTGTCAGGAGGAAGATGAATCTCCTTTAGCTCCATCATCTCAAGAATGGATATTACTGCCTTATGAGCACACATATCTGGATCAGATGATTGAGTCCAAGGAAGAAACCACCCTTGAATAAATTCCTATTGTGAGGGAATTCGCTGAAGTGTTTCCCGAGGAACTTCCTGGTCTTCCTCCAAGAAGAGATGTTGAGTTCTCAATTGAACTTATACCTGGGGCGCTACCAATATCCAAGATTCCATATAGAATGGCTGTTGTTAAGCTTGAAGATCTGAAGAAACAACTACATGGGAATCTGGATAAAGAGTTTATACGCCCTAGTGCTTCACCATGGGGTGCACCAGTCCTCTTCGTCAAGAAGAAGGATGGGTCAATGCGGCTTTGCATCGATTATCGTGAACTTAACAAAATCACGATAAAGAACAAGTATCCTCTCCCAAGAATCGATGACTTGTTTGATCAGCTGCGTGGAGAAAAATACTTCTCCAAGGTGGACTTGCGGTCGGGATATTATCAAGTAAGGGTGAAGAAGGAAGATATACCCAAGACTGCTTTTCGTACAAGGTATGGGCACTATGAATTCATAGTAATGCCTTTCGGACTCACCAATGCTCCAGAAATATTAATGGACTTGATGAATAGAGTCTTTAGAGATTACCTTGAAAAAATTTTGGTAGTCTTTATAGATGATATTCTAATATACTCCAAAACCAAGGAGGAGCATGAGGAGCATTTAAAAACTGTACTAGAGACTTTGCGCAAGGAGAATCTCTATGCAAAGTACAGAAAGTGTGAGTTTTGGTTGAAGGAAGTCTCATTCTTGGGCCATATCATCACAAGCAATGGGATATCTGTGGACCCCTCCAAAACAGATGCAATTGGGGGATGGCCGAGGCCAACATCGGTAACTGATATCCGCAGCTTCTTGGGGTTAGCTGGATATTATCGACGATTTGTGAGAAATTTCTCACGATTGTCCAACCCTCTTACCAAGCTAACTTGAAAGGGAGTAAAGTTTTCTTGGAGTGATGAATGAGAAGAAAGCTTCAAGGAGTTGAAAAGGAGGCTTATCACTGCACCCGTGCTCACTTTACCCACAAGTGGGGAGCTCTTTGTGGTATTCAGTGATTCTTAGAAGAAGGGATTAGGATGTGCGCTGATGCAGAATGATAAAGTGAAATCCTATGCCTCAAGGCAGTTGAAAATCCATGAGAGAAACTATCCAACACATGATCTGGAGTTGGCGGCGGTGATCTTTGCCTTGAAAATCTGGCGGCATTATCTCTATGGAGAGAAATGTGAGATATATACTGACCACAAGAGCCTTAAATATATATTCACATAGAAAGAGCTTAATATGCACCAGAGAAGATGGATAGATCTCATCAAGGATTATCATTGTTCAATACATTATCACCCTGGGAAAGCGAACAAGGTGGCCGATGCCCTAAGTAGAAAGGATCCAACTATTCTATCAAGGATGAGAATTGAGAAGGATCCAATCTTCTTAGTCTTGATGAAGATGGATGTGGGAATCATAAAGAAGGGAACATCATCAATCCTTTCACAAATGATTGCTCAACCATCTCTTTTGGAAAGCTTAAAGGATTCTCAAAAGGATGATGCGGGAATTCAAGAAAAAGTGGAAGCTATCAAAAAGGGAAAATCCTCAGAGTTTAATGTTAATGAAGAAGGAATTGTGCGGTTTGGGAAAAGACTATGTGTTCCATCAAGTCCGGGGATGAAGAAGGAACTTTTGGATGATGCACATAGTTCAAATTTCTCTGTTCACCCAGGGAGCACAAAGATGTATCGAGATCTCCAAGAAAACTTTTAGTGGGATAATATGAAGAAGGAGAACGCTGAATATACATCAAAGTGCCTGGTGTGTCAGCAAGTGAAGGCAGAGAGGCAGAAGTCTAAGGGGATGATGCAACCATTTCCCATACCAGAATGGAAATGGGAGAACATCACCATGGACTTTGTCACCAGACTTCCCAGGACATCCAAAGGCAACAATGAAATCTGGGTTGTTGTGGATCATCTTACAAAGACTGCACACTTCATTGCTATTCGAGAGGATTTCTCTTTGGATCAACTGGAATGGATATATATCAGGGAAGTGGTACAGTTGTATGGAGTACCACTATCTATTGTTTCTGACCAAGATCCAAGACTCACCTCTAAGTTTTGGAAGAGTCTTCAACATGCTCTGAATACTGAACTGAACTTCAGTACGACCTATCATCCTCAAACTGATGGCCAATCCGAGCGGACTATCCAAACACTTGAGGATATGTCGAGAGCATGCTCAATATACTTTAAAGGAGGATGGGGTCAATATCTTCCTCTGGTTGAGTTCTCTTATAATAATAGTTTCCACTCGAGCATCCAAATGGCACCATACGAATCCCTGTATGGGAAAAGGTGCAGAACACCGACATGTTGGGATGATGTCGGTGAACGTAAGCTGCTTGGACCAGAAATGATCGAAGAAATGGTGGAGAAGGTGAAAACCATTCAGCAATATATCAAGGCAGCCCAAAGTCGACAGAAGAGTTATGCAGATAATCGTCAATGAAACCTTGAGTTTAAAGTTGGAGACATGGTGTTTTTACGCATATCTCCGTGGAAGAAGGTCATGAGGTTTGGAAAGAAAGGGAAGTTAAGTCCAAGGTACTTCGGCCCCTTCGAGATTCTTGATCGTGTTGGGGTTGTGGCCTATCGACTATCACTTCCACCTACTATGGCCAAGGTGCATGATGTCTTTCATGTATCACTCTTAAGGAAGTACATACTGGACCCTTCACATGTACTCTCTTCCGGGGTGGTACAATTGGAAGATGATCTTTCTTATGAGGAGCAACCAGTGAAGATCTTAGATCGTAGATAAAAAGTTCTACAAAATAAGACAATGCCCCTCATCAAGGTGTTGTGGAGAAACCACAAGTTTGAAGAAGCAACTTGGGAGTCGGAGGATATGATGAAGCTGAGTTACCCACATTTGTTTTAGTGTGGTAAAAGGAAAATTTTGAGGGTGAAATTTCTTAAGGGGGGAATATTGTAACGACCCAAAGATTCATTAATGAAAATACATTTTGATCTAGTTAAATGTCTCTTAATGAAAAATGTTTTTATAAGATGTCAACTTCTTTGGTTTTATGTTAAGATTTGTGACCGTTACTTTTATAACCATTGAATAGTGATCACATGAGTAGTATAATTATATGGCTTTAACGAACCCAATTTTACTCAGACAAAGGAAGCGATGGCCTCATCCAGTAGAATTTCCCCGTACGAAGCCCATTTTTCGGAGCTTGGAAAAGAGGTGGTGTCTTTGGGCTTTGCCCTTGACCAAGACCAAGCTGAGCTTCATTATGTCAAGCTTGAACGGGACCGTCTATGGGAAAAGTGGAAGTTGATAGAGATTACCACTCGAACGATGTTATCCGAGCCGCCCCAAGAGTCTGTCACCATCGCACACCTTACCCTTAGGTCTTATGCGGCTATTTTAAGGGGTTATGTAACAAATAAGTAGTACCATGTTCATGTACATTATTTTTGTATATAATAATGAATATAATTTCTAGTCATTTTTGATACATTGTAAATAGTTTTTAAAGTACAAATGGTGTTTTTGGTTATTATTTAATTAAGAATTATATTTTATTAAATTAAGGTATTTTTGAATTAAATAATATTTTAATAAAATATTATTATTAATTTTAAATTAAGTTTTATCAAATATAAATGATCTTATAATTTTATGAATGCAATTAAAATTTTGATTAAGGTTTGAAAGCCATTTCTGTCAAAACCCGTGAGTTTTTGATAAATGTCGGTTTTTATTTTAAAAGTGAAAATTCACATATTTAAAAAATTATTTAGATAAAATAAATATTATTTTTGGGATCAGGAAATCGAAATTATCCAACGGTGAATTTTTCATAATTTTCTGAGACAGTCAGATTTTTGGGTAAAAATTAAATACCATTTAAATATATAATGTGTTTTATGACATCATAATGACCCAATGGTGATGTAATAAAATACCATAATCTTTATGTTCGGCTAATATGTGTTTTATAATTAAAATAATGAGGTTTTGGGTTTGTTTGACTTACTTTTCAAAGCATTAATGGAGCCCTCAAGACTTATTCGACACTTTGACTTTTTAAATTAATTTCCATGGGAGTGTGACTCACCTCCACATAAGAAACCCTAATTTTTTAATAAGTTCGGACCTTGTCCTTGTAAAATATTTTTTTCCTCTTTCCTTTTCTAGAAACCATGGGCAAATACCATGGGATGGTTTGTGGTTTGGATTATTTTAATATAAGGGGTCCCAAACCTAAATAATAAAGAACTCTCTCACCTTTCCTATATAAACCCACCCAAGCTCCCACTTCCTCCTCACTGAAAGCCCTTGGAGTTCGTCCAACCTCTTCCCTACTCTCTCTAGAATCGTCTCAAGGTCCCCCAAGATCCCAAGAAGCCTCTCACAAGCCTCTCTCTAGCCTTTGGAAGCACACTTCCAACTAAGGGTTTTTTCTTCCTTTCTCATTTTTGTCAATTTTCTTTAAGTTGTTTTTCCCTTTTAATTTCAATTATGAATGTTGGGGTATGGTTTTTCACCTCCCACATGCTGCCCTTTTATTGTTTGAATGATGGGAGAACCCTTTCTCTCTCATTAAAAGCCTCCCATGTACACCCGTTACTATGCCGAAATTCCGAAAGGAACTTCTCTCTCTTCTTTTACATTCAAGCAATAATTTTGTATCATGAATATAAATTCCTTTTCAATTATTGGGACATGTATCTATATGACCTCATTACTGTCCATTACATGTAAATATAATGAGGAACCCCTTTCTCTCTCATCAAACTTTTTTTATGAATTCTTATGTCATGTCGTTATGCTGCCGAAATCACACCGATTTTCTAAGCCAATGTCATTGTGTAGTGAATACCTTGCCCATTTCTCCATCAAGGGTATTAACCTTTATTCACATTTACTTATTGATTGTAAAGTTTCATGTATAAATTCCACATTCCTTTATCATGGAATAAATGATTATGTTTTATGAATCCATGTTTTATGATCCATGTTGCACACTAATGCATGAAATGAAATGTTTAAGAAGGGTGCGCCCTTATAGAGCTCCAATGCATTGGGTAAAGTATAGTATCATGATACGTCATGTGCAATGAGTGTTTACTCATGCTAATTCAAGTGCAACGAGGGTTTACTCGTGATTCAAGTGCAATGAGGGTTTACTCATGCTCCATGTGCAATGAGCCTTAGCTCATGCTAATTCAATGTTAAGTGTTGTTTCCACATTTCCATGTTATGATTATCATGCTTTATCATGCCTTTATGTTCATGTTACTCTTATGCTCTATTGATATTCCTATTGCCTAAAATGTATTATACTCCTCATGTTATTCATTGTGTACTCCCTTACTGAGCTTTATAGCTCACCCTTTTCTTATACATGTCCTCAGGTTATCCCATGAAATGCTAAGTACGAAGGAATGCAGTGGTCATGTAAAGGTAGTTTTCAATAAAGATGTTGTATTTCAAGTTTAAATTTTTATTTAATGATCCTAAGCCCCAAAGACACTAAACCTCTTGATCTTCTTTGTTGTATCAAGTGAAGTTTTATGTAATAAAGCATTTTTAAGTAGTAATAAAAAGCAGGGTTGTCATAAATGTCGACACCTCCAATGTCTGAAAAAACAGCAGAGCTTGGTAGCCTCCTGCTGCACTGAAGTGCAAAACATGGTCCCACACCTTGAGTTGAAGTGGGCCAGGTGCTGTGGAGGGTCCCCGGTCTTGTTAAAGGTGGATAATGTGGGATTCCTGAAGCCCGGGGGTGCCGACATATCATCCACCCACGATGGATATGGCTTTCCATTTGGTGGGATTGCCACCGGTCGCGTTTCCAACTCCTTAAGGTGGGCAATGAGTGCCGCCATACAATCATCTAGGCGGGGGTCTCTGTCTTGACAAGGATACCTAACCACAAGTGTGTTTCTAGGTTCTTCAACATGGTAGATAGGATCAACGGCTCGTGGAGCGGCTGTTGGAGTGGCCTGCGGGGCATCTGGGGGAACCCGAGCTGAATTCCTTGGATTTCCATGCCATTCGTGAGGGTTTGGTGAGACATACCACACCCTATTTCTGTGAGCTCCACCTTTAGCCCTGTACACATGAGAGGCATGATCAGGGTTGCATGGTGGCAGATCGCCAATGGGAAGTTGTTCCCGCCCATGTTGTACGGGCCTAGGATTTCCGTTGTCGGGCCGTCGCTCTACGGCGCGTCCAGCCAGGAGTTCGTCAACCAACCTCTTTTGCTCAGAAAATTGTTGGCACAATGTGGCCTTCTCGGGGTCCTCTTCTATCTTCTGTACTGAAGCAGACGGGTCATAGTGCTTGACAGCTCTGACGTGCTCTTTTCCCTTACTGGCATTCCTGCCAAGTACTAACACCTTAGTGGGTGCAGGGAGACCTAGAAGGTTCCTATGCTAGCACGTAACCCTACCTGATGGTTCCAATAGTGGTGGAACACCCTTTGGGGGTATGTCTTCATCGAGAATCTATATCTCATACTCCTCATCCACTAGGTCATCCATATTTACCGTGACCCTTCCTGGGGGTATGTCCTCAATATCACACAACAAGTCAGGCTTCCCCCAGATAAAACTAAAGAGTAGGGCAGCATACTGCCCCCATCCACAGATTTTCATGTGATGGGCAGCCTACATAATAATTTTCTGGAGTACCTTGATACTCTGAATTCATTTCTGCTGGAGAGCCTAACGGAGACCTGGTGACTCGAGGCGATGGGCCACAGGGAGTGCGACCAGATTGACTAGACGACACTGCTTGCTGATGTCTTCGAAATGCGTTACGCTCTGTGGATAAACCACACACTGATGAAGGAGAATGAAATGTGTCACCTATAAGGTGTAGTGGAAACAACAACTTCCTTTCGGGTGAGGGACTCCGGTATGCAGAAATTTTGTGCTCCCACGAGCGAGAACTTCTCGGGGAAGTGGTCTGCTGCAAGGATGCTCCAGAATCTTCTTGGCTCGGATTTAGGGTCTAGTCCTTGATTTACTCTCTCAAATACTAGGGGTGGCTGAGGAACTAACAGCGGTACTGAGGTAGACCGTTGGGAAGACAGGTCCGGAAGTGGAGAATATTACAAACAAGATGACCTGCCACCAATTCAAGGGCTATCCTCCGAAGAGTGTAGCGACCTGGCCACTATGTCACGATAAGAAGGGCTGACGGCCGCCATTACTGGATCAGGGGCCAGGGCTTCTAGTGATAGGTCTCAATGCTGATCGCCTACCACTAGTCCCCAGAATAGCTCTTAGTGATCTCTTGTGGAGGTAGAAAGCACTTCTGATGATGATGGTGGTGATTGCACGACCGTTACCTACGGGGTCACCAGATTTTAATCCTCCCTGATAAACCTATGAAGGGAGGTGGGGATCCTGTGGACCTCACATTCTAGGAGCAGCAGGCTGATGAACCTCGTTCCTGCCCTGGCCCTTGACTCGGATGAGTGAGGGTAGGGTTCCAGAGCTGAGTCGCACTCTGATTCATAGTCTGAGAAGTGGACTGGTTTGATATCTGTCCAGGACTTCCCAAGATTCTTCTTGTGGCAGTGAAGACCTACCTTCCTTCCCCTGGTGGCTCATCGGGACATGGCCGATTTCTGACATGGGGTCCTTCGGCCACACTGGTGCTGGGGCGGAGAGGGTTCCCACTTGATAAATCTAGGGTGTGAGGTGAACCGGGACAAATGTCTATGGGGACATGGGGAGGACCTCCATGAATAGTTCTAGGGCGAGCAAAACCTCCACTGGAACCAGAAAAAGCATGGGGAGGACCTCCATGCTTGGTGCTGGTGGAGCGAGGCTGGTCTTCACCCCACTGGTTGCTAAGGCGAGTAGGACCTTTGCAAGCTATGGAGAGGACATAGAGAGGATCCCCACGTTGGAGAGAGACCAGATGGGAAATGTACCTGCACCAGCAGTCGGGAACAGGAGGAACGACTCCATATCCAGTGTAATGGGCATGATAGAGGCTTTCATGCCGAGCATCATTTCCACAGGGCAGACCTTCATTCGGATTGGGGGTATCATAGGGCAGACCTCCATGTCGAGCCTTGAAGCGGGAAGACCCATACTCTCTTTGGTGGTGGTACGTGGAGGACCTCCGAACAGGGTGGCATCGCTGTGGGTTGGTTTGCGACGACCACTGCTCATGCCTACGACCAGAACAGTCGACCCAGCCTTCCTGTTGGGTGGTTGGGGCCTCAATCCCAGTTGGGCGTATATGCGCCCCTGCTCAGTGTATGCAGGGACTTGACGTTATGTGTCGGTGTTATCTCGGACCATAGTAGCTGTCGACGTTGACGCCCCATGGCGGGCATCCTCCTCAGTTCATGCCCGACGCTGGGATCGGGTCAGAAAAGCCATGGCTGGTGGTGCAGGTGCATATCTTACCTACTCCTCCTCCGGCAAGACTGGGCGGTGGTGCTGACGCGGCTGGGTGGAAGCCCTTACTAGGAGCCCCTGGATTGGGACTCTGACCGGGATAGGCCGGACGTCGCCTACCTCCTCAGCGTAAGGCAGAGAGTCATCAAAGCGCTTCAGGGACAGGCTCCCGAAGTGGTTGTATGTTGGGGTGGAGAGAAATGGCTCCCTACACGGCCCTCGAGGGAAGCATTGACGGTGATGCGCAGACACCTCCAGATCCAAGTGGGCCATATCTCGGGTTGGGATTATACCCTCCTCCTCGTAATAACGCACGAGGTCATTAATTACACTTCGTTGGATAACTTCTGATGGGGAGATGGGGCGTGGGCTCCCCACGGTTATGGACGCAGAGGCCGTCACGGAAGCGGTGAAGCCATGCAGAGTGGTTGTGCTGGTGTTTCCCCTGTCCCTACATAGACGGGGAGGCAGTGATCGCATTCCTGACGCAGTAACCTAATTCATGAGAAGCAGGGAGATGAACTCATCAGTGCTAAAAGAATAAGGAACCTACGAACAATGCCCTAGAGCCATCCCGTCTTCCGTGATCGGTAAGAGGGATCCACGCTGACAACGTCATAGAATGGGATGTCCAACGTTCTACTACCCCAACTTCTGGTGAGTTTCAGGCCAGGCCCGCTACTTGCTTGGCGGGACCCTACACCAAACAACTAGATCCGGTGACACGTCAATCTATTGATTCCCCAAGCACTACTAATATCCATATTGAGGAGAATAATTTCTTGTTGGGTTCACCATTTCTGTTTCTGACACTTTCACTGGGGCGCACGCGTCCATCTCATTTGGTGGATGAGGGATGCAGTTTTGGTTGCCCCGCATTCCCATTTTCCAAAGGTGGGTGACATCCGCTCCTTATTCAGGAACATCTGCTCCTTGATCGAAATGGGATGATGGGATGTCAGTTATTCCTTCCATGTATTCCTCCTCAGAACTCGTCACCTAGTCCGGGTCTCCCCCATAGATTTAATACGTTGTTCGTGAAACTCTTCCTAGTTCCATATCTTCAAGGACACTAGTTAATTACGCTGCATCTGTCGGGAAATTCCATGGGGTATGGTCACGACAGCAACCTTTGGTTAGGGGATTAGTCACGTGGGGCATCACTGGCATGTCTAGACACTAGGGGATTGGCGTGTCAGTCTTATGTCCCTTATTATAGGGATTATCAAGGGTGCGGAAGGCCGAGGCATCTCTCATTGAACACCGGGAATCATATTCCATGGGAATATTTCTGAGGTAATCCTCAGCTTCCCATATTTAACACGGGGTATGCCGCAAGTTTAATGTCCGAAGAAGACAGATCGGGATGATCAGAACACTGATAAGAGTAGATCAGATGGAAGAACCCCTTGGAGGGAACACCGATGTTGGGGCCATCATGTGGGTGGCTTCTTGAATGTTGTTAATGGGAATGAGGAATGGGGTGGCATGATCCCACTGGGATGTGGCAGCCCAGGTGAGAATCAGGATGGTTGATGGAAGGTTCTGTGAATTGGATGGAGAATGGGATGGAACCATCATGGGGATGACAAAGGTTTTGGGCTTGAGCCTCGAAAAGACTTCCTACGTATCCCAATGGTAGGGAATGAAGTCCACGTAGTTCATCTAATGATATCTTGCCACCGATTGGGGGTTTCAATGACTTACCGCTGGATTGGGTCACAAGGCGTTACCACTGGATGGGGGTCACAACGGCTTACTGCTGGATTGAGTTGCAAAGGCTTACCACTGGATGGGGGTCACAATGGCTTACCACCAGATGGGGTGACAATGACCTACCACTGAAAGAGGGCCACAGTTTAACGACATGAAGGACGGGGGTGAACCGAAGTGAAGGGGGTCAGAACTGCTGGATGTTGGGCTTGAACCTCATGGAGGCTTCCTACGTACCTTGCCTTGTAAATGATCAAAGAACTCGTAGTTCGGGATGGAAATGGGCTCGGTTCACCGACATGGGTTAGTTAGGACCAATGGTTGTGTGGATTGAACCTCATTGAATATTACCATGTACCTTTCCTTGGAAAAGATCAAAGTCCACGTAGTTCAGATGGGTGTGGGGAATACACTCTATGCTGCCTGGTGTTTTGGTGAACCGATGTGAAGATGGTTGGAATGACCGGGTGTTAGGATTGAACCTTAGAAAGGCTTCCTATGTATCTTGACTTGGCAAGGATCAAAGACCTCGTAGTTTAGGTGTTGACATTTTGGGCTTACGCTCTGAGGCGGACCAAAAATGGGGGGGGGGTCAGTGAACCAACGTGAAGGAGGACCTGGGGTCCAACGGTTGTTGGGCTTGAACCTCGTAGAGTATTCCTACATACCCTGTCTTAGCAAGGATCAAAGACCTTGTAGTTCAGGTTGGGTGTGGGGATTACACTCTAGGATGCTCGGTGTTGGGCTTGAACCTTATAGAGGCTTCCTATGTACCTTACCTCAGTAAGGATCAAAGTCCTCATAGTTTGGAATACGGTGTGGGGCTTATACTATAGGCCACCTAGGGTGTTGGTAAACTAATGTGAAGATGGTCGAAACGACTAAGTGTTGGGCTTGAACCTCAGTGAGGCTTTCTACGTACCCTGCCTTGGCAAGGATCAAAGTAATCGTAGTTCAGGTGGTAAGGGGAAGATGTCAGGGTCACTGATCACTCTAAGACCACGTCATTCATGCTCGGTGTTAGAAGTAAGAGATAGC
This sequence comes from Viscum album, assembly GCA_963277665.1. Taxonomy (NCBI): domain Eukaryota; kingdom Viridiplantae; phylum Streptophyta; class Magnoliopsida; order Santalales; family Viscaceae; genus Viscum; species Viscum album. Next base: position 283,808,037 of record OY728119.1, on the reverse strand, counting down.
AGAGACACGATGATCACGTCACGGAAGATGTGTCTATGGGAAGTGGAGTGAGGCTTACACGTAGTTAGTGACCCAAAGAGGAAACAGGGGATTACACCTGGTCAGTAGCCCGAGGTGATGGAGATTGGGATTTACTCTAGGATGGAGGCCCGAATGGTGATAAAGCCCAGTGGGAGAGGGATTTGCCACCTAGGAAGAGAGGAGGAGCAGGGTTGCTACCTCCTACAAGAAAATCTAGGGTATTACACCAGGGTGGTTTCCCTTTCCCCACAGACAAATGACACCCCCATAGAGAAAATATCATCCACCGTGGAGACTAGGGGGCGTGGAAAATGTCCAAGGTGAGAGTACCCCGCCTTTGAGGCACGCGGTGAGGTCACAGTTTAACATCATGTGTTGAGGATGATAGTGTTTGGAAGTTTAACACCCTACAGCTCAGATGAGGTAGGTTTTCTCTGCAACCCTAGTACATACATAACCGGTACCCTCTGCTCTTTGGTGTAGAGAGGGGACAGGAAAATCCATGGTGAGGGGGTGTCATGGAGAGAACCATCGAGGGGCCCATGTTAGCATGGCTATGTGAAGAAGCAATATCCATTAGCGTGCCTATGCGAAGAAGCATGAGCCGAAGCAACACAACAGGCAGTATTGTAGAAGGGACTTTGAAGTCACATCGTGAAAACCTGGAGGGTCGCACGGTAAAAGGAATTTCCATGTAGAGGGATTCATGGGTAGGGGACTTGTGAAGCTCTATTTCTCGGTGTGGAAAAGGTCACTTGTGAAGGGATGTGCTTCATGAAGTGGAGTTATTTAGCCTAAAAATGTGGCATAGGTGCATATGGGAGGTGCTTTGCGATGTGGAAAGGCATTCGTGGAGCACTGCCTCGTGGAGCAAAGGTGCCTCACAAAGCAAGATGTTGTGAAGAAATGTGCTTTGCATAGTATAGTGAACCTGACCTAGCATGTGGATCATGTGTACATGAATGGTGTTTCACGAAGCATAAACTCTCAGCAATGACCCAGGTCCCCTTGGGGATCCCCTTCCTTCACGAAAGCCCTTAGGCTTCAGTAATAGAATCCCTCTCAGAAGAGGGGATCAAAATGAGAAAAAGGGGAGGCACTTCGCGGAGCAGAAGTACCTCACACAACTCATGGTTCGCGGAGCAGAAAGATGTTTTGTGATTTTGGAGCATGGATGTAAAATGGTTGGATTGTCCATATTTTGGGCTCAGGGGTAGCTTGATATTTATAGGCAAGAGGCACTGCGAATTAGAGCTTACACGTCGTGAAGAGGGACTTGGTTGCTTCGTGGCGGGCTCGTGAATGTCAACTGCGTTTGCAGAACATCCCGCCTCCTTGCTTCGTGGCATACTCTCTAACGTCAACAGCGTTCGCGGAGCGTCCCACCTCCTTGCTTCACGGTGGGCTTGAGAATGTCAACTATATTCACGGAACATCTTGTATCCTTGCTTTATAGTGGGTGGGTGAACGTCAACTGTGTTCACGGAGCGTCCCGACTCATTGCCTCGCGGCGGGCTCACGAATGTCAACTGCGTTCGTGGAGCGTCCCACCTCTTTGCTTCGCGACGACCGCGGTGCTGGGGGAACTCCGAGAAATAGCTTCATGAGGCAATCAACGATGCCTTATTTTTGGCTTCTTCTCTGTCCTGAATTTTGGTGCCAACAGTTATACACATTCATTTATATCCTATAAGTTTCCTAGAACTATTGAATCACAACCTCGATAGCTTGAAGTAGAGATACCCATAAAAACACCTACTAGTGTGATCAATATAACCCAAATGTTGGAATCTTTTCCTCTTGGAATATGTGGGAAGATTCTTACAGTGAATATCATAATACATCCCTTTGTGGAATTCAATAATCTACTAGGCATGTATTGTTTCTTATTATATAGATCACACATAAACTATTAGGAAAGGAACATATATTTTTATATTCTAAACCATCCCCATGATCCTGTAAAAAGGTAAGGAAGATCATGAATAACCTTTGAAGAATCCCTCAATTCTGTTTGTGATAATACCCTATAGATAAACATTCATTTCACAATGTTTGAGGCAAAGGAAAGAATCAACCTTATTAAAATTCCCATTTTTAGAGAATTCACTGATGTATTTACCAATGAGTTTCCTAGACTTCCACCAGATCATGAGGAAAATTTCTCAATAGATCTTATACATGGATCGACACATATATCTAAATTCCCATATATGATGGTCCCTATTAGACTGGAGGATTAAAAGAAGCTATTACAAGGGAATTTGGAAAATGGGTTTATCCACCTTAATGCATCACCCTGGGGTTCACAAATACTCTTTTTAAAAAAGGATGGGTCAATGATACTATGTATAGATTATTGATAGATCAACAATATCACCATAAATAACAAGTATCCCCTACAAAGTATTGATTAGTTTTTCAATCAACTATGAGGAGGTTAGTACTTATCAAAAGTAGGTCTTCATTCTGGATATCATCAGATGATGGTGAAGAAGGAATATATTTAAAAGAAAAACTTCCTTATAAGTTATGTACACCATGAGTTCACACTTACTCCCTTAATGTTTACTAATTCCCCTAAAATCTTCATATATTTTTTTGAATACTGTCTTCATAGAAAACATTGAATTTTATTTGTATTCTTCATCGATGATATTCTAATTTACTCCAATAGAAAGTAACAACCTGAAGAACATCTAATAATTGTAATGGAAACATTAAGAAAAGAGAAAGTTTATGTTAATTTTAGTAAGTGTGACTTTTGGATACAATGATTCACATTCTTGGGGAACATGATCATAAGTGGGGGAATTTATGTGGACCCTTCAAAAGTAAAGGAAATTTAAGAATAACACAAACCCACTAATATCATCGAAATCCATAGTTTTTTTAGATTAATAGGGTACTACTGATGTATTGTGAGAAATTTCACCTGGTTTTATAGCATGCTAACTAAGTTAAAATGAAAACAAATAAATTATATCTATATGTAATAGTGTGTTGAATGATTTAAGTAAATTATGAGGAGGCAAATAACTACAACTGTACTCACACTACCATTAAATGGAGAAGGTTTTGTCATATTCAATTATTCTTCCAAGAAATAATTGGGTTGTGTACTCATGTAGAATGAAAAAGTGATATCCTAGGCTTCACAACAATTGAAGATCCATGAGAAGAACTACCTGACACATGATATTGAGTTATTATCTAGGATCTTCCCCTTGATGATTTTGTGTCACTACCTTTATGGTTAGAAGTGTAAAATATATATCAATCACAAGATTATTAAGTATATATTCACACAGAAAGAGATCAATATGCATTAGTGAAGATGGTTATTAATGACCAAGGACCAAGATTACATATTTAATTTTATCCTCAAAAGGGGAACAAGATATTTGTTTCTATTAGCAGAAGACAACCTACTACTCTATCTATGTTATGGGTTAAGAGAGACATGATATTCATGTATATGAATATTATGGATATAGAAATCAGAATGGTAGGGAATAAATCAGAGTTTTTCCACATTATTTTCCAACCATCTATCCAAGAGAAGATAAATATGCATATAGGGATGGACTGGAGATTTAAAAAATAGTGAAAGAAGCAAAGGAAGGGAAGCTTTATGAATTCCATATCTATGGTAATGGTGTGCTTTTTTTTGGAACTAGGATTTGTGTGCCTTCATCAATTTATATAAACAAGATTCTATTAGAGAATGCACATAGATCATACTTCTCCATACATCATGGAATCACCAAGATTTATTTTGATATCTGAGATCAATTCTAGTGGGAAAACTTGAAGAAAGATATAATTGAGTACACCTCAAAGTGATTGGTATATCATCAAGTTAAAGTAGAGATACAAAAGTCTATGGGGATGATTCAACCATTACCCATACCCACGTGGTTGTGGGAAAACATCAACATTGACTTTATTACTAGAATTATGAAGACATCCAAAGGAAACAATGTAATATAGGTTATGGTGGATTGAATCACCAAGATTTCCCACTTCATCACAATTCAAAAATATTTTTCACATGAAAAAATTTCCAAGATACATTTAAAGAAAGTGGTGAGGCTACATGGGTTTCACTTTTGATCATCTCTAATTGTGATCCAAGGTTTACTTATAAATTTTGGAGAAGTGTTCAACAATATATGAATACTAAATTGAATTTTAGAATGGCCTATTTCACCCAAACTGATGGTCAATCTAAAAGAACTATTTAGAAACTCAAAGCCATTTTGAGAGACTTCTCAATGAAATTTAATGGAGTATTGGGTCAACATATCCTAATAATTGAGTTCTCAAATAACAAAAATTTCCACTCAAGTATTATAATGGATCCATATGAATATATATATGGTAATTGATATTGAACTCCTACATGTTGGGATAATGTTGGGGAACCAAAACAATATGGACCTGATCTTGTGAAAGAGATAACAAAAAAGGTTTAAGTCCTTAAACAACATATATAAATATGCTCTGAGTAAATAAAAGAGGTATGCTCAAAACTATCAAAGGGACATATATTTTGAGGTTAGAGACAATGTTTTACTTAGAATATCACCATGGAAGATATTAATGTGGTTTGTAAAGAAAGGGAAGATTATCCCTAGGCACATTGGCCCCTTTGAGATACTTTATCTCATAGGAGCAATGACCTACTGTCATGAACTTTCTCCAAATATGGCTCAAGTTGATGATTTGTTCCACACATCTCTCTTAAATAAGTGTGTACCTGATCCATAACATGTACTAAATCTACAGGTGGAATAAATAGAGAATAACCTCCCATTTGAGGATCATCTGGTGTAGATCTTGGACTATAGAGATAATATTCTATTCAACAAGAAAAATCACCTTGTTATGGTGTTGTGGTGGAACCATAAATATGAAGTAGAAACATGGGAACCATATTAAACAATGAAATAGAAGTACCCTCACATATTCTCAACAGAGAACATGAATTAAAATTTTAGAGAGAAAATTTATAAAGGGGAGAATAATGTAAAAACATATAGTTTATAAATGATATTTTTTTCATAAAATAAATGTGTGTTATATTATACTGTATAGTTTTATACACATACAAAATATATAGAAACTGATAACAATTTCTTTCATTAAAAAAGATCATTATATTAACCAGGAACTAAAACCCTGAAAATTCCAAACATTTAAATGGGAAAAAAATATAAATTAATAAAATTAGAATTAGAATATCAGTATCCATCCAATCTTCTAAAATCATTACCCCCCACGACCAACATGATAGAAAATAAAAAAATATATTAGTAAACCAATTAACATATTAGAAAATGAAAATATAGAACTCTGGGAGGAATTGTAGTGAATGTTGATTTAAATAATAAAGTATTTAAGTTGTATTTATAGGAGTTAATACAAAATTTAGAATAGTAATGTGACTATTAGAATAGTATCCTCACCATTTTTAATAGTAACTTGATGGTTGTGAATAGTAACCTGACCAATGGAATCGTAATTTGACATCAAAATAGTAAAATATAAACCAATTAATTTTTAAAATGAGTAATTCAAGTAAATATAAATATTATAATTCAAAAAAAATATCACAATTAAAAATTCAAAGAAAATATAAGCATATTTTCAATAAACTTCATTTTAAGATATTTCATAAAAATCATAGTTTTTATATTAAAAATTTAAATAACCTGTTTTAGAAAATTATTTTGATAAAATCAATTTTATTTTTTAAATCATCATGTTGATAATTTACGAGGGTTAATTTTTCATAATTTGCTAAAATAATTCAATTTTTATGAGAATTGTAAAAATACAGTTTGTTCAATACTAATGTATTTTAAATTACATAATTTATGATGTTATAATGGAGTAATCAATTCTATAAATGTTAGCTCGATCAAATAAATTTTAAATTTTATAAATGAGTCATTTAAATAAAATAAACATGTTTTCCATACCTAAAATATATTTTCCAAAGTATGAAGTCTAAATTATTCAATTAAAACAAAAAAAAAATCATTTTTTACCACATTACTTTTTAATAAAATATTGAATTTGAATTATAAAGGGGGTTTAAATTCCTAAAACCATTATATTTAATTGATAAGTGAAAATTAATTTCATTAATATCACTATTATAAGGTTTACCTTAGATATACTATTTTATTCTAAAAATACACCTCTCCTTAAGTATAAATAAACCCTCTCCATAGCCTTGGAAAACCACTCCTCCTTTACTTAGAAAAATAAAAACTTGTCCAACATACTCTATATCAAGACCATTATAATTCTTAGGGATGTTATTATGTAACAAACTCCAAGAATAAAGGGAGTCTAGTGTTGTATAAGGGAAGAAGCATTGAGAAGAGGGTATGTGTTCATCAACTCTTCTATGTGTTTTCCAATTCTATACCTCGTTTTATCTACCCCTTATAATATAAAATCTTATAAGATTAAATAATTAGTATATTAAAATTATATTAATGAATTTTTCCTACTTAATAATCATATCTACTATGTAATTTTATTTCATAATTCATGTACCTTTTCCTTGGACAATGTCCCGTTAATGGTCAGTTAACCGCTAATGAGGATGTTGTCAATTCCTTTCTTATCACCAACCATATGGATGGTTATAATAAATTATTTATGATATATAAATGTGTATATATTTCTATTTTATCTTTATGGAATTAATTCCACTAAGGTATGAAATACCTTGAACAAAAATGAAAATTTTTAGAAAATTAATTTTAAGGAAAACATGATGTTAGAAGGTTTTACTTTAGTCGAGGGAATTAAATAATATAATCCAATGATTATAATTTATAAATATTTAAAAAATGGAAATAATTCACCTACGGTTCATATTTTAATTATCTTATTTTTATTGTTCATGTGATAGAAAATAGATGAAATAAAGTGATATTTAAGCTAAGGGGATTCTCAAACCCAAACACTTTCTTTTAGGTTATCTTATATTTCACATTAATTTTAGTATGAATGTTCCTATAATATAAAAAATAAGTCATTAAAATATTTTTTACCTTTTATTTCAGCTCAATACATGTTTCTACCCTTTCAATATGTTTTCTAATCCATTTTTTTTCAAAAATACATTAATTTCAAAAACATCTCTTGAATTCTCTTGATTTATTTATCATTTACAAGAAAAAATTCATATTTTATTTAATGAATATGATTTTTTCCTTCCATTTTAATTTATGATTATGATAATTTTATAATGTGATGGGTGGGACTGAAATTATATAGACATCCAACGCATTGGTTAATGTGATATATGTCATGAGATAATGTGTATCATGCATGAACATGGTGATAGCTTTGTTCATATTTACAATGTTATTATTTATGAACATATGGTATGAGTTAACATATTCTATCTTTATTCTCAACTCTGAGTGGTATTTTATCACTACGTTATGATGTTTCATTATTATGAATATGAAACATTCTATGCCTTTATCAAATGTATCCCTCGTGACAATGATGATGATCTTATGATTATAGTATGATGATATTGATTACGCTCACCCTTTTAATATTGATTCATGTCCCTTATTCCTCCCCTTATTGGGATTTTATCTCACCCCTTTCTTTGATGTATATCCTCAGGTGGATACATGTACTAAGAAGATTCTGAGATATATGAATGTATAAAGAAGAAGAATTTTAAAAAATTATCATGTTTTATTATGTAAAATTGAGGTATGACCCTAATTTTCTCAAGAAACTAAATCTTTGGATCCTATATTGGTATAATTATTATGTTGTTAATCTTAAAAATGATGTAATATTCATGTAAGGAAAATTTGGGCCACTATAATGATCTGTACCTGTATCTTAGATTTAGATGGATCATGGGACAACAATCTAGGACTAGTTAGGTTTTCTTATAATAATAGTTACCAGTTTTAAATCAAGATGACACCATTTAAGGATTTGTATGGTAACCATTGTAGGTAACCTCTTTTTTCATAGATTTGGGTGAGGCCTCTCTTGATAGATCATGTATTGTCTAGGATACATCTATATGGATTTAGGATGTACTTCAATACTTGGTTATTTAATAGATTTCTTAGAAATTATGGGTTTATTTTCGATGCCTTCATTGGAAGTTTTCCATTAGGGATTGAGTTTTCTTGAAATTATCTCCTCAGTTGAGTCCCTATAATCCTAGTAACTAGAGGAATATAGCTAAAAGATATGTTAGACTATTTGAGGTCATTTATTTAATTAGTCATTTTGCATATAGTTTTACACTATCATCTCATTTGACAAGTATTCGTGATGTTTTCTACAAATATACACTTAGTAAGTACCATATTAACCCCTATAATGTTTTATGTTAGGAGTATATTGATTTGGAGTTAGATGTTTCTATTATAGAGAAACTAGTAAAGATTGCTAAATCTTAGATAAAATAATTGTTTGGGAAGTCAACTCTGTTATTAAACGTGATGTGGAAGCATGTATCAGATTATCATAAGACTTAGGAGATTTTTTTTAAAATGTAGTCATAGCCTCAAATATTTCTTGAGTACCCTTATTCTATGTGAAATTATAGGGATAAAAAGTCCTCTGGTGAGGAGAATTTTAAAATTTTGTTTAAGGTACAGTCTCTTTAATATTAAAAGTTTGTACTCCAAGTTCAGAGGGTGTCAAGGAAACTATGGGTGGTTTTATAAAGGAACTTGGGTTGGGAACTGACTATAGGATACGTTCATGTTGTGAATCATATATTCATTATGTGAATTAATAATCAATATAAGAAATTAATTTTTGGTTCATGATGTGAAAATTATTTCTGATAAGAATGTTATTTGTTTCTTGAATTCATTTTTTGGGATTTTATAACTTGAGGTGATTCCTTTTCCGGCATACATGCATACATAGGAATTCAAGTTTTGAAGATGGGATTCATTCCATGTAATGTTTCTCCCCAATAGGTTTTATATGATTCACACCTGAGTCCTTCGTCATTTATATTTGTTTCCTCTCTCAAACCTAAGGATTGATACATGAATCGTTGGGTGGATATTACTATTCCAGACATCTATTATTTGGTGATTTGATCTCTAGTTTGGTTGGTTTCTTCACTTTTGGTAAGTTATATCATCCTATTCTTGTTTTCTTCGTTTCTCTTGGATTTGGAAGTGGTGTTGGTCTGTGTTTGGGGAGTCTACGGATCCGTTTGTTATCACCATCTGTCCCTTGTATATTTCTTGTGTTTTTGTCTTCCCATGGTCAACCCTCATGTAGTTTGTGGTGTGAAATGTGAGTTTTAGAGGATTGTATTTATCCAACCTCTCCAACAGTCCTTTTTCCTTATGTAATTTGATTATAAGATTTGATAATTGATGAGAAGGAATCTTTTTTTTTCTTGTTTAACTTTCCTTCTAGTGCATGTGGATTCTATCATGTTTAGTGTGTGACCTGAGCTTGAGGTAGGAGGTTATATTTATATCCTACAGAATCTAAACTATAATTTTTATAGGATTTATAATTTTTTTATAAATGAATTTTTATGATATTTGTTTTGGCTGATTTGTGTGCATATATGGTTTTGTGAGAAAAGACAGTTTCCACATCATTTTTGTAAAGAAAATAAATTTTTCAAATCATTGTGAAATGGAGTTAAGAAATGGGGTTTCAAGGAATGTTTTGATGAAATAGGGTTTTTTTGAATCATTTTTCAATTGGTAAGACCTTTTGAACTTTTTGATGAATTTAACACATGTGAATCTTAGGTACTTAGGTGGAGGGTTTAGTATTAAAACTTTTATGTTGTTTCTATAAGTAGGTCCAATCATGGGGTGTTCCTATATTCCCTAGGCCATGTTCCATAGGGACTTTCCCTTGAAATTATATGTTGTTCACTCATTGTGTGTTCCTATCTTCCCTTTACCCTATTTCTTATGGACTTGAGTGCACATAAGTAATTTTTGTTTATCATGGTATGAGTGACCTAGCTAGCCCGACCTTTGTTATCCATAGGGTGTTTACCATTTTTATTTGGATTGTGCTGTTATGGATTATGATATTTTGGTTTTGTTATACATACTTTGATAAAGTTTAAATGTTTTATTGGAATTATGATTTGAATCTATATCACCCAGTTCCATGAAATATTTGGAAAAGGGGAACTATTTTCCAGGATTTTTATATAAAACTATTTAATTTCCTATCAAGCATTATTTTCTAAAACTGAAAATATTGGGATTATTGTTCAAAGACTTGATGTGTTACACCCATGTTGGATCCTACTAAGACTATTTATATCAAACAACACACACTCTCTTAGGGTTGTGTAGACCTTGTAATACATTTTGATGCAGGAAAGGGAAATACACCATAGTTAGGTGGTGAGCTTTATGTATACTGGGTATGAGTATTTGGGGTATATATGGAGAGATGTTTCCTACATTTCATAGAGAGTAGGTGTTTTTGGTTTTAGTTACATTTTTTTTGTTTTTTTGACATATACCTTGGGTTTTTATCTGGTTACTTTGGGTTGTTTCATCACCTTATATTTCCATGTTTATGGAATATATCCATTTGGTTGTTTTTCCATTGTTTCATTCTACTATGTATATATATACACACACACACATATATATATATATATATGCTATGTATCTTATTTCAGGTAGGGATAAAATATTACCTATAGTTATTTTTCAACACAGGTGATAGTTTCTATACCATGGGGATCCGGAATGACCTTCGAGTATTTCCATAGTCTGATCTGAATCTTGGTTGATATGTTATCCAGGTCCGTTTGTGAACCATCCTCATTATATCCATTGGATGATTTCCTCTCGATCTTAATCATCCAATATATTTTATCTTTATATCCATCCTTATAATTTTTTTAATCTTAATAACTTGATGTATTTTTTTTTATCATAGTCATCAGATGAGGTTAATCCTTATCAAATCCTTATCAGGGATCCATACAAATTCCAACCAATGGATGGATTTCATCTCAATATTTTCCATGAAATGGATTTCTTCCTTATATTAATATTTATCATGATCAAAAATCCATTCTATTTAATGGATTTCACAGACTAAAATTACTGGTGTATCTTTATTTATGGTTAGTTACTCAACAAGAGTACTAAAATGAATTAAAATATTAGTGCTTCTTCTAATATTTCTTTTTAAATTGCATATTAATCAATATCTTATTCTTATTTTTCATCTAATTATGTTTTAGAAAATTCATTCGAATAGATATAGGGAGCAGTAAAACGTGTTGTGCATAGGAATAATATGATGATAATATGTTATTAGAACAAAAATTATGATCAACCTACTCATGTTAGATCTATCAGGGGGAACATAGTTATCAAGATTGATTGTGAGACTGCATATCATAATTTTTTTGTTTGTTTTTTTCTATTAATCCATAATAAAATGCAGTATTGTTTCATATATTATATTGGATATCTCAAAGTATGTTCCTTTCTATTTATGATAGAGTTAAAGTTCATAATCACAAATTTCAACAATAAAGAGACTGTTTTGGTATGATTGTATTATCAACTCTATGGAAATTAATAACTATGTCTCAAAAGTTAGAATATGGCCTCCTAGTTTATGCTACTGTTGAATATATTAAAATCAGAGATTCTATAAAAATTTATTGATGAAATTTTTTTTGTGTTATTTTAGATATTTTTTAAGAATGATACCTTCGATCACCAAATTATAATAATATTTCTTCGTTAATTTATATTAGTTGAAAATGTAGTTTTCTAGGAATGTTATCTAGTTTGGATTATATCCATTAAAAGTGAAAAAATTATCCTATATCATTGATTAGACAATATACTAATTATTATAGAACCCCAATTATCATTCTTGGAATTGTGGATGATTATGTACTTTGGATATGGAGGTACCAATAGTGACATTAATGTGTTTGAGTCATCTCATTTTCTATCTAATATTACTGAACGTGTCACTTCTCTTGGTCATTATTTCATTCAAAGAAAATAATATTAAATGGGATATTATTTAACTGATAATATATATAAAAAGTGGCCTACTATTGTGTAGAGTGATCATGAGCCACATAGTTTAAAAAATAAATATTTTTCAATGATGTAAGAAGCATATAGAAAAGTTATAGAATGTGCATTTAGAGTTTTACAATAAAAATTTTCAATCAATAATGGAAAAACATGTTTGTAGTCGAAAAATCTATTGCATGATATAATCACTACTTGTGTAATCATACATAATATGATAATTGAGGATAAATGTGATATAAATGCTCCAATTATAGATTTAATAGAAGCACTAAAACTAGTAATTGAGATGGTGGTGAATGAAAATGCTTGATTTAAATAACTCATAATCCAACATAGAAGAATCAAGAACAAAGATTCCTATATTTCACTTCTCAATACATTAATTGAACATTTATGGTATAAATATGATGACTTGGAAAATCAATTGTAATGTTTTTTTTAATTTTATGTTTTTTTAATTGAATAGTATTTTAAATAAGAATGTTTTATTTAATTTATTTGTATATTATTAAAAAAATGAGATCACGTTTAAATTAATTTAATAATTAATTTTTCATGTAGTTAATAATGTTATTATATTGAATTATACTTTTAATATATCGAATGTAAATATTCTTTAATTGAGTTTTCATTTTTTCAAATAATTAATCAAATCATTTAATAAAATTTATTTTAATTTATTGATTCCGAAAAAATGTGTATGCATATAATTTAATGTAATTTAATATAATTATTTATATTATTAAATAAAAAATAGATTATATTTGTTGTTTTTAAAGAAAAATAATTAATTTTAATTAAAAATATTAAACTAAAATATAGAAATGTATAAATGAATATATTCAAGGAATAGTATTTTTAGTGTAAAAAAGAGTGTAATACATTGGAAAATTTTTACTACTCATGCACCATTTAAGAGTAACTATACTCCCAAATGATGTATTACAACAAAGATTCTATAAATGTCAGAATTTTTATTTCTTGAAAAGATGTACGAAACATATATATTTGTTTATATGTTATATATGTATGATATATATATATATATATGTTTGATATTTTTTAAAATAATACATATATGTTTTTACTTATTGATATTATTTTTTTTAATATATATTATCTTATAACATATATTACCATAATATACATATGTTTTGTATTAACAATATATATATATATATATATATATATATATATATATATAATACTGGAACATATATATTCAGTCATCAAGACTGAATCCCACCGAGACCCCTCCTAGGGTAAGAAAAAATTTAAAATGCAACACCCCAAGTCTACATCCAATAGACCGGATAATGGAGTTGAAAATTGAGGGTATAAAATACATATATATTGGAAAACTTTCCCCCATAATCTATAATTGAGATTTAATTTAAGGAATTAGTGTGGTAAAATCCCTAATAATATGGATCTTTATATTAAATTCTATTTATATCCTCATGTCATAAAATATCATTAAACTATATCAGAATGCATCAACCATCCATTGAAAAATACACATAAAACCAAAAATTGGAAATCCAAAACAAAAACCCCAATATAAATCAGAAACATGACATGTTTAATCTACCAACTACATTTCTAACCACCCCATGATAAGCTAATGTTGCTTAGTTCTACCAGAAAAACAATTCGGGATACATGAAATATATACATGAGAATTTGGTGAGAGTATAAGAAAAAATAATAGTTTCATACCCCACCCTCAGATTACCAATGTGATCAGAGCATACTAATATATTCATGTATGTAAAAGATAATCAAGAAAACTATCCCAATCTCAAGTAAGGTCCACATGTTTGGTTAGAAAGAATAAAAAAAGTACTAGGGGGATGACTGAATAGGCCATATGAAATTTTAAATAAATAAAGTTGTGGAAAATAAAAAGGTAGAAAGAAAAATTAATTTCAATTATGGTTTAGTCCAAATAGGACCTAGTCCACTCTTACCCCTATCTACTTAGTGAGATATATGTTTCCACTTCTTGATTTCTACTAGTAATCATAACCCGATACAATGCATATCTTTTTTAGCAGACATTTAACCATAAAGACACACAAACATTTATATGGGGAGTCAAAACCCTTATATAATTTTTATATAAGATTTAACTTATCCTGAATTTTAGAGTTAAGGAGTCACAAACTGAATAATATGAATTTTAGAATATGGGAGTCACAAACTGAAAGAATAGAATTATTTATTATGGAAAAAATACTAAATAAATAGAGAAAGGACATCTGAGAGATAAGAATTAGGGTTATAGAAACATGATACTTGGAAGAATTAGATAAATGAAATAAATAAAAACCGATAATAGTTCTTAATCATAGGATCAAAATATATCGTCAAGGTTGTAAAAGTTTAAGATGATATAGTTCAACACTTGAGGGATTGTCCGAATAATGAAATAAAGATCACATAAGACTTTACAGTTTGTACAACACTTTTAAAGTTCACATATTTATTCTCCGAAGAAATATAGAGCATAAAAAATGTTACTTATGATCATCCATATATCATCTTTAAAGTTTATATAAATTATACAAAGCTACAATAACTAGAAAGTTCCTGAAAATAGTTAAAATCATTCAAAATAATACAAAATGTGTCAACTATTTTTATCAATGATAAAAAATATTCTTGAAATATCAAAAAAATTAAACTGATTTAAATATATCATTTGAGAAAAATTATAATTGGTTAAACAAATTAAATAAACCATTTAAACCAATTTCATAATACCTATTCAAATAATTCCACAAGTTTCACAAGAAATTTGAATTAGTAAAAATAGTTTCTAAACTCACATGACCAAAACGGAAACAGTTTAAATATGTATATAAGATTATAAAAATATTTTGTATATGATTATAGGAATATTATATTAATTAAATAATATTTAAATTAGAAAAATAATTCAACAAAAATTATATTTAAATAAACAGGAAACACACTGTGAATATTTTCTATGAAGATAAAAATAGGTATTAAAGTATCACTACATATAATTTGAAACACTATAAAACAAATTTACATAGGCTCAAAATAATTTATAATTAATTTATAAATCAGTAAAATATTAAAACCAAGAAAAATAAATGTATAATTTTTTTGAAATAAAATATTTTGACTTAGGAATGGCTGCATAAATGAAAGAACCTGGAATTTAGGTTGCTATTAGATGTCACATTCTTGATGGTCATACAATTCCAAAATTAAAGTATCATACTTTATTAAACTGACAATAGTATATTTTTTGAACCATTGGTAGAATATTGTTTGAAGATATGTTAGTATATTTTTGAACTAACGGTAGAATAAATTTTGAACTAATAGAAGAAGAAATTTTGTACTAATAATAAAAAAATAATAACTAATAACTACAAAAATTTATAGCTAATAGTTGATTTTTTGAAAACATTAATTTTTAAAAACATAAAACAAGATAAATATATGTGATATAATACACTAATAAGCTATAAAATTTCACATATAAGGATTCAAACAACTTAAAACATGCGTTGAATTATAATCAGACAAAAAATCACTAAATATTTAACGCTCCCATTCAAAGTAATCTCCTAAAGTAATCAAACATAAAAAAACATAAAAAAACAATCTACCACGTTTAGTTTTGTTACAAAATTAAATAGATAAAACCAATTTTTTTAATTTTTTTTTCATTTTTTTAAGTAAAAAAATGATAAAAGAGATGCTCCCCTAAACACACATAGAGATAAAATAATTATGATTCCTCCATGCCAAGCTCAAATTTGTGTTTTTCCAAATATAAAAAGTCTAAAGAATTAGTAAAGATATATGGAAGATTATTTTTATAAAGGATAAACATTAAATCAATATTACACTTTTTCACATGATATTTAAAAAATGAGATCTAACATTGATATGCTTTGTTCTAGAATGCTATAAAGGATCTTTTTAAAATAGAAATTTTGGATGTATTATCACAATAAATTGGAAAATTATCAAGATAAATACCAAAAATCACATAAAGTTTACTTAATCCATATAATATCAGCAAACAAACTTGTGGAGGAAATATAGTTGAATTCAATAGTAGATAAAACAACAGTTAATTTCTTCTTAAACGACTAAGAAATTAACCTTTTTCTAAGAAAATTATTCATACTATATGATATTTTTCATTAAACTCTATATATTATATAATCATATTTAGAATATAAAATTATGTCATTTTTTACTTAGTTTAAAATAAATTAGAGTTAACAATTCATCTAATATATCTAATTGTTCTTTTAACATATTTAATATGACTCTCTTTAAGATCAACTTGAAATATTTCACATAAAAAACACTAAACATGATATCAAGCCTAGATGTGGTCAAATAAATAAAAATACCTATCATGCCTCTATAATTTAATATCTATATATTTTCTTAGACCATTAATATCTAATTTATAACTAGAACTCAATGTATTTTTCATAGTTTTATAGGAATCCATACCAAACCTTTTAACCAAATCTTTTACATACTTGTATTGATTAAGAAGGATCCCATATTTACTTTGAGAATTTTGATGTTTAAGAAAGAAGTTTAATTCTACCATTAAACTAATTTCAAACTCTTGTGACATTAAAACAAATATATCATTACATAGTAATTCACTATAATAACAAAAAACTATATCATCAATATAAACTTGCACAATTAAAATATCATTAGAAACTATTTTAATAAAAAAGAGTGGGATCAAAATTACCTATATTGAAACTATTATTCAATATAAACAAAGAAATCATGTCATATGAAACACAATGTGCTTTATTGAGATCTTACAATGCTTTAGGTAATTTAAAACATGATTATGATATTTCTCTTTTTCAAAACTAGGGGTGGATTAATATAAAACTCTTTAGATATAAAACCTTTTAAGAAAGAGATTTTAACATCAATTTTATATAACATAAAACCTTGAAAAATAAAAACATAATAATATATTATAATAGCCTCTATATTATAAATAAGTAAAATGAATCATCAAAATATACACCTTCATTTGAGTGTATCATTGGGAAACAAATCTGGATTTATTTTTAGCATTCTATCTAGATGCATCCATATTGTTTCTAAATATACATTTAGTTTTGATTACCTTCTTATCTTTAATAAATTCAACTAAAGTCCAAATATTATTTCTAATAAACTAATTAATCTTATCTTCCATATAAACAATCTATTTTGGATAATTTAAAGAATTAACATCATTATTAACAATATAATCAGAAACAAAAGAAGAGTTAAAAAATAAGTTTAATGTAGAGTTTTTAGTTTTCATACTAGAAAAAACATCACTAATCATATTATCAATATGATGATATTTATGAATACTCTAATATGGAGGATCAAATTGATAATCATTTCCCCTCTCCAACAAAATTATCTGGAGGTTTTTCTTCATTAACCTAAAATATCTAAAATAATTTTCAATAATTTCCATGGTATATTTATAACCATAATAAGATTAATCAAGCATTATATGCATATATTCTTCAATATACATGATATGAATATTATAAACTCTACAAGATTTACTATTATAAGAATACCTAAGAATGATATCCTTACCACTTTTAACGTCAAACATATATAAATTATCCTTTTTACTGAAGATAAAAACTTTACAACTAAAAACTGTAAAATCATCAACCTTATGTTTTCTAACATTAAACAATTCATCATGGGTTTTCATTAACTAAGGACTAACCTAAAATATATAGAATATATAAAAAATTGTATTAAATGATTATCCTAAAAAATAATTAGTTAAACTATATTCATTAAGAATAATTAAATAAATTTATTAAATATTAATGTTTATCCTTTCTACAAAACTATTTTGATGCATGGTTCTAGGAACCAAAATGTTATGACCATAACCATTATAGAAACAAAACTTATCAAACTGAAAGTTAACAAACATTCCACCATTATCAATTTTAATGGAAACAATTAAACAACCTCTCATATTTTTACTATCTTACAAAAATAGAGAAATCTAGAAAATGTTTCATGCTTATGAGATAAGAAATAAACCCATGTAAATCTATTTAAATCATCATTAATAAAAAACATATTTATTACCATCAAAACTAGTATTTTCCATATGACTAAATATATCAATGTGTAATAATTCAAGAGGTCTAGAAGAAGAAACAAGATTTATATATTTAAAACATTCCCTAAGATGCTTACATTTTAAGAATGAATTATAAACAAAATATTTTCATAACATTAACCTGGGTAAATATAGAACACGTCCATGATAGAATAATTTGTTTATAGATTGTAAATGATCATGTATAAGCCTTCTATGCTAGATAACATCATATCTTTATATATCATTAAGACACTTATCATTTTTATTAGATAGATCATAGAAATGAATATAATTAATATTATCTTTTATATAAGCATAAAACAAAACAAAATAACATTTAAATACTAAAACTTTACCATATTAAAACATAAAATTCATGTTATCATCTCAACGTTGTGAGATATTAATTATATTATGGTTAATTATTTCAAAATATAGAACTTTATAAATTAAAATAACAATTAAAATACATACAACACTAAAATATTTAACCCTTCTTCTATAATTATATCCCAAGGTGATATATCCTCCATCACATTTGGTATAAGCGAGGAAATTCAATAAATCAAAAGTCATGTGCTGAAAACATCCATTTTCCTTGTACAATGGGTTCTAGATATTCTTAAGGATGTTATCCTCAAAAGGAAAATTATGTAGAGAAGAATGTTAGTTCTCATTGTATTTTGGGTCCAATTGGGTTAAACATAGAATTCATTGGTACACAAATATATTAAAAACATTTATTGCAAGGTAATCTAAAATATAAATTTTTGAAATAACATCTATAGTATATCCAATATGTTTAGAAAATTTAGGGGAAAATTCATTATCATAATGTACTTTTAACCTACACTTAAATCATGTAATATATGAACATTTTACTACCGAATTTTACCAAAATGAGTTTTTTATAACTTATGAATTCACATATTATACACAAAACCATGTTTTTATAAATTCATTTTCATCATTTCCACAGTATTTTTATATTATTTTTTTCCGTGAATAAAATTAGATAATGTTTCTTTTAATCTAACAAATTTATTTCCAAGATTGTCATTATACTTCTAAATAGTATCAAAATCATCATAGATCTTACCTTTAGAACATTAAGTAGAATTTTTATTTTATTCCTTAAGAGAATAATTATCCTGATCAAATTTATTACATGATAAACATATTAATTTCTTCTTTCAATTATTTATAGTAAATAGTAACTCTTAAAACATATTTTTGAATCTTTTAAATTTCTACATACAAATAATCAATTCTATAACCATCACTATCAGAATAATTACTAGAATTATAGTCATTACATATCTCATTTTCATTTTCTACAATCAAACATAGTTTGGTTGTCTTTTTCTCACCCCTTTATTCATTAATTTAATCATATTTTTTAGTGAAACTTCTTCCAGTATGATAAACACGTTCCATTTCCCTCTTGTGTTTCATATAGGTCCCTTATTTATTCAACTTTGGATGGTATGATATGATGTGAACCTTCTATGTACATTTATGATAGGTTACATATAGTCCATATATAATAGCATTCTTATCTATATGATCATTCTTTAGATATTTACTTAGTCACTTATTAAATATTTTATTTCTCTTCATTATGTTATAAACCCCTTTGAATATATTTATGATTTCTCCTTTATCACTTTCTTATGCCTCAGATTCATAATGATTAGATGAAACATTTTTATGATATTTTTAATTAATAACTTTCATCTTAAAAGTATATTCTTCAATAGAATACTTCAACTCAAGTTTGTATTGTAACAATTATCCAATGAATTCATCCAGTGTGTAATCTATGATGTTTTTATATTCATATATAGCAACCTTATTTGAGTTTTACTTATTCAATTGTTCTTGAAGAACACTTTCAAAAGGTATAGGGGTATCTATGATTTATCCAAATTCATTCATTCCATTCACTATACTAGTTTTGTGAGTAGTCTTAAAAGTAGATACATGACTATAAAAATCATATTAATAACAGAATATAAATTATTCATAATATTATAATTTAAAAGATATTTAGATACACCATTTCTTATAAGAGAGTTAGGATCAAAATCTATAAATATATAAGGTTTTACCATTTTCTTCTAGTGACCAATGATCAATTGCTCCAGATAAGATTCCATTATTGTTTTATAGTAAAAATAATCATTACTATAAAAATGAGGAGGTTTTTAAGGAATAAATCCATCATCAATATTTATACCTACCATCTTAAGGAATCTTTTTCCATATACTATGAGGTCTAGGAACAGGTTATCACAAGAAAAATATTTAAACTAAAATTTATTAAATGGTCTAATCACTTATACAAATTATTAGATTAGAAATAATGATAGAAGGACTTAGGGGGGGGGGTGAATGGGCGTTATTAAATTTAAAATAAATAAATTAGGAAAAAATAAAATGTTTGAAACCATAGAGAAGTTTTATATTGGTTTAATCCAAATTGGGCCCAGTCCACTCTTACAACTCTCTACTTAGTGAGAGATTCTTTTTCAATACCTAATTTTCATGGATAATCATAAACCAATAGAACACATACCTTTTCTAATGGAGATATAACAAAAAATATACACTAAATTATATACAGGGATTCACTACCCTGAGAGTATTTTTGAAGAAGATATAACCTATCCCAACTTTCAAAATTCGATATTCACAATGAAAATGACCTGAATTTTAAAATATGAGAGTCATAACATGAAATAAGAGAAATAATTTTGTTTGGGTAAATAATAAACTAATAATGAAAATAAATTGTGGAGATGAAAAGTAATGTTATAGAAACAAGATACCTAGATGAATAGATTGATAAAATAAAGAATCACTGACACATGTTATTGAGTATAGGGTCATATCACACCATCATGGAAATATATGTTAAATAAGATATAGTTTAATACTTTAGACATCACCCAAATGAAGAAACAAAGATCACACTAGAAATTATAGATTTTAAAACACTTTGAAAGTTTACAACTTTATTCTCAGGGGAAATAAAAAGTGTTGAATATGTTATTAATGATTCTATATACGTACTATAAGTCCTTCATATAAATTAAGTAAAGAAATAATATCTAGATAAATCCTATAAAGAATTAAAATCATTTAATATAATAAAAATAGAGTCAAACAATTTTATCATAGATAAAAAAATCCATAAATATCAAAAGAATTCAAATTTATTTAAACCAAATTTTTAAGTAAACTAAAAAATGTAAAAAAATAAAATAGATCATTAAAACCTATTCAAAATTATCATTTAAATAATTCCATGAGATTATTAATCAGGTCGACTATGTAAAAATACTGTAAAAATTCATGTGAAAAATGGAAATAGTTTAATATGTATTTAAGATTATAAAAATACTTTGAATATGATCATAGACATATATTGTTAATTAAAAAACATTTAAAATTGACAAATCATGTAGTAAAAATTATACATAAATTTATAGGAATTGTGTTTTGTATATTTTCTATGGTGATAAAAACATGTCTTAAAGCATCACTATATATAATTTGAAACACTCTAAAATAAATCCACATACGCTCAAAATAATTTATAATAAATTTAGAAATCAATAACATTAAAAAATGAAAATAAATGTATATTTTTTTGAAATAAAATTATTTTAGACTTAGGAATGGTAACGAAAATGAAATAAATTGGTATTTGAGGTACTGTTAGAAGTCACATGACTAATGGTCACACAATTCATAACTGATGATATCATACTTTTTTGAACCGACGATAAAATATTTTTTTGAATTGATGGTAGAATATTTTCTGAACTAATGGTACAATAAATTTTAATAAACAATAGAATAAATTTTTAACTAATGATATTATAAAGTTTAAAACAATAGTAGAGAAAAATTTTAAACAATAGAGGTGAAAAAATTTAACTAACAATATCAATTTTTTAACACATTATTTTGGCACAAAGTAACACATGATAAATATTTTTTATATAACCCTAACATGAGGAAAATGTGTACATATAAGGATTAAAATGATATAAATAATTCAAAGAATTATAATAAATAAACCCTGAATATTTTGAGCACCCATGTACAACAATCTCCCAAAGTAGTTAAATAAAACAAAGTATACACAAACACCACAATATGTAGAGCTACATCATAGCTCACTAAAATCACACTTCCTATAATAATAAAGACATATATAGAGTATATGTTATATATGGTGTCCTAGAACCAACTTATTTGTACTTTAGATCACACTATATATATAGTCAAATATGTGAATATTAAAAAATTTCTAACCACATATTGATTATTCTTTTGTATAACTCTAATATTAAGTCACAATGATTATGTCACATTGAAATGGTCATAATAAGTTCCTAGTTATGATGATAACCATGAAATATTATGATGATATTCTTAAACTTATTCCTATGGTAATATGTTATCAAATGATGGTACATAGATAATAGAGAATATCTGGTCTGAGTACTCATAAGCAGATGAGACTTCTTCTCATGAAGTTCAAACTTGATAATATTAAAAACTAGAGATTGATGATTGATCCACCAGTATAAATTTCACATGTTTACATTTTATTATATATTCTTATATGTGAATGTGTGTAATGATCCATAGACTTTAATATTTTTATTAATTCATATCATGATCTACATATTTAGATGTATTTCCATAAAACATTGTGACATATGTTCATGGAGAAGTTGAGTATGTTGGGTGTGTAATGAATGATATGTTGTTAATGAATTACAACAGAAAGGATTTGTCCCTTCCATATTTTTGGAATTTGATATCTTGATCCTTTGATTGTGATAGAACTGTTACATTAAATTTTATGGCTATGGGGTATTTATGAGTTCATTTCAAGAGATTAAAGAACGATGTATCATGTATATAGGCCGATGAAATGAGTATGCAACCTACTTGATAATATTTCAAGTCAAATGTATTATATTACACAATCAATATTCACATGTAATTATTGACATTGTTACATTAAATTCTTCCTCTTTCGTACCTTTACGTGTTGACATATGTTGATATTGAACTTTAGGAAACCTGCCTAATACCAATGAAGAAGCTTCCTATATGGTCATACACTTAGTGTTTGTATTTATCTACATTAAATTATATTTTAATTTAATTACTAGGATAAATATTATTTTTTAGATTTAGGGTTAATATTTATTCATGATTTATTGATCACATATATTAAAATAAATATTGATTCACAAGACCATGGATATTATAAATATTTATTTATTTATTGAATGAATAATATTTTTTAAAATATTTATTTGAGAATTCAATAAATAATTAAGAAGATAATTAAAACTAGTTTTGGGATTGGGGATTATTACTTATTTATCTGATAGTAAAATAAATCTTATCATTTCATAAGTTTGTGCATTATATGAGTTAAAATAATAATGCTGTTATTTTACATGGCAAGAGTTATATCATGGGATTAATATTTTATTAATAGAAATTATATAGTTAATTAATTTTAAAACCTATAATTTACTCTATATATACCCCATCATTTCATTTGTGTGGAAGTTTAAATTTTTGGTGCACACCACCCCTCATCTCATCCCTATATATTTTTATCAACCAAGAACATCTCCATGGTTTCTATCAATAATGAGATAAGTGAAATCCTTCCTTCCTCCTCTCAAGTTGGAGAGACCATGAAATGAACCTTCTAAATCAAAGGGATCTTGGTAGAAATGAAAGGGAGTTGTGCAAGATGATTGGTACCACTATGAAAGTAAAAAAAGTACCATAAAAAACACTTACAGATAAAGAAGAAATTTTTTGGAATGATGCTAGAAGGATTATTTTTTTGGATACTCATAACACAATAATGGTGAAACCAAACAATGTTTTGATTCACAACCTCTTATATAAATAAATAATTCCAAATAATGTGGTAATTCTTAAATTATAAATTAATTATAAATTTAACATTAAAAATTTTATCTTCTTGGTTTTGAAATTATTTGATAATTAAACATCAGATTAATTCATTATTCATGAATGGTCATCATCATAATCATCTTATATTATTTGATGATTATGATAAAAAATAAGTTATCCATGAACCAATAGGTTCTTTTTATATATTTAGAACCTTAATGTTGTATCAAACTAGTCATG
This sequence comes from Viscum album, assembly GCA_963277665.1. Taxonomy (NCBI): domain Eukaryota; kingdom Viridiplantae; phylum Streptophyta; class Magnoliopsida; order Santalales; family Viscaceae; genus Viscum; species Viscum album. Next base: position 283,783,551 of record OY728119.1, on the reverse strand, counting down.
ATTAAATTTTCAATTATTTATTAATTATTGATTGTTATATACATTCATTGTTAGTTTTCCATTTATATAAAATCATTATTTAAATATAAACATTGAGATCTCTTATTCTTATTCTTCTTCATTATAACTTATATAACCAACAAAAAGTTAAATTTATATAAATAATATATAAGGAAAGCATCTAAAGGTTCCAAGGATCTGGGCTAGATAAAAAGGGATTACATGATGTATAACATAAAGGTGCATGCTATGTACCCATGTTCAATGCACCAAGAAATATCTCAAATTTAATTTGATGCATCAAGTATTGAATCACGGTAATTTTCATTAAAAATATTTGTTGACTTGGCCTAGGTGGCACACATTTTTCCATACTACACACCATGTAAATCTGGTACATGTTGTGTAGTCCATGAAATTCTATAGTAGAGAACATGTAGTCAAAGAAATTTCTTGTATTAACACACAACACACATGATTGAAAACTATGAAAATCAATGGCCACATGACATATAGTTAGAGTACATTTCATGTGCCTCAAAATTCTCCACGACTAATATACACATCCAATACCTAAGCATGTTCCATGGATATATTATTAAGTGATATACAAAATGTGTGGATGTCATGTAAATGATATGTATCCTTGCTGTTTACATGAAAAATGAAAATTAATTAATATCCCCATTAAACCTAATAAAAACATCTTTGTGTTTCATTTATTGATAGCACACACAATGTAAATTATATATATATATATATATACATATTAATTTTTTAATTATTGTCTATTTATTTTTTTGAGTTGCATGTTGTTTATAGTCCTTAGAAAAGTGTACTTTATGTGAATTAAAAGCATACGTTCGATATAATACAACGCATGTCCCCGTATCATTTATTTAAATTACACACCATGTAAATATATTATAAAACATATATGATAGATTGTGCAGGAGTACACTATACACTACAAGGACCAAGCTAGGTAGTTTGGACATTTATTCACCATTTTTTCAAATAGTGCATGCTTATGTATGTGATTAATTTTAAATGAAATTAATTTTTTTTAAATTAAAATGGATGGAAGTCTAAAATACCATTTCAATGTAAATTGGTATAAAAGAATGAATGAATGAATGATGATAATTAATTAATTTTAGTGTGGTTTATCTTAATTGAGAATGAATGAAATAAATGATAGTTTATTAAATACATATTCATCGCTTGCGTGGATGATCATGAGCTTGACCAATTGGTGTTTTAATTGGATTTTTTTAATTTATCTCTTTAATGGGTTTTTTTAAATTAATATTATTAAATTAAAATGATTTCCTTCATGTCATATCCCCTATTATTATGTTAAAAAATGAATGGTCATGGTTTCTTTTATGTAAAACACCTTTAACCATTCCTTTGGTTCCCCTCACTTGTGTGTGAGTAAATAAAATGTAAGTATGGATCTCCAAAGAGATTGAAGGAGGTTTTAGATAGAGTTGAGGTGAAATCAACCGAGGTGATACACATGAAAGAGGTTGAATACTAATAACTTGATCTAAGATAATCTCATATAGTTTTGTTTCCTAGGTTTAATTGTTTATTTATTATCTCGTCAATAAATAAAATGCTGGATAAAAATCATAATCATCCAAAATATTCATTTTGTATTATGCATGGTTATTTTCTTTATTTTATTTTATGGATACTTTTTCATGATCACATAAATAAATTAATTTAATAATAAGCATTCTTAGATGGAATAAATAATAAAATTGATTATGCATAAATATTTTATCCACACATGGTTAACCATTTAAAAAAATCTATTTAATATTAAAATTACATGTAAAAGAATAAAATATATGCATAATAAACATAGTTCTTTAATAAAATATTATGTCATACTAAGGATTCCATTACTTTATTAATAATAGAACCACAAAATTATGTGTTTTCATGGATAAAGTATAGTCACATACTTTTATCAAGGAGTTCTTATGAAGATTTTGTGTTTCTATAACCAAATTGGAATTTGGTATAATGGTTGATGTATATGAAATAAATTTTAGAGGTAAGTGTTGATGAAAACCAAATAAGGTTTTCTGGATTAGGAAGTCCACTCCATGGATCATGGATTTTAATGATAGTAGTTGATAAGAAAGGATTCCTAAAAACCATCTTTTGATTTTCATGACAAATGTATAGGTAATAAGAATATAAATATGGTTCCTTTACACTATAATGTTATTAGAAAAAGACATTCTGAGTCTAATGTTGAGGGTTGTCGGGACCTGATAAAATAGTGGGAGACTAATAATAAAATTCAAATTATTATCTCTCACATAATCGGTAATCAAGTAATATACTAATAATCTACATTTATATTATTATAGTAAAATGGAACATTTATCGACCCCATTATCCTAGTGATAAATAATAGTAAAATAAAACCTATTAATTGGAAGTAAATTCTATAAATGGTATATGAACATATTATTTGTATTACACCATGAATGAAATCCTTATATACTAAAATACCCAATCCCCATTTCATATGATAGGGAAGAAAGTGATGAGGGGTTTTTTATCTAAATTTTTTCTAAAATGTGTTGGATACTCAATATTTGATGTTATAATACATTTATAGAGGAATAATGATGTCTCATGAGAATATGGATGATTGTAACATGCCCAAGAATCTACGTGGTATTTATCGTGAGTGTTCTAAACATGAACTATTTGAGATCTCCAAGTCACACTTCATAAGAAATATTAAGGAAGGTATGAAATCTATATATCACGTAGTCAAACCAATTAGCTACATTAAGAGTCTAAAAGTAATAAGTTTTAATATACCTGAAGAATTTCATATCGATCTCATTATATCTTTACTCCCTTAGAGATTATCCATCTTTATTGTGAATTATATCATGGAAAAGAATGATAAGTATCTTCGAGATCTACCCACTTTTCTTTTCTAAGTTGACATGGATATAAAGCATAAAAAGTCTTCTATCCTTATGGTGAATAAGTTTAAATGATATATGAATTGATCCAAGTCCAACTCCACATATAATGGAACTTTGTTATGATCTTCAAAGAAGAAGATGATAAATGGACAAACAAGGGTGTAATGAGCTAGCCTAAGATGACATGAAATGTTACTAGTACTGATCCATCACTAGCCCTGAAGGGTGTTCCCGAACCCAACAAGATGATAACTAGTGATTGGGAATCCAAGAAAAATCATTTTGGAATGATTTTAACCTAAAATTAAAGTAAATAAAATAGATTATATATTGAAAATATATCATGGAATGTCTATATGTTGGAAATCCATGTAAAAAAAATTAACTGATACAAACAAATAAAAAAAATAAACAAGTTACAACCAATAAATGAATGGTCCAGCCCATTTACATTTTAATACCATGTCATTTGAAATAAATAAACCAACAAGGACATATAAAGAAACTAGATATAGATAAATTAGGTCTATCTTGGATGATACCTTAACATCCAATAATACAAATGAACCCAAAACTAGACTATACTAAAAAGTATCCTCTATAGAAACCATGGCTGATCAAAACATCCAAACTCATTATCAGTGACCCAAAAGTGATGATAAAAAAGTTTAAAAATAAACTAGAACCTATATAAAATGTAAGATCAGAATAGACACATGTGTTCACACACACACATAGAGTGTGTATTCCAGTTGCGAGCTAACAAACCCTATAAGATATCACCAATGAGTCTATGAAATTATATTCATTAAGTTATTTATTGACACTAGTTTTAAATACATTATAAATTAAGGTCTTTTTTATAGTGAATATTTAAAGTAAAACTACATTCCTTTAACCATTAAAAATACACATTTCCTGTTCCCAAAACTGATTTGAAAAACCAAGGGAAAAAAAATTTTAAGTTTCCTAAACTTATTTTAAAAACTCAATGGAAAAATATCAAATCATTTCCAAAAAAATTGAAAATAACATTCCAAATTCATCCTTATAAATATTTTGGGATATTAAATATATCCATGGAGAAAATGATCAAAATTTAATGGGAACACAAGTATATATCAAGATGAAAATTAGAGAGAATAATAAAAATTGGTGCCACAAATAAGCATTTACATGATAATAAAATCATGGATAGAAATGGAATCCCGTATAATATAACTATTTATTCAGGAGTATATGTCATGGGCCACATCCTATATCATAAAGTGAGATGAACCCAACAACACTATCATAAAATAGGCCAACAACAAACATATTTTTAATCCAACCTAAAACACAAGATTCTAAACTAGCCCATACAAGCCTCATTGGTGGCACAACCCATCTAACACTATTTCATGCTAGAGGGGACACTATCCCATCCGTGTCTTGAACTAATTTATCATAATTCAAAGTATCCCACTTTGTTACCTAGGCCCCCACGACCAAATAAACATATAGGGGAATAAGAAATCAATATAACTAAAAAATAAGTATAATAAATTACTTTCACCTCACCTTCAATACCCTCACATAAACTATCCTCCTTTTACACCATCCAAGAATAATATAATGATAAATAAACCTCAACATGGAAAACAATAATGGGAAAAAGGAAGATATATCAAACATTAACCCATTTATTTAATAAAACACCAAATTTGATTTCACATGGAAACCAACTCAGAAAACTGAACCCTTTCCATCTCTTTCAATTTCATCATTTTTTTGAAAACACTAGAATACAAACCTCATTTTGATCCAAATACCTTATTTGAAAGAAAAAAAATTCATTTGAAAATAAAAAATATTTCCCAAGACCACATTTTCCATCAAAAACCATTTAAATAATCCTCTAGGGAAATTTCATAAACACTAGGAATGAAAGAACCTACTATTTGAAAAAAATACATGAAATCCACAGGAAACATCTTTCATATTAAACCATAATTTCATGAAAAAAATTTACAACATATTTCAAGAATCCATATATAACTATAATTTAATATAAATGAATTTATAAAGTCCAAAAATATTTTCAATTGAAAAGTAATGGAAGAACATAGAAACAACCACCTTGAATTGTGCGGAATCAAGTTGAAATGCATCACCTTTTGTGGAGAACACCTAAGAAAGAGAGGTATCACTCTTTAAAAGATATAAGAGACTAGAATATTAGGATATATCCAACCTAAAACCCAATACCAACTTGAATAGTGAACTAGCGTTCAAGGATGTAGTGGAAAACTAGGATAAAAATAATGGAGAATATAAGAGAACAAAAAATTGGAAGAAATTATATTATTACCTTGAGAAAAACATGAAATCTAAAGGAGTAAAGATAAAATAAATGGAGATTAGGGAGGATACATACCATTAGATCTTAGGTATGTTAGATTTGAGATATGAGAGAATTAAGGAGGATAATAGAGTAAAAATTGAAGGGGGTATAAAAAAATTTAACTTTTTAAGTGAACCTGGGTAGACTGCATGATTTTGTCACAAAAGTTTCCTAACTATGTGTCAACCATGTGGGAGACAATAATTAGAACACCATAGCCTAAATGGTTTGGATCACATTGTATCCCACAACCAGGTGTGAACAACGTGGGCCACCCTCCTACATAAACAATTCTACATGGTTTACATATAGTATCCACACAATTGGAGTTCTTGTTCAATAACTGTGAAAAATGAAACATTAAAGAATTGTAGTACTACCGCGTGGTTACCACATGGATACTACTAAACATTTGAAAACCATTAAACACCAAAAAATATCTTAAATTTCAAAAAATAATGACTTAAAACCCTACCAAAACATAATACAATATACAATTACTTAAAATAATATAGAATAATCAACAATAATAACATGTGGGTGTTATAATCCTCTTAACAATTCTAATTTCTTCCCCTAGAAAGTCATTTAATGAAAATTTAAGAATATGAAACACTACACACCCAAAAAAAGAGGTTTGAGGGATAGTGATAATATATAATAGAGTCATATAAGATGGAATCCACTCGATACAATCCATAATCTAAACCAAATAACTTAATTTCTAAAAAAAATATCTCTTAAAACACAAAATATTCCCAATAAAGTTAAATCGAGATCAAATAACTCAAAAAACTAAGAGGATGAAGCCATATTATAGATATCACTACTATTTAGAATTCATATATAAGGGTGATATGAAAGGAATGAAACCTTATGAGAAGACTAATAACAATGAGGAATATTATCCTCATGAAAATTTCAAGAAGAGATAACTTCCAACAACCATAAAAACCAACCTCAAGAGAAGGATCTACTCTCTAAAGATAGATTCAAACCACATAATCATATGAAAATTCATAAACTAATTCCATCAAATCAATAATATAATCCTTCAAAACATTTACAATAAAAAATTGGCAATATGAACAACCCCAACCAACATCAAAAAAGAGAGCCATGGTTTGAACCTCATTTCAAAGATAGAGAGAGAGGGTACTAAGTCCTCACAAATGTGATACCTACATACAATAAACCCAATAATATCCAAAAATTATTGTTTTAAAGTATATAATCTTAATTGATGTATCACAATTACTAGTTACCTAAAAAAACACCAAAGTTTTTCCCCATTCCTTCTCATCAGTAACCAAGACTCACATATACATGAGCCCCATGAAACAATAGTGTACCTTCTAATCATTAACACAACTAAAAACATCCAAAATATTACAAAAAAATATCAAAGAACCCCAATGAAAAACATCCATCTAGAACATTCGGAAAAGCCTCAATAGAACACAATGCACAAAAAATGGAAATTGAAAAACAAATACACATCTGAAGATAAAATTCCTCCTAATAATTATTTCAATAATTCAACTTATAAAACATTTAAATATGACCTGAATGGCCATAATGAAGCTAGGCCATTGGATATTTTTGTCAAGTGGTCTTAGAGTGTCTAGGAGCTTTACATTGGAAGCACACATGGGGACTCATCTTATCACCAGGGAAAAAGTGGCCCAATAAATAATAACCCTCACCCACCTGAACTTTCAATTTTGTCTCCCCTTCTCTCATATGCACACTTTATGGCTTTCCTTTAATCACACTAGGTAGATTTGTGGTTCCATTAATTATAAGATTTCTAGACTATTCAACATTTTCTAGCATGGACCTCTCAACCACATCATCAAAAGTTTTCAAGAAAAATCCAATAATAGATAATTTTGAGGTATAGGTGAAGAACAATATTTAAGGAACATGATTTCTTTGAATAATTGATAACCAAATCTGGATATTAAATACCCATCCCTATGAAATTATCAACAAAATATAATATCGTTCATTCACCTTGATAAAGTGTCCTAAAATCAAGATATTTACCTACCTTCATGTCCTTTGGGTGGAACCAATAGAAAAAACATAAACTTGAAAACTCCCAATACATGCTCTAAAACAACTGGGAAGGAACTATGGACTGACACCACACTTTTATTGGACCATCAAGTAATCTTACAACAACTCTTACCCTTGATGCTTCTGGAGTCTCGAGCGATTTGAGGCTTCCCTCAATCATTTATTAGCACTTAAACACTCTATCCAAACCTTTATCACCACTAAATGAAGGTGTATTGTAATTCAAAAAGTATGAGATAGGTTTTAATAGCTATAAAGCTACTAATTCTTCCACTCTATTCAAAGTATAGGAAAAATATACAATGATAGGGATATTCTCTAAGTGATGAGAGGATTAAACTTGTGAATCATACTCAATAATTAAACTTCTACTTTCTTTATATACTATTTTTTGAGGAATAATATAATTAAAAAAATACATGAAAAAAAATCATGTCATTCCTCAAAATTCAATAAAAGAATTCCCATTATTTACCAAGGGACCAACCAAAAATATAAATATAATAAAACAAAACACTTTATTCACATATCATGAAAACTTTCTCTATTTAAAATTACCAGCACTAAATAAAGAAATAAAATTCATTTTACCCAGGTGTACACTGAAAAAATAAAACCCACATTGTATATTAAACTAAAACTAGTTAAACCCCTCTAATTATATTTCAAAACTAATAAAAAATCATTTTAATATTAATTCCAATTTGAAACCATTCCTAAAATATTTATTTTTTTGAAAAAATTCAAAAAAAAACCCACCTTTATTTAAATTGTATTTATAAATATCATAATCAAATAAACCTCTTCATAAAAAATTTAATGTTGAACAAAGATAACCTTTTCAAAATATTACACGAAAAAATATATTCAAAATAAAAGTTTCATAAAATCCACCCTATTTCTTATAAAACATCCCTTAAAAGATTAAATCGTAATAAAGAATAATATCAAACTTAAAAAATTCATTTAAATAACACCAAAACATCAACCCCCCCCTCTTTAATTAATCATCAATAAGTGGGAACCAATTTTTGAGAAATCCATATCAAATAGGGGTCAAATAAACAAAACTATGAGGGATGTAGATCTATGCATGGTTTGGTCACATGATTTGTAAATTTGTGTGACAACTATATGATAGTATCTAGGAAGCTTATGGAACCATTCATATGGGAACTACATGGTTTGGAATATTTTACGGGACAATTGTGAAACCACAGTTTTACTTCAATTTTCACTCTAAAACCACATGGGATCTGGGAAACTAATAGATCCATCTAAATTGCCTCTACATGGTTTGGAAGACCATGCCGACTAATCGTGCAACCCCAGTTCAACTTCAATTTCTACTCGAAAATTCCAAGGGACACCCAAATCACCTACGTATTCCACAAAGGATCCAAATATAACTCCGCACATAATAAAATCAACCATTTGAGTGAAAAATAAAATAAAAAACATATTTCAAATTATTAATGGTAACTCATGGTTTATTATGAAGAAGATATGGACAAACACTTTACTACACACTCCACCTAAGTTTCTATGTTCCAATATACATACTAACAAGATATATACTAAAATAACAAGAGTGAAATCACAATAACCTTTTCCTTTTTAAGAACCCATGATCTAATACCATTTGTAAAGAACCAACATGGGTTGACATGACATGTCACTTGACCCGATCCGTTATTAGACCTGAAGGGTGTTCTTGATACTCATGATATAGAAACTACCACCTATGAATAAAATAATAATCATTTGAGAATGATTTATCCCTAAAATCATAGCAAAAAAATGATAAATCATTTATTAAAAACATGGCATGAGATGTCTATATATTGGATGTCCTTGGAAAATAAATAAAAATATAAAAACAAATAAAGGAACCAAACTTGCTACAACATATAATGAAATGAAAAAACCCATTTACATCAATATACCACACCATTAAAAATAAACTAGTAATGTAAAAATAAACCATATTTCTATAAAGGAAGGTTTTCTTTGATGATACCTCAACATCCTAAAATAAAAATGAACCAAAAACCAAATCATAATGAAAAGTCCCCTCTTTTCGAACCACATTCAATCACCACATCAAAAATCACTTTTGGAGACCCAAAATTTACAATAAAATACCTGATATGGAACTTGGAACCACATATATGTTTATGATATAAGAGATAAACCCACAAAAACATTCAGGGTGTGTATGAATGATGTTTTCCAACAAGCCCAGTAGGATCTCACCAAATATTCTATGCAATTTCATTCAATAAGTAGTTTTTTAATAGTAGTTTAAAATAAATTATTTAATAAGTCTTTTTTTATACATAGTACTTGATTAAATAAAAACGAAATTACATTTAACATAAATAAGAAACATTTCCTTTATTCAAAAATGGTTTGAAAACCCATGTAAAATGAGATCTTTTAATTTCCCAAAATAAAATAAATTCACTTTTCTCTTTTCAGACCACCTTGAAAATAACTAAGAATAAATTATTGAGTTATTTATAAAACATTTTAAAATATATTTCCAAAATAATCCTTATAATCTGTTTGTTAAATCATATGAAACCATATAGAATAGAATCAAAATATAATGGGCACACAAGTATAGATTAAGTTACAAATGAGAGAGAACAAAAAAAGGGTTCAACAAACAATAATGTACAAGGGAATACAAGAAATAATTGAAAAGGAATCCCCTATAATATAACCACTTATCAAGTATTACATATCATGGGACACACCCTAGGTATTAAAGTGAGACACCCATAACAATACTATCATAACATGAAACAACTGCTGAAGAATGTGGCGCTAATGTAATTAACAGGTAACTCAACAAACCCCCTGATGAAACAAATTTTTATTAAATATTTTATTGATAATAAATGATAAAATTTCCTCACATTATGTTAAATATGTTTATTTATAAAATATTTGGGATTAGATCATTCATTTGAAAATTTGATTAAAATTCCAATTTTACCTTTTATAGTGCACTGTAGTATTTTGAAGATAAATATTTTAATATTTATTATTTGAAAGTGAAATTTGTAACTATGTTCCTAAATTAATGGTCTACAACCTTTGTTCAAGATATTGGAGCTAAATCGTGCATCTAGTTGGACTAAATGGACCCTGAAATCAAAGGTGGGCTTGACCTGATAGATTGGACATTGGTTCTGTATTTGGGTCATACCTTCTTCATCCGAGCATTTATTGGGTCCAAATTTTTATAGGATCTCTCTAAACCAATTTGGAACAAATCATTATTCTGGAATAATAGTTGGTTCATGCATTTTGGAGGTTAAATGGGAGGTTCAGGTAATATTAAAATATTTGGCTGAGATTCCCCATTTACACTTGAAACCTATTTAAACCTAGTCTCCCCTCCACTCTATAAATTAGTGTTTTTCTCATTTGGAGGTTTCAAGAAGTGAATTAAGAAGCTTTGGGTATAGGAGAAGAGGTTCCACTCCAATTCTCCAAGAAATTCAATAAGGGTATCTCTTGAAGCAAGGATCCCTTCATCGAAACCCTCTTCTTCTTCCTCATGTTGTAATGTTTGTGTTTTCAAAATAAACTTATTTGTTATTATTTTATTTCTTCTCTTTTCTTCTATTATTTTTAATTTTATTCTTCTCTTTTCTTATGGAGGATAGTTGAGGGACAAAGCACTAGTAGCTGCACGTGCGTTGATTGAAAAGATAGCCCAAAAATCCCAACAATTTGACGATTGAGGTACACCACATGTCTGGGGAGTAAATCAGGTAAGTCTGTCTTCTCTTGAAAGAAATTTAATTGATAATAAGTTGGAAGAATTGAACACTATGGTGAGGTATATTTCTTTGGCTCAAAAGACATCCCAACCCCCTCTTTCAAGGCTATATCGCATTTTCACTGAAACAGACCACCCAACTGACTGTTTCCCTCAATTGCAAGATACAAAAGACTGTGTAGTAGTGTTTCTCAGGAGACCATATCAGCAGAAACAACAAACATATCCCGAAAATAAGTTTGATTCATTTTATCCAATATAAAACCAAGGGTGTAATGATCAATCAGACATGAGGTATGGCTCTGGACAACAAAAAAGGTCCCCTTTTCAACAAAACATCCAGTAGCCTCCACGTTACCAACATGGTTTCCAATAACCCCAAAGGAAATTTGAAGCTCAATCATAAAAAAATCAACAATAAGGGAATCCTACAACCAAGGTCGATTCTAACACTGATGATATTTTGAAACAAATTTTTCTTAATCAACAGAATGTGCTAATGAGTCAAGGTTCAGAGATGAGGAAGTTGAAGAATCAAATAAGCCATATTGCCACTACCCTATATGAATTGATAAGTAAGAATTCTAGAAATCTACCTTCCAAACGTACTCCAAATCCCAAGGGTAACATCAGTTCCATCTCATTGAGAGGTGGGAAGTAAATGAATTATACATCTATATCTACCATTCCACTGGGATTCACCTCAACTCCAAAAAATCCTTATTCCATACCATCTATTGAGAAACCCAAGGAGAAGGATAAAGGTAAGAAAAATACTGATGATGTTCCTCCTAAACCCCTTCCATTTCCAAATATAGTTGTACAAAACCAATAATATTGATGAATAGGTGATGCAAAAATAATTTTTTAAAACATTCAAGCATGTGGAGATCATCATCCCTTTACTTGAAGCCATCAATAAAATCCCAAGGTATGCGAAATTCCAAAAAGAGAATTGTACCAATAGAAGAGGGCTAAAGGGAAATGAGAGGATCAATCATGGAAGGAATGTGTCAGGTCTCATTACACCATCTTTAGTAATGCCAAAAAAAGTTCAAGGATTCTAGGACATTCAGCATCCCATGAACTATAGGAGAGTTACACTTTTCTGATGATTTTTGTGATTTAGGATCTTCCATAAATGTAATACCTCTTTTTTTTCTCTTCTTTATAGGTTGGTGAGTTGAAACCAATGAGAGTAGTGGTGTAGTTGACAAATATATCTACGACATATCCAACAGGAGTCCTTGAGGATGTACTTGTTTGAGTAAGAGACATGATCTTTCTAGTAGATTTCTACATGCTTAACATGGAGGATGACCAGCTATGTTCTCATGATCCCATTATCTTTGGTATAAGCTTCCTCAAAAATGAAAAAAAACTATCATAAATGTCAATGAGGGTACACTTTCCATGTAATTTGGAGATGAAGTTGTGATATTAAATGTTATGGACTCCATGAAGTACCCCTCAGAGGACCATTATGCATTTGTTATCTCCCATTTTGAACCACCAAATAAAAACCCCATGTAATTTTATTGTCCTATGCTTCGAGAGATTATGAGAATTGGTTCTAGTTTAATGTCTAATAGTACTTCCACACCTATTTCTAGTGCACAAGACTCTCTTATATTTGATTTTTAAATGGATTCATATTTTGATTATGATCATGTGAACTCTCATTATGACGTGGCTGTTGAGTATGCTGATGGATTTGATGATTTATTCTCTGATTTTGATGATGTATATTCTGATACTAATGTTTTTTGTGCACATATTTCAGTTTATTCAATTTATCCATCCATACGTCACCCCATACATTGGAACTCAATACATTAACACGAAATATTAAATACTGAAACATGTTGAGTGGAGAGAAATTACCTATTGTCAGTGCTAAGAATATCCCTTTTGAACATAAAGAAAAACTTTTGAATATTTTGAGGGAGAACATTAAGGGAATCAGGTGGACCTTGGCTGACATATCAGGTATTATCCCCTCCATTTTCAGGTATAGGATTGTTTTAGAGGATGGGGATAAACCAGTGAGGCAGCCAAAAAGGAGTCTCAATCCAACACTTTTGTAGGTTGTTAAAAAAGAGGTTAAAAAATTGATCGAGGAAGGTATAATCTATGCCATTTCAGATTATCATTTGTTGAGTTCTATTTCAGTTGTGCCTAAGAATGGTGGTGTTACTATTGTTAAAAATTAGAAATATGAGTTAGTTCCAATGAGGGTGAAAATAGTTGGCATGTGTGTATTGATTTTAGGAAACTAAATCAGTCCCCCCACAAGGATCATTTTCCACTCCAATTTCTTGTTCAAATTCTCAAGAGACTAGTTAGGAAGACACATTATTGTTTCTTGGATGGATTTTTTAGATATTTTCAGTTTCCTATTGCTCCGTAGGATCAAGAGAAGACAAAATTCACCTGTCTATTTTGTACATTTTCCTACCGAAGGATGCCATTTGGACTTTGCAATGCCCTAGGTACCTTCCAGAGATGCATGGTGAGTATTTTTTCTGATTTTATTGAGACCTTCATGGAAGAATTTATAGTTGATTTTATAGTGTATGGATACTCATTTGATGAATTTATAAGTAGTTTGGGAAAGGTGTTGAATTGTTGTATTGAGAAGAATCTGGTCTTGAACATTAAAAAGTGTCATTCCATAGTAGAGCATGGAATTGTCTTCAGGAATATAGTGTCAAAACAAGGGATAAAGTTTGATAGATATAAGGTAGATATTATTTCATCATTACCATATCCTTCATGTGTGTGTGATGTTAGATCTTTCCTAGGGCATGTAGGATTTTATCAGCGTTTCATCAAAGATTTTAGTAATAGTTCTCTTCCTATGTCATGATTACTTGAAAAGGATTCTGATTTTGTGTTTGATGATTCATGTAGGGTGGCCTTTGATGAGCTGAAGAAGTGTCTGAACACTCCACCAATCATATAGACTCCATAATGGGACATTCCTTTTTGAGCTTATGTGTGATTCCTCTAACTTCACGGTTGGAGATGTCTTATCTTAGAGGGTGGAGGGACGTTCACATGTGATTTCCTATGCATCAAGGACACTGGATTCAGCCCAATCAAAATAAAAAACCATGAAAAATGAGTTTCTTTCTATCATATTTTATTTACATAAATACCGTTCATATTTATTGGGATCTAAAGTAGTTTTTGTTTCTGAACATGTAGCTCTGAGGTACCTCTTGAAGAAGCCAGATGCAAAGCCCAGACATATCCAATGGATGCTCCTTCTTCAAGAATTTTATATTGAGATAAATGAAAAGAAGTGGTCATAAAACCTAGTAGAGGACCACATGATTCGTCTCACTCGCACACTTAAGGATGACACCTTGAACCAGGTACCACTTCAGGAAACATTACCCGATAAGAATCTTTATTCCATCACAGGTACACATCCTTAGTATGCTGATTTAGTGAACTACCTTGTGGCCTCTGAAATTCCTAAAAATTTATAGAAAAATCAAGTCCAAAAATTAAAGAGTGTGTCTAGATTTTCTGTGTGGGATGATCCCTACTTATGGTTCATGTATAGTGACCAAGTTATTAGGATGTGTGTTCTTGATCATGAGTTTGAGTCTGTTCTGTAATTATGTCATACACTTGCTTGTGGTTGACACTTTGGACCCCAATTGATAGTTATGAATGTTTTGGACTCTGGATTGTATTGTCCTAGTTTATTCCATGATTCTCATGTGTTTTTTAAGTTGTTCTCACCTTGGAAACACATTGGTAATATTTCTAGGAGACACGAGATGCCCCAAAACCCCATATTATTCTGTGAGATTTTTGATGTATGGGGAATTGATTTTATGGGACCTTTTCCTAGTTCATTTGGTTTCATATATATTTTGTTTTCTGTTGATTATGTGAGAAAATGGGTGGTGTCTAAGGATACCGGGACTAATGATTCTCATGTTGTTGTGGAGTTTGTTAAAGCATATATTTATTTGCAGGTTTAGAGACCGAAGCCCATCATCAGTAACCAAGGGACACACTTCTGCAAACGTAATTTGGATTCCCTCCTTCGAAATTATAGGGTGACATGCAAAACATAAACACAATACCATCCCCAAACAAATTTCAAGGCTGAGATTTCAAATAGGGAGTTGAAAGTTTTTTTTGGAGAAAATCGTGCAACCAAATAGGTAGGATTAGAGCAGGTGCTTGTATGATGCATTGTGGGCTTATATGACAACATACAAGACACCCATCTGTTTTCCCCATTTCAAATTGTTTTTGGGAAAGCATGTCATCTCCCTTTAGAAGTTGAGCCTCAGTCTTATTGAGCTATAAAGAAATGCAACATGGATTAGGCCCAAGATGGAATTGAAAGGAAGGTGCAAATTCTAGAGCCTGAGAAGATTCAATTTTCTTCATATGAGAACTCAAGGCTCTATAAGGAAAGATCAAAAGTATCTTATGATAGAATGATCCAACAAAGGGAGTTTGATATTTGAGAGAAAGTCCTTCTCAACATTTCACGAATGGAGTTTATGCCTGGTAAGTTGTGTTCTAGATGGTTAGGTCCTTATGTTATGACTAATGTTTTTCCTTATGGTGTTGTAGAGATCACACAAGAGGACACAGGAAGATGATTTACAGTCAATGGGAAATGTTTGAAGAAATACATTGAAGTAATTTCTATTGATGTAGTGGATTTCATCACACTACATGACTCCATCAACACTTAAGCATATCAGGCTGCTCCTAAACCTTTCACTTTTATATTATTTTTCCTATTTAAAATTATTATTTTCATGTGCACATATCATCTCATAGGTTCACATTAAAGAAAATGAAATATTATAAGTGTGGGTTAGGGGACAGAATTTTGTGGCAGATATTTAGGATTTTCATTTGTGTGTTTTGTGTGTATTTTATATTAAGTTTTTCATTAAAATTTAAAAAAAATTAAAAAAAAATAAAAAAATCATATATATAAATATATATATCATGTAACATTCTCATGTGGAACATATGGAAAATTCATGTTTTAAAAATTCATTCGTAGAATGATAATCATGAGTAATATTTCATCATCAAGGGCTGAATTTTATAAAAAGTGAGTTCGTTGATGATATGAATGGTTGTGTCATTATAAAACCTTTTAGATCTTGACATCATTATTTGTGATATTTGTTTATAGTAAATTGTGTCATTTATTTTTCTACAAAATTTCTCACACGATCATGACTTGTGTGTTTCTCTTACCCAATTGAATTTATATTCAGTGTAAGTAATCCTTCTTAGCTTATAACGTGGTCTTTCCATACGTTCATTTCTCTTCCGATCGTTTCCATCAATGTACCAGATTGACCTATGCATGTGCACCTAATATCTGACTATTTTACACCCTATTAAAAAAATTCAAAAATAAAATAAAATAAAATAAAACATGCAATAAATAGGGGAGTGACGCCATTTACAATATGTGGGGGTATTTAGGTTAGGATCTCATGGTTAGTCTTATGGGAATAAATAAATGAGTTGTTTTTTGGAATTTTATTACAAAGGATGTTGAACATATTCGGTGGAATAGAATAAGGTAATAAGAAAAGTTTTTATTTACCTGAATATACTAGATAAAAGTTGGAGATACAAACTTGGAATGGTTGGCACACGCACACATGGAGAATTAGAGGCATGGTAGACCCATGAGTTGTTTCACTATGATTGGTGTTATGAATCTCACTGGATTTTGTTTTGACACAATTCATGAGACAATGAATTTAAAATTTATTGATATTGACTCTTTATTTGATTCTTATTTTGCCTATATTTTCATTGTGGAATCAGAAATTTGAATATGCATATCTTGTCACAATTTTTTCGAATACATGATATGAGATTTTCCCAGGAGTGAAAAAGGGTAAGTGTGGAGGAGTTGATAAAACACATTTTTATTATTTATATTATTTATAATAAATTATAAAATTTCCTCACATTATGAAAAATATGTTTATTTATAAAATATTTGGGATTAGATCATTCATTTGAAAATGTGATGGAAATTCTAGTTTTACCCTTTATAGTGCACTGTAGTATTTCCAAGCTAAATATTTTAATATTTATTATTTAAACATTAAATTTTGTAATTTTGTTCCTTACTTAATGTTATAGAACCTTTGTTCAAGAAATAAGAGCAAAATCTTGCATTTGGTTGGACTAAATGGACCACGAATTCAAAGGTGGGATGGACCCGACAGATTGGAAAATGGTTTGGTATTTGGGACATAACTTCTTCATCTGAGGTTGGATTGATATAAAATATTGTGAGGGTATTTCTAACCCAATTTGGAAAAAATAATTCTTCTGGAATAATAGATGGTTTATGCGTTTTGGAGGTCAAATGGGCGGTTCAATTTGTATTAAAATATTTGGCCGAGATTCCCCATTCACACTTGAAACCTCATTAAACCTAGCCTCCCATGCACCCTATAAATTAGTGTTTTTATCATTTATAGGGGTCGGTAAGTGAATTATGAAGTAGAGGGAATAAGATAAGAGGTTACACTCTAATTATCTGAGCAATTTAATAAGGGTATTTCTTGAAGAAAGGATCCCTTAATCGAAGCCCTCTTCTTCTTCCTCACGTTTTAATATTTGTGTTTTCATAATAAACTTCTGGTTCTTATTTTACCTTCTCTATTTTCTTATATTATTTTAAATTTTATTCTTCTCTTAACAATACAATTTGGGTTGGAATTCAATAGTAGAGATGAGATTGGGTTCTACCCTTTCAATCCTTTTCTCATGCAAAACGTCGCCACGATGACCACACTGCCCAAGGAAGAGTTGTTTTCTTAGTGATCGATCTATATTCTATCATCTTCATTTAATTATTTTGAATCATTGGGCTAATTTAATTTACACAATATGATACATGAATTTAGTTTTTAAATTATAAGAAACTAAGAATGAAATTGAACAATTAACATAAAAAACACGCGAGGTCGAGTATTTCTTAAATTATGATAGCGCAAACTTAATCGGTACAACAAGGCCACAGGAGATAAATTTGTAGAGTTAAAATATAATCCATAAGTTCAATTCATCCTAATTTTACATAATGGACCTGTACCATAATTTTACACTGACCATAAACTATCCTTATAACATCAATCAAAGTAGGGTGCTGCGATTTCACGTTTAGAATATATCCTAGGGTTCAATTCTCTTTATATTTGTGGTAAAGTTAATTATCATATGGTTTATGGGTTAAAAAATTAGGGGATCATAGTTAAGAAGATATAAATTTAAATGATAATTATTCATAATTAAATAAATAAGTAGAGTTATATCTATTACATCTTTTAAATATTGTATAAAAAAGATCTTCTTGTTATGTCTTTTTAATCAAACTTCATTTCAAAAATAAAAAAATAGAAATATTATACAATATTATTCTAGTAAACTTCTTCTAGTTTTATGAACAGTAAATCCCCCCATATCCTTTCAAGTAGTGTTATTATTCCCTTTTATGTTATTTTTAAAATACCTTTAATATGTTTTTCAAATTTACTTCCTCCTTTGAGAGATGACCTTGGTCAGTCACTCTACTACACCTATGTACCCAAAAAATAACTAATCATTTGAGGGCACCCATGAAAGAGCCTTTCACCCACACAGTCCTCATCGTGAGAACTACCCATCTAACCTTTTATCACGTTAGAGGGAAAAGTATCCCACATGTGTCCTAAATTTTTATAAAAATAAATCAAGGTTTACCACCTTGTTACCAAGGTTCCCATTAAAAAATTATACGCTTCTAAGAAATAAAAATAATTACCAAATAAGCATAATAAATTATTTACACTTCAACTCCAGCCCCCTTTCATAGAATAAATTATTTTTACATTATCAAAGCATCATATATTAATAAAAAAACCCAACAGGGAAAAAAATATAAGTGGAAATAATGAGGGTATCTTTGACATTATCCCCTTTAGTTTATAAAGTGATTATATTCCTTCATATGAAATCCAAATAAGTATTCCAATACCTTTACATCTCTTTCAATTTCAAAATTTCAAATAATATTGGAAACACAATGATAGAAACTACCTTTTGATCTAAAAAATCATTAAAAATGTAAAAATTCCTTTAATAATCCAAAAAAGTACCAAGGACAATTTTTTCATCGATTTTTTTAAAATAAAATCTTTAGTAAATTTCACAAACTCTAGGAATTTAATAACCATTGATTTAAAAAACAATACATGAAATCTATAAAAAAATATTTTATGCTAATCCAAAACCATTATTAATCTATTATAAGAAGCTATACATAACTATATTTTAATAAAAATGAATTTATAAAGTAAAAACATCCCATTAATTTCAAAATAAATGAATCTTATAGAAACAACCACCTTAAATTAATTGGAATCAAGTTGTAACACATCAAATTCTATGGAGAACACCCAAACAAGAAAGAAATCACTCTCTACATTACCCAAGTGACCAAAACCCTAGATTAGAACCAACCTAAATCCCAATACAAACCTATATAATTAACTAAGGATTAATGAGGAATGGGAAACCTAGAATAAATAGAAAAGATAAGATAATGGAAGAGAATAGAGAAAGTAATGGGAAAATAACCATTAAGAATACTTTAATTTTGAAAGAGTGAAGCCAAAATCAATGGAGATGAGGGAGGTTATCTACCTTGAGTTTATGGGGAGTATTACCACACTATATAGGATAAGGAAGTTTGAGAAAATAGTTAAAATTAAATGGGTTATAAATGTAATTTCACTTTTTAAGTGAACCTGGAAAGACTACATGATTTGACCACACAATTTTCCAAACTACATGAACTATGTGGGAGCCACTGACTATCACACAACACTGTGCATGTTTGGAACATGGTTTCCAATAAATGATCACCAAAATTGTGGGTTACCAAAAAAACAAACCAAGATGCTTTATTCAATTAGATACTCCATATTTTTGGAGTAATCATGCCTCTATCATGAAATATGGAACTGTTAAGAAACGCAGTACTAATTCATGGTTACTAATGACCATGCACAAACCATAAGAAACCAAAAAATCTCCAAAAATTAAACAGTAAATATTCAAAAACACATAAAAAATAATACACCCCATAATAAAATTAAATAATATATAATAATAACCAATATTAACACATGGGTGTTATAAAAGGTTCAAGATTCTATCTTTTTTGCATGTGATAAGAATAACCAGAGGTATAAAAACAACACCACGATAAAGAAACTAATGGAAGATTGGTATGTTTGTTATTGATTAAAATTGATCAAACCTTAAATATTTATTGTTATATATATATATATGTGGTTCTCATATTTGTATCCAATTATAGGAAGTAGTTGGGGTTTGGCTTAGTGGTAAGCACCCCGTAATCCTACATGAAAAATGGGGGTACAAAACCCATGGGGTGCAGGTTACTGTAGCAGTTCTATAGCGGTACTGTAGTAATGGTGATACTATTGATCGGTGGGTACTGTAGCAGTGGCAAGATACTGTAGCGGCGGAAAGGAACTGTAGTAGTGGTGGGTACTGTAGTAGCTGGGTTACTATTCAGAGAATGGGATTTAGGCCAAAAAGTTGGGCCTACGGGCTTTTTAATGGGCTACATGCCCACTGGGCCTTCGGGCTATGTAATGGGTCTCCCTCTACCCAGTTAAAAGAGGTGTATGATTTTCTTTAATAATAAAATGAGGTTTCGTCCCCAACCTTAAAAAAAATAAAATAAAATAAAATAAAATAAAAAAATAAATTTAAAATTTTAGGAACCAAGTAGATTTAGACGAGGTTTTTGAGTTTTGGTGGATCTATGAGCCACCAATGAAGCTAATATGACGAAAATAACTTTTAGATACTACCAAATCATGTTTTTGGCTGGAATTATCTTTGTTATAAATTGTTTATATTATTTTCCATTAGTTACGAACAAAATTATTTTCCTTTCCAATCTTGATTCAAGTTTTAATATATTCAAATTTGGCAATAAAATTGTGTATTTTATAAATATATCATTTTTTATGGTAAGTAATATTTAATTGATGGTATTTATGTGTTTTATTACACATATCAAGCAATGAAAATTGATAATGAATCTAGTTTTCATGAATCATATCCCGACTAACTATGAAATCACCCCTTAGATAATGTAAATGAAAAGTGTTTGACTACATTATAACATGTTTGATATTTTGATTCATTTAAACCAAAATCACTTAGAATATTTCATTGTAGTTTAAAAATTTAAATGGATAACTCCCTATTTAGTGGAATGGGTGAAAGGGCTATAGAGATTCTTGAGCTGGTTCATATTGATGCATTTGAAAATTTTCTATTTAATGTATGGGGTGGATACTCATGCTTCATAATTTTTACTAATGGATTTAGTATATAGGATATATATACTTGATGGGGTATAAGTTGAATTAATTTTATAAATTTAAGGAATTGAATAATGATTTTGAGAACCAATATATTTTGAATATAAAGAAACCTTTTTTAGACTATGGCTAGGAATACTTTAACCAAGAGTTTATTTATTTTTATGTGATTATGAGATTCTATCTTTGATCACGCCTCCTTATACACCATAATGAAATGGTGTAAGTGAAATGATGAAAGACACCTTGTTAGACCTAATGAGATCAATGATGAGTTAGAAATGTATTCTATTATACTTTTGGGGATATGCATTATAGATAGTGGTACACACACTAAAATGAGTGACATATAAGGAGTTGAGTGTAATTTTAGTGAATATCCAAAGGAAACTAAAGGATATTACTTGAAAAACCCCATAGATAAGAATTTTTTGGTTAACATACACACCATATTTCATAAGAGGGATAACATATCAAAAATAAATACTACGAATGGGTTAGACTTCTATAAAGTCATGGATCAAGATAAGCATGACTTGGAACATGAATAGATTCCAAAAATACCCATGGGAGAGGACATTTTAGAGACCAAAATACTATATAGAAGTATAATAGAGGTTAAAGAACCTATAATATATGGTTTTATAGCCATTGAAGTTGGTGACTCATTATCAATTGATAAAAATGATCCTATAACCTATAAGGAAATAATAAGTTGAACAAAATATTTCATGTGGAAAGAATACATGAATTCTGAAATGAATCTCATATACCAAAATAATGTAAATATTTTGGTAGATACACCAGTTTATGTAAAGACTATTAGTTATAAATGGGTATTTTAGAATAAATAAAACATATGGATAAGTCAGTACCTATAAACCCTGAATGAATCTTAAATGTTTTAAATAAGATAAAGAAATAGAGTATAGTGAAACATTTTAACCAATTTATATGTTGAAATTCATCAAAATTATACTTTCCATAGTATCTTATCAGGACTATGAGATTTAGAATATGGATGTCACAATTTTTTTCCTTCATTAATATTTGGGAAGATGTCTATATGACATAACTAGAAAGGTTTATGACTCATAATAATTCCAATATGTTATGAAAATGGTAGAGATCGATTTATGGATTGAATAAAGCATCCAAATCATGGAAAATTCTATTTACTAAATCCATAACAGAAATTAGTTTCATAAATAAATAATATGATCCTTATGTATACATGTGTTTTAGTGGGAGAAAAATAATATTCTTTATAATATATGTTGATGAAATATCACTAATTAAAAATAAAATTCTAGTCTCACAAACTATTAAGATTTGGTTGAACTCTTGCTTCTCCATAAAAAACATTGGTGGAGAAGAATATATTCTTGGGATCATGATCTCCCATTATAGATATAATCGCATTACTAGACTATGTGAAGGTAATTACATTATAAGATTTTGAAAATATTTAGTATGGAAAAATACAAGTGGGGGTTATTTCCAATGTAACATGGAATTCATATTTATAAGAAAATGTGTCCTTAGACACATGAGGATTGAAAAAGTATGTAAAGGATTCCATACACATGATCATTTTGCGAGAGCTATTTGTTTGAGTAAATATAGAACGTGGGGGGTGAAATACCTTTTAAAACTTTTTATAAATTTAATTCAAACTATATGTAATTAAAATAAATAATTAGATAAATTAAAATTAAAATTTCTTAGAAAAGTGGGAATTTAAAATAAAATACAAAGCATAAGACTTTGGTAAAATATTTTGAGAATTATCCATAAATGGGTTCAAATGTCTCCTCTAGTCAATTGTTTGAGTGTTCTCATTAGACATTGGCTTCAATAGTAGAAAAAACAATAGTTTAAAAGAATTAATAACAATTTTTTAGTAGTTCTAGTAATAAATTATTGATAAATTTAATGGTTGTGTATATAAACCTAATCCTAAAACTTTTAATGGTAGTATTCACCAACCCCTCACACTCAAATTAAAGTGAGCATCCAATATCTCTCACTCAATTTTGTGAGCACCAAATCCCCTCAAACTCAATAGTAGTGATAATCCATGAAATGGAAATGAGAAACATTCTATATGATATACATTTGAATTAATATCTCAATATTACCAAAATAATACAATAATAAATAGTGGGAGGAAGAGATACAAGAGTAGATAATATCAAGAGAATGAGGAAAACACAACACAATGAGCTAAAAATGATCTTTAAGGAAACCATGTATATCAAAGGACCCAAGGGGGTGAATTTATAGGATTTTATAGCTTTATGATAATTCTAAGACCTATGAGGGTAAAAATTATCCATTGAGAGTTGAGTTAAGGTTTTAGGCCTCACCAAAAATGATTGTTTTTTCGGTCTAGACACCATCTGATAGCCAAAGGCACATAGACATAACATTAATTCTATCCATATCCCACTTGATATCTGGTGCACTATACTAGGTATACCCTGATACCTATAGGTGGATGAATATAAAAATTTCATATATTCTCCTCTTTAGCCCTTAGTTTGGTCCACCTACTCCATAGTAATAAGTTTAGAACATAAACACTAAAATTCATCAAATGAAAAAAGTAAAAACATAATTAGGCATTTATAATCATACATAACCACCTAAGAGAGTGATGTATAACATTATCCACCTTTTTAATGATCATAATCACATAAGAAACTAACCAATAGAAAAAAGGCATGATGAATTTCCCATGAATATAATTTTTTAGCACTTCATAAATAAATGAATCCAAGATTTCAAGATCATTTTCAATGTATAAATTTATAATGATCTATGTTAAATTTTTTAAAAATGTTTTTTCCATTTTGGAAACAATATTCAAATCATCTTAATTTGAATAATTTATACCCCATTTTACTTCAAAAATAGAAAAATATGCCTTTAATTCCATTACCAAGATATTATCCCCCTTTTGGATTACAAAAAATTAATAAGTGATTAAAAAAAAGAGTTCAAAAAAATATTTGAATCCTCTAAAAAAATTAATATTTAAAATAACACATAATTTTTTACTATAAGAATACCTTTATTATCATCAAATTCGTATCTCAATTAGTGATTATAAACAATATTACAGACAAGGTTTAGATGAAAAAGGGTCACTATATTCATAAAAAGATACATGAGAGACAAAGTAGCTTTTGAGTTTTATTAATACCATGATTAATGTTCATTTTAGATATAATAATCATCATTATTTCATAAATACAAAGCTAGTATTTCCAAAAAAATGGATTTTTGAAAAAAAAATTAAAATTAATAATATTTAAACATTTAAAAATAGGTTTTTTTAAAACCAAAAACTATAAAAAACAAGTTTGTTTATAGATATTCCTATGAAATTTAAAAAGATCAAATATAATTTAAAAAATCATCTCTCCTGAAAAATTTCATATTTGAAAACAATTAACTCCCCTTCAAGGGATGAATATGTTTTAATGTATTAAATACCACTAATAACATGTAAATAAATAGTTAAATGATTAAATAACAAAAAACACACAAAAACAAGGGACATAAATATATTAATCACTTCAAGATTTAAATAAAATAAATAAATAGATCAACGTACTAAAAAATAAATAAATTTATCAAATATTTCATGAATAATTAATAAAATTAAATATTTAAAGTGATTCAATAATTATAAAGGTTAAAATTTAAATAGGGAGAAATCCTCATACTTTTTAAAATAAAAAATAAAAAATTACCAGCATGTCATTCCTAAATCCTCCTTAATAAAATCCAAATTATCAACCATAAAGAGTATATTGAAGATATTAACTAATTTAAGATTAATTCAAAAAAAACTTATAGAACAATGTCAACTTTTTGGAAATTACATTTATAAAAATGGTGCCCAAGCTAAATGTTTTTAGTGAGAGAGTGTTGAATTGGGTTTTTAGAAATATAAATCAAACTTGTGTTATCATACAAAATTGTCATGTGATTATAATTTAAGCTATAATTAAGAAGATTATGTTTCATAAAAATTATTTTGGATCAAAAAATATCCATAATAATATATTTCACTTTATATATAGAAATAAAAAAAATTCCTCCCCATAATCCAAGATATAATGGATTTTCTAGGTGGGTGGAAATTTTACTTGTTCTTTTCCTATCTTGATGGAAACCACCAAAATCTACATAAAACACTAGTATAGTTACAAAGAGGTTTCTTTTGGGTAAAAAAATATTTTTAATTCATTTCAAATACTTAAAAATTATTTGAATAACTTTTAAATAGGATTCCTTTAGATTAGATTAAAAAAGGTGACAATGTAATGCAATAAATATGATTCTCGACCAGGTTGTAGTAAGATTGAGGAGACTCCCAATCATACAACTATAAAGATTGTTTTCCACTAATTTATCAAATATATACAAAGTAAGATTATATGAATTAATAATTGATTTATTAAGAATTTTACTTGATCCATGTTGAAACACATTAAAATATCACTAGTGTATTTGATTTGGGTAAGAAAAGTGCCATCCTAATTTTTAGAAATTTGAAAAAAAGGAAAAATTTAAGCTCTCTCATTAAAATGATTTAAAATTCCTTAAAAATTAAATCATAATATTAATTGAAAATTAGATTCAGTGGTTGAAAAAAATTAAATCATCATTGTAAATTTTAACTATCAAAATATACTTTTAAATATGTTTTAAAAACAATTTTTAATCATCCTTTCCGATATATCAAATAATTGAAGATTAGTTCAAAAAAAAATCTAGCACAATGTCGCCTTTTAAGAAATGGCCTCAATGAAAATGGTTCCCTATGTCTATGTGTTTAGTGATAGAGTTTTGAATTGGGGGTTTGTTAATAGAAATAAAAAATATGTCATCGTAATTAACTATCATGTGATCATAATTTAAGATGTAATCCAGAAGGTTATGTTTCATAAAAATAATTTTGGATAAAAAAACACCATGATAATACATTTCACTTCAGACAAAAAAATAAGAAACAAAATTTTCCTCTTACTACTCTATGATATAATGTATTTTTGAAGTAGGTGTAAATTCTCACTTTTTCTTTTCCTATCTAGTTAAAACCCACCAAAATATGCATAGAAAACTATTATGGATATAAAGAGGATCCTTTTGGATAAAGAAAGAAATATTTTTTAGTTCTATTCAAATAAGTAAAAATTATTTTGAGAACTTTTAACTATTTTTAATTTGGATTGAATAAAAAATTGGGATAATGGAATATAATAAACATGATTCTCAACTAGGTTTTAGTAATATAGAGAAGTCAACCAATCATACTGCTATAAATATTATTTTCCAAAAATTTAGTGTCTCTATTCAAAATAAGATTCTAATAAGTAATCATTATAGTAATAATAAATTTATCTTGATCAATAATAAAACACATTAAAATATCACTATTTTATTTGATTTGTGTAATAAAAGTTCCATACAAATTTTGAGAAATTTGAAAACCATGGATAAATTTACACTCTCCCACAAATATAATTTCAAATTCCTTACTAATTAGATCATAATATTCATTGAAATGAGATTATTTGGTTAAAAAATGAAATCATTAATATAAATGTGAATAATAAAAAGATCCTTTGAAATATGTTTGAAAAATAAATCTTAATCATCCTTTCCTATATTTCAAAACAATTTTCTAAAATTAATTTAGTTAACCATTAATACTAAGACCAAGGGTCTTGTTTAAATCCATAAAGTGCATTGTTTAAATTAAAAGAATGATCTGAAAATTTAGAATCCTCAAAACTGGGTGGTTGTTCCAATTATTTTTCAAAATAAAACCATTTTAAAAAACACATTAACGTCCATTTAAAAAATATTAAAATTATAATAGGAGGGGAATACCATTAAAATACTAATATATTATAGTCTAGTGACTGGGTGAAATATCTCACCACAAACAATGTTTTACTTTGGATTATAGCCTTAATTTACAATTTAGGCCTTGTTATGTGTGATATTATGGTGCTCATCTAATTTAGTTATATTGAACCTCTCGGTTCTAATAACAGGATGATCATTGAGCCTTTCCACAAGAGTATAAGAATTATTCTTGTTAAATTGATTTAATTCAACTTTCATGGAATGAATGTAATTTTCATCATTAATAGAATCTTCAATATTTTGTTGCTTTAGCTATGACATAAAAGCACAATTGGATAATTTATTTAAGATGGAACTATTTTTATGAGTAAAAACTTACAAATCACTGATAATAATTACCAAAGGTTTGTCGTTAGATTTAAACCATACATTATATAAAGGGATAGGTAATATTTTATGCTTTAGGATTTTTAGGTTAAATTCAGGCCAAATTATCTAGGTATACCTAGACATCATAAATTCGAGGATGAGGATTGCTGAAATTCTCATCAAATTTGATGTGAATTGAATATTAAATGGTCTTAGTCCTTTTATTAAAGCCCGATAATCTATATTTATGTTGTAATACCCAATAATGACACCTTCATCTGATTTAGGTTCAAATTTACAAATTTTATCTTTAGTGTTAAGAATAAATAATTAAAAAAAACCTTAAAATAACCAAATTTGGGTAATTTACCTTTTTAAATTTCATATTAATAAAGAGAATTACAAGTATATGCATAATATTATAACAAGTAGTATTGACCTATATTACCCAAAAATATTAAGTTATCTTGAATTAATTAAGGATATTTCAAGAAATTTCTTATGATGTTTGACTCCATATTTTAAAAACACCATTTTGTTGAGGTTTTCACGTTGTGGTGAAAGAATGGTGATAACCTTGTGAAATACAAAAATCATAAAAATCCTTATTTTAAAAGGCTCCCCATGATCAGACTAAAGGGAAATTATCTTATACCATTATTCATTTTCATCATTTGGATTATATTTAATGAAAACTATATAAGGCTAAATTTTGTGCTCCAATAAATAAACCCAATTAATCTGGTATAATCCACTGATAATTACAAATGAGTATGTTTTTCCTCTAATAATATACACTTGAGTTAATAAAAAAATATACGAGTGTGACTGTTTGAGATATTTAGAGGTTGAAACTTCATTTTTATACTTAAAGAATTTCTTGTGTTGACTACCAAGTTGGAAATTTTCACACAAAATTCCATTTTTGAAATAAACTTTTAGTCAATATCATAATAAATGTATCTAGTTATGTTTCAAAAGTGTGTGTGTGATGAAAAAACAAAATTATCTTTTCAATGTCCAGGAATAAATATATTTTTTCACTCAAAAATTTAACATTTTGTCATGTAAGGGATTTAAAATCAACAATATACACATTTTGAAATAAAGAAGTTGAAAATAAAATATTTCTATGGGAATCAAAAACTTTTTAAACATAATTTTCAAATGAAACATTAAAACCTCTATCATAAAATTATATAATTATAATAAAATTATTCTTCAATCCTTTAACATATAAACCATTTTTAATAATATATGCTTTTGAAAAGCTAATGGTACCTATATTGATGATTTTACTCTTTATGTTTTTTATAACAACCCTATTCTTTATTATAAATTAATTCATGATTTATTATATAATATTACACAAAATACAAGAAAAAATATTAAAAATTCTAGTGTATTTTGGAATTAGGTATAGATACTAACATATTGAACATGGGATACAATAATATTATTGAAAACTTCCTTAAAATGCTTCTAAAATTATGATGGCTTTTAAAATTGAACGGGATAACCTGGGGACATACATAAGATAGGGGTAAGCTCTAAAGCTTAGTAAGGTAATAAATATGGAATAAAATGAAGATAATAATACATATTAGAGAGTAGTCATATCATCAGGGAAAAAAATAGTACGAATCATAATCATAAACAATGAGGCAGGATATAACATGATAATCATAACATGGGAAATGTGGTAACAACTTAAAACATTGAATCATAATCATAGTTCAAGGATAAACCACCAAGAAATAATGGTATAAAAATCCCCATAAAGAAATCAGGTTCTCTACCTATACCAAAATGACACTAAACATTACCCAATGCATTAGAGTGCGATATAATTTTGGGCGCACCCATCACATTCATTTCATTCCCATGCTTATGTGTGCCACATAGATCAAAAAACCTGAATTAATTAATCATAATAATTTATTCCGTGACCAAGGAGTGTGGAATAAATATTTTTAATTCCACAATAAAAAGAATATGTGTATAAATTTGGACACCATTGATATGAAAGGGGTATGGTATTCACCGCATAAATGTTTTGGTATGGAAAATTGTAGTGAAATTTCAGTAGCATAATGATGTCACTTAAAGATTAATAAAAATAGATTGATGAGAGAGAAGGGTGAGTCTCATAAAATATAAATCAATTGGGAAGTAATTGGTACATTGAAAAATATATCCCAACATTAGAAACATTAATTAGACTTGATATGTTAATGAAGAAACTTGAACAAAGAAACGAATCCTAACTATATTTTGGCATGGTAATAGGTGTACATAAAGGATCGTGGGAGAATTAATGAGAGTGAAATGGGGATATACTCATTTATAAATTAAGTGGAGATAAAGTTTAATATGGAAGAATATATCCCAAAATATTAAAGTAGAATCTAAGAGACATAACATACAACAAGTGCTTGAATAGAAATGAGAAGAGAGAAATCCCTTTCTCAATTTTTGCATAGTAATGGGTGTATATAATGATTCATTGGATAACTTAATAAGTATGTAAGGGGTATATCATAATGTATAAATCAATATAAAATTATTTGGTATATTTAATAACATATCCCAACATGAAAAAATCGAAATCAAGAAGCATAATATAAAAGAAGTTCTTGAATAAAAAGAAGAGTAAAAGACTTCTTATAGAATTTTAGTATAGTAACAAATTAGGTAAGGGTAAAAATGAATGAGTATAAATGATATATAATTATTATAACATAAAATTTATAGTATGTTAAAGTTTATAAATTAATTAAAATATAACAAACTGAAATTAAGAAGACTAATTTTATAGAATGTTTTTAAATTGAAAGGAGGAGAGAAAGGCCCCTTAATTGAGTGTGTGAACCCAAATGCTTTAGAGGACATTCTTGAGAGTTTGGTGGAAACATGAGAGGAATATCGAGATTTTATCTCATAGTATAGATATGATAAAATTAGTTTTAGTGAAGAGAAATGGGAGACTATGTGGATTTATATAGGAAAAGAGGGAGATTTCTTTATTATTTTGGTTTTGGACTATATAATAAATTATCCAAAACCACAAACTATCCCATGATTTTTCCAATTTTTTCTTCCAAATGATATTTTTTTATAATTATAAGGACCTAAATTAATAAGATAATACTTTTCTATATGGGGAGGTGATGCATACTCTTAAAGAAAAGGTTTTAAAACCACAAAATATATTACATATTTTGTAGGATTCATAATGGATTTATAAAATAAATAAAATAAACATAAACTAAAATTATTTTTAGTGAAAAAAATATTTTTGGCTATGGTTCCAATTTATATTATTTATTATATCACTTTTGGGTTATTATGATGTCATAATACACAAAGTATATTTATATAGTATTTAATTTTTACCTGAAAATTCAACTATCTAAGAAAATTATGAAAAAATTACTATTAGATAATTCTGTTGTTATGATTACAAATATAATATTCATTTTACATAAATAATTTACTAAATATATAAATTTTCACATTTTATATGAAACAAACATTTACTAAAAAATGATGAGCTTTTGATAATAACAGTTTTCAAACCCTTATAAAAATTATTTTTGTCTTCTTAAAAATTATATGATAATTTATATTTGATAAAAATTATTTAATAATAATATTTTATTAAAATATAATTTATTTAAAAAATTAATGAATTCATCAAAAGGAATGTCATAACATAAATTTTATAATACTTAAAAATACAATTTGTGATTTATCATATCAAAATATAGTTTTTATCAAACTGATTACATACTAATTTATAAATTAAAAAATAAAGAACAAATATAATAATAATTTCAATAAAAAGTAAATATTAATATTAATATTATTATGGTTACTTTTTTCTAGTCTTTGTTAAATTATTTTTATCGTTAATTAACATATTTTCCTTTTCTAAGGTAATTAATATTTACAACATTTACTAATCATATTTTTTAAAACATAAGTTGAACTTATTACATAATATTAAAGAGGTATTTTATTGATAATGGATCTCCCTCATCCTAGTTAAAGAGGTCATTGCTTTGCTTTAATAATAAACGAGGCTTCATCCCCAACCTTTTAAAAAATTATTACATAATATTAATTATTATTTATCTGAATATAAAATCCATTTTATAAAAATAAAATTACATCGGTAGAATAATTTAATTTAATATAAAACCCTCAAGAATTATGAAAATAAATTTTCCAGAAATTCAATTTTTTAAGGAAAGAAGATTTTAATAAAAATCAATAACAAGTAATCTACCTTATAATAATTTTAATTAAAAAATATATATACTTAATATAAACTATTAATTTATTTCATTTCTCTTTATTATTTATTTTAATTAATTATAATTAATAAACATTATGCATTCAAAAAATGTTTTCAGAAAAATCATTTTTATTCCTATAGATAAACATATACTAAAATATAGTATAATGATAATTTAAAATTTACGTAATTGAATTATAAATGTCTAAATAATACTTATGTAAACATGAAAGAAAGCTAAAATTTTAATTTTACTTTTAAATTAACGTATCAAAATAAATGACAACTTTACATAAAAACGTTATTTTCACTATTCATAAAAAATATATATTTCCTGAAAAATACTAAATTTTAACATTAATTTAATTTCGATATGATGAGATCAAAAAAAAGAATTTTTTTTATCAAATAAATTTTCTAAATTTTCTAGAAAACAATAATAATATTTTTCTCATAAAAATAAATAAAAATTTGTTTTGAAGATTTTTTTTTTGAAGAACTAAAAAAAATACCAAAAAATTGATTGATTATTTACTAAGAAGTATTTAATATAATTAGAGAATATATATATATTTCAAAATAATTTTTATCCTCAAAATTTAATATTGAACTCAATATTTTTTTGAGTCATGAAAATATATTTATTGAAAACCCAAATCATTAAAAAGGTTAATAAAACATCATCTTAAAGGGAGAGAATGGAAATTATGAAGGTCATCACATAACTAGATTTCCATATATGAGAATATTAGTGGAAAGTGTAAAAATATAAATTGAAGAGAAAAATAAAACCAAATATATATTTGAGTGTGATAGAGAACACGGTCAGGAGAAAGTCAATAACCACAATACCATAAATCTATGATGGATAAAACCACCATCGATTATTTAGAAATAAACATAATATAGAAACATTTTTTTATTCAATATTATATTCCTAGAGTTATATATTTCCTTTATCATCTATATAAGGAATATAAGGAAATATACTTTATTGAAAAGTACAATTAATTTCCACCACAATATTATATTTTTATTTAAACAATAAGAACATAAGATAAATTGTTTATGACTAAAGCACTATAAAATTATAATGGATCACATAATACCCAAAATAATAAAAATATATTCTTCATATATTTTATTAAATCCAAAACTGTTAGCTTAAATTATGATAACACCTTAATATATTAATCTCAAAAATTGCCGAAATATTCCAAAAGGTTTAATATAGATCATTCCTTAAATAAATACCCATATATAACACCAATATCCTCAAAATTAAAGAGTGTTTTAACCACAAGTTTTATCTCATACCCATAACCGCAGACCTAAAAATTAATGAGATCATTCATATAGAATAATCTTAAGGGGTATATATATCACAACCAAATAAAACATCGCCTAAATTATCATTAATCACCTCAAAATCAAAAATATTTAATCCTGTAATTTGTTTCCAAAAATTTAATACTGAACATCCATCATATATATATTCAAAATTTGTATCAATGATTTTAAATATAAGATTATACTTAGAAATATAATACCAATACACATTTGGTTTTTTCCAAAATCCATAACCTATTAATGGTTATCAATCCACCAATCATGTTTTTTCTAAAATATCACTTTATCAATATATCAATTTTATAGGTTATCAATACCATTCAATGTAAATTTCATGATTATCATGATCCATGATCCATCTCAGCATATTAATTTCAATGTAAATACAACAATATATATACTGCATATAATTTAGTCTTCATGATCTATCTCAGCATTGGACATTCCTTGTTCCTTCGATCCTGTAGATTGTTAAATCTTATCATGATTTTCAACCATTAGAATAGAGTATTGTATGGGATAATTAAAAACATCATGAAATTTTTGACATAGAACTATAAAATGTACCTTATATTGAACACTGTTTCAATACATCACATTATCCATTTTTTTTCATAGAAATTTTAATCTTTGATCCATATCTTCCCTCACTTGAAACATCTCCCAATTCCTTTGTGGAATTTTCCTTGGTGCCTCTTTCTACACTTGTTGCATAATGTAAATAGGGTCTTATTTACCTTATCACATTTACCAGATGAACTTAACTGGGATTTCATCTTCCTCTTCTTTGAAGTCCTTGTGAATTCAACAAAGTAATAGTTTTTAATTATTATTTTTGAAATATGGTTTGGAAAAATCACAAGATGTCCAATATGATCTTCCATTATGTTAGGCATATCATTTGGGAAATCACCACATTTCACTTGACATTGGTTCCTTACTTTATTCCTCATATTTCCTTTCATTGGCTAGAATAATGGGAAAACAAGGATGAGTAATATTAAACTATTAAAAACAAAAAAGGAAAGCCGATAACATTAAAGGGATAACTTATAAATTAATTTTTTTCCTTTAATTATGAATTTCTAGGATTCAATCTAGGTTATCCATGATCAATTTTCTAAAATAGATACACATGGGTATTTTTA
Source organism: Viscum album (assembly GCA_963277665.1). Classification (NCBI taxonomy): domain Eukaryota; kingdom Viridiplantae; phylum Streptophyta; class Magnoliopsida; order Santalales; family Viscaceae; genus Viscum; species Viscum album. Next base: position 283,748,835 of record OY728119.1, on the reverse strand, counting down.
TTCCATTAATAATGGTTTTTAATGAGATTATGAATTTATTAAAGCATATATCCTAGGAGTGTCAAACTAGGTGCGCAGTAAGTCCCATTGTTATGTACATGGTTTCACCGAGTCATGCCCGACACACATTTTCAGAGTTATTACCCATAGGTACATCTATGACAGAACCAGGTCCACATTTAGTTTTTATATAGAGTTATATTTTCATGATAAACCAATTACTCTATACATACCAAAATGTAATGATGTTTTATTATAATTAGTCTTATCCTTAAGTATTTTTCTAGAGTTTCCTAATCATAATCCTAAAAATAGCTAAATTTTTTCTCTGATTCAAACAATAACAACCCCATCCTTTATTACAAATTAAATCATGATTTATTACATAAAATTACACATAATATAACCCAAAATATCAAGAAGTTTAGTGACTATGGTAATGAGGTACATATAATAACATATTTAACATAGGATACATCAACATTATTAAAAACTTTTTTAACATGATTCTAAAAATTACATGGCTTTTAAAACTGTACATGATAACTTAGGGACATATATAAGAAATGGGTGAGTTGTAAAGACTAGTAAGGGAATAAATAAAGAATAAAATAAAGAGAATAATACATTTTATACAATAGTAATATCAATGATGCATAAAAAGAGTAGGAATCATAAACATGAATAATGAGATGTGATATAGCATGATAATCATAACATGGGAAACATGGAAACAACTTTAAACACTGAATTATAAACATAATTCAATGATAAACCGCCAATAAATCGTGGTGGAAAAGTCCCATAAAGGAATCAGGTTCACTCCTAATCCCAACTTGACATATCATGATACTAAAAATTATACAATTCATTGGTGTGATATATAATTATGGGCACACCTACCACATTCAATTCATTTTCATGCTAATGTGTACCATATAGATAATACAACATTGATTCCTTCAGCATCATTATTTATTCCACAACCAAGGAGTGTGGAATACATACTTGTAATTAAAAAACTAAAATGTACATGTTCATAAATGTGAACACCCTTAATAAAAAATGGGTATGGTATTCACACACAATTATTTTAGAATGAGAAAGTATGGAGAAATTTTGGTATCAGAACGATGGAACTTAAAGATTAATTAAAATGGATTAATAAGATATATTGGGGTATATAAAAAAATATAAATTAAATGGTATATAATAAAGACATGTAAAAACATATCCTAAAATTATAAATTATTAATAGAAGGCATAAGTTAATGAATAATCTTGAATAAAGAAAATAATCCTAATAATATTTCAATATAATAACAGGTGTACGTAAAGGATAATGGGATGATTAATGGGATTGAAAGGGGGATATAATAATTTATGAATTAAGTATAAATTAAGTGGGATATTTAAAAAATATCCCAATAGAATTAAATATAACTTGTGTGTGACTCCAAATGGTTGGGAGAAGATCCTTGACAGCTTGGGGGAACCTTTCAAGGAATATAAAAAATCTAGGGAATATTATGGATGTGATCCAAAGAGTTTTACTAAATAGAAATGGGAATTTTTATGGGTTTATATAGGAAAAGAGGTAGATTTATTTATTATTTATTTTTTGGATCACATATAATAAAATAACCAAAACCACAAACCATACCATGGATTTTTCTAATGGTTTATTCCATATGCAATTGGTTTTAATTATTTTATAATTACAAGGGACGAACTTCATAAAATAATACTCTTTCTTTTATGGAGGTGAGTCATACTCTTAAAGGAAGGATTTTAAAACCTAAAAATATATTACATGTTTTGAAGGATTCATAATGGATTTATAAAATAAATAAAATAAACATAGAATAATATTATTTTAAAGGGAAAGCATATAGTTTTCCATTTATCCGATTTATAGTACTTATTAAATCACTATTGAGAAATTATGATGTTATATTACACAAAGTATATTTATACGATATTTAATTTTTACTTGAAAATTAAACTATCTCAGAAAATAATGAAATATTAATCATTGTATAATTTTGAAGATATGATTAAAAATATAATATTAATTTTATCTAAATAATTTTCTAAATTTATGACTTTTTACTTTTAAAAGAAAATCGACATTTACTAAGAAATGATTGGTTTTTGACCGTAATAGTTTTTGAACCCTTATTAAAATAAAATTTGACTATTTAAAAATTATATGATCATATATATTGGATAAAAATTATTTAATAATAATATTTTATTAAAATATAATTTATTTAAAAAATAAATTAATTCATCAGAAGGAATGTCTTAATTTTAATTGCATATTACTTAAAAATACAATTTGTGTTTTATTGTTTCAAAATATATTTTTTGTAAAACTGATTACAAAATCATATATAAAGTAAAAAAATAATGAATAAATATAATAATAATTTAAATAAAAAGGAAATATTAATATCAATACTATTAGAGTTACTTTTTTCTATTCCTTTTTAAATTATTTTTACCCTTAATTAATATATTTTCCTTTTACTGTGGTAATTAATATTTACAGAAATTACTATTCATATTATTCAAAAATTAAGATCAAATTATTACCTAATCTTAATTTTTATTATTCCAAATATAAAATCCATTTTATCAAAATCAAATCACATAGTAAAAATAATTTAATTTTAAATAAAACTCACAAGCACGATAGAAAGAGATTTTCCAAAAATGAAATTTTTCCAGGAATAAAGATTTTAATTTAACTCTATAACAAGTAATCTTCATTATAATAATTTCAATTAAAAAATATATATATTTAATATAAAAATTTAATTTCTATAATTTATCATTACAGGTTATTTTAACTAATTATAATGAAGAAACATTATGTATTCCCAAATAGTATTCAGAAAAAAGCGTTTTTAATCCAATAAATAAAGACATACTAAAATATTGTATAATGATAATTAAAAATTCACTTAATTTAATTTTAAAAAACTAAATAATAATTATCTTATATTAAAATTTTAATTATATTTAAAATTTAATTAATTTATCCAAATAAATGACAACTTTACATAAAAAAAGTTGTTTTCACTATTCATGGAAAAATCTATATTTTCTGAGAAATACCAAAATTTCACCCTAATTAAATTGGATATGATGATATGAAAAATGGAGTTTATTTTATTAAATAAATTTTTATAATTATTATATAAAACAATTATAATATATTTTTCATAAATATAAATAAAAATCATTTTTGATGAAAAGATATTTTGAAAACAAAATGATATAACCAAAAATTGATTGATTATTTACTACGAAATTATAAATATAATTAGAAAACATATATTTCATAATATAGTTAGTACTAATTATGTTTGAAAATTTAATATAATTCTTAAAATGGTCATATTTAAATAATGAATGTTTATTTTTTTTTGATGGTGTGTATCACATATGCTATCAAACATAATTTTCTATTTTAAAAAATTAGGGCTTTACATTGTCGCCAAAGGTGACATTAACAACATAAATATACTCAAGGTAGATGAACTTGGTGAATTTACCACACATATTCCTTGATCACCTACTATCCATGTACCATGTTTCTCCTTAAGATTTTCTCTTGAGATATTTATACTATAAAAAAATTTAGAGACTAATGATTCTGGTAACTAATATTTGTTTCCATGAATGTTATCCAAAATTAATTTTGGAATCTATAATTACTTTGAAATTTCTTTATAGGACAACTATTTGAAGAAATATGAATAGATTTCGGCCTCTTATTATGTTTTTCCCAATTTCAATTATAAATCAAGTTTCTAGTTTTTATATAATAATTAAAAAATATATATTGAGATATACCTTTATCAAAGGTGATATTTTTGGAATTTCTAGGGGTTATTTCTTAATTAGACTAACAATGACTATAATTACATTTCTTATTCCATTGGGAAACCAAAATAAAAATAAATATCACCTTAGGTGAATTTGGAGAGAGATTTATTAATCTCTTTAATTGTATTTTGTAATTTATCAACATTGGGTCAGTACGTTAAACCAAAAAATTTATTTTTTAATTTACATAATTAATTTTTAATCCTTAATATTCCTAAACTAAAAAATTGAATCTTGTTTCTTTATTTTCATCAATTTTTAGAAAAACTTTTTGGATTTTTCATTTTCCTTCTTTACTTTCTCATTTTCTTTAATAAATTAATCTTTTTTAAAAACAACCTGATTTTATTTATTTTTTATATCTTTGAATTTTGAGGTATGTTCACAAAAACCTTCTTGTAATTTATCTCTAGAATATATTAGATCTTTTTAATTTAAATGGATTGAAGAGAAAGAATATGTGGAAGAATTTACCTCAATATGGGAAATGAGACACTTAGTACTTATGTCACTAGAGTCCAATAAGGAGAGGGAATCATAACTATTACTCCATAACAACTCCTTGAAAGAATTATTAATTTATATATTTTATTTTTTATTCTTTTTAAGGGTGGTTAACTCCATCTTTATGTGATCCTTTTTGTTAAAATCATAGAATATTAGTTTTAGTTTAAAATGTTGCTTTTCCATCTTATTATAGTGGCATGAATTCATATTCTTAAAGAATATTTTATCTTCTAGGAAAGATGAGAAATATACTCTTCAATTTATAAAGATTTATCATTTTTAGGTTTGTAGGCTATTGTTTTTTTATCCATTATTTATTTGTCTTACTTATTATCATTTCAGTTTATTATAATCTCACAGGTTATGAGAGACACATTAAGTTATTTAATTGACATATTTTTATGCCCTTTTATTCTTGTATTTTAGTGACTCTGGGAGCCCAATAACAAGGAAAAAACCAAATGATATTCTTCATTGGAGTCTCTATTATAGGATCTTCACCTAAATACTTCATTCCATTTCAAATATTAGTGAAATGGGTAAATATTATTGTAATAAACCTATTAGGATTCATAATAAAGCTATAAAAATCATGGTGATAAATATCAATCCCACTATCCTTTACTTTATTGGTACCCTCATATGTAAATTCAAATAATTTCCAAATCTCATGAAAAATTTTAATCGTGGAAACTCTTTTAAACTAATTTATATCTAACATTAAAAGTAGAGAATTCATGGTTTTTCCATAAAACTCAAAATCCACTATTTCTCTCGGAGTCCATTTTCCTTCTAACTCTTTGGTGGGAGAATATTCATGAATAAATATTTTCCAAACCATATTTATTATTATAATAATAAATATTGACATTATAGACTTATAATAAGAATAGTAAAATACATAAAAGTATGTATCTATACCCAATGAGTGTCCGATATAATATTGGGTATTTCAAGGTTGAGTCCATATTTAAATTACCATTCCTTTAAATTGTTAAAGGTTTTGAAATCATTGTTGGATCTGATACCAATTATTGGATTGAGTAAAGATGAAAAGAGGTAATTTTGGTTAATTAAATTTTAAAATTTTGTTTAAATTAAAAAATAACGAGATTTAATCAATATAATTAAAGTGATAAAATAAAATTAACATAGTTAAGAAAAATAGAGATATAAAATAAGAGACAATACATAACACTTTGATAAATTAGATTATAAATAATCCACAATGGGATTCATACCTCACCTCATCTCAATTTCTTGAGAGTTATTATTACTTATTTGAATCAACGGTAGCTAAGAAACCCATTTACCAGATGATATAACCTTGATATTTAATGTTTGTAGTAAGAAACCCATTATAATTTTAGTGTTTATGCTTAGAAATCCAGTACCCACACATTTAATTATAGTGTTTACCAACCCTTCACACTCAAATGGTAGTGATCACCCAATATCCCTTACTTAATATTGTGAAAAAACAATCCCCATCACACTAAATGATAGTGATCACCCAAGAAAATAAAAAAGAATTTCTTTATAAATTCCCATCAAAGCACTATCTTAATCCCCATATAATAATACAACAAGAAAGAGTGGTTGAAATATAAACAAGAGAAGAAACGATTAAGATAACGATGAAAATGAATCATAATGAGCTAAAAAATAATCTTCAAGGTAACCATATCCATCCAAGAATCCAAGGGGTGAATTTATAACCTCCAATAACATTAGTATTATTATGAAACCTCTAAAGAACAAAATGAGGTGTTATGAGTCTGATTAAGGCAATGGGGTCCAACATATATGTCTATTTTTTTCTATAAAGAAACCAAAAGTTAGTTAATGAATCCGAGAAAGAACCACCATTCAATCTAGATCGCACCATCATTATAGTTCACTCCATCAAGTAACCAATAGTACCTATAGGTGGAAGACTCCAAAACATTCCTCTATGATCCTCTTGAGCCCTCTATTTTGTATGAAAAATCTATAGTAATATTTTTAAAATATAAACAATGGAAATAATAAAATAAAAATTTACAAATAAACTTGGTTGTTTTTATCATTAAAAACTTCCTAAGAGAGTGAGGAATAATAAGAGATAGAAGACTAGCAGTCCTTTTCAGTTGACTCTTTTATAAGTGGAATTTTATTAGAGCTGGTGTTCTAGATTCACCTTCTTTTTACATTATGTTTCCTATATATATTCAATGATATGAATATCAACATATTACTTATGACATATTGATTTTTCTTCTATATAACTTTAATGTGATAGTGTACTAAATTATTTTTAACATTATAAAGTTCATAATATGTTCCTCACTATGATGAAAACATTGAAATATTAGGATGATATTATTAAACATAGTAATATGGTCATATGATTTCATATGATGGGACACAGATTATGATGAATGTCAATTGAGAATACCAATAAGATTATGAAACTTTATTTTATGAATTTCATACTTTGTAATCACCAAGAGTGGAGATTATGAGTAAAGAACTTCCAATATGACTTCTACATGTTTACGTATCATTGGATATTTCTATATATTAATGTGTGTAATAATCCTTATATATTAATATTATTATCAATTTATATCATGTGTCATGTAATTATACACATTTCCATAAACTATGGTGAAATATGTTCATGGTTATGTTCGATACAGTAGGTGCATCATGAGTGATATGTTATTAATGAATAATTTGATGAAGGGTTTTTACTTTCTATCTTCATGGAAGTTGATATCTTGGATTTTTAATTGAAATGGAATGATCAAATTAAATTCCATTACCATGGTTTATTAGAGAGGTCATTTCATAAAGTTAAAGAAATACATATCAAGAAAATAGGTTGATGACGTGTGTATGAAACCTTCTTGATGAGATATTGAGACAAAGGGATCATATTACATAGTGAGTATTCGTATGTGGTTGTCAACATTGTGACATTAACTTCTTCCTTTGGGGTGAATTTAAGTTTTTTTAGATGATAATATAGTAATTTAGGTGAACCTAAATAATATCACTAAGAAAGATGACTAAAATTTCACTCCCTTAGTGTTAAAATTGGCCACAATTAAATTCTGTTTGAATTTAATTATTAGGATAAATATTATTCTCAAGATGAAGGAGTAATAATTATTCATTCTATATTGATTAGAAATATGAAAATAAATATTTATTCACAAGACTATGAATATTATAAATATTTATTTATCGATTGAATTAATAATATTAATTTAAAATATTAATTTTAGAATTAAATAAATGTTGAGGGGACAAAAGGATGGTTTTTTGGGCTGATGATAAATATTTATTTACCATACTATAATATAATAATTATCATTTCTTTATTTTTCACAAGCCATGAGGTAAAATAATTATAATATAATTTTACATGGTTTGGGGTATATTATGCGATTAATATTTGATTAAGAATTTTTTTCCATTAATTAATAATAAACCCTAGAATTGTATCTATATATACCCTATTCTGTCATTTGTGAGGATGTTTTAATTTTATTACATGAAACACCTCACATATCTTCTATAAAGATATATTTCCACTAAGAACATACCTAGCATTTCTCTTAATAATTTTAGAAGTGAAATTATTTCTCATTTATCTCAATCCAAAAATACTAAGAGACAATCCTTCCAAATTAAATGGATCATGGTTATGATAAATGTGGGTAATGAAATATGATTTGTATCCCAACACTAACACCTATGGTATCACTGGTAATTCTTCTAGACTAAAAGGAGTTTATGTGTATCACCACTGCATGGATTTATTCTTACATCCTCATAGTGAAATGATAGTGTAACCAAATAATGTTCATATGATCAATAAAGAAAGAATTCCCATGATCAAGGTAACTATTAATTTATTTATGAATTAAAATTATAATAAAATGATCTTCTCTTATTGATTATGTTGTTCTTTTTCAATTAATTTTCAGATTAGTTTATTATTTCTGAAAATTAATTTTTATCTATATCTCATATTATTTGTTGATTACAAAAAAATTCAAGTTATCCATGATCTAGTAGCCACTTCTTCAATATTCCAAACCTTTGTTATATAACTCACTACACAAAAATCTACTAAAACAATACCCCCATACCTTAAATCACACCCATGAAACTTCTATCCTACTCCCAAATTTAAATTTCCTACCACTAACCCACTGTTATATCTATAAAAACATGTCATGAATCATTCCCATTATCAATAAGTATCTGAATGTGGGGTGGGGAGAAATGCCTTCTAAACTAGACATATAGTTGGAATTATACTCCTCAGATTACTTGGATAATGATTTTCATAGAGAATGACTGCACCATCACTGAAATAAAAAAACATATAAAATGTATATACCAAAACACATAATCTAAAAAAACAATTACCATCCCATATATGAAGTATTAAAAATGAAAAATCAGACTAAGAAACTCAGTATATCTCTGCCATAGGTATATATTAATACTTCCCATCATTCCTTTACTTATAGGGGATAATATAACCACCTATCCACCAAAATTATAATAGCATGGTCCAAGCTTGTCCAAACCAGGGTCAAGCTAGTTGTGGTACGTAACCTCAAAAATGCCTCCCAATAGGTTGGGGACTTTGAACTAGTGGTAATACATTGCAACCAACATAGGGAGAGTACACTCTCAACATCAAAATATATAATAACAATAATAATTAAAAGACTATATTACATTTTATTAACCGTAAGTAATTACCACTAATAGAAATCCATCGATAATAAATAAACATAGACATTATATATCAAAATAGACCCATGTTAATCAGAAGAACATACATAACATGATTTCCCCGTGGTCCAGTAAATTATAAATTTAAACAATAAATAAAATTATAGATGTATATATAACCCCAAAACCTAGATCTCTCATAAATATTGTCTCCCAAACACTATCAAGAAATTCTATCCTGATCTTCGGTACAACCCAAGGCCTAAAAACTAGACATAGAGGCATGTACAGTCACGATGGTTCCCATGTAGTGTGTGAACATAACAATCAACAAAGAACCACTAGTGGGGTTATGTATATATATTCTACAACATATAGGTTATGTATGTATGGGGAAAAATAAAGAAGTAGAAGAGAAAATGCAATCTGTCATGTTAGGACATCACATGCTAATCGGGTCACCATGACACTTGAGCCCATCTGTTTTGGAAAATTCTAGTATTCATGTTTTTTATCCATACTAAGATGAAATATATGTCATCTGGAATCCAATGCAATTTTTTTTTATTTTACCATTGTGATACTCAGATTATGATAGATGTAATCTTGGTGATATGGTTAGTTAGACCATAGAAATACTCAAAAAATGATAAATGTCCTAAAAAATAATTTTTGGTTTGACTATGGAGTATAAAAAATGAATAAGGGAAATATGGAACATAGAGAGACTTATATAGATGGGGAATATGGGATCCTCTAACTGATCTATGATCTCACCAGGACTGTATAAGAAATCAAGCACTTGGGTGGTGTAATATAATTCGCCAATTCCCAGTCATCAAGGTTACCTCCTCATTAGTCACACTATCCATAGATACACTAAATCATCATAATCAATATGATATAAACTTAAATAGAAAAAATAATCCCATATCTTAGCTATCAGTTGATAACTTATCCACATATATCACTCCATTGGGAGAAAACACTCTACACACTAATCTTGACTCACTTCACTATAATTGGCCATCTCAACTGAATCCATATCCGATTCATAACTCTAAATGAACCCAAATACCTTAGTCTATGATCAATCTATAAACCAACCAACTAATCATGATAATTTGAATCAAAATGTATATAAATATTCTAAGAATAACCCATATTTATAGTATCAAAGGACATATCACAACTATTTCTCCCACTCTAATTCCACTGGGAGATGTTCTGTGATATAGATGATTATCATAATCATTCTCTCCATAAATAACTCATTAAATATATATAGTAATAATAATTTATACTACCAACTCAATACACCATTATGAAACACACTAATTAATACTATCTAATCCTTATAGGATTCTCATTAACACCATTTCCTAACATATCCCAATACCCATATCAAGAAGAGTGAAATTCTCAAGGGACCACGTGACCCACCTTCCTCTCTTAGTGTATCTAAGAATTTATATATATAGTGGTAACACTCATGGACCTTATAAGTAACTTAAATATCATGATATAATAAACCCAATATACTAACCCCAATTCACTACACCAATTCCCATGAAACCATCCACTTTTAGGGGACTCCAAGCTCTGATTCTGAACTCGCAACCCTTACCAGATAACTGCTAAGGTAATATAGTGACTATAACTACTAACTAGTGATTTTCCTATAGGTTCAGGGGTTCAACGAAAGCATTAGTTGGAGGCCAAATTTTGAGTTTTCATAAAAACAATGGACAAACCCAAAGAAAGTTACATAAAACTAAAATATAAAAATAGGATTATGAACATTTAATTTGTAATTAATTTAAACATATAATTAACTTGATAAAAATGTTCTTCTTGATCAAATTTTCATCACTGATCCTATATAATTTTCATTGTGATAGATAATGTATCCAAGCGTGCTTCATGAATCTCAAAATGATGTTCATGGTTTATCAGGTTCTAGTGTGGAAGAATCAATTGATTTATATCATTCACCATAAATTGTAACAGTGTTACCTTGTTCTCTATCTATTTTGTTAAGAGGGTGAGGAAGGAATAATTATCTATAAGGATTGAGAAAATCAATGGTAATGTATTATTATGTCCAATACATCACTCATTAATTTTTCTGGGACCGAGAGTTTATTAAAGGAGTTTGTTTAATTGTTAAAGAAGGACCCACTCTAATTGTGATGTTTGTAAAAGGGGATAAGAATAGGATATAGAATGAAGAGAATGTGGTTATAATGTTTTATTTGTTTTATTAATTCATAAATCATGTTCAAACTGACATAAAATAAAGTTTATCATGTGAGGTAAAGGTTTTTTTCAAGAAAAGAGGTGTAAGAAAGAGGTATGTATAAGCTATTATGTCACAGATATAATCACACTATAATTAGATTTCTTCACACTATAATAAAAAATATATAATAATAAATTCACATTTCATAATATTAAATGTGTTCTATGTAGGAGTAAATTACAAAGAAGTGACAAAACATCATATTGTAATGTAAGGGATCACGTATTGATAGATGTTTAAATATGATGATTTTCTAATCCTATTCTTCATATAATTGAAGTAATTCCATGTAAGTGCTTTAAATTTTATATGGATGTATCATACTCATTTTGCAGGAACTAATTTATTCTTATTTTGATATATGTTGGATGGGTTTTGGTTTGAGGGTATTTTGGGTGAAAATTGAGAAATTTGGATGTAAAATGGGTAGTGCAATGTTAGCGCCTGGTTTTCCCAAACCATGTTCCCACACCTAGTAGATTATAAAACCCTAGAAAGAAGGAGATTTCATGTTTGGTGAAACAAATTTCAAACAGTGTTCCCTATTAGGAAAAACTGTGCACTCCTAAGGAGGGGTAAATAGTTAAGGCATACGGTGCACCCTAGCCAGGGTAACTGTTGGAGTGGTTTTTAGCACCTAATGTTTTTAATTTAAATTCCCAAACCCCGTGAATTTCACCCTCATTCAACCTTGATCTACCTAAGAATTTATCCTTCATTTTTGGAGCTCTTGGAGAGTGTTGGTCGGAGTGGATACTCAAGAGGGGGGTGGGTGAATTGAGTTCCAAATAAAATTTCTATTAAAAATATTTATATAAAAATCCCCCAATTAAAAATTAAGTTAAACTATAGTGAATTTGTAAAAATGTAAGGGTTCGATTAGTTTCTCAATAGATGGATTAGGTCACAGTTAATTTAAGCAGAAGATTAAATTAGCTTTTGAAACTAACCTACTGATTTAAAATAGTTACAAACCCTTGATAGATTAACTATCAAAGTAAATTTAAAACAAATTGTATTTAAAAGTAATTAACAGTGGAAAATTAAGTATTTAATATACTTTAGACTTAATCTAAAATGCACAACAGATATAACCAAGAGTTTTAGTCTCAAGCCAAGAATTATTCCTCTCAAACAATTTATATAAATTTCATCCACACCCTAGATCGTGGTAAACAATAGTGCAAAGACTGTCAAGGTACTAAGACCTCTACTACAGTTCTACGTGGGAAATCAAAACCACAACACACAGGCTGTCTAGGTCCTACTTGACCTCTACCACTATCCACAGTGGGATACAAGAGAGTTAGGGAAGGTTTGTGTGAGAATTTGGAGATCCTCTAGTTTAGCACAGGAGACCGTGTGAGTATAAAATATACAGATCACGCACACTACTCGAAATGTAAATAAAAGAATCACTAAGAGAGTAGATATGAGTTTAGAATGCTTTAGTGATCTGAAGTGCAACTCTAGACTTCTTTGATTGATTATTAATGGTTCTGATTCATTCTTTGGTTTTTGTCTAAAAAACAGAGGGTTGTTTTCATCAATTTCAGTTTGATCATCCTAAGTGTATGAAGAGCTCGTTGTAGTCCTTCACTTCTTGTCTAAGGGGCATCTTGTGTTCTCCTCTAGAATGAATGGCTTCGTGTATGTCTGGTGTTCTTCCAGTATGGATATAGGCTTTCTTTTCTATATGTATACACCACTTTTCATCACCCTTCAACCCTTATTTCGCACACTTCACGTGCCTTCTTGTCACTTTCTACCTGGTCTTTCTCCTTCCTTTTATGGTTTTCAGCTCCTACAATGGTAATTATTACCTTTTAATAGGTATGAGGTAGGATTCCCTGACATGCCAAAAACTATCATTAAATAACATTTATTGCATTAAAATCATCAAATATGACAGTTGCTTAATAAATAAATGATTTTGAGAATATAGAATTTTAAGTAGCAATGACTGGTAAGTCTTCCATCAGAATCCTTCTGTCGGTAGATATGTAACGGTGGACTTTGTATAGCGGTGACCTCCTATCAATATCTCTTTTTCCTTGTACCTGTAGCTCCTTGTATCGGTAGCTGTTACTCTGTGTATTAGTAGCTCTATGTACCGGTGACTCCTTTTATAGGTAGCTCGTCTGTATCGGTAGCTCGTCTGTATCAATAGCTTGTTTGTATCGATAACTCCATTCTATTCTAGTGCTATAGTGCATATCCGTAGACTTATGAACACCGGTCTACTTGTTCTATCGGTAGCTCTGCTTCAATCAGTAGCTCTTTGTATTATGAGTTTTTTATCAGTAGACTGAATCTATCAGTGACATTCACTTACCAGTGGACTTACACATACCTGTAGCTCTATATATCAGTGACCTTTCCTTATCAGTAAACTAAGTACCAGTAGGGCTCTGTTTGTCTGTATTAGTAGCTATGTGCATACCAGTGGACTTATCACTTATTTATTCTATGAAACACATATTCTGATTGAGTTATAATTATTTCAAAGTTCATATAAACATAGATAAACATTGATTAACATATTTCAAAGATTATTTTAATATTATTATCAACTAGAAAATAGAATTTCCTTGATTGAAAGAATTAATATATATATAATCATTATTTGGGATTATCAATGTGTGGGAAAGCATAATTGGGATTATCAAAAAAGGTGAGGTCAACAATCTCCCCCTTTTTGATAATTACAACTTTTAATATTATATTACCAGAATAATTAGAAATGTATCAGACGATATAGCATTAAATCCAATTTTATTAGAGAAAACAATATATTATAAAACACATATATCAAAGGTAAAATGTGAAACAAATGTACCGGAGGTAAATGAATTAAACACAGAAAAGATAGTATTTCTCCCCCTTTTTCATAAAAGATAAAAGTTCTCCCTCAGATATGTTTCCCTTAGAGAGTTTTCCCTTAGATTGTATTTCTTAGATAGTATTTCTCCCCCTTTATGATTAGAAAAAAGTGGGAAAAAAAGGAAATATATGAGAAGAGAAGTAACAATGAGTAAAAGAAAGTAAGATAATATATATTCCTTGGAGAAAGACATAAATGAAACAAAAAGGAATACATGTGATTCCTATAAAAATCCTAATCACTGATCAATACACATTATCAGAATGAAATTTCCCTTTGAGATCAGTAGAGGATTCAGGTGTGGTGGATGCAGGTGAATGATTAGGAGCACGAGGAATGATCAGAGGAGGCTGAGCTACTGAAACTGTTCCTGGCCTGTTCTATGTAGCTCTCTGAGTGATCATAGGAGTAAGTCTTCGGATAGCTTGGGCTGGAGTCATCTGAGTAGGAGAATTAGTAGAGGTAGATGCAGGTAAAGCTTGAGGTATAATCACTGGTCAAGCATCAATATTCAATAAAGGAAACAAGAGATTTCATAAATCTATAATCATTCCTCCACCACTTTCCATGGCAGAAATGAAATCATTCTTGTTTTCCATGAATTTGTCCAGTGCAGGGGTCAACTCTCGGAGCTTGCTGACATGTTCTCTGAAGGCTTGATTGATTGGTGGTACCTTCATGTTTTCTAACATAAGCTTGAAATGGTTGTCGAGATGATGCTTGGTGTAAACCATTTTGAAATAGTAATCTACCTCGTCATTCACTTATTTTTGAGAAGAAGAAGCTTATCTCATATAGTCTTGAACAATCATCATGATATCTTTAGTGGTATCTCTAGTAGAAGTCACCAATTTGGTCAGATCAGATGAGTCTACAGAGCCACTGGTTGATGCTGAACCAAGCTCCTCCTTCATCAAACCTCTAAACTGATCCAAATCCACTAAAGGTCAGGAATCAAGAGAACCAATAGAGAAGGTCATAGTTTCCTTTAAACTCTTAGTTAGACCACTAATAATATTTTTCACTGCAGAATATTGGGCACCAACATGATTCTCCACAGACTTTTTAAAGCCCTCAAAATTTGAAACCATCTGGCTCACAACACTTTTAACATAGGCAAAATCCTTGTCTTCTAGAGATTTTTAACTCATCTTAGATTATAGAGAGACAACTAATTTCTTTAGAACTTCAACATCCTCTTCCAGGCTAGACATCTGATTCTAGTGTGCTGTGATTTCATCCACTATCCCTGCCACAAAGGTTGATACATTACAACCAAGAGATAGTTCAAAATACTTTTCCAAATTTCTGATCTCTTCAACAAAGAAATTATTTAACTCGGAAACAGAAGCACTCAGAAACTCTTTCATTTCAGACTTTAAAGATGCTAAGTCATCCCTAGTGACTATATTAGAAGGTGAAACAACAGGTAATCTTTAAGATACTATACTGACCACAGAGTCATCCATAACAGTCTAAATAGATGTCACCAGTGAAGCTTCCATTCTCTTAACTACTTCCATAAAACTGGCTTTAAGATCAAACTTTAACTTATCCAGATCTTGTATTCATACCACATCTTCAGGTAATATCTCAGACTAAATATCATAATTGATTTTTGGTCTCCGAAGGGATGTCTCATTATCATAATCTGGGTAATCCAATCCACAAACTACAAACCCTGGGTCCTCTGCCCAGTCTTTAAACTCAACATCCACTGAAACACTGCCAAACCTGGTTGGATGCTCCCCCTCAACTGGTGCATTCTCTTGTACAAGAATGACATCCTCGTCTACTCTTTCTTCCTCAGAAGAATCTTTCACAACCATATCTATTTCTACAACATCAGGAGGATCCTCAAGAATAGGAAAAGGTCTATCAACTTCATCAATTTCCTCTACATGCATTAGGGAATGTCAAATCAGTGGACTAAGGCTCAAGCTGGCAGAAACAGATGCTTCACTTTCATGAACTTCTTCTTAATTTTCTCGAGCAGCCTCTTCCTAATCTCCTCTCTGATGGAATTCCTCATCCATAGGTTCCTCTTTATTTCTTACACCCAAAATAGTTTCTGTACTATGTAGGTTCAGAGAAACACATTCCTTTTCTTGTGACACAACTTCAAGAGCTGTGCTAGGAGGCAAGTCAGGATCTCCTCCATTTGCTGTAGAGGAATCATCCCTTTCTGAATCATCACTATACTGTGGATCTTCTTCATTAGGTCCTAGACCTGGATCCCTCACATCCATAGGCCTTGAAGGATGATCCACAGGATTAAACTTATCATATAACTTCTTATCAATAGTAACCCACTCTCCTCTCCATGGGTTCCAGTTTATTCTCATGTACTTACAAATTGTGGTTGTGATAAAAAAATTATTCCTTACTACCACTATCTCATCTTTGGACTCAGCTACCCCCTTCACTTTAATCATAACAGAAATCAACTTGGCAAAGAATAAAGCATTGTTATTTGATTTATGTCTGGTCATATCCTTCATTTGAATCATTAGTAGCCTGCACAAATTCACCTTCACACCATGTCTCAAGAGATGTAATAGATAGATAACTTGATATCTAAAATTTGCAAAGTCCCCTCTTCTTGGTCTTAACACATGTTGCACAAATGTGAACAACAATCTGTTCTCTCCACTCATTTCTGAAACCACTACTTTTCTTTTCTTTCCACTACGAGTGAGATCCTCTAAGGTAGTCTCATAATCAAAAAAATCACTGGTAAGTGGTACTGTCTTTGATGAATAACCATAAACTCCTTCATGTGGTACTCTCAGGTACTCAGCCCACTCAACAAATGAAAAGACTATTTTCTTACCATTTACCCAGGAAACCATTCTGTTCTCTTCATCAGATTTATCAAAACATACAAACTCATAGAACTATTTTACCAGCTTTGGATAGTAGGGGCCATTATTGTTCGAAAATCATTCTACCCACTTCTAATCTTCCAGCACCTCAAGAACTAATGATCTACTAGAAATCAGCCATTCTGCGCATAGCTCTTTCTCGATTACAATATCTCTATTTTGTAAATGCGGGTTCACTGGTCGCCTTCCCGACCTTATTCTACTAACACTGCTACTTGCTTCTAGATCTATCTTCTACTTTTTCGCATTTGGCTTATCAATGACATCTCTAACAGTAGGGATTTTGGTTCTTTCCATATTTAGTTCGAGGAACTTAGGGTTTTTGAGAGATTTGGGAGCTAAGGCTTGAGGGTAAAGGAATGTTTCAGTGGATTGAGAAGTAACTAGGACTTCATTTTATCATTTAGGAATCATAAAATAAATAATTAAAATATAATTAGTAAAGTATAAACGATACATATTCTAGTGGAAAATAGAAGTTTAAAAAAGCGCATACTTAATGGTAGGGTATACCGATGAGAATTCCTAACAGTGAGATCCATTACTCAGTAAGGTATATCAGTGACGTCCATACCGGTGAGGTATAAAGGTCAGGTTTCATTCCGGTGAGGTATAATGGTGAGGTTTCATACCGGTGAGGTATAACAGTGAGGTTTCATACCGGTGAGGTATAACAGTGAGGTTTCATACTGGTTAGGTATAATAGTGATTTTTTAACGGTGATCTATCATTCCTAATTCATGTTTAATGTAACTTAACCTATTCGAACATAAAGGTTTGGTGAAAATGTCAGCTAATTGATGTTCATTACCTATAAATTCAAGAGGAATATCACCTTTTTGGTAATTATCCCTTAAAAAGTGGTGACTTACTTCAATATATTTGGTCCTATAGTGAGATACAGGTTTCTTTGAAATATTAATTGCACTAGTGTTATCACAGTTTATTGAAACATGCATAAAATCATATCCATTGTCCAAAAGAGTGTGTTTCATCCCCAGAATTTGTGCAAAGCAACTACCAGTAGCTATATACTCTGCTTCAGCAGTACACAAATCTACAAAATTCTATTTCTTACTACACCAAGATACTAAGGATTTTCCCAATAAATGACTAGTTCCAGATGTGATTTTTCTATCCAACTTACAACCAGAAAAGTCAACATCTGAATAACTCATTAATTCAAAAGATTGTCCTTTCGGATAAAACAAACCCAAATTTGCAGTATGTTTAATATACTTAAAAAAGTATTTTAACTAAAATCAAATGCGATTCTATAGGATTAGATTAAAATCTTTCACAGATACAGACATTAAACATTTTAGCTGGTCGACTAGCAGTAAGGTAAAGTAAGCTTCCAATCATACCTCTATAATTTGTTTGATCCACCGGTTTCCCAGTTTGATCTGCATCCAGTTTACAGACAGTACTCAAAGGTGTATCACTTTCCTTAATACTATCAAAACAAAAACGTTTTAAATGATACTTTGTATATTTACTTTTATTCAAAATAAAACCATTTTCATTTTGAAAAACATGAAAATCCAAGAAAATATTTGAGTTTGCCCATTAAACTAATTTCAAATTCATTTTTCATACTCTTTGAAAAATCACTACCTAAAGAATGTTTAGAAGATCCAAAAATAATATCCTCAATATATATTTGTTCTATAAAAACATCCTTATAAATTCATTTAATAAAAAGAGTTGGATCAACAATCCCTTTAGTAAAACCTTTTGAAATAATAAAATTACTAAGTCTATCATACCAAGATCTTGGATCTTTTTTCAAACCATATAAAGCTTTAGATAACTTGAAAACTCGATTTGGAAAATGAGGAATATTAAATCCAGGTGGTTGTTCATCAAAAATATCCTCAACGATAAAACCATTTAGAAAATCACTTTTAACATCCATTTGATATAACTTGAAATTTAGATGAGCAACATAGGCAAGTAGGATCCTAATAGCTTCTAATCTAGATATAGGGGAAAAGGTTTCCTCATAGTCTATTCCTTCCTCTTGACTATACCCTTGTGCAGCTAGCCTTACTTTGTTTCTAACTATATTTCTGGATTCATCAACCTTGTTTCTGACAACCCATTTAGTGCCTATTGTCAAAGTGTCCTTAGGTCTCTCTACTAATTCCCAGACTTTTTTCTTTCAAATTGATTTAACTCTTCATGCATTGCCATTACCCAAAATTCATCATTGATTGAATCATCGATATTTTTAGGTTCTAGCTTTGAAATAAATGCTTGATGTTCAACCTAATTTCTTAGAGATTCTCTAGTCTGTGTCCCTCTATCAAGATTACCAACAACATCATCAAAAGGATGATTATTTAGAATCCTAGTTGATCTAGTAAAGGTGGGACTAGAAATTTCAGGCTCTTCTCTAAGTTTGGGTTCTACAGAATCATATTCTATGATATTTCCATAACTAGATGACTTTAAAACAGGTTCATTGACTTTATCATTAAGGTCAAGAGCAGACAAGTCTTCTTCAAGATTTTCAATGGATGATTTGGGTTCATGTGGATTAGTTTCATCAAACTTGATGTGAATAGATTCTTCCACACATTTTGTTCTTTTATTGAAAACTATATAAGCTTTTCTAGTTAGAGAATAACCAAGAAAAGTTCCTTTATTACTTTTGGATGAAAAATTGTCAAGATTACCCTTTGTATTGAGAATAATGACTTTGGAACCAAAAACTCTGAAGTAATTAACCTTAGGTTTCATATTGTTCCACAACTCATAAGGGGTCTTCTTGAGAACTGGTCTAATCAAGAATCCATTGATAATATAACAAACTGTATTTACAACTTCAGCCCAAATGTAAATTGGTAGGTCATACTCATTAAGCATAGTTTTTGCAATTTCTTGTAGGGTTCTATTTCTTCTTTCTACAACACCATTTTGTTGAGGTGTTCTAGGGGAAAAAAATTGGGACTATAGCCATTGTGTGAGCAATAAGATTCAAACTCATGATTTTTAATCTCACAACCATGGTCACTCCTCAAAGTCTTAATCTTAAGTCCACTAAGGTTTTCTATAGACTTGGAGTATTTAATAAATAATGAACAAGCTTCACTTTTGTGAGCTAAAGAGTATACCCAATTATATCTATAAAATTTATCTACTAAGACCTAGAAATAGTGCATCCAATTTAAACTAGAAACTCTAGAAGGTCTAAACAAATCCATGTGAACCAACTCAAGAGGTTGAGAAGTTGAAACATCTTTCCTTAATTTTAAAGAAACTTTATGTTGCTTTACCTTTTGACAGGGCTTACAAACTTTTTCAACTGGGAATTCAAGTTTAAGTAGGTCTCTAACTAAGTTTTTCCTAGTAAACATTCTATGTGACTGGATGTTGCAATGTCCTAATATTCTATGCCATAGCCAAGACTCTTTATGAAAAGAATTTAAGCAAGTAATGTTTTGTTTAGCTAAAGAATTCAAATCAATAACATAAACATTGTCATTTCTCAAAGCAGAAAATACTAAATCATTTTTAGAGTTCAAAAAATTACAAGAATCATTTTCAAATTTATCATTAAAACCATCATAACAAAACTGATAAATACTCAACAGATTATATTTAAGTCCATCAACAAAGAAAACTTTGGAAATTAAAACTGAATCAGTGTTACCAATCTGGCCTAGGCCGATGATTTTTATTTTAGAGTTATCACCAAAGGTGACATGACCTCTATCAAATTTCATTAATCTCTTGAAGAATGAGTAATATTCAGTCATATGCATTGAACATCCACTATCCAAGTACCATACCTTCTTTTGAGAACTCTTCAATCAAGTTTCCCACAATAAAAGTTTAAACATAAAATGATTTTGGTACCCATATTTTCTTGGGTCTAGAAAGGTTAGTAATCAATGCTTTAGGTACCGAGATTTTTCTTATAGGTCTCAAATAATTTAAATAATCGATAGATTTTGAAAGATAAACTTTATTTGATCTATAACCATATGAATTACTATTTAAAGCATATGAATTTCTAGAACTTGAGCTAGCAAAATTCCGTCCAGATTTGGGAATAAATCTATTCTTAGCAATCTGTCTCTTTCCAGGATGATAACCAATTCCAGTGGTATATTTTGGTGACACTTTTTTTCCTAAAATTTGTGTAAGCCTATCTTTTCCATTTGTGAATTTCTCTAAGTCCCTCCTTAATTTGTCATTAGAAAATTTCAGTTCATTATTTTCCATTAGTAATTGAGAATTCTATTCCTTCTCTATATCAATGGAGGGTTTAACAGAACTGGTTAAAGCATGCTGCTTCATTAGAGCTTTATACTTTTCCTTCAATTCATTATAGGTTTCTTCTAGAATATTACAGTATTCAAATAACTCTTCACTAGACATATTTTCAGATTCAGAAATATAATCAACTCCAGAATAATATGAATTTAAGGTAGGAGTGTCTAGTGTTACCTCAGATGTGTTTGTCATAAAACACATGTTAGCATGATTGTTTTCAGAATCAGAAACTTTAGATTCACTTGTGCTGTCTTCTAAAGCACTCCAGGTTGCATTCATATCTTTATTGTACTGGTTTTCCTTGTAGTCATGTTTCTTGAACTTCAACTTTGGACAGTCTGCTTTCAGATGTCCTTTACTTTTTCATTCATAGCAGAAAATATCATCAGACTTATTATGATTTTTCAAATCCTTATTCCAATGACCTTTGTTATCATATTTTCCATTATAATTTGATTTTCTGAATAATTTATTCTTCCTATAGAACTTCTTGAATATTCTAGCTATCTGATCCATTTCTGCATCACTGTCAGATTCACTTTAATCATTGCTTGAACTATCATTTTCACTTTGAATTTTGCCTTTGTCTTTAATATTTAAGAAGAAGTATTGAAGGCTACTGACCACTTCCTTGGTTCATCATCTTCTTCTTTTTTGACCTTAAGATCTTCCTCATACATCATTAGGTGACCAATTAATTCTTTAACATGCAGTTTTCTAATGTCACATGATTATCTAATGGAAACAGATGTGCCTCTCCATCTTTCTGGCAGACATCTAAATATCCTCACGATATGTTCTTTTGTAGGAACAACTTTACCAAGAGAGCTCATAGTGTTGACAATCTCATTGAACCTGAAATACATGTCAGAAATGGGTTTATCAGGCTTCATTTTAGAATTATCATATTTAACAGTGTATGTGTTCAATCTTATTTCCTTAACATTGGTTGTTCACTCATGGGAAATATCCAAAGTGTCCCAGATTTCATAAGAAGTTTTACAAGAAGAAATTATGTTAAATTTCTCATCACCTAAAGCACAGTACAAAGCATTAATTTCTTTACAGTTACTATTGTAGGCAGTCTTAATAGCTTCATCCCAAGTAGTTCTATCAGTTTCTGAAATCTTATATTGAGTTTCTATAGCAGCCAAGATAACAAATCCCATAATCTCCAAATGAATTTTCATTTTAATCTTCCATTGAGCATAATTTGTACCATTAAAGAAGTGTGGACTATTGTTAGCAACACCTTCTAATATATTAACCATAATTTGATTTTAGAAAATATATTTATAGAGATAAAATTTAGAACTAACAGAAATTTAATATCTTTAAGATACAACTAAAATCATAGTTGAAAAATAGAGTGTTATGAAAACCTCTAATAATAAACAATCCTATGACACCAAATGTTGGTCGGAGTTGATACTCAAGAGGGGTGGGGGGTGGGGTGAATTGAGTTCCAAATAAAATTTCTGTTAAAAATATTTCTATAAAAATCCCCTAATTAAAAACTAAGATAAACTGTAGTGAATTTGTAAAACATTAAGGGTTCTATTGGGTTCTCAAAAGATTGATTAGGTCCCAGTTAATTTAATCAGAAGATTAAATTAGCTTTTGAAACTAACCTAATGATTTACAATAGTTAAAAACACTTCCTAGATTAACTACCAAAGTAACTTTAAAAAAAAATTGTATTTCAATGTAATTAGCAGTGGAATATAAAGTATTTAATATACTTTAGAATTAATCTAAGATGCACAGCAGATATAAGCAAGAGGTTCTGTCTCAAGTAGAGACTTAGTCCTCTAAATCAATTTATATAAATATGATCCACACCCTGGATCCGGGTAAACAACAATGCAAAGACTGTACATGTATTAAGACCTCTACCACAGTTCTACATGGGAAAACAAAACAATAGTACATAGGATGTCCAGGTCCTACTTGACCTCTACCACTATCCACAGTGGGATACAAAAGAGTTATGGAAGGTTTGTGTGAGGATTTGGAGATACTCTAGTTTAGCACATAAGACAGTGTGAGTATAAAATATACAGTTCACACACACTGCTCGAAATGTAAATAAAAGTATCATTAAGAGAGTAGATATGAGTTTAGAATGATCCAGTGATTTGAAGTGCAGCTCTGGATTTCTTTGATTGATCAGGAATGGTTTTGATCCCTTCTCTAGTTTTTGTCTGAGAAACAAAGAGTCGTTTTCTTTAAGTTTAGTTTGAACAGCTTGAGTATATGAAGAGCTCGTTGTAGTCCTTCACTTCATGGTTAAGGTGTAGCTTGTGTTATCCTCTAGAATTAATGGCTTCGTGTATGTCCAGTGTTCTTCCAGTATGGATATAGCCTTTCTTTTCTGTATGTACGCACCACTTTTCAGCACTCTTTATCCCTTATTTCACACGCTTCACATGCATTCTTATTACTTTTTGCCTGGTCTTTGTCCTTCCTTTTATAGCTTTCAGCTCTGGCAATGGTAATGATTACCTTTTTATAGGTAAAAGGTACGGTTCCCTTACATTCCAAAAACTATCATTAAATAATATTAATTGCATTAAAATCATCAAATATGACCGTTTCTTAATAAATAAATGATATTGAGAGTATAGAGTTTTAAGTAGAAATGACTGGTAAGACTTTCATCAGTATCCTTCTGTCAGTAGATATGTAATGGTGGACTTTTTTTAGCGGTGAACTCCAATTGGTAGCTCTTTTTCCTTGTACCAGTAGCTCCTTGTATCGGTAGCTGTTTCTCCGTGTATCAGTATCCCTATGTACCGGTGAATCCTTCTATCGGTAGCTCATCTGTATCAGTAGCTCGTTTGTATCGGTAGCTGGTTTGTATCGGTAGCTCTGTTCTATTCCAATTCTAAAGTACATATCAGTAGAATTATGCACACCGGTCGACTTGTTCTATCAGTATCACTACTTCTATTGGTAGCTCTGAGTATTATGAGTTCTTTATCGGTAGACTGAATCTATCAGTGACATTTGCTTACCGGTGGACTTACACGTACCGGTAGCTCTATATATTTGAGACCTTTGCTTATTGGTAGACTATGTAAGAGTAGGGCTCTGTTTGTCTTTATCAGTAGCTATGTGCATACCAGTGGACTTAACACTTATATGTTCTATGAAACACATATTCCGATTGAGTTAGAATTATTTCAAAGTTCATATAAACATAGATAAACATTGATTAACATATTTCAATGATTATTTTAATATTATTATCAAATTGATAATATAATGTCATTGATTTAATGAATTAATATATAGATAATCATTATTTGGTATTATCAAAGTATGTGAAAGCATAATTAGGATTATCAAAACAGGTGAGGTCAACAATATCCTCATTTTTGATAATCACAACTTATGATATTATAATCCCAGAATAATTAGAAATGTATCAGAGGATATAGAATTAAATTCAATTGTATCAGAGAAAACAATATATTATAAAACACTTATATCAACGGAAAAATATGAAACAAATGTACAAAGGGGAAATGAATTAAACACAGAAAAGATAGTATTTCTCCCCCTTGGTCATAAAAGATATTAGTTCTTACTCAGATATGTTTCCCTTAGAGAGTTTCTCCCTTAGATAGTATTTATTAAATAGTATTTCTCCACCTTTGTGATTAGAAAAAAGTGGGACAAAAATGAAATATAGTAGAAGAGAAGTAACAACGAGTAAAAGAAAGTAAGATCATATATATTTCCTGGAGAAAACAGATACAAAGAAAGACATAAATGAAACAAAAATAAATGCAGGTGATTCCTATCAAAAATCCTAATCACGGATCAATACACATCCTCAGAATGAGATTTTCCCTTAGGATCAGAAGAGGAGTCAGGTGTGGTGGATGCAGGTGAAGGCTTAGGAACACCAGAAATGATCCGAGGAGGCTGAGCTACTGAAATAGTTCCTTGACTGAAATGTGTATCTCTCTGAGTGATCATAGGAGTAAGACTCCAGAGAGCTTGGGCTAGATTCATCTGAGTAGGAGAAGTAGTATAGGTAGATGTAGGTATAGATGTAGATATAATCACTGGTCGAGCATCAATATGAAAGAAAGGAAACAAGAGATTTCGGAAATCCATAATGATCCCTCCTCCTCTTTCCATGGAAAAGATGAAATCATCCTTGTTTTCCATGAATTTTTCCAGTGCAGGGGTCAAATCTCTGATCTTGCTGACTTGTTATTTGAAGGCTTGATTGACTGGGGGTAGCTTCATGTTTTCTAACATAAGATTGAAATGATTATTGAGCTGATTCTTGGTGTAAACCCTTTGAAAATAGTAATCTACCTTGTCTTTCACTTCTTTCTGAGAAGCTGAAGCTTCTCTCATATAGTCTCAAACAGTCTTCATGATATCTCTAGTGGTATCTCTAGTAGAAGTCACCAATTTGGTCAGATCAGATGAGTCCACAGAGCCACTGGTTAATGCTTAACCAAGATCCTCCTTCATTAAAGCTCATATCTGATCCAAATCCACTAAAGGTATGGAAGCAAGAGAACCAATATAGAAGGTCACAGTTTCCTTGAAACTCTTAGTTAGCCCACTAATAATATTTTTCACTGCAGAATCTTGGGCACCTACATGATTCTCCACAGACTTTTCAAATCCCTCAAAAACTAAAACCATCTGGATCACCACACTTTTAACATAGGCCAAATCCTTTTCTGCTTGAGATTTTGAACTCATGTAGGATTCCAAAGAGACGACAGATTTCTTTAGAACTTCAACATCCTCTTCCAGGCGAGACATCAGATTCTGGCATGCTGTGATTTCGCCCACTATCTCTGCCACAAAGGTTGATACATTACAACCAAGAGAGAGTTCAAAATACTTTTCCAAATTGATAATCTCTTCAACAAAGAGATTCTTAAACTCGGCAACATAATCACTCAGAAACACTTTCATTTCAGGCTTTAAAGATGCTAATTCATCCCTGGGGACTATATTAGCAGGTGCAAAAATAGGTTCTCTTTTAGATACTATACTGGCCACAAAGTCATCCATAACAGTCTGAATAGATGACACCAGTGAAGCTTCCATTCTCCTTAATTCTTCCTCAAAAATGGCTTTAAGATCATACTTTAACTTATCTAGATCATGTATTCTTACCACATCTTCAGGTAATATCTCAGACTGAATATCATAATTGATTTTTGGTCTCTGAAGGAATGTCTCATTATCAGAATCGGGGTAATCCAATCCACAAACTACAAACCCTAGGTCCTCTGCCCAGTCTTCAAACTCAACAGCCACTGAAACAATGCCAAACCTGGTTGGATGCTCCCCCTCAACTGATTCATTCACTTGTACAGTAATGGAATCCTCAGAAAATCTTTCTTCCTTAGTGGATTATTTCACAACCATCTTCATTTCTGCAATAGCAGGAGGTTCCTCAAGAATAGGTAAAGGTCTATCGACTTCATCAAATTCATAAACTGACATTAGGGAATGTCCAATCAGTGTACTAAGGCTCAATCTAACATAAACAGATGATTTACTTGCATGAACTTCTTCTTCATTTTCTCGAGCATCCTCATCCTGATCTACTCTCTGCTGGTATTCCTCATCCATAGGTTCCTCTTTATTTATTACACCCAAAATAGTTTCTGTACTAGGTAGGTTCAAAGAATCACTTTCCTTTTCTGGTGACATAACTTCAAGATTTGGGCTAGGAGGCAAGTCAGGTTCTCCTCCATTTGCTGTAGAGGAATCTTCCTCTTTAGAATCTTCTCTATACTGTGGCTCTTCTTTATCAAGTCCTAGACCTGGATCCCTCACATCCTTAGGCCTTGAAGGATGATCCACATGATTGATCTTGTCATATAGCTTCTTATCATCAGTAACCCACTCTACTCTCCATGGGTTCCAGTTTATTATCACGTACTTACAAACTATTCTTGTGATACAAAAATTATTCCTTACTACCACTGTCTCATCTTGAGACTCAGCTACCCCCTTTACTCTAATCATAAGAGAAATCAAATTGGCAAAGAATACATCATTTGACTTTGATTTGAGTCTGGTCATATCCTACATTTGAATCATTAGCAGCCTGCAGAGATTCACCTTCACACCATGTCTCAAGAGATGTAACAGATAGATATCTTGATATCTCAAATTTTCAAAGTCCCCTCTTCTTGGGATTAGAACATATTGCACAAACTTGAACATAAATCTGTTATCTCCACTCATTTCTGTAGCCACTACTTTTCTTTTCTCACCACTACGAGTGAGCTCCTCTAAGGCAGTCTCATAATAAAAAAAATCACTGGTATGGGGTACTGTCTTCGATGAATAACTATAAACTCCTTCATGTGGTACTCTCAGGTACTCAGTCGACTCAATAGATGAAAAGGCTATTTCCTTACCATTTACCCATGAAAACATTCTGTTTTATTCATCGGATTTCTCAAAAATTACAAACTCATAGAACTGTTTTACCAGCTTCAGATAGTAGGGTACATTATTATTCGAAAATCATTCTACCCACTTCTGATCTTCCAGCACCTCGAGAACTGACAATCTACTAGACATTATCCATTCCACGTATAGCTCTTTCTCGATTACAATATCTCTATTTTGTAAATTCGGGTTCACTGGTCGCCTTCCCTACCATGTTCTACTGACACAGCTACTTGATTCTGGCTCTATCTTCTGTTTCTTCACATTCTTCTTATCAATGTCATCTCTAATAGTACGGTGTTTGGTTTTTTCCATATTTGGGTTGAGGAACTTAGGGTTTTTGAGAGATTCAGGAGCTAAGGCTTGAGGGTAAAGGAAATGTTCGATGGATTGAGAAGTAACTAGGACTTCATTTTATCATTTATGAATCATCAAATAAGTAATTAAAATATAATAAGTAAAGTATAAACGATACAGATTCTGGGGGCATACCGAAGTTTAAAACGACACATACTTAACGGTAGGGTATACCAGTGAGAATTCCTAACAGTGAGATCCATTAATCAGTAAGGTATATTAGTGAGGTCCATATCGGTGAGGTATAACGGTGAGGTTTCATACCGATGAGGTATAATAGTGAGGTTTCATACCAGTGAGGTATAACAATGAGGTTTCATACCGATGAGGTATAACAGTGAGGTTTCTAATGGTGATCTATCATTACTAATTCATTTCTAATGTAAGTTAACCTATCCGAACTTAAAGGTTTGGTGAAAATGTCAACTAATTGATGTTCAATACCTATAAATTCAAGAGTAATATCACCTTTTTGGTAATGATCTCTTAAAAAGTGGTGCCTTACATCAATATGTTTGGTCCTAGAGTGAGATACAAGGTTCTTTAAAATATTAATTGCACTAGTGTTATCAATGTTTATTGAAACATGCTTAAAATAATATCCATAGTCCAAAAGAGTGTGTTTCATCCATAGAATGTGTGTACAACAACTACCAATAGCTACACACTCTGCTTCAGCAGTAGACAAAGCTACAGAATTCTGTTTCATACTACACCAAGGTACTAAGGATTTTCCCAATAAATGACATGTTCCAGATTTGCCTTTTCTATCCAACTTACTGCCAGAAAAGTCAGCATCTGAATAACTCATTAATTCAAAAGATTTTCCTTTCGGATTAAAGAAACCCAAATTTTTAGTATGTTTAAGATACTTAAAACTTCTTTTAAATCAAGAAAATACAGTTCTTTAGGATTAGCTTGAAATCTTGCACACATACACACACTAAACATAATATCTGGTCGACTACCAGTAAGGTAAAGTAATCTTCCAATCATACCTCTATAATTTTTTTGATCCACTGGTTTCCCAGTTTCATCTGCATCAAATTTACATACAGTACTCATAGGTGTATCACTTTCCTTAATACTATCCAAACAAAAACATTTTAAAATATCCTTTTTATATTTACTCTGATTCAAAATAATACCATTTTCATTTTGATAAATGATAAATCCAAGAAAATATTTGAGTTCTCCCATTTAACTCATTTCAAATTCATTTTGCATAATCTTTAAAAAATCAGTACATAAAGAATGTCTAGAAGATCCAAAAATAATATCATCAACATAGATTTGTACTATCAAAACATCTTTAGAAATTATTTTAATAAAAAGAGTTGGATCAACAATCCCTTTAGTAAAACCTTTTAAATAATAAAATTTCTAAGTCTATCATACCACGCTCTTGGAGCTTGTTTTAAACCATATAAATCTTTAGATAACTTTAAAAATCGATTTAGAAAATGAGGATTTTTAAATCCAGGTGGTTGTTCAACAAAAACATCCTCAACAATAAAACCATTTATAAAAGCACTTTTATCATCCATTTGATATAAAATGAAATTCATATGAGCAGCATAGGAAAGTAGGATCCTAATAGCTTCTAATCTAGCAACATGGGAAAAGGTTTCCTCATATTCTATTCCGTCCTCTTAAGTATACACTTATTCAACTAGCCTTGCTTTGTTTCTAACTATATTTCCTGATTCATCAACCTTGTTTCTGAAAACCCATTTAGTGCCTTTTGTCAAAGTGTCCTTAGGTCTCTCTACTAATTCCCAGACTTTGTTTCTTTCAAATTTATTTAACTCTTCTTGAATTTACATTACCCAAAATTCATTATTGATTACGTCATTGATATTTTTAGGTTTCTGCTGTGAAATAAAGTCTTGATGTTCAACCTGATTTCTTAGAGAATCCCTAGTCTATATCCCTCTATCAAGATTACCAATAATAGCATCCAACAGATGATTCTTTAGAATCATAGTTGATCTAGAAAAGGTGGGACTAGAAATTTAAGGCTCTTCTCTATGTTTGGCTTCTAAAAAAGTAGATTCTAGAATATTTCAAGAATTGTATGTCTTTACAATAGGTTCTTTGATTTTATCATTAAGGTCCAAAGCAGACAAGTCTTCTTCAAGATTTTCAATGGATTATTTTGGTTCATGTGCATCAGTTTTATCAAACTTGATGTGAACCGATTCTTACACACATTTGGTTATTTTATTTAAAACTATATAGGCTTTTCAATTTAAAGAATAACCAAGAAAATTTCCATCATCACTTTTGTATGCAAACTTGTCAAGATTATCCTTTTTATTGAGAATAAAAACTTTGAAACCAAAAACTTTGAAGTAATTAACCTTAGTTTTTCTATTGTTCCACAACTCATAAGGGGTCTTCTTGAGAACGGGTCTAATCAAGACTCTATTGATAATATAACAAGCTGTATTTATAGCTTAAACCCAAAAGTAAATTGGCAGGTCATACTCATTAATCATTGTTCTTGCAATTTCTAGTAGGGTTCTGTTTCTTCTTTTTACTACACCTTTTTGATGAGGTGTTATAGGGGAAGAAAAATTGTGACTATAGACATTGTGTGAGAAATAAGATTCAAACTTAGGTTTTTCAAACTTATGACCATGGTCACTCCTCAAAGTCTTAATCTTAAGTCCACTAAGGTTTTTTATAGACTTGGAGTATTTAATAAAGAATGAACAAGATTCACTTTTGTGAGCTAAGAAGTATAACCAAGTATATCTATAAAATTCATCTACTAAGACATAAACATAGTGATTCCAATATAAACTAGAAACTATAGAAGGTATAAACAAATACATGTGAACCAACTCGAGAGGTTGAGAAGTTGAAACTTATTTGTTTAATTTGAAATAAACTTTATGTTTCTTTCCCTTTTGATAGGGAATACAAACTTTGTCATTTAGGAATTAATGTTTTGGTAGGTCTCTAACTAATTTTTTCCTAGTCAATTTTCTAAGTGAATGGATATTGGAATGTCCTAATCTTATGTTCCATAAAAAAGACTCTTTATGAAAATCATTTAATCTAGTAATGTTTTGTTTAGCTAAAGAATTTAAATCAATAGCATAAACATTTTAATTTCTCAAAGCAAAAAATCCTAAAACAATTTTAGAGTTCAAAACATTACAAGAATCATTTTCAAATTTAACATTAAAACCATCATCACACAACTGAGAAATACTCACCAGATTATATTTAAGTCCATCAACAAACAAAACATTGGAAATTAAAACCAAATCAGTGTTACCAATCCGACCTAGGCTGATGATTTTTCCTTTAGAGTTATCACCTAAGGTGACATGGCCTCCATCAACTTTGATTAAACTCTTGAAGCATGAGTAATGTCCAGTAGTATTCCTTGAACATCCACTATCCAAGTATCATCTCTTCTTATGAGAACTCTTCAATAAAGTTTCCTACAAAAAAAATTTAAATAGAAAATGATTTTGGTACCTAGATTTTCTTGGGTCTAGACAGGTTAGCAATCAAAGCATTAGGTACCCAGATTTGTCTAATGGGTCTCAAATAATTTACAAAATTTATAGATTTGGAAAGATAAACATTATTTG
Organism: Viscum album; assembly: GCA_963277665.1. NCBI lineage: Eukaryota > Viridiplantae > Streptophyta > Magnoliopsida > Santalales > Viscaceae > Viscum > Viscum album. The sequence continues at coordinate 283,716,918 of OY728119.1, read as the reverse complement.
ATGTAAAATCATATGAATAAATAGTTAAAGAATATGAGTTTCCAGAACTTGATCTAGGACCATTCTGTCCAGATTTGGGAATAAATCTATTCTTAGCAATCTGTCTCTGTCCAGGATGATAGCCAATTCCAGTGGTATAATTTGGTGCCACTTGTTTTCCTAACATTAGTGTAAGTGTATCTTTTCCATTTGTGAATTTCTCTAAGTCCTTCCTTAATTGACCATTAGACAATTTCAGTTCAGTATTTTCCATTAGTAATTGTGAATTCTTTCCTTCTCTATATCATGGGTGGATTTAAAAGAACTGGTTAAAGCATGCTGTTTCTTTAGAGTTTTATACTTGTCCTTCAATTCATTATAGGTTTATTCTAGAATATTACAGTATTCATATAACTCTTCATTAGAAATATTTTCAGATTTAGAATTAGAATCAACTCCAGAATAATATGATTTTAAAGCAGGAGTGTCTAGTGTTACCTCAGATGTGTTTTTCAAAAAACACATTTCAGCATGATTCTATTCAGAATCAGAAACATCAGATTCACTTATGCTATCTTCTGAAGCACTACAGGTTGTGTTCATAGCTTTCTTGTACTTATTGTCCTTGTAGTCATGTTTCTTGAACTTCATCTATAGACAGTCTGCTTTCACATGTCATTTCCATTTGCATTCATAACAGACAACCTCATAACTCTTATCAGGCTTTTCCAATCCTTCTTCCAATGACCTTTGTTATCATATTTTCATTTGTAATTTGATTTTCTGAGAAATTTTTCTTCCTTTATAACTTCTTGAATCTTCTGGCTATCTGAGCCATCTCTACATCACTGTCAGATACACTCTCATCACTGCTTGAACTATCATTTTTCACTTTGAATTTTTTCCTTCATCTTTACTCTTTGAAGCAGATGTCTTAAAGGCTACTGACATCTTCCTTGGTTCATCATCCTATTATTTTTTGACCTTCAACTCTTCCTCATACATCATTAGCTTACCAATTAATTCTTTAACTGGCAGTTTGCTGATGTCGCACGATTCTCTAATGGAAATAGATGTGCCTCTCCATATTTCTGGCAGACATCTTAATATCCTCATGATCTATTCTTTTTCAGGAATAGATTTACCAAGAGAGCTCATAGTTTTGACAATCTCATTGAACCTGAGATACATGTCAGAAATGGGTTCATCAGGCTTTGTTTTAAAATTATCATATTTAATAGTGTATATGTTCTATCTCATTTCCTTAAATTTGGTTGTTCCCTCATGGGAAATAGCCAAAGTGTCCTAGATTTCATAAGCAGTTTTACAAGCAGATATTCTGTTAAATTCCTCATCACCTAAAGCAAACTACAAAGCATTCCTTTCTTTATAATTATTATTGTAGGAAGTCTTAGTAGATTCATCCCAAGTAGTTATATCAGTTTCTGGAATCTTATATTGAGTTTCTATAGCAGTCCAAATATCAAATCCCATACTCTCCAAATGAATTTTCATTTTAAGCTTCCACTAAGCATAATTTGTACCATTAAAGAAGGGTGTCCTGTTTGTAGCAGCACCTTCTAATCTATTATCCATAATTCTATTTTATTAAATATATTTAATGAGATAAAATTTAGAACTAACAGATATTTAAGATCTTTAATATACAACTAAAATCACAGTTGAAAAACAGAGTGCTCTGAAAACCACTAATAATAAACAATCCTCGGATACCAATTGTTGGTTGGAGTGGATACTCAAGAGGGGGGTGAATTGAGTTTGAAATAAAATTTCTGTTAAAAATATTTCAATAAAAATCCCCAAATTAAAAACTAAGTTAAACTATAGTGAATTTTTAAAACTTTAATGGTTCGATTAGGTTCTAAAGTGATTGATTAGGTCTCAGTTAATTTAATCAGAAGATTAAATTAGCTTTTAAAACTAACCTACCGATTTACAATAGTTACAAACACTTGCTAGATTAACAATAAAATAAACTTTAAAACAAATTGTATTTCAAGGTAATTAGTAGCGGAAAATAAAGTATGTAATATACTTTAGACTTAATCTAAGATGCACAGCAGACATAACCAAGAGGTTCAGTCTCAAGCCAAGACTTAGTCCTCTCAAACAATTTATACAAATTTGATCTGCACCCTGGATCGGGGTAAACAATAGTGCAAAGACTGTCAAGGTACTAAGACCTCTACCACATTTCTACGTGTGAAAACAAAACAATATCACACAGGCTGTCTAGGTCCTACTTGACCTCTACCACTATCCACAGTGGGATACAAGAGAGTTATGGAAGGTTTATGTGAGGATTTAAAGATCCTCCAGTTTAGCACTGAAGATAGTGTGAGTATACAATATACAGAGCACACACACTACTCAAAATGTAAATAAAAGAATCACTAATAGAGTAGATTTGAGTTTAGAATTCTCCAGTGATTTGAAATGCAGCTCTGGACTTCTTTGATTCATCAGGAATGGTTCTGAGTCCTTCTCTGGTTTTTGTCTGAAAAATAGAGGATTATTTTCTTCAAGTTCAGTTTGATCAGCTTGAGTGTATGAAGAGATCATTGTAGTCCTTCACTTTTTGGCTATGGTGAAGCTTGTGTTCTAAATTAGACTAATCATGTCACTATATCTCTATCATAATACATATTACTATATTAGTATCATTGGTATATCTCAACACTTAACGTCATGCCTCTACTCATAGTGGATAAGGTAACCACATTTCTACCAAAACAATAACACCACAATCTAGGCCTGCCTAAACCGTGGTTGAGCCAGTATCGGTATATAACCACATACACTCCTCCCTATATGATAGTGTCTACTAAATATTGGTGGTATTAAGTGTAAAATATCAGGTAAATAAAGAATATAACATTTTCATATTTATTAAAATTTGTGAATTAAATATTAATTTTTCTTGAAAGGGGATTCTATGTTTGATGGCGTACCCGATACACAACAATGAGTTTTTTTGAAAACTAATGTTTCACACAACATTATGTCACGCTGAAAAATAATAACATATTATTATTTTAAATGGTAGTTAAAACCTAACCGTTGTATTGGAGAGAATGAACAGAACTAACTAAAATATGAATATACATTTTTGTTAATTTTTTTACATTTATCCTATAAATTTTAGAGGATTAAAATAAAAAAGAATCCAATTTTAAACATAAATACTCTAATATTCATTAAAAGGTCAATTTACTGGCTTTTGATGGAGAACCATCTTTAAATTTATTTTTGGTCACTTTTATATGTTCTATTTGACAAAATAAATTTTTTCTTTAGAATAGGGACATCAAAATTTACTTTGGGTAAAATTTTGGTATTTTTATGATAAAATTCATTTTTATGAATAGTGAAAAATACTGTATTTTAATTCCAAACCGCCTTTTAATCTAATTTATTTATATGCTTAGATCATCTTTATAAATGGTTTTAAAGTGTAATTAGATTATTTTTTTACCATTTAATACAATTTTGGTCATTGTATGTATTTTCACTTGGAAATTGTACATAAACAAGTGTCAATGTTTTGATAGTTATTATTTCTTAAAAACATGCTTTTTGTTTTGACAGTGGGAATTAATTTTAAATTAATTTCTTCCACTTCTGTGTTTTGAATTTGAAAAAATGGATTCCATATATGGAATTAAGAGGTCCAAATTATTTAAATAGTTATGTTTTATTATTAAACATTATGAATATTTACTTCAGTAAAAATTTATTTACCATGGTTAAAAGGTTAATCTGGTAAATAAGGGTAAAAAATATTATAATAATAATATTAAATTACCCTAACATGTGTCCTAATAATATTTGTTGATACATTTCTGATGATGGTCATCCTTAGGTCAATTTTGGGTCCCCATGGATCAACTTGGGAGTGATAATGACACTTTATATTAATTAATTTAAAGTAAACACAAAAATGATAGAAACATATATCTTTTAGTAAATATATTATTACATGGGGTGATATAAGTTATATCATAAACTATAAATATTAATTTGAAACATAAAAAATATTTCCTACATCATGATATATTTTTTAAAATTTTTAGACATCAAATAAATAAAAATATTTATGACACAATAATGATGCAGTGTTTACCTCATTAATGAATGATTTATATAAATAAGATTATAAAGATTAATACAATATAAAAATCCTATAAAATTCTTATTGGATGATTTTATTTTGAACATGAGGTATCTTATATTCTACTTTAATAATTTTTGGACCTTTAGAAAACAAAAATCATTATATAGTAAAATAATATTTTTATACTTTCCTAAAGAGCCCCTCACCCAACTTATAAAAAGCCCTCACTTCTAACCCATTCCTTACACTTCTCAAGACCCTTGGCTTGCCCAACCTCTTCCCAATTAATCTCCCCACATAACTTTCCTCCTCAAAGAAACCTTACCCTTGGTAGAAGGTGATTCAATTAAAATTTTTGGTTCATACCAAAGGGAGACACACGATTCAAAGGCAACATATTCTCTTAAGTTATTTTGTTTTATTTTACTTCTCCCACCCCATAAACTATTTTTATTCCTTTATTTTATAACAAAACCAGTATACTAAATATACTAGATTTTATTTTGATATGTATTTTAACCACACTTACAAAAACCTCCATCTAATGGTTAAATAACATACTATTTCTGTGGACGGCGAAATATTGCCTCACGAAATGATGATTGTTCAATTATCTCCTACCGCCTATCATGGTGACCAGTATGATAGAAATGTATTTATATGTGATATATATTATTTTCATTCTGTTTATATTTTTCTTTATTTTACATTTATAGCATACCTTTATTCTTTCCATAATGGGTAAATGCGATAATTTCATTTGAGGAAGTGCGGACTACCGCCCCCTCAAAGTGATATGACTCGTTCAATCCATAAGTGGAACATATAATGGATGGAGATAATTAAATTATATATGATATTATAATTTATTTATAATATAAATATTTATAATTACATTTTCATTCCATTATATATGAAATATAAATGAAAGTAGTGCTTATGCATACGTACGACTTACCATCTCCATGAACGGTGCATTTCATTTCATATCTCCAAATGTTATGTACTATTATAATTACATATATTTACTAGATATATATGATATGTATGATATCTAAATCATGAATATGATTTGGCATGAAATTTAATTTCAACCACATGGACAATTTATAATTATAACAAGTTCATTTTTAACTCAAGTTTTGAACACCGACAAAAAGTAAGATATGAAATCAAATAATTAACTAATTGTTATAGCAAGGTAATAATTGATATAAAAGGAATAATAAACATGAAAAAGGTTTTTAATCAAGTATAAATTAACTTAAGTTTATTATTTAGGAAGAAAAAGGAATAAATGAGTCATGTTGGACATGAGGTAAGGGGTTTCATATCTCACTTTTAATACCGTGACATTTCCATTGTTCACCACTTATTTATTGAATGTGGTGTATTGTGTACTTACATTTAATATATATTATCATGATTATCATTATATTAATGGTATTATATGATTAAATTTTTGGTTATTAAATTTTTTCATATGACTCGATTAATTACAATGTGGTAAGAGGTTTTCATCTCACTTTTTATTCCTGTGAGATTCATGCTATATTTTTAACTATTTACTTTTGTGTGGTGTATTTACTGACCATGATTATATTCTTTGTGTAATATAATTTAATTTATGTGTATTTACATCTTAATTGTATATTACTTCCTTTATGGGGTGTATGTTTTGTTAGTTACCAAATCTATAAGGGAACCTTTCACTATACTCTTTTTGTCAAAGACTTCTTCTATGTCATGTCTTTTAATTTACTTTTTCTTCTGTAAGGATATGTTCTTTTATATCCTTATTGTTGTAAATTTTATGTCCATATGATGAGAGACCCTTTTCTCTCTAATCAAATCAATTTAATAATTTTAAAGTGACGTCGTTAGGGTGTCGAATTTCTGTAAGAGAACTTCTTAACCCAATTTCAATTCTTTGGGTTAAACTTCTACTTCTTGATTATGTCATGATATTAATATGTTTTAATGACCTATGATTTTTTTACACTTAATATCCATTTATATTGGGTTTATTCTTATTTTTCACACATAATTATGTCATTTATTTATATTTAATATAAGGATATGATCTTTGCAAGGGACTTTGTCTCAATTTACATTCCATTGAGACTTATTTGTTTTTATACATCAATTTAATTTTATATGGTGTATATACTAACCTTTGACATATTATATCATGAAAATATTTATTCTCATGGTATTATAAGATTTTATTAATGTTATTCCTCAATTATTTGTATTCAAGAGTCTCTCATTTGGTTAAGAACTCTTTATCTGAAATACCGTTTTAAATGTTTTAAAGATTTATTATTATAAATATTTCTCATTAATTCCCATGTTTAAAAATGGTTTTAATGATTTATTTATATGGAACTTAATGTTGGGAAATTAAAATTTATTTTAAAATATTCGAAGTGGTATTGGACACTTTGATTCAAAAATCTCTTTATTAAATGTTTTAAATGGTTTTGAAAATATTTTGATAAAGTATTGTTTATTTCAATATCTTGATATGATATATTGTGATTTGATTGTGGAAATGTTATATGTTCATTATTATTGTTATTGTGTTATGTTTTATGAAAATGTTTTGGTTATTGGGAATTGTTTACAAATACGGGTGGTTCCATGATAAACCTTGGGCAGGTGAGCTCGAGATAGCTCTCTAATGCATTGGGTAATGTGAAAGAGGAAAATGTTAATGTTTCTCCTAAAAGATTTAGGGAATATACTATGATGGGTATTCCAACGCAACTCCCTATATAGCTGTGATATCTATAATGTAAGTATGTTATGTATTCCACAAGTTACCTTTATGATTTATGATTTTTGTGTGTTATTCATAAATCTAATGATTTCATAAGGTATGTTATGATTGAAAATTATGGTTTCATTATTTTGTATTTATTGATTGGATAATTTTTTCATTCCTTATATTATAACACTCACTAATATTTTTATTCTCATCCAATGTTTTTGAAATGTTTTCTATAAAAATTAAAGATGAATAAGGGTCAAGGATAGGATCAATGAAAAGTCATGTTGTCTAAAACATGGAAATAGAAATGTTTATTTTTAAAAAAAATTATTTTATGGAAAACTGGGTACTGAGTAATACTGTCTACATGTAATATTAAGGTTGATCTATAATAGTTATTGGCTAATTCTATAAAACATTAAACCTATTAAAATCCTCAATGAGAATTATTGACTTATATCAAGATTAAGTATTTTTTAAGGGTGGGTTCTTATAGTTGGTATCAAAGGTCGGTTTAGACAACTTTAGGGATATGGTGTTTTCGTTAAACACATGGTTAGTCCCTATGTCTATTATTTTAGATAAATTCTTGTTTTATAAATTTTTTAGATCAAGGAAAGTCAGTTAAAAATGGAAGGAGGAGGATCTAAAATGACATTCCTATCTCTTCCGGATGAAATGATTACAATAATCATTTCAAAGTCATGTTCAGATGATTGTGAAACTTTTTCTATCATACAACTCACTTACAAGAAGTTGTTTGAGATATCAAAAACCTCCACCATACCTTGATATCATCGTGTATCATGGGTTGTATTTAATCAAATCCTATTTTCTCAATATTATCATCTTTTCAAGAAAGGTAAATATTATCAAGGAATTTTCAAATATTTTACTTTATCACAAGATTTTAAGGCATATTATGATTTTGATAAAGGTGATGAATAAGGAGACCCTTGCGCAACCTATTTATATTTACATTTACAATAAAGTCTCTAAACACATAATTAAGGTATTTTAAAAGGAACATTGATTGAATGTATCAACTCAAATTAGGTCTGAATGTTTTATAAAAATCAGGTTTTATCAGATGTTTTGAAATTATATGTCATACATGATTATTTTCTGAAATAGTTTTTCTACAAACACCCATAAGACCCAAGTTGTACAAGGTGTATTTGGATGAAGGAAGCAAATTATTTTGAAGGATCTATAAATCATTCTTGCAATGAATGGACCTTATACCTATGTGAAAAAGATGATGATGAAACCATATGGACACCATGATCAGGGTATGATGTTATTTCTATTGGGAATAGTTTTATTTTACAATATGGAGGTGAAAAAATAAAAATATATAAGATTTTAAGGTATTAATATATTGGGATGAAAATGAAAGTTATAAGAAAAACTTTGAGTTTAAAACATGTTAGGGTTATTTTTGAGTTTTATAAAAATGAAAACATGTAAGATTGGTGACAACCCGTCACGTCCAGAAAGGCCATAGGAATCAATCCCACAATCGAAGGGAGACAAGGGCGCACTGCCTACCACTGTCCTACGTGATGTCCCTGGTTCGTATGACTTATTATTTTAAGTTAATTGATATTATGGGTCAAGAATAAGTTTATTTTGGGAACAAATGTTTTATCAAATGGATATCCTTAATATAGGAAAATGATTTGGTGATTATCTGATAAAGGTTATATTAAGAGATGTTTTCTCTTTTAGAAACATTATATACATAAGGGAAACAAAATACTATGTGATCTTATTTGAGGAGTAATGGTAGAAATTTTATTTTGAAATAATATATGTTTTTATTGTAGAAAAATGAATATTTGGTTTATTTATGGAAATGAAAAACCTATCATAGAGAATATGTTCTTAGGTTAATTACACATTTTTATGATAATTTAAGAGTATTCAATGTTATTTAAAGATAAATGTTAAGATTTATCATGGAAGACTATGTGATCAAATTCTTATGAGTTTTGGGTTTCAATCTTAGTTTGAATTATTTTGAAGCATTTTGAGGACAATTGTGTATTGAATGGTCTTTGTGAAACTTGGGTATTGTTTGTTGAATTTTAGAGATTAAGAGTAGTTTTTATTTTTGTAAAGGATTATCCTTTTTGGGGATTATCTAATCTTGTAATAATATTTTTGGTTTTGGTTAATGTCTAAAGACAAGGGAAATATATAGTTCATATTTTGTGGATCATGTGATACTATAGAAGTTGATTCTAGTGGTTTTTATGTGACCTAGTCAGTTTGAATACTCATCGTTTAGATAAAATATGAGTTTGTGGTGGAAATATAGTAAAGGATGAAAGCCTAAATGAAAAGTAAGTATGTTTCATTATGTTCTTATTAAAGATCTTTAATAAATTACTCATCATTAAGAAAATTAACAGAAAATAAAAACATTGACGTTAATGTTTCCTACTGGGGAATCCAAGACCGTTTAACCCATCACAATTTTGTGATTTTTTGGTGGTTAACTTTCCCCGAATCGTGTTTTCTACCACTATCCATCAAACCTTGATGGTTTGTTTCCCTTCCATATCTGTGTTTTCCTACATGGAATCCTTATATGGGATATCTCGAGTGAACATTGAATTTTTCTTTCTTTCTTTTAAAGTGATATTTTAATTGACGTTTTTTCCTTCGTGGGACTTTCAATGATGTTTTCAAGCCCAATTTTAAAATTTTGGGGACGCAATTCCCAAAAGGGGGAATGATGTAATATCCCAGGTAAATGAAGAATATAAAATTTTCTAATTTATTAAAATTTATTAATAAAATATTAATTTTACTTTAAATGGGTTGGTATGTTCGATGGCGTACCTGATATGAAACAACAGGTTTCTTTGAAAACTTACATTGCACCCAATGTTGAGTCATAGTGAAAAATAATAATATAATATTATTTTAAATGGTAGTTAATGCCTAGACGTTGTATTAGAACAAATGGATAGAAATAACTAAAATATGAATATACATGTTTTTAAAATGTTTTACATTTATCAAATAAATTTTAGTGGCTTAAAATATGAAAGATTCAGATTTTAGGCATAAATACTCTAATATTCATTAAAAAGTCGATTTTCCACATTTTGATGGTGAAGCCTCTTTAAATATAGTTTTGGTCACTTTTATATGTTATATTTGACATAATAAAATTCTTATTTAGAACCACGACTTAAAAATTTACTTTGGGTAATTTTTTGGTATCTTTCTGAAAAAAATCATTTTTTAATGAATTGTGAAAAATACTGTATTTTAATTCAAAACTGCCTTTTAATCTAATTTATTGATATAGTTATATTATATTTGTAAATGTTTTTAAAGTATAATTAGATTATATTTTTACCATTTAATCCAATTATGGTCATTGGATGTATTTTCGCTTTGTAATTGGACACAAACAAGTGTCAATATTTTGATAGTTATTATTTAATAAAAAAACGTATTTTGTTTTGACAGCGGTAATTAATTTTAAATTAATTTATTACACTACTATGTTTTGAATTTTATAAAATGGATTCTATATTTGGAATCAGGAGGTCCAAATTTTTTAAATAGGTAACTATTATTTTTAGACATTATGAATACATACTTAAGTACAAATTTTATTTACCATGGTTAAAGGGTAAATCTGGTAAATAAGGGTAACAAAATTTTATTATAATAATATTAAATTACCCTAAAATGTGTCCTAATCCTATTTGTTGATAACTTCCCGACCATGGGAATCCTTGGGTCTATTTTGGGACCCCATGGAACCTTATGGTAGTGATAATGACACTTTCTATTAATTAATTTAAAGTAAAGACAAAAAATGACACAAACATATATCTTTTAGTAAATCAATTATTACATGAGGTTATATAATTTATATATTCGACTATAAATATTAATTTTAAATATAAAATTATTTCCTACATCATTATATATTTTTTAATAATTTTTAGATATCAAATAAATAAAAATATTCATGACACAATAAGGATGCAGTGTTTACCTCATTAATGAAAGATTTAAATAAATAAGTTTATAAGATTAAAAAAATATCCAAAACCTATCCAATTTATATTGGATGATTTTTTTAGAACAATAGTAATATTATATCCCTCTTTTATAAGTTTTTATCCTTTAGAAACCGAAAATCATTATATAATAAAATAATATTTTTAAATGTTTCTAAAGAGTCCCTCCTCCCCCTTATAAAAAGCCCTCACTTCTAACCCATTCCTCACACTTATCAAGCCCCTTTGATGGTCCAAACTCTACCCAATTAATCTACCTACATCCCTATCCTCCCCCAAGAATCCTTACCCTAGGAATAAGGAAATTTAATTAAACCTTTCGGTTCAAACCAAAGAAATATACCCGATTTAAAGGTGACATCTTCACTTAAGTTCTTTTGTTTTATTTTAATTCTCCAACCCCTAAACAATATTTATCCATTTATTTTATAACAAACAGTATAATAAATATATGAGGTTGTTTTTATGAAAATTATTCTCACTAAAATTACACACACCTCTATGTAATGGCTAAAGAATATTCTGTTTCTGAGGACGACGAACTACTACCTCACGAAATGATGATTGTTCAATTATCTCCTACTACCACTCATGGTGGCCATTATTATGGAGATGTATTTATCTGTTATATATATTATATTTATACTGTTTCTATATTTCTTTATTTTCAATTTATATCAAACCTTTATGGTTTCCATAATGGGTAAACATGATAATTTCATTTGAGGAAGTACGGACTACCACCCCCTCAAGGTGATATGACTCATTCATTCCATACATGGAACATATAAAGGATGGAGATAATTAAATTATATATGATATTATAATGGAATTATAATATAACTATTTATCATTACATTTTCATTCCATTAAATATGAAATAGAAATGAAAGTAGTGTTCATGCGTACATACGACTTACCGTCTCCATGAACGATGCATTTTATTTCTTATCTCAAAATGTTATGTACTATTATAAATACATATATATACAGGATATATATTATATATATGATATCTAAATTATTAATATCATTCTGGAGATAATCTAATTTCAACCACATGGACAATTTATAATTATAACAAGTTCATTTTTAACTCAAGTTCAGAACATCAACAAAAAGTCTGATATGAACTCAAATAATTAACTAATTGTTATAGCAAGGTAATAATTTATATAAAAGGAATATTAAACATTAAAAATGTTCTTAAGAAAGTATAAATTAACTTATGTTTATTATTTAGGATGAATAAGGAACAAATGAGTCATGTAAGACACGAGGTAAGGGGTTTCTTATCTCGCTTTTAATTCTGTGAGATTTCCATTGTTCACTACTTATTTATTGCATGTGGTGTATTTTGTACTTACATTTGATATATATTATCATTATTATATTCATATTCATGGTATTATGTGATTAATTTGGTGGTTATTAACTTTTTTTCATATGACTTGATTGATTACAATGTGGTAAGAGGTTTTAATGTCCCTTTTTATTCCTGTGAGATTCATGCTATATTTTCCACTATTTCCTTTTGTGTGGTGTATAAACTACCCATGATTATATTATTTGTGTAATATAATTTAATTTATGGGTATTTTCATCTTTATTTTATGATCCTTTCTTCATGGGGTGTATGTTTTGTATGTTACCAAATCGGTAAGCAAACCTTTCACTGTACTCTTTTAGTCAAAGACTTATTTTTTATGTCATGTATTTTAATTTCCTTTTTATTATGTGGGGATATGTTCTTCTATATCCTTATTGATTTAAATTTTATTTCCATGTGATAAGATACCCCTTTCTCTCTCATCAACTCATTTTCTCAATTTTATAGTGACTCTATTAGGTTGTTGATTTTCTATAAGAGAACTTCTTAACACAATTTCAATTCTTTAGGTTAAACTTATACTTCTTGATTATGTCATGCTATGAATATGTGGGAATGAACTATGATTTTGTTACCCTTAATATCCACTTATATTGGGTGTATTATTATTTTTCACACATAATTATTTCATGGATTTATCCTTAATCTAAGGATATGATCTTTGCAATGGACTTTGTCTAAATTTACATTCCATTGAGAATTATTTTTTTTATACACCAATTCACTTTTATATGATGTATATACTACCATTTGACATATTATATCATGAATATATTTATTATCATTGTATTATAATATTTTATTAATGTTATCCCTCAATTATTTATATTCAATCATCTCTCATTTGGTTAGGAACTCTTTAACTGAAATATCATTTTAAATATTTTAAATATTTATTCTTATAAATATTTCTCATTAATGTCCATGTTTTAAAAATGGTTTTAAGGATTTATTTATAAGGACATTAATGTTTTTAAATAGAAATTTATTTCAAAATATTCAAAGTGTTATGGGACACTTTGATTAAAAAATATCTTTATTAAATGTTTAAATGTTTTTGAAAATTGTTTGATAAAGAATTGTTTATTTCAATATATTTATATGATATATTGTGAATGGAATGTGGAAATTTTATCTTTACATTATGATTCTATTATGTGTTATGATTATGTTGTGGTTATTGTTCATTGTTTACATATACAGGTGGTTCCGTGATAAACCAAGGGCGGGTGAGCCCGAGATAGCTCTCTAATGTATTGGGTAACATGATGAAGGTAAATATTAATGTTTCTACTAAGAGATTTAGGGAATATACTGTGATGGGTATTCCGACATAACTCCTTATGTAGATATGATAGATACAATGTATGTATGTTATATATACCACAAGATACCTTTATGATTTATGATTCGTGTCTCTTATTCATAAATCTTTTTATTTCATAAGGTATGTTATGATTTAAAAGTATGGTTTCATTGTTTTTTATTTATTTATGGGATAATGTTTTCATTATTTATTTTATAACCCTTAATGTGTTTTTATGCTCATACCATGTTTTTGAAATGCTTTCCACAGAACTTAATGATGAATAAGGGTCATGGATGGGATTAAGGAAAAGTCATGCTGTCTAAATAATTGAACTAGACATGTTTCTTTTTAAGTGTTTTTTATGATAAATGGGTACTTAATAGTAGTATCTACATGTTATATTCAAGTTTATATGTAATAGTCATGGCCTAATTCTCTAAAACTCTAAACCTGAAAAGATCCTCTTTGTGAATTCTTGATTTAACTCATGATTAAATAATGTTTAAGTCCCAATCCTTATAGTATGTAACCAACAATGAGTACAAAATACTCCTAGTATTATAATATACAACTTCAATAACAATAGAATCATCATATAATATTAGAGTAAGTAGAAGTAATTACAAAATAGACCAATGTTGACTATATGCGCATAAAAAAGGGATTTACCATATCCCTATCAAGTATAATAGGAAACAATAAATAGAAATAAAGATAGAAAAATAACCTCGGAACCTAAGTCTCTCCTTGACTCTCTCCCAAACACCATAAAGTCACTCAATAATAATCTCCAGTATAACCCATGACTTGAAAAATATACATAGAAGTCTGCATGAACTCCCAGGTTCTAGTACATGGTGTGAAAAAAACATAGTTGTGAACCTCCAATATGGTACCTTATATATGACACAATATACCATGTGTGTTTGTATAGGTAAAAAATAAAGTAGTGCTAGACTATGTGGAAGTGATCACATCATGTCATCATGTGTTAAACTGACAACCATGAAACCTGATCCCTACTATTTTGGAAAATTCTAGAATTCATGTCTAATATACATCATCGGATAAAATATAATCCATATATAATCCCAATCACATGTTCAGTACAACCATAGGTGATAATAAAATTTTTTCAGATGGCGTCTTAATGATTTGATTGGTAAGACCATAGAAATACCTTTGTTATTCAAAATAGCATCATTGAATCATGTTTATTCTGACCATGGAATGAATGAATGCATTATGGAAATCCTAACATAGGTAGAATAATATATTCAACTGTATGTGTACCCTCTCACTCATCTATAATCTCCCCAAAACTCTATGAGAAATCTAGACCCTTGGTAGTGGAATACGACCCCCGGATTCCTAAATCTCCAAGACACCACCTCATCAGTCACACTATCCATAAATATTATGAATAAATATAGTCAATATAAAATAATAAATCATGGAAAACATATCCTCATAACCTATATCTATGTAAGAAACTCATCCACACATCGAGTTCTATTAGAAGAAAACTCTCTACAAGGAAAACGTGATTCACCTCACTATACTTAGTCATATCAACTAAATTTACAACTAAACCATAACCCCAGAGGATAAAAAATCCCTTAGTTTATTATCAATATAGAACATAAACAACTAATCATGACAATTTTAATCAATAACTATAACAATATCATAAGTCCAACCTACCTTTAATGTCTTAAGGGAATTAACAAAACAATTTCTCCCACTACAAAGGCAATAAGAGGAATATCAAAATATATAAAATTCGTGTAAGCACTATCTATATTATTAAATTGAGAACTATACAAGAGAACACAAGTAATACATCCACATCAATCTATTACAATGAACAACACTTACTAATACATGCCATGTAAGATCCTCTATTTGGATGGGTTAAAAAATTTATAAGGATTTTGAATTTTCACTTACTGGATGGGTACAAATCTAGATCAAGGATTAAAATGATATTTTGAGAGTTTTAATGCCTCAAAGTAATGTTTTGATATGAGGAGTGATGATCAAGAGGTAGACTGAGTATTCAGATGAGATTTAGAGGCTTTAGGGTAATATTTTTAACATACATAAAGCCCATTTTTAGTATTTTACAACATGGTAAGAAACCCATAGGGAAATAAGTTAGAATACAAACTATAAAAAAATTCATAATAAATCTACTAAAGAATATTATCCCTTTTTCAATTGATATCTCATCAAGTATGATGCATACTTTTGTAATCACCCTATATGCTTGATTTCTCTTTCTTAAATTTTCTAAAACTAAATAGTCAGTAAACTACCATGGTTATGATTTTTTAGACAGTTCCATTTCAATAAAATGACAAAATATATCTCCTTCATTAATTTATAAGAACAAAAATCTTTTCTTGGTCATTAAATTAATGGACTCAATGTTTTTTAGGGTGTTCATTTGTTTTTATTTAATTAGTTTATTTATCTTTTATTAAAATTTTAAAATGAATTATAAATAAATATATACAAGTTCAAAACATGTGTGTGTATGTTATATATATCTCTCTCTATTTTTATATATATTTATTTTGTTATATGTTTTAAAATAATATATAAATATTTTATTTATATATATTATTTGTTAAAAACAATTACATTCCATTATATCACATAATACCATAACATATATGTTTTCTATTAAAATTATATATATATATATATAATAATGGAATATATTTCACACTATTATTTAATAAAATAAGAAAAAAAACATATAGATGTATATAATATCAAACATTTCATTCATGTCTACATATTATCATTGTCAATATCCAATCCCACTACCATACCTCCATAAGTAATAAATACGTTTGAATGCGTCATCGAAGCCTATTTCCAAAATACCAAGTAATGGTGTCAAAAGTATAGGGTATGAAACATACATATATGGGAAAAAGTTTCATTATAATATGGAATTGAGATGTAATTTAAGGAACAAGTGAGTTAAAATACAAAATAATATGATTCTCTAAAGTAAATTCCATGTATATCATCAAGTGATGAAATATCATAAAAATAAATCAAGATGCATCAAATATCAGGGTAAAAAAATAAACATAAGCCAAAAATATGAAATCCTAGAAAACCCCTATATACATTAGAAATAAGTCATGACCACTCTACCTCAAACCATCCCATGAACCTCTACTCTGCAAGATGATATTTCTTATCTAAATCGTTAACACAATTTTGGGATTTATGAAATATAAACAGGAAAAGTAGAGATGAGTATAATCATAATCAATAGATTCATACTCCACCTTCTAACTATCAATGTGACCAGAGTATAAAAATTCATTAATTCATGTAAAAGACAATAAACAAAACCATCCCACTCTTTAGTAAGGTCCGTAATCTCTAGATCTACATCATAGTTTACAAAAATCAAACTTCTCAATATTAAAAGAATGTATATAGTGTATATAACTCACTACACCAAAACCTATCAAAAGAATATACACCTAAAAAACTACACCCATGAAACTACATGCCTGCTCCAATATTACATGTCCTACCCCCAACCCACTGTGATCTCTATAAAAACATATAAAAAATAATTCCCATAATCATTATGTATCTATAAATGGGGTGAATAGAAAGGAAAAATAAAATGTACATGAATTAGGAAACATACTTCTAGGATTACTTGTTTGGTGATTTTTGAAGTGAATGAATCTGCACTAGTTCTCAAATTAAAAACCATAAAAGGGGGATATAGAAAAATATTCTAAAATCAATAGTCACCATCTCATATGTAGAATATCATAAATTCCAAATCAGACTAAAAATATCACTATATCTCTAGAATATACATATCTCAACACTTAATTTTATGTCTCTAATCATAGAGAAGAAGATAACTACCATCCCACCAAAACTATAACACCCTAATCTATGCCCGTACAAACCATTGTAATAAAAATGATGGCATATAACCTCAGGCATGCCTCCCTATATGTGATAGGCTATTGAATAGTGGCGAGAGTTTGTAAAAAATATTGGGGAGACTATACTCTTAGTATCACAACATACAACAACAAAAATAACAGAAGCATCATATAATATCAAAATAAGTGAAAGGAATTACAACTAAGAGCTAACCATCAATAGTAAATAAACATCAACATACTATAAAAAAATGAACCCATGTTGACCATATGTACATACATAAATGGATTTACCCCATGACAAGGAAGTATAAAATGATACTAGATTCAAAAATATAGATAGAGGTATAACCCAAAAACAAAGGTGTCCCCTTAATCTTGTCTCCCAAACACCATCAAGCTACTTCGACCTCATCCCCTATACAAACCTAACCTAAAAATTAAATATGGAGGAATTAATTTATACTAAGGTGAACGTGGATGATTTGAACCAAAAAAATCAATTGGTAATCACTAATTATTCCCCTTATATTTGTTATAAAATATCTTGTATGCATATATAAAAAAACCAGTAACAGAAAAAAAAATTATAAATCACATTAGTTTTTCATGTCCTTACTATACCATTATGACCCCTGACCCCAACTGTTATAATGAATTCCCATTGTTTTTATCTATTCCATTATCTGATGAAATATAAGACACATTATAACCCAATAACATTATTAGTATGACCACGAAGGATACTCAAAATATTATTGATGGTGTCTCGGTGATGTGGTTTTTTTGACCATGATGATACTAAAAAATGAAAAAGGTCATAATATGATCATTTTCTTGTACCATGGAATGCATGAATGCATCAAGGAAATGAAAAAGATATCTAAACCCATATATCCAAGAATCTAGGGATCCTTTCACTCATCTATGATTTCTCTAAGACTCTATAATAAATTGATTACTTTGGCGATGTAGTACAACACCCTGATTCCAAGTCCTACAAGGTAGTGCCTCATAAGTCTTTCAATCCATATTTATACTACAAAAAAATATAGGATGAAATAAACAATAATGGAAAAGATATCCTCACATCTTATCTCTCAGCTAGCAACTTGTCCATGCCAAGTACTTCACTAGAGGATAACTCTCTTTGTAACAATCCTAACTCACCTCACTATACATGTCCATATCAACATAATCCATATGAAAACAATAACCCCTGATGATATTAAAAACCTTATTATTTTATCAATAAAAAACTAAACCTATTAATCAAGTTAATTTTAATCAACAATTTTACCGATATCCTTAGGAAAACCCCTTATAAAGACTCTAATGGTTTTGAGGTGCAATGGAAGTGGTTGTGTCCATTCCAAATAAAGTATTTTCATTTCATTCATTAGATTAATCCTTATAACTTGATGAACAACCAAAATATACATATGAGAAAATACATGTCTTCTAATATTCCAATTATCTAGTCGACCACCACTTTCAAATCTTAAATTGCTTAACTCTACCACTAATTCATCTGTGCATGTCAAAGAAAATTCCAACAAAAATACCACTCCTGGGTAAGGTGCACAATCTCTAGAGATTCCTCACATCTCACCACAATAATACCTCCCAAAATCAATAATATATATAAATATTATATATCTTGATACACTAAATCTATCAAAATAAGACACAATTAAATCACACCAAAGATACCACAAGTTTTCTATTAATGTTACATGTCCTGCTACCAATCCATTACTAGAACTATAATAATATATCAAGAAAAATTACAATAATTAATATGTATCCATAAGTGGGGTGAAGAGAAAGACCTAATCAATTGAATATATGGTAGGACACATATATCCAAGACTAATTGTATGGCGATTCGTGTAGCGAGAGACTCTATTCCATCACTCAAACAAAACAAATACCATAGGGATATACAGAAATGCATATTTTAAATAAATTATCACCATCCCATCCATGGAATATATAAAATGAAAAATCACTCTAAAAATATCATAATATCACTAGCATGGATATATATTAACCCCACATATAATGCCTATACTCATAGGGGATAAGATATCAACCTTGATACTAAAACTATAACACCCCATTTTGGTCCTATTCGAATTGTGGTCGAGTCAGTGGTGGTACCTAACCTCAAGTAGACCTCTCTATACTCTAATAGAAACATACCATAGATGAGAGTTTTTAAGAAACATTGGGGAGACTATACTCTCAGTATAAAAAAATACAACACCAATAATACAAATAAATCATATAACATCAGTTTAAGAACAAGGAATTACAGATAAGGTCTAACAATCAACAGTAAATAAACATAAACATGTTATACCAAACTATCACCATATTAATAATATTTAACTATATAAAATTATGTCATGTAAGATAATCATGTTTAAAAGGAAAATATGAAGAACAATATAGATGGAGACATAACCCTGAAACTATGGTATGTCCTTGATCTTATCTCCCAAACACCATCATGGTACTCTAGCCTGATCTCTTATATGTCCCCTGACCTAAAAACCAGACATAAAGAGTTGCATGAACACCATTGTTCCCGTATAGGGTGTGAGAAAAAAACTTAGTAGGGGACCACCAATGGTGTCCCTTATATTCACCATAATATCTTATGTATGTTTGTATAATAAAAGAATAAATTAGCAACAGAAAATATAAAAGAAATAATGTTTGGTCTTCATGTGATAACCTGAACACCAGGACACTTAAACTCAAATATTTTTTTCAATTAAAGTAGTCACATATATCATCCATAATTCTGTGAATTATAATCCACATGCAATCCCAGTCACATAGATTAGCTAACTATGAATGATACTCTAAAATTACGGGTGGTGTTTCAGTCATGTGGTTGGTCTGATCATGGATTTCATGAACCAATATAATCTACCCTTGGCTTGGTACCCTATCCAGACTGTGACAAGTTTTAGAGGGAATTATTTATTCCCACATACTGAAAACTAGTTCATACTATCATTTAATCACTATTGGGAAAAATTTTCCTAATAAATTATTCAACTATAAAGAGAGTCTAACTGAGAAACTATCATGACATTACTAAAGAATGGTGATCCATACATCTAGATAAAAAAATTATAATTTAAATAACATTAATAATATCATATAAATTAAACTAATAATTAACAACAACAATAAATATAACCAAATGATCGTCCAAAATTTTCTTAGGTTGAGATACTTAGAAGGTTAATAGGGGTGAATTAACAAGATAAATTCAGACAAAATTTTAAATTAGAGATAAAAATATAAATATGTAAATTCAATTTTAGAGTAAAAAACACAAATAACATAATTTTATTTATAGTATTATGGATTAAATTGATCCTACATATACTCTTCACTTTACTATACTCCACTAGATAAATTATATCTAGTAAATCATGAGTTTTTGTATTAGAGTCAGAACTCAATCAAAAATGACATTCTATACTAAAGGTATAGACAACAAACCTGGCTTTTAATAAGATGAAAAAACTAATATAGATCTACCTTTCATGTGGAAAAAACATCCACAAAAACCTTCCTCTTAAATTTTGTGTCACAACTAAAAACACACCACTTTTGTAGTGGAGTTATAATTGGCATACAAAATTCTTTTCTATAGGAAAATTATAAAATATTCATAATTAAGAAAAAAAGATAAATAATATATCTTAATGAATGAAGAACCAGTATAAACGAAAACTATTGAATAATTTATGCATCATTGATCGTATTGAGAAATATAATGTAGTATGATATAACTTCCTAAATGATCAAAAGATGTAGATAATCATTGTAATAAAATTTCAACCATAGAAGTCATAAACATAGTGAGTCAGTTTGTCTCTCTCATTTGAATCATTAGATATTTATTTATAGGGAAATATAGAACAATTAGTTCTATAATACTTCCAAAATTATGATCGACATCTGGATTAGTCATACATTCCTAATTTTTCTACATCCATTGGTTGTTTAAAATAATTACATAATTTCACCACAGGAGTTTTAAATCAATTTGGAATAAAAAATACATGACACACACACAAACACTTAAAATTTATAAATACATTCATGGATAAAATAAATTGTTTTCTAAAAATACTTCAGTTAGATCACCAGATATTAAAAAATTGGGTCTTCTAATCTCCTTTATCTGATAATCAAGTCATTAAAATAAGTAATTTTATAATAGAGTAACAAAAAACATAAATGAAATATTATAACATAAAAATTTTTCAAAAATGATTTTGGAAGAAAAATTAAAACTTTTTGAGGCTTATATTTTATTATTCAGAAGTTTTATCTTCGTCTTTTTAAGTTTTATCTAAATCTTTACAAGGTTTATGTTAATTCTCCATATAGTTAATATTTTTTTTGTAATATTCCTAAAAATATTTAAAAGGCATTTATAAATAAAAATATATGTTATAGAAGTATAAAGAACAATATTTTATTACAATATATTTCATTATTTGAAACCAATTAAATTGGGAAATCATTTGACCAAGTGAGATCCCTTATTACTCCATTGATGGAAAGACCATCAACCACCTAGTACACCTCTTGATAAGCATGATTAATAATGAAATTAGGGCTCAAAAGATAATCCCAACATTTTATACATTGAGTGGAAAGTCTCCACAAAATGTATAATGTATGAATCCTTATGGAATGCTTGATAGTAGTGGAGTCACCTTCCATCCAAACATTGATCCAAACTTTTGATCTTATAAAGATAAAATAAATAATAAATCCATGTATATATGTTTCAAGTGATGATGAAAATCCACATGAACCTAAGAGGCATCTAATAACCCCTATATTGTGATCATGAAATACCACCAACACCCTAAGGGACCAAGATTACCTTTCAAAGCACTATATGAGTTGATTTTAATCCAATTGTTTAATTGAGGATGCCGAAACACTTTAAAAGTCACAACCAATGAATTATAGTTCCAATAAATGTACATAATTATGAGAATCATTAAATCCCACATTTTATTATCATAGTATCCCTATTAATGAAAATAAATCCTTTAATTTCAACAAAATTATCACAAATGTAGAATAAACACAAAAATAAGTTCCCTTGTATAAGAAAAAATTATTTCCAATGTAGACCAAATATATGATTTTGGACACTACCTCCAAAAGTAAGTTTTTTAGTTGAGGAGAAAGGTTGACTCCATTGTAAAGATGGAATAATTCTTGATGGTATTCCATGATTATTATACTTAAGTTTAAAAGATAAAAAATCTCCTTACACAACACTAAGGAAATAGGAAAACTAAGAAAAAGGTTCTATACATGCTCCCTATGGTTATTGGAAGTTGTATAAAAAGAACAGTTAGATACACTAAATTATCATAAGCATATATTAGTAGGTACTATATTATGTTCCAATGTAAAAAAAGATTGAAATGAGAGGGACAGATCTAGGATTTATTAAAGAAATTGATAAAATTCATATGGAAATTTTATTCACCAGTATAGTGTTGGTAGAATATACAACTAGTCATCTTTCCATCTATGGTAGGTTCCCATACCATGAAGTCAGAACATGTTTAAAAAGCATAAAAATAGATGATATTCTTAATATCATTCTGTATTTGCAGTTGAGAGATCTCAAAAAACTCTATGGTAGATATATGAGAATCTGAGGAAAAATCTTACAGTTGATAATCATCATAGAGAGGATTTCCAGTACCACTGAATGTCTAGTATTTGAGTGAAGAGTTCCTATTCACAATCTATATTGAGAAAGTCATAATGCTGTGGTAAGAGGATTTGACAACTGACTATATATAAGATGTCATATAAGCACCATTTATTTACCTTAGTCTTCCCATAAATCTATCACTATGAAATTATAGATCATTTTCATTATAATTTATGAATTTCTAAGTGATCCAATCCAATAGGGATTCATTAAAACATTTAATGTTCTTGATATCCATGCCACTAATGGATAGTGGTTGAAAACATCTTTTTCACGGTATAACAAACAATTTTATTTCCACTATGTTTCCACTCTAAATAAAATTATAAATGCATACATTAATATGCTTCACCAATCCAATGGTCCAATTATATATCATAAAAGAATAAACTACTTCAGATATGATTGTGAATTTGATGAATAATAATCTGTCATCCATTGAGATATTATTACTTTCCAATTTGAAAGTTAATTTTTGAATTGATAAATAATACCGGTGAAGTAACAATCCTTATGTCACCCTAGAATAGATCCATACAAATATAATTGAAATGCAATGATCCCTCTCCAATGCCTATTTATGAAAAAATATTCCCCTTTATGAATAGTGGGAATCTATGGAAAAAGTAAATTGATGACTTATCCCATCTGATAGATTTACCTAAAACACTTACCTAGTGATGTAGAATGAATTTTAGTAAATGAATATTCCTTTTTATACCTTTAATAAAAAAGAGCATTTTTTTAGTATAGAACAAATGAGTTTGGACAAAAAGGGACCTGAAATCTTATATTAATTTGATTCTGCATTGTTCTACCATATTTGAGAGAAGTCTGATAAGTTAATCTTCATCAATCATGGAAATAATAACAAGGAGGGATCACCTTTACTCACCCTTCTAGAGAACATAAAATACCCCTTTGGAGAACCATTAAGGAGCAGTGATATGAAAACTAATTAAAAAAGAGACATCACACAAATAATAAAGGTTCTATAAAATCTAAAACTATGGAACACATTATATATAAAATTTGATTCCATGGTTTGAAAATCCTTCTAAATATCAAGTTTTAGAGTAATTATACCTTCTCTTATTAATTTTATGAGTAGTTTAAGACAGTTTTAAGTAGTTCCAATGAAATATTAAATTCATAAACCTTTTAGAAAACCAAATTTATTGCTGGTGATAATTTTATTAGCAATACTTGCAATCCTAAATGTATGAATTTTACTAATAAACTTAAAAACAATATTTACTAGGGAAACATGCCTAAAAGATGAATATCCTAATAATTTTAATCCTTTGGAATCAAATATATAAACTAATCATTAATAACTAAAGGAATGACTCCACTAATAAAAAAATGAGAAGACCAACTTATAGACATCCACAGGTAAAACTTCCCAAAATTTTGGGAAAAATAAATTGGAGATGCTATCTAGGCTAGGTGAACTACTTGTGATAAAGATAAAAAAATATCCTTTATTTTACATTCAATAGGGATACTGGTGAGAATTGTTTTTCTTAAACACTGATAAGATTGAGAATTATACCCTCTAACAACTCCCCTCCATTTTAGGACTATTGAATAAGTTTGTAAAGAATGAAAAAATATGCTCAAAATTTTTATCCTTGTCATGAATGATTTTATTCACATTTAAGAATGAAAGTTGTCTATTAAACTTCCCATATTTCTAATGGTAGTTTTAAAATTTGGTGTTTCTATCCCCATCCTTGAGCCATTTAATTTTCAATGATTACTTTTACATCCTTTCTTTCTTAGAAATAAGAGAGTTAAACATGGGGGAAATTTCTACCTCTTATCAGTTATCCACATTAAAGTCCAACTTAATGGAATCCTCCCACACCTATTGAAGAGAGGCCTCTAGAGAGGAAATTTCATTATACATATCCCTGATGGTGTCCTTATACTAGCCTATTAATTTTTATTTCAATAAATTTATCTTTAACATAAAATAAAACACCTCATTACCACAATACATAGATCCCTCAAACTCTCATATGAGAATGTCACATTCATGGGGGAGGGTATGAACATGAATTGTTAAATATAAAATAGAATAGAAAATTTATTTCTATATTTATGAAACTCACATAAATTGGATGAGGATTTGAGTTAAGTTTATGTAGGGCGATTAAAGATATTGAATCCCATTTATCGAGAGCTATCTCAATAGTAAATGCATGGTCAAGATTGTTGGCCACCATTATATTGATATGTCTTCTGTTTAATGTTTATTTTTCAGAAAATAAATTTAAATCCATTAGTTCATTCACATACTTAAAATCCTTTAACTCCTTAATCACAATAGTATAATGGAAAAAATATATTATCAACGTGACATGGAATAGTGTTAGAATCTCCAAGGAAAATTCAAGGATCACATATACCACCTTTTTCATTCTAAATATTCTCTATAAGTACCTTCTGTCCTGGTACCTATTCCAATCACAAATAAAATAGAAAAACATTTTCAAATTACTGTGTTGAAACCTGTAAGTAACCACCTATTCTTCCACCTTGTAGATGCACACCTTCTTAATTTAGAAATGTGAAAAAATACACCAGAGTTGAGTAACTATTTGATCCCAAAATTTGGTACCAAATTTTATTAATATTAGAAAATCAAAATAAGATAGAAGCTTATGGTTTAGAAATTCCCAAAATTTTTGGATTATGAACTTGAATATGCCTTTGAAATGAGTCATTTGTTCCACAGTTTGAAAATCATTTAAAATTCAAAAATAAAGCATTCATTTTGAACTTGAAATTGTGGTGACATTTTCCTTCCTTCTTCTACCTCTTGTATTATTTTTTATCTAATCCTTCTAAGCACCACCATACAACCTGGATATGATTATGGTCTTAATTTAATTTATAGAAACTCGTAACAATCCTCTCACCTTAAGACAATTAGGTATTCATGATAGTATAAATTCAACAGACTGTTCCATACAAAGGCACACACACCTTTGCTGGGGGACTTTGAGAACCCATAGAGGATATTAGAAGGTACTCCATTTCCTATTCCACTTCTACCATTATTCACCATTGTTTCTTTTTCATGGAAGAAGAGGCCTTGTTTTGGGAAGGAGTTTCAGCTTTATCTGTGGAATCATGTGATATCCTCTTATCATAAATGGTGGGATGAGAATATAAAGTAATATAACCAACAATAATTGGTCCTATAAAATTGGTATCTTTTAGTTAGGGTGGTTGAATAGCCTCCATCTTTTTATTCTGACCATCCAAGAGAGGGAGTTCAATAGAATATCTGTCTAAACAACTACCATATCTTGAACCCACAGTTCTATATTTGGTACTAAAAACATGTTGTATATTTTCATATAAAAGATAACATAAAAATAAATAGTAATTTATACATTCGATAAAATTTTCTAGTCTAAGTTATATAAAATTAAGTATATCCTAAAAAATTATTATATTTGAAAAAAACTATAGAATAACTAAATCTCATCATCAACACTATAACCTTAATTGTATTATGAAATTATAAGGAAACCTTTGAAAATTATTTTAAAAATATAGGGTGAGAATAACATTTCACAGTATGGGGCATTAAAATTAGAGAAAAATAATATGAAATTACTTTAAAAACATTTAATATAAAATAAAAAATATATATATTATATATAATTTTTATAAAATAAATATTTTGGGGTTTTATAAAATTTCATAAGAAAACACATTTCAAAACATTTCAGAAATAATATTTGAAAACCACTTGGATTTTTCAGTAAAAATATTTTAAAAATAATAAAAATTTTATGGAGTAAAATGATACTTTATGGATATTATGAAACCTTTGTGACCACATAGATGTATCAGTAGTAAGAAAACATCCCACTAAGGCCATTGGTTCAATCACCATTCCTCATTATCTCATTTGATATGAAAGAACAAGATTATACTTAAAGAAAACATTTTTACTAAAGTTATGTCTTTCTCATTCACAAAAAATTAATTTTTTATGGAATATTACATATATTATTTTCATAGAAGAAAATAATTTTATAACTTATAATCTTGGAAAAAATCTCATTTATAGAAAAAGTGTTTAAGAGAAATACATTTTTTCCTAGAAGAGAAATAATATCCTTTTTAAAGACCCAAACAGAATCACATTAAAATTAAAACAAATATTTATATTTAATATACATTAAATTTAATTAAAAATTATAGATGATGGCCATATCTACTAATATTCATGAAATTTACAAAAACTAAAATTCATGATACACATCTTTTTAAAATAATGTATTTAAAATTTAATAACAATAAAATAATGATTCGTTTTTATTTTAAACTTTATAATAAAACATTGAATATTAACAAAATAAAAACATTATTTTTCCAAAAATTGATAACTTCCCTTATAAATAAAATATTTGTAAAAAATATTAAAACTCCTTAACATAAAAAATTAAATTCTAAAAAAATATAACACCCTTACCAAGATTAATAATTTTATAAAATTTAAAATCATAGAATACTTTTCTATAATACAAACAACTTCCTTACCATTATAATTTCTCACAGGCAATAATCTTTTTTAAAAAAATTATTTAAGAGGAAAAATGAAGAAAAGTGGGAAACAAGGGCTACGAACCTCTTCTTTTAGTCCTCTTTACTAGCCTCTCCTCATGCACATATATACACTCACTAAAATAGATATATGGTTCATATTGATCTTATTTTTAATGACTCATATTTTCAATATATTATTTTTATATATTGTATTGATTACTTTTGGGAAATTGAATTAGGACTGCATTCCATTCTAAGGCCCAGTGCACTTGATGTGACAATATTTAAAATATATTAAATATATTAAATTGAACGCATGAATATTTTTTCTAAAAAAGTAGAATGACTTATAAATAGGGTACCATATCAAAAATTCAAGAGTATCATTGAGTTTTAAATGAGAGTTTTACCTAAGGTGTCGTATAACCTTTGTTGGCATTTTCCATTTTTTGAAAAGTCACTACAGACATAAAATAAACAAAATAATTAAATAAATTATTTCATTTCATCCATTGATGTAGTTACCAAATTTAATATAAATTTATATGGTTATGCCTAAATCTCATGGTTATTTGAATAACCCTTGATCCATTGAAGAACCATTAGAGAGTGTGTTAGAGGATCTCTCTCAAATAAGCCTCAACTGGATCATAGATCGATGATCATTGTGTAATGAGATTTAGATATCTCAATAATGAAAATTACATAAGACCATTCGTCTTCAGTGATCAATCCATATTAAGGTTGGAAATTTGTTTATTTAGGTTTCTTTCCTATTATTGATTTCTATGATGAACACGAATCAATCAACCAGTGGAATAATCTGTAGATCGGTAGTTTTTTGGGATTAGTTTTTTATGGGGATTTACTAGGAGATTCATTTGATCATTGTTGATTATTATTTTTTTCATTTTAATAGTAATAGATTGAGTCCAACATGAACACTATTTAAGGGTTTCTCTTTATTTTTATAATTATTCTTTTCTCCCATATTTTTTTCGTTCAACATCGAGGTTTCATTTTCCCAGTGGTTCAAACCAAATACAGAGGAAGTGATTGTATCACACCTATTTCATGGACAAAAAATATGATATCTTATAAATATACTCAATATAGGTAGATGGTCATGCGATGGTGGTATTGGTGAATGGAAAAAACTAAATTGGGGACCCCCCGAGTTCAAGTGGTTCATGCGACAGTGATGATAATTAATAAACAATGATTATTGAATGGAATCAAAGGGTTGGAACATATTGATTAATGATGGCATGACTCATTAGGATGTGGTTCTTTATTTCCAAGTGAGGTATGTTTCTAGATTGATGGATGGAAAATCATAGTATATGCACAATTGTATATATAGAATTTTTGAGATTTCCATTTTACATGACATGTGTTCTCGAGGAACATGTTGTGTGGGGACCTCTTAGTGGTGGCTAGGGTTTTGGGATAATGTAAAGGATCACATGGTGCATGAACCCTATCACATGGCATGTGAAACTTCCCTGTTGTCTTGGCGTGTACATCGTAAGGCACACGAACCCAACCAGGAGTAAAAGGGCATGAACATACCATGTAATCCCACACATAAAGGCTAGTAGAAATTGTACAACGGAATATCCATGTACTAGGAGACAGGAAGAATTATATTGGTATCAACATTCCATTTACTTATATAAAGACATAAGCACGATCCATTTTACATTATCATGAACCAGTACGAAAGATGAAAGCCATATAATCCAACTTCATGTTGTATACTATGTAAACGAATTCTTGGATCCCTTTTCCTCTATATCTTAGACAAGTTTCAAAAGTGTGTGTTTGATATATATATTCTATAAGGTTTATATGGAATCATGTCCGACACATAG
Source organism: Viscum album (assembly GCA_963277665.1). Lineage (NCBI taxonomy): Eukaryota > Viridiplantae > Streptophyta > Magnoliopsida > Santalales > Viscaceae > Viscum > Viscum album. The sequence continues at coordinate 283,687,114 of OY728119.1, read as the reverse complement.
GATGGTGATCCATTCAGAAGTAATTCTTGGATTGAGTTGGTGTGATCCTTCAATGAGGTCCAGAGTGAGATCATCTATCATCTTCTTGAACTAGGTGGAGTTATTGGTATCACTGTGACCAACCATACACAGGTGCCGATCCTCTACTTGGTGAGTTAATCTAGACTGATTTTTTGGTATACCCCTTGTCCTTGGGAGTGAACATCACCTATATATCATATCTCTTTTGATCTTCAGAGTACACTTCTAATAGAGATACCTAATGAACTCTACATCTCATAAAAACATCATTGGTACTTTTTTACTTGTGTAATGTGCTCTATTGGATGAGTTCTATGTGGAACCTTCAAATTGGAATCTAAGGATATCATTGAAATTTTGACCTTACCTTGAGACTATGTGTCTTTGTTGAATATATCTGTATATTCTTCTTTTAAATTTTGTAGACATATACCTATTTAGAGATGATTTTTATTATTTTTTATATGATTTGTTGTTTTAGGATGTCCTACTGGGTATTATTATACTCAACCATACAAAAGATTTGTTATTATGTTTCATGTATTCTTTAGATGTTTGTACTTTTGATGGATTCATAGAGGTACCATGAACAAGAATTGATTAGTGAGTAGAAAAGACCCAAGGTGTGCTCCTAAAGTGTCTTGATAATAGTCTCTATCTTTACATTTAGGTTGACCTACTTTTCAGACTCTTTATGTTGAGATTATATTTGGATCAGTTTACTTTACATTACTTCTTATCATACTCTTGTTATGTGATTAAGATTTAAACATGCATGTTTTTTCAGTTGTTTTTATATTTCATAATTGTATGGGCTTGTAGATGTGTGTGTGTGTATAGTTACTTAGGATAAGATCTCCCTTGTTAATGATATTTATACTCGGTGCTAGTCGCCAGCCCCTAGAATATTGGAGGTGAACTTGGGGAGATGAGGTATATCCCCCATTGGGAAGATTTATGACAGTGTGGTATCAAAGATGTTGTTTTTAACTTTGGACTAGAGTCTATTATTTTGTCTTTGGAAAGCATTGTTAACTGTTTTGATTTTGACTTCCCAGCCAGTTACTTTAGTTTTGGTGTAGCAGTTGATATATCCATACACCGGGACTCTGGTCACCTAGCTTTAGACTCGGTATATGAGAACACTGGTTGAAGGGAAAATAATGGTATATGAATTATATAGTAATGTTTTTTGGTCTACATGTTATTCTTGAGTCATATCTCCAGATACAATCATTGATTGTGGTACACCATGTCTATTTCAGGATGCATCTCTTATATATGTCATCTAGGATTTAAATGTTGGATCATGAGGACGATCCCCTAAAAGATGAGGCATTGATATAGGGGACTTTTCTAGAGGTGTTATATCTAGAGGGTGAACCAGTTGTACCACAACCTATAAAGAAACATATGGTACCTATAGTACAAGATGATGTGTTGTGGATGATAAGCACACTTCACAAGTTCCAATGATAGTGACCCCTTCAGTTTTGAGGTGAGCCTGACCCAAATATATTTGAGGACTGTATTGAGGTGGTTACATGAATTTTTTGACTGGTTAGGACACTAGCAGATCATATGGTGGTCATAGTGATGAACCTTCTTCATGGATCAATGAGATGGTGGTTGGGTTGGATGAACCGGTCTTATGGCTAGGTGACTCAATTATAGTCAGAGTTTGAGTGCCTTTTCAGAGAGGAGTTGTCTCCAGAAACACTAAGGGATGTATGTATCTAGGGACTTCTACAACTCTAGTAGGGAACATGATAGTATCTGAGAATTCATTGAGGTTCACCAACCTCTCTAGGTACTCGATGGACATGGTTCATGATCTATTAATTTGGGCTTAGAACATCAAATAAGGACTACGTACAGATATCTGTGACAACATTATATCTCTTTCCATTCTTACCTATATTGTGGTGATAGAGAAAGATTTGGTGGTTGAGTGTTTCTAGCTGAGTATTTTTAGACAATGTTTACTGGTAGTGGGAAATCTGGAGTAGGGATTTCTGTAGTAGGGACATGACATCAGTCCTAGGGACTTATACTTGTGAGAATTTTCAAGAAGAGGACCCTTAATATAGATAGTTCATGGATCATAGGATGGGTCTCGTCCGTAGAGGGAGATGTGGTTCTACTCTTGTGATGGTATGGGAAATTTCTAATGAGATTATCCAACCCTCTATACGGCTGATAGGGATCTAGTGGATAGGCTATTGAGAAAGTAGTAAAAGTAGGAATAGATAAGTCTATAAGATGGAAGACATGGCGGTGGATCTGGGAGAGCAGTTGGGGTGCTAGGTTCTTGGGCTTGTTTCTAACACCACCCCAAGTGGTCTATTCTAGGATGAGGAAGCTGAAGGAAAGGGGTTGGGGAAGCTGTAGGCATTTGAGGCTTATGGAATAGAAGTTACAAGAATGATTTGAGGTAAGATCTGTGTCTTTTATACCTTAGATACAGTACATATATGAACAAGTTATAGTCATTCAATTATTTCCACCAATCTTATTCGAGACTTAGAGATTCCGATTGATACATTTTCTCGACCATTGTGTTTGGAGACTCCTACTAGATATTACTAAGTGATCACACACTTGTGATGATAGTGTGACCTAACTCTTGGAGGAAATAGTTTTGTTGGGATCAATTTTTAGTAACAATGAGGCATTATGACATCATTTTTGGCACATTCTTATTATCCAAGATTTATGCCCATATTGACTATTTTAGTTGGAGGATGTGGTATGTATGCAGTTATGGGACCATGTTTTATTTGTGTGTGAAAAGGAAACCCATACATCACATGATGGACATATACGTAGAAGGGTGTAGCTGATTACTAACTAGTTGACTAGAATGACATTTGGTGTTGTTTATGTTATGAGTTTTCAATTTCCAACAATGGTGGTGGAGTATGAAGATGTATTTAGTGAGTAAGTTCTAGGATTACCTCCCTGCTGATAGATATGAATCTTCATTGATCTACACCTTGGGATAACCCCGATATTTGTGCCAACATATCATACGGATCCCATAGATCTTCATGAGTTGAGGGTGCAGTTGGAGGACTTGCAAGGTAATGGATTTGATAGACCTTTTATTTCACACTAGGAAACCGTAGTTTTGTTTGCTAAGATGGAGGATGGATTTTTCAGGTTAAATATAGACTATCAGCACTTCAAATAGTTGACCCAGAAGAATAAATATCCACTATTAGAGATCAATGAACTCTTTGATTAGTTGATAGGGGTGTGATGGTTGTTGAAGGTTGAACTTAGATCAAGGTATCACCAATTGTGAGTATGGGATGTAGATATAACAAAGACAACATTCATATGTTGCTACAGTCACTATGAGTACTTGGTGACATACTATGGTGTGAATAAAGATATATCAGTGTTCATGGGACACATATGTGAGACCTTTCATCCCATATTAGACCGATTCATTGTAGTATTCCTTGAATACATCCTTATGTACTAAGTGAACAAGGAAGATCATATTGTAAGTAAGAGGATGACTCTAGAAAAACTCCAAGAGCAGCAGCTTTATGAGAGGCTCTCAAATTAGTAGTTCTAGTATCAAGAGGTCCACTTTCTGGGAGATATTATCTCACTAGATGGACTAGAAGTTGACTTAGAAAAGGTATATGTAGTGTTTTCCAGGGAGCCACCGAAGAGTGTGATGGAGGTGTAGAGCTTGCTTGAGTTTTTAGGCTATTACTTGACATTCATACCTAACATCTCTAGGAAATTAGCACCCTTGAAATCTTGGACCTGAATGGGAAATACTTTCATGTGGATCGAGAGGTCCAACAAGATTTTGAGAAGTTGAGGAAAATATTGATGAGTGCTCCCATCTTGATATTTTCAGATGAGAATGTCCAGTATGTAGTGTTCATTGATGCATAGGAGCCATGATTTGTTGTGTTATTATGTAATGGAAGACAGTGATTGCCTATTGTTCATTACATTTGAGACTACATGAGAATAACTACATGAACCATGATCTTGAGTTAGTAGTGGTATTTTTCACATTGAAGATGTGGCAACACTACCTGATGGGTGAGTGTTTTAACATCTATTCTCACCACAAGAGTATCTAGTATATATTCTCTCAGAACGATCTCAACATGAGACAGAGATGATGGATAGATTTCATCCAGGAATACGAATTTGAGATAGTTTATATACCTCGAAATGTGAATGTGGTAGAAATTTCTCTCAGCTATAGATCTTGTTCGTAGTTGCAAAATGAGGCGTTAAAGAAATTGACTTCGTAGTAGTTATAATTTGTGGAGGGAGATATAGGTTCTTACCACTAGTTGATAGGTGTTACCCCTCTAATGTTTTAGCGAGTTAGGGAGTTACAACATGGGGATACTAATTGTGAGACCCTACATACTCAGATATCCACCAGACATTCTCTTGATGGATTTTATAATGGTGGAGAACATTTTTTTTCTTTTTAGAGGATGCATGATGGTACTAGTGACTTTGCAAGAGGAGGTTCTAATAGATTTTTATAAATATAAATTAGAGGTACAAAATGGGGTGAAAATATGTTCCAGGGCCTCCAATGCTAGTTTTGGTGTCCAGAGGTGAAGAAGGGAGATTCAATGTTTTTCTCTCAATGCCTTATTTGTTAGAAAGTAGAGGCTGATCACTCTATTTTAGCGGGTTAAACTCAACCCATTGGGGTTCTAGAGTGGTAGTAAGATGAAAGAGACATGGAATTATTGATTCTCTTACCACGTATGTCCAGGGTACATGATTCCATATGGGTGATCATAGAAAGACTCACAAAGTTGGTCCATTTTCTAGCTATTTAGGAGAAGAGTTCAATGGAGAGCTTGGGACACCTCTACACATAAGAGATAGTCTAACTCCAAGGAGTTTCATCAACGATCATTGCTTCCTGTGATGAATTCTTCACATATAAATAATGTAAGGGATTATAGGTGACATTTGGGACTTAGTTATGCTTGAGAATAGTGTTTTACCCCCAGACTAATGACCAGACCGAGCGAAACATTCAGGTTTAAGAGGACTAGCTTCAAACATTCATGTTGAACTTTGGCCATAGTTGGGAGGATCACCTACCACTAGAAGAGTTTTCATACAAAAAAACAACCATTCCACCATCGGTATGGAACCGTTTTAGGATTTGTATAGGCGATCCTCTAGGTCACCACTTTGTTAGACTAAACTAGATGATTCGAAACTCATGGGCCTATAATTTGTGTGATCTAATAGATAGAAGGTTCAGATCATTCAAGAGTAAATAAGGATGACATAGATCCATCATAAGTCCTATAACAACAAATGATTATGGCCTTTGTAATTTGAGAAGCGTCACTATGTGTTCTTATGGGTTTCACAACAACGAGGATTATGGAGACTTGGTTAGGGTAAAAAGATATTTTTGTGATTCATTGGATCTTTCCAGATACTACATTTAGTTGGGGATGTGCTGTAACACTTAACTCTACTGACATAGTTAGAACAGGTACACGATGTCTTCCATATGTCACAGTTGATGAGATATGTGCATGACCCATCACACATTATTGACTTGGGTGAGTTGTATGTTGAGGATGGAGATACATTTGCTAATTACCCAGTAGATATCAATGATCGTCATGAGAGGATCCTTCGTGGGAGAGTGAATCCTCTAGTGCATGTCCAGTGGTAGAATTAGAATCTTTAGGAGAGAACATGGGAGTAAGAGGCACATATTAATGCTCAGTAGCCACATCTCTTTGTGTTGCCACTTTTTATTGGCTTTTTGGGGTGTGAAAACCCGTGTTAAGGATAATTTAATGACTTGATTTATCCATGTATTATTTTTTGATGTCATATTGATTCTTTTTGAGACCAGGCATTGAAAAAACATGTGATTCTGAGGTTTATTGTTCCCGGCCTATATATATTTGAAATATTTGATATATATATTAAATGGAACATTCTCAATATTTTCCTAAAAACATGGAATAAGTTCTAAACAAGGGCCCAAATCAGAAATCTAAGGGAGTCGTTGAGTTCAGAATGTAGGTTTTCCCTTAGGTGTGAAATCACCATTTTCAGCATGGGGTGTTTGTGGAAAAGTCATCGCGGGCATAAAATGAATAAAATAAAAAAATAAATTATTTTATTTTATCCATTGACACACCAACCTAATTTTTAATATAATTATTGGTTATTCCAAATTCTTAGGGTCATCCAGATAACCCTGGAGCTTTTGGAGAACCATTGGAGAGATCGTTGGAGGTTCTCTCTCAGATAAAAATCTACCAAATCATAGATCAATGATTAGTGTGAAATGAGATTTCGAGATCTCACCAAAAATGACGACACATGATCTTTCTACATCAACAATCAATCAAAATTGAGGTAGGACATTTTTTATTTTTATTTATTCCCTATTATTAATTTTTATGATAAGTGAGAACCAATCTACCAATGGATTGATTCCTAGACGAGTCATTTTATGAGATGAATTTACTATGCCAAAATAAGAGTTTAATATCGGCTTAAACCACTGCTAAAACGTTCAACGATGGTTTTGGAGAACTGCCTCTAAATAATTTGTCGACATTTAATTAACAATGATTTTTCAAAACCGTCGTAGAACAATTTATCAGTGGTTTAAACCACCATTAAATCTTTTATTTTTTTATTTTTTTAAAATTTTTTTAATTTTTTTATTATTTATAAAATTTTATAATTCTTGTAATTATTCATGTATTTACATATGTATTTATTATTTTATTATTTTTCTTAATTTTGTAATACTTGCAATTTATTTATTATTTATTATTTTTGTTTATTTTTTAATTCTCAAAATTAATTTGTTTTTTATTTGTTTTTTATTACTATGCACATGCACATTCACATTCCATATATAGAAATGCTGCATTTGGTGAGATTTAACCCCTTACCTATTGCTTATTCTCTAAAGATTTTACCACTCTAGCAAGCTCTTCATATGGTGAACAAATAAAATGTAATATACTTACATATATCTTAATTGATGAAAGAAATAATATGTAACAAATAGATACACTCTAAATAAATAATAAATAACAATTAATAATTAATAAATAAAGAAATAATGAATAATGAATAATGAATAATGAATAATGAATAATGAATAATAAATAATTAATATATAAAATATAATATATATTATATAGTATATAATATATAAGTAAGGTATAAATAAAAATTTAATTAAAAAATAAATTAATATATGATAAATAAATAACAAATTAATAAATAGTAGATAATAAATAATAAATATTAAATTATTAATAAATAAACAATTAATATATAATGAATATATAATAAATAAATAATTCATAATATGTTAATAATAAATTAATATTAAAATATTAAAATAATAAATTAACTAAAAATGAAAAATAAATTAACAATTACTATATAAACAAAAAACAAATAATAAATAAATAAATAAAAAAAAATTAATAATTAACAAATTATAAAATGATAATAGAAAGTAAATAAAAAATTAATAAATAAATTAATAATCAATAATAAAATAATAGTAAATTAATAATAAAATAATAGTAAATTAATAAAAACCATTATAACAAATTAAAAATAAATGAATAACTAGTCTATACATAATAACTAAATACTAAATAAATAAATAAATAATAAATAAATAAATAATATATAAATATTTAATATATATATAATAAAATAATAATGGAAAATAAGTAAATAATAGATAAATAAATAAATAAATAATAATAATAATAATAATAATAATTAATTAATTAATAATAAATAATGAATGAATGAACAAATGAATATATAAATTCACAATAAATAAACAATAAGTGAATAATAAAGAAATATAAAATGAATAATAAATAAATAAATAATAAAAATTAATAAGTAATAAATAATAAATAACAAGTAAAAAATAATAAAAAACTATTGAATAGCTATTTAATTGTAATTTAATAATAAAAAGAAATCCATAAATAATAAATAAATAATAAATAATTATTAAAATAATAAATAATAAATAGTAAATAGTAAATAATAATTAACTATTAAATAAATAGTAATTAATAATTAATAAATCATAAAATAATAAAATAATAAAATAATAAAATAATAAAATAATAACATAATAAAATAATAAAATACTAAAATACTAAAATACTAAAATACTAATATAATAAATGGATATAAATATATATAAATGGATATAAATATATATAAATATATATACATATATATACATATAATCACATTTAGATAAATATATATAAATAAACATTTATGTTACATAATTATATACAATCACACTCATATATATAATTGTGTGTGTATATATATATATACACAAGTAAATATAAATGTATCACTTTAAATATATTTACACATATATGATATAAAAATATATAAACATAAATATTTACAAATATTTACAAATGTATAAAAACATAGAACGACTTAAACAATGGGTTATAACCCATGATTCCAAAATTTAATTAAAGTAATAGACCAAAAGTAAAAAGGATGAAGGAGATAAGGATTAGGAACATGTGAATAAACACCTCAAAACAATTCTGAAATAATATATGGGATCGACCACCGCCCCTCCCCCTCGGATGACGACCCCTCCTCCATGTTTTGGGCTATTTACATTCACCTTCATTTTCATTTGATGGGATTAGATCATCCAACAGACCTGAGCCCTCCACAGTCGATTTAACAATCTCAGCACCTAAAGACCTCCAATCGATTAGTATATCACCATGGACACAAACTTACATATTTACATACAACTACATATTTAAACACAAATATATTTACATATATATGGATTTATTTACATATATTAGAATATACACATAAATATAGATTTTTTATTAACACACACATGTTTATATATAAACATTACTTGTATAGGTATATATATACAAATTAATGGATTTTTATAAGTTAAATAAAATAGATAATTATTTATTTTAAATTAAATAAAAATAAATATTTTCCTATATGATTTATGTGTTTTAAAATACATTTCTATGTAAAAATGTATTTATACAAGTTATTTATTATATGTAAATATAATAAAATACGAATATATTTAGTTATAAATAAAAATAGATTAAGATAAATTAGAAAACATAGAAACCATAATATCAATATGAATGTTATTTCCAAGAATAAATTCAGTTCACACAAAAAAATATAAGAAGACACCATTAAATAAGAATTAAATTCTATCAAATATTAAATATTTGGGATACCCCGACTAAAAAATCAGTTTTAGAGTCATTTTATGGATTTTTTGGCCTTTGAAATTATGACCAGGGTTTCCCTTAGTCATTAGGGTGTATAGATAATCACATGCTTCAATTTGATGTATGGTAGAGTAGAAACGGACACTCAGATAAAAAGTTATGGCTATTTAAAGTACATGTTTGATTTTTTACGCATCTTGAAACAATAATAAATTTTATCTGTTTAAATATTACAAAATTTAAATATAATTTGGTTTTAGTTCATTTCATAAGCTTCAATTTGAATGGTTATGGAGCTAAAACAGACTTCTGAATCAAAAGTTATGGTCATTTGAAACCGAATTTTAATTTTCAACTTAATAATGATTTGTTTTAAGTTTCAAATTATTTTTAACTAATAATTATAGATATTTATTAATTAAAAAATCATAATTAATAAAATTATAAATAATGAACTATATATGATTGTATATAATAAATAATATATCCAAATTAAATATATATATTTTTAATTTTTTTCTTTTCATTTATCTATGATTTTATTAAAACCCCTCTTAAAAATAAATAATATTTTTTTTGAAAAAAAGATTAAAAAACCAAAAAAATAGTTTAAACATTTAGCAATGGTTTCAAAAAAACCCCACAAAAAACTGAAGCTAAATTATTTTTTCTTATATTTGTTTACTTGTGGGGATTTAATGGGAGATTCATTTTATTCTTGTTTGTTCTTATTTATCATTCTAATGGAAATAGATTGAGGCTAATATGAACATTGGAAAGGTTCATTTCTCATGTTTATTATTGTGATTTTCTCCCCTATTTTCTTCATTGATCGTGGGGGTTTCTTTTTCCCAGTGGTTTGACCAAAATACCAAAGAATTGTTCATTGTGCACCCATTTATTAGTGTGAAGATATGACATCGTAGATTTAGACTAAGAAAGAAATAATGATTTGGAGATGGTAGAAGAGAATAATTGATCAGAATTGATTAGAGACCCCTTGGGTTCATGTGGTGCATGTAGTCCATGTGGTGGTTATGTGAATGAATGAAAGATGATTCAAAAATAAAATAAAAGGGTTAGAACTTGTTGATCTATAATGTCATGACTCAACGAGATATGGTTCTCGATTTTACTACCAGGCACATTCCCAAATCAATGTCTAGAGAAGCAGATAAGACGCATGATTCTAAACCTGAAATTATGGAGGTGTCTATGTTACAGAGTGTGTGTTCTGAAGGAACACGATGTGTGGGGACCTCTTAATGGAGGCTATGGTTTCAAGATGAAATTAATGATCACACGACATGTGACCCCTATCACACAACATATGAAACATACCAGTTGGCTCGGCATATACCTTGTAGGGTACAGAGACACGTCCGTGAGTACATAGGTAGGAGCATGCGATATACTCCTACATGGACATGGCTAGAAAATTATATACACAGAAATATCCATGTACTGGGATAGAGGAAGAAGTACATGGTAATCGGTACACCATGTACATATATAGGGACACCAATATAGTCTGTTTTAAACGGGCATAACCCGTTACTAAAGGGACACATCATCTACTCCTAGTACATACCATGTACACCATCAAGGAATTGTGGAGCCCTTGTTCTCTGAGTCTTATATAATCTTATTTAGGGCGCATGACCTATATCTATTCCCTATGGGTTAGTATGGAATCACATCCTACACATCGGATTGTGATCCATTTAGTAGTACTTCTTAGATAGAGTTGTTATAATCATTATGTGACGCCCGAAGTGTGATCCAATATCATCTTATTACCCCATGTTAAGTTTTTTGTGTCATTATGACCAAACCTACAAAGGCATCGATCCTATAATTAGTTAGTTAATCTATATTGTGTTTTCTATATACCCCATGTCCTTGGGAGTGATCCTCATATGTGTATCGTATCTCTTCAAACATTGAGTATATACTTATAATGGCGAGACCTGTTGAGAAATACCTCCCGGATGGACATCATCAATACTATCTAACTCATGGAGTGTGTTCTCCTAGATGAGTGCTATCTAAAACCATTAATTTTGAATTCATGGAAAGAATTAAGGTCATGACCATACCATGAGACCGTGTGTCTTTGTGAAGTATATCTGGTTATTCTTGTTATATGTTTTGTATACATATACCTGTGTAGAGTTGATTGATATTATTTTTTATATGATTTCTGGTTTCGGGATGTCCTAATATGTATTTTTATAATTACCCCTATGTGGGATTTTCATAGAAATTTTGTGAATTTTGAAGATGATCAATCATTTGATAGAGTCCTAGAGGAACAAGCACCAGCCTGTGCTTTGTAATCTAGACAGACCAAGGTGTGTTCCTATGGTATTTTGACAGCATTGTCCATATTTTCTTTTATGTTGGGATTTTGTTCATACTCTTTCTAGGTAGAATTTTATTATGATATGTTTACTTTCGCAAACTTCTTATCATTCACTAGTAGTACGATTTAGATCTATTCATGCATGTTTGTTCAGTTGCTTTTATATTTCAACATTGTTTGGGCTTGGAGATGTGTGTGTGTGTGTATAGGTACTTAGGTTATGGCCTCACATGAAAGTGATATTCATACTCAATGCTATTTTTCATCCCCTATCTTATCGGAGACGCTCTTGGGGAGTCACCACATAGGCCCAATTCAATGAATCACTTTCAATCGAAGAAAATAGAGTATTTTTGATAACTATTAAAGGAATAAGGAAAATCTATAAATATGAATAACATGGAAGTACTAATAAAAATAATTGGAAAAATATTTCATTTTAATACCGACATTGAATATAGACACAATGATAAATAAAGTAATTGTGATGAATAAAAATTTAAAACAACAACGAATAGGGGTTTCTAACATTTTTCAATTAAGAAAATGAGGAAGAAGCTGAAAAAGTATTTATTAAGCTCACTCGGGTACCAAAGTAAAATACACCAACCTATAATTCATGATTTACAGAAGTAATAATAGGCCACACACCACCCACACTAGATTCCCCCCATCAATGTTCCAAACTCCTTCAGTAAATCGATCAATTTTTGAACCTCGATCAGTACTTAGATCCCAAAAAATGTAGAACATGTACCCAAAAGACTCCCTGAAGGATGAAAAAATGCTCAGCCTCCTAACCGCCTTCGTGTCTAGCATCTTGACACTTACGGCTGCCCTATCTGATGTTCAAGACTTCAATTCCCATTTCTCCTGAAGCCCTTGGTCGGCTCTCCGAAAATGAAGTCTAATGTTCTTTTCCCTCCATTTCAGATTTCATGATTTCTTTATCTTCTCACTTTTTTTCATTTTTTCATCCCATTTTTAAAAATAAAATAACAGTAATATTTGATATTTTTATAAAAGTAATTTTAATAAAACCTTTATTTTCATAATTATCATAATTTGGGTATATATAGTTTTTAATAAATCTGATTATCTTAATATTAATAATCTAAATTATATATAAAATAAATAAACACAATTGTTTATAATCATCTTATTTTTTTAATTTATATAATAAATTATATTACATTAATATCAATAATTATGAATATTCAAAATTTATTTATTTAACAAATTTTATAATTTTAAAATAATATATATATTACCATAAATATTTTTATTCAAATATTTCTTTTTTTAAAAATACTCACATATATATATAGTAATTTTTTAAATTTTTTTTAATTAATTTAATACCAAATCTTATATTTGGATAATGATAAATATTTAAAAATATAATGACATATGATTTGAAAACTATAATTGTTTTATACTAATATAAAATCATAATTAACGGGATAAGTTTATAAATATATATTAACAATTTAATATATCATCATATATAAGAATGGTATTATCTTAAAAATAATTCAAATTAATATTATTTTTATGTATTATTATATAATTTTAAATATTCCACTTAATAAAATTTTATTTTGATTAAATGAAAAATTTATTTTCAATTATTATTTATAAAACATAGTTTATTTTAATTATTTAAAAAACCATTTAATAATCACTTATTAATGTTATAAAATTTCTAAGATGTTATATTCTACCACCTTTCATGAATTCCATGAATGAAATTCATTCATCATACATAATAAAATTTCAAATTTCCATCTTTAGAATATTGAAAAACCAGAGCAGGTGAACTTCTATATTCTAAAGGGTACATAATTTAATATAAGTTTAAAAGAAAAAATCATCTCTTCATTTTTTTCCTCAAATGAAAATTCCCAATTTCTATAGTTTTCTAAACCATTCCTTTAATAACAAATGTAATGGACCGAACCCACACTTATAGATTCATTACTAAAAACATGATGTGTATTGTATTTATACAAGATAACTGAAAAATACCAAGTACTTTATAAATCCGAGAAAAGTTTTCGATCCTGGTTTTGGAAAATTAGGTATAACATTAAAAATAATCAGATTTTACAAAAGTTACAAAATAACTAAATTCCTTCATCAATACTAGCACCTTAATAATCATTTGAAATTTTACGAAAACCTGTGAAAATCATTTTAAAAAGATATGGTGAGCATAAATTTTACCAATAATGGATTTTAAAACCAAAGAAAAATATTTTGAAATTCCATTGAAAACATTATATATAAAATATTTTTTTAAAATATATATAATTTTTTAAAATAATATCTCAGGTTTTTAGAAAATACCATAATAAAATAATTTTTAAAACCGTTCATAAATACTTATCATTTTAAATACCATTTTAAAAATAATTTTCGAAAAAATTTGGTTTTCCCCTTAAAAATCATTTGAAAATAATAATAATTTTACTAATTAAAATGATACATGAAAAATCATATAAAAACATTATGGACACTTAATAGTGTATCTAGTAAGACAATGTCTCATTGAGGTCATGAGTCCACTTCCCAAGCTCTATTATCTCATTTGATATGCAATCACTAAATTTAATTTAAAGAACACATTTTTACTAAAGATATTTCTTTCTCTTTCCCATCCCATTAAAAAAATTTCCAAATATTATATATGTTATTTTTATAGAATAAAATAATTTAATAAATTATCATATTGGAAAAAAATATTGTTTTTAGGTAATTGATTAGAAGAAATCCATGTTTTCCCAGATGCGAAATACTTTAATTTTTAAAGACCTAACATAATCTCATTAAAATTAAAACCAAAGATTATATTTAAAATTCATAAAATGTAATGATCTATTATAGATGATGGAAATATCTACTAAAATGTATGAAATTTATAAAAATTAAAATCCATTATATAAATCTTTTAAAAATGATGTATTTAAAATTAAACAATAAAAAAATGTTTTATTATTATTATAAATATTATAATAAAAATTTAAAATTTAAAAAATAAAATATATTTTTTAAAATAAATAATAACTTTTTATATAAATAAAAATTGTTTAGAAAAATAAAAAACCCCTTAACTTGAAAATAGATATTTTAAAAATATATAACACCCTTACTCAGATTAATAATTTTATAAAATTTAAAATCATAGAATACTTTTCTGTAATAAAAATATATCCCTTACCTTTATAATATCTCATTTGTAGATATATTCTTTAAAAAATTTCCTTGTGAGGAAAAACACATAAAACTCCAAAATAAGGGCTAAGATCCTCCTCTAACAGCCTGCCTTTCGAATCTCTCCTCACCCTCATATATATACACTAAGATAGATATATGGTAAGGAAACAATTTATTGACTCCACTAAAGAATATAGAGTTTATAAATGTGAGTGTTTTCTCAAAACTGATCAACCATCAAGAATTATTTTTGAGGACCAATTCCAGAGTAGGTGAAAAGAAAAAAATTACATGAAAATAAATTAAATTTATATTTGATCGAGATCCAGCCTACATCCAAACTGAAAAATTCGGTATATTCATTGAATGAATCACATATGACCGAAGAAAAATGTTCATTTTGGATAACTATAAATGGAAAAAAATTCCAGAAATATGAATAACATGGAACTTCCAATCAAAATTGTCTGAAAAAAATGATTACGATTTAATAAAAACACTAAATATAGTCATAATATTAAAAATAGAATTGGGTTGAAAAAGATCAAGAACAATAACTAATAGGGACTAACGATAATGTATGATATAGAAAATGTGGAAGGTGGTGAATAAATATTTAAAAAGCCGATTCAGAAACCTAAACAAATACAACAACCTATAAATCATGATTTAAAAAATAAGAAATATTCCACACACTATCCTCACCAGATTTACCCCATATGAGTTTGAAACTCCTTCGACAAATCTGTCCATGTTCAAATCACTTTTAGGAAGAAATTCTTTCCAAAAGAAGAACACATACCTAACAGTTGCTCTGAAGGATGACATAAAGATCAACCTCCTCACTGCCTTCATGTCCAGCATCCCGATCCTTGAGGACACCCTATCTAGGGTCGAAGCTTATAACCCTCTTTCTCCCGAGGCCCTCCATTGACTATCTCAAAATGAATGCTTGGGTTTTGGTTCCCCCATTTCTGATTTCATGATTTTATTATATTCTATTTTTATTTCATTATTTGATTTTTTTAAATAAACTAATAGCCCTATTTCATTTTTTAATAATTTTTTAATAAAAACATTTATTTAGAAAATTTTCATAATTCGTGTATTTATAATTTATAATAAAACATATTAAATTAATATCCATCATCCACATTTTATATAAAATAAATAACATAAATTCTTTATAATCATCTTATTTTCATTAATTATATAATAAATTATACTTTCTTTATATTCATAATTATTAATATTTAAAATTTACTTATTTAAAATGTTTTATAATGTTAAAATAATTTATATATTAGTATAAAATTTTTATTCAAATATTTATTTTTTTTAAATAATAATATTTATAAAAAATATTATTTTTTAGAATTTTGAATATTAATTTAAAACCAAATCAAATTTCATGTAAATAATAATTTATTTTAAAATATTATAACATAAGATTTGAAAAATATAAATTTTTCATATTAACATAAAATAAAAAATGGTGAGAAAAGTTCATATATATAAATATATATTAACAATTTAATAGATCATTATTTATAATAAAGGTATTATCTTAATTCAAAGTAATATTATTAATTAGTATTATTATATAATTTTAAATATTCCACTTAATCAAATATTATTTTGATTAAATAAAACACTTTGTTTCAATTATTATGTTCATAAATTAGTTTATATAAATTATAAAACAAACCATTTAATAAGAACTTACTAATATTATAAAATTTCTGGAATGTTATGCAACACACTTTATTATTATGTAATGTCCCTACAGGTAGCTGCAGAGTCTCCACTAGTGCCTTATCAGTCATTGTATTGATAAAGCCATAAATATGTGCAGTTTTTAAATGTTCACCCACCACAACCAGATCCACCTCTTCATTATTAGAATCCTTTACCATCCCATCACCAGTAATCAGGGTATTAGTTTTGTTGTTAAAAGATTTTTTATGGAATCCATACCTGATTATTTTCCATTTTCATTAATATTTGCTCTACCCTTTTATACTTCCCAACCTCCATCTAGGATCTAGTTTTTTCAAAGTTAGGATTTTTGACCTACCTTTGTATAAATCTAAAATTGGATATAGAGTGCCCCACTATCTTGATCACCTCACAAAAAAGAGTCTGGTATTCATACGCCACAATGACATTGAGTATCTATTCATTCACAACTTAATTTATCACATCAAGAAACATGGATTCTATATCAAATTCCATGGTATTGAGAGCATATAATCCAATCTCGATCTCAATAGCATATTGATCCATCTTAATTTGTTCTCCCACATAATTGGATAAATCACCAAAAATTTTAGGATTCCATAAAACCAATTTAAGTCCAAGAAATTTGATCCAAAGCTACATAGATGTTTTATTCTTTGTAAACCAATTAAAATTAGTATCCTATCTCAAGATTCAGAAGAAACCTCGTTTTAGAAAAATGTTTCTAGTCTTACATGCTTTGTAAATATCCTCCTTAAATTTAAAGATAATGTGAAAATAACCTGTCCTAATTAGGACAGACTTGTAGTTATTTAAATCTCACCACGGATAGATTTTATTATTAAGATCACCATATATCCGACGGTTTTCTCCTTTAACTAGAGTGACACGACCAAGCACTGAGAACTTGTAAGGATCTAATCACTATTTAAATGCTTTCCGATCGACTACTACTGATAAAACACCATACTATGGCCTATTCAGGATAATCATGGATTCTATATATTAACTCACATTATAAGAATCACCACACATTACATCTTCAAATGACATCCCCTTTTGTATGAGGAGCAAGATCATACTCCAAATTCAGGGCAACATTCATCTCGACCTCTTTCGTATGTACCACTACAACCTCCCATTCTAGATCTAACTAAGCTATGAGACAACACCAAGGTGATAATGGTGTTAGATCTAGTTTTTATATGTATTTCTCTATTTGATAAGGTCTTTCTTGTTCATCTTTCTAGTTTCATTAATGTATTTTACAAGATATTTTTAATATGGTTAATTCAATTCTTTGTAAGGTTTCTATGATTCTTTATAACGTTAATAGAATTATTCTTAAGGTTAATATAATTATTTATATTGTTTATATAATTATTTATAAGGTTGTTTTATATCTTCATATTGTTGATTCGTTTTCTAAAAAAAATTTAAGGAGAAGAAATTCGTAAAATGAATATTTAAACTTTATAAAGTGGGTTTCCTATGACAAAAATATATATCGAAAGGTTATTTTAAAAACTACTAAGTGATTTTAGAAAATAGTAAGGTGATTAAAAAAACTATAATGTTATTTTAGAAATCCATAAATTTATTTAATTTGAGAAAGATAAAAAACATAAAGGTAAAGAAAAAATTAAGAATCAATTTCCTTTCAAAAATAATGAAAACCTTAAATTTGAAATTTATCAATACCGAATATAAAAAACAGAATAATATAATAATCATAAAAACTCTATTAGCATCAAAATAATTCATAAAAAAATAAAAAAAATATCAAGCTAGTATGAAACCAAAAAATAAGTAATTTGGTTATAATCATATATTTTTGTTACATTAGTAAAAATAAAATATATTTTTGTAATTTATAAAAGTAATAAAATTGGAGAGAAAAGAGTAAAGAGAAAATCCAATAATGAATATCTTATAATCCCTAGAAATATTTACACCAAGAAAAATAGTATCTTTATGATCAATCCATAAATTTTCATTTTTTTTGGATTTTGTAGTTTTCTCACCGTTATTTTAAATTAATTTATAATTGTTAGTTTAAATTTTGTGATAATGTAAAATATGGAATTAAATTGAAAACATTACTATATTAATAATTTTTCATTTATTAAACCATATTGGAATTAATTAGAAATCCATATATTAATTTCTGAATTCTGGAATTCAATTTTTAATAGAGTTTCAAATCAGGTTTTCATTTATTTGATCTAATTCTGGATTAAATTGGGAAAATCCAAAATTATGTCTATTTTTTTATGAATGATGATATATGGATGAATTTTTAAAATGGATGAGGAATTTATGAGATTATTATTAATTTCATATGATTTATTGTCTATGTATGACTTCCAAGTAATTTCATACGACTTCACTAGAGTTACTTGTATGAAACCAAGAAAATGTATGACTTCATGCTTTAAGACATCAGGCCATATATAACTTTAAATAGAGTATGAAATTATTCCATGTTATCATTCCCTCGAGTGATATGACTTGTGAGAAAATAATATAACTTCTTAGTGGATATGTATGACTACATCATTTCAAATGACTTTCCATGAAGCCTGTATGGCTTGTATGCTACCACATACAACTTCATCATCCATGTATTACTTTGGCCTTTTTAATTTTTGTAGTATGATAATAAAAATATGAAATTATTGATATATTTTGGTAATGACCTAAAATTCATTTCTATTCTTTTGATTTCCCCAAGTTAAGAAATACATCTCCTAAACTTCCACATGATTCTATTCTAACTAAAGAACAAGGTGAAGATCATGTGATATTTTCCATGAAAGAAAATTATTCAATAGATTACATGATGCAAAAAATCCAAACTGTTAATTAAGAAAAGTGGAAGATATCATAATAAATGGGATCCAAGCACTCAAAAAAAAGATCCTTATGAATCCATTGGAATCACTAAAGGAATAAGATGAAACTTTTGATGCTCACATAGTAGAGGAAGCCACTAAAACTTGTATAGGTGACCAAAATCATTGTGTTACTTCTATAAAGAAGAGGAATAGTGACTAAAGGGGGTATCAATCAGTTAATATTTTAAGCACTACTACTGCTGGATTTGATTTTATTTTCTTCCTTTTTTAGTAATACTTCTCTAGTGATGGAACATTATACCCTATTGGTCGAGCTAAAGAGATTCTCCAAACCTATGTTAATGAATTAAATTCTAAATTGTTAATGATCTCATGCTTAATTTCTATGGATGTTTTTTATTTATTAATAAATATGAATTGTCCATTGATCTTTATATTTAAATCTTCTTCCCTTCTTTACTAGTTTGAACAGACACGCCACCTATAACTTTATCACTACTTATTCTATAGAGGGATTCTAGTTGATTTAAGATCTATTAAAGACATTTGATCACTAGGATATGAAATAATATGGAATGAATTGATAATTCTAAATATCTATTCAATATGAAATTACCAAGTTAGCGTGATTAATTGAGAATTAATATGATTAAAGTGAGATAAAATAAAAATTAATGAGAATCCTGATTTAATTTGCAGGTGAGGGGATTATCCATTATTACATCACTAATATTAAAACTGAGTTTTGACACTAATATAATTGAATTCTCAAACGTATTTGATTTCTATTTTCAATACAAAATAAACTCAGAAAACATAATAAAATTGAATTAAAATATCCCTCCTCTCAAATAAAACTTGAGTCACATTATTCCCTATATATACTTGGAAATAAAATTTGTTTTTTAAGGCCCATGTTAGTTGCCACATCATCTTGGAACCATTTCTAGGGAGGTAGGAATTTTTTTATTTTTCATTTATTTTTTTTTGTTTTTGTGTGAAATTCATTTGACACATGACTAGGTTTATTTTTGATCAAATCATTGATTTTTCTATAGATGTTGAAATAAAACTTGTAGAAACAGGTAAAAATTTATGAATAATTGGGAAATTGGATGGGGAATCTATTTCAATCCCATTAATAGACACTCTATCCTCTTTTTCTTTCTCTACAAGATTTACCTTATAATGTGAGAACATGGAAGAAAATATATCTCAGTTGAATATTACTCTAAGATAACATTATACCATCAATTTAAATAAAAATAATAAACATCTTTTATAACCAAATAACTAATATTAATTTGAACTCAAAGATGAAATGATCTAATTAGTGGATAAGTTTCATGACATGGAAGGATAAGACAATAATTAACATTTAAAAGAATTAGGGAATGTGTAGAAAAAATTTAATCATAGGGGATTCATAGAAGCTCAAATCAGTTGGAAGGTTTTTCCTTTCTATGTTGAATGATACGCTAATGAGGGGATATAAAATCTATATCTTAGAGAATTAACCACCATGGAAAAACTCTAGAGGACCTACCACTATATATTATTTACTAATTCAAGGATTAACCAACTGAAAATAAAAATATATGTAATTAAGAAATATAGTAGAGAAACTGTATATGAGTTTTGGGAGAGATTAATGAGGTTGATATCATCCTACACACACTGACCATTTAAATACAATAATTTTTTAGTGTTATTATACCAAAGACAATTAGATAATGATATTAACCTTTTAGATACTTCTTCAAGAGGAGACCTGATTGAAAAATAACTAGATAAATCTAGAGAACTAATAGAGAGGATACTAAAAAACTCAAAAATGTTTTTTACAAGGTATACTACTAGAAATTATATAAAGTAAAGAGTTCAAAGATATTTTTATTGTAACTGAAAATGAAACAATGATTTCTCTTTTGAGACTATTAACATTAGAAAATATTTAATAAGAATCACCACCTAAATCCCCTTGATTTTTTTAACTTTTCAAATATTTGGATTGATTAATAGATAGTAGTACTTAAGTGAAAGAGATTGAGAGTTGCAAAACCATGTACCAAAGGTTGTACCAACAACCAACCAATAATCATGTATTAAAGGAGTAATTTACCATTATGAATGTATCAACCTCTAAGGACACCCTTCCAATAGAACTACCAAAAATTCTACCACCCCCATCATTCTAGATATACAACTCTTAGACTTATAAAAGATACCAAAAATAATGAAGAAACCAACTAAGCTTAATTAAATCCATGTTTGGGATGATAATAGAATACCAAAATAACCAATAATACACACTCATGACTCATGGATCATCCCTGAAGGAGTTTAATGGTTTGTTTAGATGAATAATATATACTCTAAATAACATAGTAAATAAATTAATAATTAAGATAATTTCATAATAAATCCATAATACTATGGTTAATTTATGTTCTATCTATTTTAGAAGTCGTATAGTGGTGAAAAGTCATGATGGATCACCTTTGGAATCTAAATATATAAGTGGATAGAAAAATTCGCAATAGTGTTTGTCTCTAAAGAAGGATGATGTCGATGTGTTTATAGAGGAAAAAACAAGTAAAAAATAGAAATGAAAATACAAGTTGTAAAATTTACCTTAACCACAAATTCCTTTCCCATCAAAAATTATACCACCTAATAAAACTATTAAAGAAAAAACTCAATAAAAAATATTGTAAATATTCAAGAAATTTAAATTCAACATCCCTTTGTTGGAAGCCACCAACAAAATCCCAAAGTATGAAAAGTTTCTCAAGATGATGTGTACCATGAAATAAAAATTTCAAGGATATGAAAATGTAATACTAGGAGGAATGTTTTGTACTCTAATAACCCCACAATGATCTTGAAAATTTTAATAACCAAGTACTTTTATTGTCCCATAGACCATAGGAGGGATTAAATTTACAAATTAATTGTGTTATTTAAGAGAATCAATTAATGTTACTCTTTACTCAACTCATTCTTCCGTACATATAGTAGATATCAATCCAACCCGAGTTTTTATACAACTCGAAAATCAGACCACTACCTACCCAGTGGTGGTTTTAAAATATGTACTCATAAGAGTGAAAGGACTACAATTCCGTGATTATTTTTATATATCGAACATTTAATAAGAGAGTGGTAAAATCATTCCCCTAATATGTTCGGTAAGATATTTATTAAAATTACAAAAACTATAACAAATGATTATAAAGGTACACTTTGAATGAAATTTGGAGAATAAACTATTATTTTCTGTAATTTGGGTTCAATGAAATATCTTAAAGAGGAGAAATATAATTTTAATCAATTTAGTTACAAAATTACTTTATATTCCATGAAATAAATCATAATTTTAGATGAAATAATAAATCTAGGAGAATGTATATAACCATTAATTTTTTAGTATGAATGTATTTTTGAAAATAAAATAAAATAGGAATAAGATATGTGCTTGGTTATATTTTAAGGAATTGGATGAAGAGTATTTTAATAAATTAATTAAATAAATTACTGTTATTTTTATATATATAAGTAGTTTCAAGCATGGGAAAAATTTAGTTGAAATATTCATTATAACACCCACCTAAATTGGAACTTAAGGTAATACCATCTAATTTCAAATATGCATTACCGATGGAAAATGAAAAATTATATGTGATAATATCACTCAATTATGGAAAATAACTAAGAACAATGATTTTTAAACCTTATAAAATATAATCATAGGGCTATAAGATAGTAATTATCAGATGTAACTATGATTATTCCTACTATTTCTCTACACCCAATCCTCATAAAGAAGAAGTTAAAACATATGAGACATCATTAAAGAAGGATCAATCCAACCTTTTTGGAATTTGTAAAAAAAATAAATTGAAATAGTGTTAGAATATAGAATCATATAACCAATTTTAGAAATCTAGTGGTTTATAACCATTCATATTATTCCCAAAAGGACTATAATTTCCACTGTGAAAAATGAGAATAATGAGTTATTTCTCACCAGGATTCTTTATAGATGGATAGTATACATTAACTATAAAATATTTAACCCTGTGACTTGAAAAGGGTACTTCCGTAATACCCAAATATTTAGTTTCCATTCATTTAAAAAGAATAACATGTTTGACATATTTTTTCTCATGAAACACAGATCTTAAATTAACCTCAATATACTACATAAATATTATTATTATTTAAATATAATAATTATATACTAGTTTTCAGTTTGGTGGGAATAAATAAGAGTAACCACAATATAAAATATATATTGAAAATTTTACCTCATTAATATATATATATATATATATCAGTTCCTAGTAAAAGTACTCAATTTTGAATAACAATAATAATTAAATCCAATAAGTATTACGTCCCTTACAAGTACACAAGTGTCGTTTTTCTGTAAAAATTATTCTTTTAAATTTTATATTTTCATTTAAAAGATAAATTTTAGAGTTTTAGAAATTTTATTTTATATAATGGATATAATATTTTATATCATAATATCCAATATATATTAGGGTTAATTTTTTGGATTTTTTTTATGAAAATATTGATTTTTGGGTGAATAGGAAAAAACACAGATTTTTTTAAAAAAACTCTCATTTATTTTAATGTTTTAAAAATATAATTTTTATTTTTTTTTTCTTAAAGTAACATCCAGAAAATTTTATTATAGATAATCCATTTAATTATATGATAATAAAAATTATACCTTAATTTTGAATGAAAACATTTTTATACAGAAAATATATTTTTTAAAACCGTTTTTCATTATGCTTCAAACACTTAGATTAAATTTTTTTTTTCCAATTATTGAAATTAAATATTATTAAAATAATAAAATAATTCTAATTATCATATTAATTTTTTTAATAAGGTTAATTTTATTTTTTCTAAATTTAATAGTAACCATGATAAAATGTTTTTTCCAAAGTAAATTGTAAAATGGGTTAAAAGAGGTTAGAATTATGGGATAAGGTATAAAAATTAATCAAAAAACATGGATTTATTTAATTAAATGTGTTTATTTAGAAAATAACAATTCTATAATAAAAGTTATGGAATTTTGGTGCCAATTTATTTTGATGATAACATTTATATTATTTTAAGTATAGATTTAAAATTTTTCCCTCTCTTTTAATATATATAATATGTTTTTATTGATATAAATAGAAGTTATGAATGGTTATAATTTTTATTTTAAATTTGAGTAAATTATAATTATTTTAATATATTTTTTTAATTTTTATTTATGGTATAATTTACTTTAATTATTACATAACTCTAATTAAATACATGTGAAAGAAATAGACAAATAAGGTAAATTATTTTAAAAACATTAAAATTAACATGTTTTGGGTGAATTATAAATTACATGAATTTGTTAAATAATTATGAGGTATCAGTGATTTTAAAATTAATTATATTATAATTACATTATTATCTTGATTCTCTTAAAGTAGATATATTTGAATAGTCATGAAAATGACTTTAAATAATATTTAATGATTTTTTAAATCATTATAAAATACTAAAAATAATATATTAAATCAAGTGGATGAAAAAATTTAGATACTATCTTGTATGTTTCATGTATGTGTACATTTTATTTTTAAAATTACATTAATGACCCCTATATATTGAAATAGTGTTAGCACGGTTATGGTTAAAAGTGGTAATAAGGGGGTCAAACTAAGAGACAACGTTCAAAATTCCACATAAACTTGTATAAAATTTTGGTTGAATTTATATCCATATTATCCACCTATTTTTTTCATAAATATAAATTTGGTTCAATTTGGAATGAGTATAAACATATCATATATTAATATTTTATGTATTTACGAAATC
Organism: Viscum album; assembly: GCA_963277665.1. NCBI lineage: Eukaryota > Viridiplantae > Streptophyta > Magnoliopsida > Santalales > Viscaceae > Viscum > Viscum album. Next base: position 283,661,738 of record OY728119.1, on the reverse strand, counting down.
GTAACCCTACTCACTTCTAAAAAGGAAACCCTATCCACTATTTATTTACACATATTGAGCCAATTTTCTTGAAATATACCTAAAACAATCCCTTCCCAAACAACATAATCATATTATAGAGGTTCTATTCTCTCAAAAATACCAACTATGATGGCTTAAGAAGTAATCCAAAGGGGGATTCTCAAAGATGAGGTATAACTATTAACCATGTGTTTTGAAATTTATTTATTCTCTGAACTCTATAAAATATTATATAATTAGGATCGTTTAATAAAATCAGTATATTATATTTACTAAAATGAAATTATTTTGTTTTAATACACTAATTCCTCACCCTTTAAATTCTATGGCCAACTAAAACAATGCTAATGTGTAACTATAGACAACCACCTGCAAAAAGCAATGTGTTTTTTAATCCCTATAAAATATTGATGGTTAAAATGATGGATCAGAAGAATATATTTGATATTTTTTAAAATGTTATAATCATAGATAGATAATATATTATCTCATTTATTACCTTTCCATCTATTAGAAAAGATAATGTCACTCATGTTGACATGTTGACTACCGCATCTATAAAGTGATGTAATTCGTTTTTATTGTCAATATTTTATGGATTTTTATAAATTTATATTTATTATATAAAAATTATAATTATATTATGATTAATATTCTATAGATGATGTATCCATGATACATTTGACCATAATCAACCCACCGAAGTCATTTTGGACTTATAAACTGTTCGTCTTCAAAACATCTAATGTGAACTTTACCAATTTAGTAACTAAATAAAACATGATAACTATTGGTTAGAGTAGGAAACTTAAGAGGGGGGGTGAATTGAGTTACTATAATATTTTTTTGTAAAAACCATTATTTAAAAATCCCATAATTTAAAAACAAAATAGGACAGGTAATCAAAGTAGTAAATTTATAATAGTTTGAATGTTTAATTAGTTTCTACAGAAATTAATTATTTCTTAGATATATCAACTAGAAAGATTGAAAGAACATTTGAAACCAATTTACTAAACCAAAATAGTTATAAACACTATCCAAAACAAACTATCAAAGTAAATCTTAGTTTTCGGAAATATGAGTTAAAATAAAGTAAACTAAATTTGAAAACACAATATATTAATATAAGAGGTTCAATATAAAGCTAAGACTTAATCCAATTCACTTGGTGATCAACTTCAACCAAAAAATATATTTATAAAGATTTTATCCACACCTTGGATCAGGTTTTACGCAACAATATACAAGCTGTCTTGGTCACAAGACCTCTACCACAGTTCTATGTGGGAACTAAAACAACCAGGTCACACATTATCTCTACCATAGTTCTAAAAGGGATATTTTATGTGTAAAAGGATGTTTTTTGTGAGGATATATTTTATCTTCTAGTATAGTTCATGAGATAAAGTGTGTTTTATATATAGATTCACACACTGCTCAAAATGTAATAACAATGCACAGAACTGAGCATAAAATAGAGATATAGATTTTAGAAGGCTTTGAGTATTGTGAAATGCAACTTCAGACTCATTGGATGTAGCATTTGTTAATATCGAGTCCTCTTTTGAAAACAGACACTAAAAAAAGAGTGTGGTAAAGCTTTGTGATCTTGTTTTCCAAAAAAATGAAGTTCCATTCCTTCAGTTCTAATTTTTTACTGCAAGTGTGTTGGAAAATTGGTGCAAAAAAAGTTTTCCTTGGTGTTCAGTTAACAAGAAAGATAATATCTTGTGTGTTCTTCTTCATTTCCATTATATGTTCAGTATAGGTGATCGTGCGAGTCCTCTCATGTATGTTTATGTCTCTATATCTTTCATCTTATATGATTTTATCAATTATATTATACATCCTGAAAATAAGATATTGTAGGTACCCCGTACCTCGTACTATTTACAAACATAGTAATTAATTTTGTATGCAAAAAGAATCAATTTTATCAGTGGCATTATAATACTCAAATATGATTATTAAGGATAATTTTAAATAATATAAAATTAAACAATCTGTCGGCAACTCCTCTGTCAATGAGTCATTTTGTCAGTGAATCCTTCTATCAGTGAGTCCTTGTGTTGGTATTAGTGACTCATTATATGATTGAGTCATTATATTGGTATGTCCATGCATCAGTGACTCAATGTATCAGTAACAAATTTTATTTTATTGATGAGTCATTCCTTCTATTATTGTCTCATTTGAAATATAGGTGAGTCATTTAACGGTGAGTCAGTTTGTACTATTAGTGAGACATTACTTATTTCGGTGACTCAATTGAACAATTAGTGAGATAATTACTCTGTCAGTTTCTTAGTTTTTCTTCCAGTGTCATAATTACTCCGTTGGTGAGACATTTGAACTGTCGGTGAGTCATACTCAACTGTCAGTGAGAGTGACTCGTACTTAGCCAATTTTTTCCAATGTAACTATATTATAACATGGAATTTCACCGAATGTTTTAAATACATAGTTCTTCTTAGATAATCATAATTAAACATAAAAAACATTATCTAGGAAAATTAAACATTATTGATGTGATTAGACATGATTTGTGATTATTAATTCCATAGTGGTGCCAATAATATCCTATGGAACAAAAATATCCCCCTTTTTTATGATCCCAAATCATGGAATTATCAAGAATAATTATTTGATTATTAATATAACCATTCAACTTACTATCTACCTTTACAAAATTTCTTAAAAATTAAATATCTAAAAATAGAGATATGGTTTAGAGGTAAAATAAACAATGCCTTATTTTATCCCCCTTTATTTTTTTCCATTATCTTAAAATAATGCCTTTATTTTTCTCCCCCTTTTGGGAATATCAAAATGTGTAATGAAAGATCATAACAGAAATAAGATAAATGAAATATCATTGAACTTAATAATGAATGTACAATACAGTTCAGTCGAATAAAACCAAAATAAAATCAAACATCCTTATCAAAAACTGATGCAAACTACTCATTAGGATCTAGTTTTTCCTTTCCATTATCAAAAAGATAAATGGTAGGTTCAGTAGATAAAGGCTAATATACCATAGGTTCTGAATGAATTCTCAAGGAAGGAATAGATACTCCTACTGTAATAGAAGGTGGATGGGTTAGTTTGGAAGAAGAATGAGGCCGGATCTTCTCTCTGATGATAGGATTGATCTGTCTCAAAGCTTGAGCAACTGACGTAGACTGTAGAGGAGGTGATATAGAGGTACCAGGAGAGGCTGAAGAGATCAGAGTTTGTCTTAGAGGTGTATCAGTTGGAACCACAATGGCTTCACTCTGAACATACAAATATTACTTCAATATATTGATGAAATCTGTGATTATCTCCCAACTATATTGAATTCCATTTTCAAAATCAACCTTGTTCTCCTTGAACTTGTCAAGAAAAGGTGTGATGTTTTTCAAATTTTTAACTATATCCTTAAAAGATCTAGAAACTTGAATTTATATTCTATACTAAATATTTAAAGTGACTTGTTAAATGATTTTTGGTATAAATCCAATTGAATTAATACTCCAATTTATCTATAATCTAAGCATTTTTAGTTTCAGCACTATTAGAGTAGCACTTGATCATATCATGAATGTGGTCACTATTTTTCATAAGCATTGTAGGTGTCTCTTGATCTATTTTTTCCAACACAGCTTGAAACTCTTCTCTAATAACATTCCTCACTACCCCAACATTTTTTGAGTGAGATACATGAGATTTTGATCTAGATTCTTTTAGTATAATGTCTATAACATCGTGTCTCAACTAGGTAAAATTAGGAATTTGAAAGTGGGAAATGATATCTTCAAGTCCTTTTATGATTATATCGATGGTAGTCTTATACATAGAGGTAAAAATATTGATAGTAGAAACCAGTCCAATGAAATCATTTCTCTACTTATGATTATCTTCCCCAATAGCTTCATTGAGTTAAATCATCTTGGGTTTCACTCGAGTAATAAAAGTGCCAGAGAGAATATTTTCATCACTTTTACTCAATATTAACATTGGAATTGGAAAATAAAAATTCCTAATGGTGGATAAAAGTTCTTCCTTGAAACTATCATAATAAGATCCAGTGAAATAGTCCCTAGGAGGGATCTGAGCCATTAATCCTCTTGCAATAGGTACGAACACTTCATCATCTAAATCTTCATAGTCCAAAACAAGATCTATAAATCCATGATTCTTTTCCCATTCAGACAAAACATCATTATCTAAATGGGTGAGAGTGTTAAGTATCACTTTTCAGACATGATGCTCTCCCCAACTTGATCTCTCCTTACATGTGGTTCCCCCTCAACTTTAGGTATTCATCTAGCTTAAACTAGATTTTTTGTAGAGAATATCTAGGCATCCACTGAACCATCAACTGCAACTGATTGATATTCTACAGAAGGAGTATATACTTCTCTTGGAACATCAACCACTCGCTCACTTATAGTATCCCCTTTTAAAGATTCTACGAGCTTTTCTTAAAATAAAACCTAATCTAGATCAAAATTTCCACCATTATTATCATCAGGACGATCACTATCTTTACCACTTTCACTTCCTTCACCATCACCATAATTTTCATCTTCTTTACTTCTATCATCATGTTTTCCATTTCCTTCTTCTTCATATCCACTACTAGAGACACTTCCATTTTTTCCATCTTCTCTACCCAATCCACTTTCTCTTGCTTCTTCTTCTTCTTCTTCTTCTAAAATCTCTTCATAACCACATGACTTTCTCTCATACTTCACGCTTCCTAACACTTCTGTATCCCCATAAAAATTTTCAGAAAGAGTTGGTTCATCTGAGGGTAAGTCAATATGTGGACTAGGAGGTCTATATGACATTCTTCTTGGAGTTGCAGTGGTGTCATGGTCACTTATAACATCAACAGAAGACCCTTAGTCTCTTTTAAAAGTATTAGCCTCTTCCACATCAAAATAAATAGGCTCGGTATCTTCTAGTCCTAGACCAGGATACTCTAAATCTCTCTGTCTAACAGGATGGTCCACTATATTGAATTTTTCATAAATATTATCCTCATCACCAATCTAGTCCATATTCCAGGGATTCTAATGAATCTTCATTAATTTACAATTTTCCTTACTCAAGAGAATTCCAATATGAGATGAAATAATTTTTTCACCTTCATCTACACATCCTTTCACTTAAATCATGGATAAGACCATCCTTAGGTAGAATAAGGAATTGGTCTTATAGTAGGGTTTAATCATTTCACTGATTTGAACTATCAGATATGTACACAAGTTTACTTTAACACATTTCTTTAACAAATACAACACGTATACATCTTGATACTTAAATTATGAAAAGTCCCCTTTCCTAGGAAAATTATGGTGCCGAATGAACTAAAACAGAAGCCTACATTCACCATATAACTCTATATCAGTAGGCCTCCTTTGCTCCTCATTTCAAGTTAGCTCCTTCAACACTGTCTCAAAGCAAAACAAAATACTAACAAGTGGTTAAGTTCCTTGGTAGTCATCTTATATTCTCTCATGAGGTACTTTAAATAATTCTTCCCAATGATTAGATGAAAAACGAAATTCTACTTCCTTTAACTATATATTTGATCTAACATACCTCATTTCCTTTATAAAAAAAAATAACACATTAACATAAAACTCATGGACAAGATCTGGGTAGTAAGGCCTCTCATTATCTAAAATCGGGTATACCCAACCTTGGTTGAACAACACCCTCAACAACAGAGACTCACTCTCCAGAAACCACCAAGCAAGAACATCCTTCTCGGGAGTTACCACACTATTCACAGGGGCTAGATTTATAGGTTGAGACCTACATGATTCTCCATTTTTCATCTTTGATAGTTGAAAATCATCTCTAGATCCTACTTCAAGTGCATTCTTCATTCTCTCAATTTATGATGGTTCAATAGAATGTTGTAAGGTGAAAGGTAGAGGGTAGAGAGCAACGATGGAAGAGTGTAAGGGTTAAAGTTGATGGTAAGTAGTAAAATAGATAAACTAGAATTTATATCATTTATGGAATTGGTGATCACAAAATCATGAACCAGGTTCAAAGAGATAAATGTAAGAACATCGTTTTGGTTAAAAAAATAAGACAAAAATAAATAGTGAGTCATTGGTGTCAGTATGACGGTTTTTTCATAACACTATCATTGTCAGCATGACAAGGAATTAGTGTTGGCACGAAAACCATGTTAGCATGAGATGGTGTGGGTGTCGACATGAAAAATGTGTTGACATTAAAAGGAACCAATGTTGGCATGACAACTATGTTAGCATGATAAAGTGTTAGTGTCTGTACGAAAAAGATTTAGTAAGACATTACCAGTCTGTTTATCCTAACCATATGACAACTACACTTATTTTTCATAGAGAGTTATCAAAAAAAGATCCTTATAAATTAATCACCCCTAATTCATTTTTTATATAATTCTTTCATTTATATTTCAACAGATTTGTGAATATGTTAACAAGTTGATGTTCATTACCATTAAACTCTAGTGTTATACCACCTTTTTTATAATGATCTCTCAAAAAGTGATGTCTTACATCAATATGATTTCTTCTAGAGTGAGAAACAAGATTATTAGAAATTTTAATAGAACTTATTATCACTATTTATAGGGATATTATTGAATCGATATCCACAGTCTAGTAAATAATGTTTCATCCACAGAATCTGAGAAAAACAACTACCCGTAGATATGTATTTTACCTAGAATGTAGATAATGAAACATATTTTTTCTTTTTTAATACACCATGAAATAACAGACTTTCCCAAAAAGTGACATGTTTCATAGGCTCTCTTTCCATCTAACTTACAACTACAAAAATCATCATTAGAATAACTAAGTAAATCAAAATGTTCTCTTCTAGGATAGAAAAATCCAATGTTAGTAGTTTGTTTGAGGTACTTGAAGGTTATTTTGACAACATTTAGATTAAATTATTTAGGTTTATCTTGAAAAAGCCACACATACCCACACTAAACATAATATCAAGACAAATAGCAGTTTAGTAGGGTAAAATCCCAATTATTCCTCCGTAAGACGTTTGATCAACAGTTTTACCATTTTCATTAAGATCTAACTTACAGGTGATACTCATTGGAGTATCACTACTTTTTGTACCATCAAACCCAAAACATTTAAAATATCATTATTATATTTACTTTTATTTAAAATACCTTCTTTATTTTGAAATAATTCAAATACAATAATGAATTTTAGTTCCCCCATTAAACTTAATGCAAATTCACTTTTCCCCATTTTTGAAAAATTAACACATAATGATTTTTTATAATATCCAAAAATAATATCTTATACATAAATTTGAACTACTAAAACATTTTTAATTGTTTTATAATGATATTAGGATCATCTAAACCCTTTTTAAAATCTTCAGAAATAAGAAAACTGCTTAGTCTATCATACCAAGAACTTATAGATTGCTTTAAACCACATAAAGATTTTGTTAATTTAAAAAATGATTTGGAATGTGAAGGTTTTTAAAACTAGGGGGTTATTAAAAAGAAACATCCTCAAATATATACCCATTTAGGAATGCATTCTTAACATCCATTTGATATAGCTTTAAATTTATATGTGCTTCATATTCAAGAAATATTATAATGGATATAGGACTAATAATTGGTGAAAAAATTTACCCATAGTCAATGCCTTCTTCTTGACTATAAACTTGGGAAACCAATCTTACTTTATTTATTATAATATTATCAGATTAATCTACATTATTTATAAACAACCATTTAGTGTATATAGTCATGTTTTATTTAGGTCTGTTGATAAGTTTCCAGAATTTATTTCTTTCAAACTGATTTAATTATTCTTGCATATCTATTGCCCAAAACTCATCATTGATGACATCATTAATGATCTTAGGTGTGTGATATGACAAAAAGGCTTAATGTTCAACCTTATTTCAAATAGAAGCTCTATTTTATGTTCCTTTATGTAGATCTCTAACTACAATATATATAGGATGGTTCTTGAGATTTCTTATGGGTATAAAAAAGAATGGCTAGTTATTTTAAATTCGTCAATAGATTTGGGTCCATCATGATAGTAGGGTCAAATGATTTTTTATTTACGTCCATATTTGAAAAATCATCTTCAAGATTTTCAAGGGAGGTCTTAGGTGTATGTGGATATGTTTCATCAAATTTGACATGTACAGATTCATCCACACACTTTCTTATTTTATTAAATAATATACAGTCTTTACTTGATATTTAATAACCTAGAAACATTCCTTCATCACTTTTGGGAAACAAATTATCAATATTGTCATTTTTATAAAGAATAATGACCTTACAACCAAAACCTTTTAAGAAACTGACATTGGATAAGGGTTTTCTTATAAATTGTTCTGATTAAGACTCTGTTAATTAAATAACCTGATGTATTGATAGCTTCTTCCCAAAAATAGAATGTTTATTCATATATGTTAAGCATATTCTAGGAAATATCTTAAAAGTTTCTATTTTATCTTTCTGTAACACCATTCTGTTGTAGTTTACTAGGAGCAGAGATGTTATGTCAATAGCGATTTTGTGAGAAACAATATTCAAACTCTTTATATTCAACTCATAGATATGGTCACTTATTAAGGATTTAATTCAATGTGCACTTAGGTTCTCTACTGTTCTAGAATACTTTGTGAAATTAGAACTAGATGCACTTTTGTGAGTAAGAAATAATGTCCAAGTATATATAGAGAAGTCATCTGAAAGTACATATACATAGTGCTTCCAATTTAGACTAGAAACCCTATATGGTCTAAAAAAATCCATGTGAACCAGCTCAAGAGGTTGAGAAGTTGAAACTTCTTTCTTTTATTTGAATTATATTTTATGTTGTTTACCCTTTTGACAAGGATTATAGACTTCTTAGTTTGGAAAAATAATCTTAGGTTGATCCTTAACTAGTCCTTTCCTAGTAATATTTCAAAGAGAATGAATATTACAATGTTCCAATATCCTATTCCAAAGCCAAGACTCTTTATGAATGGCACTCAAACATGAAATATTTTTATAAAATAAGGAATCTATGTTGAGAGAATAAAATTTTTCATTTCTAAAAGTATAAAATACTAATTAATGTTATGATTTAAAAGAATTTCATACATCATTTTCAAATTTAACAATAAAACCATTACCACACAACTGAGAGATACAAAAAAGATTGTACTTTAATCCATCAAAAAAGTACATTGGAAATTAAAACTGAATTATAGTTACCAATTTGGACAAGGCCAATAATTTTTACTTTATAATTTTCACCAAATGTGACACAAACACCATCTATGTTTATTAGATTCTTGAATCATGAATTATTTTATGTTACGGTTCTTGAACATCCATTGTCCAAGTACCATAGAATTCTATAAGATATCTTCAAGAATTTTTCCTACAAAAACAGATTAGGCACAAAAATATTTGGGTACCCAGACTTGTTTAGGACTAATAACATTAGTAATAAATGTTTTTGGAACCCATATTTTTTTTTTGGAATTCCAAAACATAGTTTGTAATGTATTGAAAAAATAGACTTTATTTAGGCCAAAAAAATTTGAAACAATGTAATATTTTTTATAACCAGAACATGCGGAAAATATTCCAAAACTACAAATAAAGATAGATTTTATAGATTTTAATACAAAATTGGTTGTAGAAAAATATCTTTTTCCAGGTTGATAGACAATACCACTAGTGTATTTGGGTGCAACTTGTTTACCAAAAATTTTAAACAGGATATCTTTTCCATTATTAAACTATTCTAAATCTTTTTTTAATTTCTCATTAGACAATTTAAGCTTACTATTTTCTTTAAACAATTGATTATTATTTTCCTTTTATATGGTAACCTTAGATTTAATAGTAGATGTAAGATCATGTTGTTTCTTTAAAGTGTTATATCTATCTTTTAATTAATTACATATATGTTCTAGCATTTTGAAATGTTCAAACATTTCTGAATTAGTCATATTTTCAAAATCACTTAATATCTAGAATAATAAGAATTATGTATAGAAGACTCTAGGGTTACCTCGTATGTGTTTTTCAAAAAACATATGTTTTCCTTGTCACTTTTCTCATCATGTGATGATTATGACTCACCTGAGCTATCCTCAGATGTACTCTAAGTGGGATTCATTAATTTTTTTGTATCTTTTATCTTTGTCTTCATATTTATTCGTCTATTTTAACATAGGATAGTCATCCTTTACATGTACTCTTCACTTACAATTATAACCAACTATTTCATTCGAGTTATCATCCCTTTTATAATCCTTTTTCCAATTTCCCTTATCAACTTTCTAAATTTTGTAGTCGGGCTTCCTGAAGAATCTCTTAATTCTATAGAACTTCCTAAATATTTTGGCTAACTAAGACATTTCCTCATCACTACCAGATGGTGAATCTTCATCACTTGAGCTATCATAATAAGTTTGAATCCTATGTTTTTCTTTATTTTTGGAGGTAGTGGTTTTGAAAGCCATTGAATTTCACATTAGTTCATCCTCCTCCACTTTACTGACCTTTAATTATTCCTTATACTCCATCAACATACCTATCAGCTCCTTGAATAAAAAATTACTGATATCACAGGATTATCTCTCCACCTTTCAGGTATGCATCTAAGTAGCCACATGATTTGTTCTTTGTCATCCACTAGATTTCCAAGAGAGCTCATTGTATTGAATATCTCATTGAACCTAAGATATATATAAAAAATGGGTTCATCATGCTTCATATTAGAGTTATCATATTTAATAGTATAGGTAGTAATTCTCATTTATTTGACATTAGTGTTTCTTTCATGTGAAACAACTAAGGTATCCCAAATTTCATAGGTTGTTTTACATGAAGAAGTCCTATTAAATTCTTAATCTCCTAAATAACTATATAAATAATTAATATCTTTGGATTTATTATTATAAGATATATTGGTTGGGAAATCCCAAGTATTTCATATAATAGCAGTAATATTATATTAATATACAATGGGACACCAAATTTCAAAACCTATACTTTTTAAGTGAATTTTAATCTTAATTTTCCATTAGGAATAATTTTTTCCACTGAAAAAGGGAGGTATGTTGGTAGCATTAACTAATAATAAATTATCAATAATAATGAATAAAAAATAGTCTTTTAAAGATAAAAAATTTAAACTAAGAGAAATTTAAAGATCTTTAAAACACATCAAAAATCACAGTTGAAAGGATTTGAAAATATTACTTTGAAAAAACATATAATACCAAATATTTGTTATAATCGGACCCTCATGAGGGGGGGGGGGGGTGAATTGAGTTCCTATAAAAATTTCTATTAAAAAATTTATTTTAAAATACCCAAATTTAAAAACAAAACAAGCTAGTTAATCAAAGTAGTAAATTTATAATAGTTTTACTATTCAATTAATTTCTCATAAGACTGATTAATTCACAATTATATAAACTTGAAATATTGAAATAAATTTTGAAACCAAAAAAACTAAACCAAAATAGTTGTAAACACTATCCGAGACTAACTATCTATGTAAAACATAGCGTTTTGAAATATGAGTTAAAATAGAGTAAACTAAATTTGAAAACATAGAATATTAAATCAAGTTGTTAAGTATTAAGCACAGACTTAATCCACTCCACTATGTGATAACCTAAAAACAAGAAATATATATATATAAATATTTGATCAACACCCTAGATCGTGGTTTACACAATAATATACAATCTTTTCAGGTCATAGGACCTCTACACAGTTGTACATGGGAATTAAAACAACCAGGTCACATATGACCTCTAACACATTTCTAAGAAGGATATAACAAGTGTAAAAGGTTGTTTGTGTGAGGATCTCTTGTATCCTCTAGCTCAGTGCAGGAGACATTGTTTGTTTTATAGACAGATGCACAAACTTCTTGAAATGTAATAAAAATGAAAACAATTGAGCATGAAATAGAGAGATAAAATTTCAAAGGATATGTGTGTTGTGAAATGAAGCTTCAGACTCTTTGGATGTAGCAGATGCAAATATTGAGCCTTTTTTGAAAAAAAGACACTAAAAATAGAGTGTTATGAATCTTTGTGTTCTGGTTTTCAAGGAAAATAAAGTTTTATTCCTTTAGTTATATTTTTCTTGTTGCAGGAGTATAGGAACATTGGTTTATATTAAGTTCTCATTTGTGTTCAATCAATAAAAATGAGAATGCCTCATGTGTTCTTCTTCATTTTCTTCACAGGTTCAGTATTGTTGCTCATGGGATTCTTCTCCTGTATGTTTATGTCTCTATATATTTCAACTCGCATGATTTTCTCTTTTATATTCTTCATCCCAACAATAATCATGATGACGTACCTTGTACTAATTAGTGACATAGTAATTAATGTTGTCTAAAAAATAATTAATTTAATAAGTATCATTAAAACAATCCAATATGATAGTGAGAGACAATTTTAAATGAATGAAAATTTAAATAGTCTTTTGGTGACACCTTTATCAGTGAGTCATTCTTTCAATGAATCCTTCTATTGGTGAGTAATTTTTTTTACCACTAGTGACTCAATATATTAGTGAGTTATTCTATAAATATCTCCATGCGCTAGTGACTCAATTTATTGGTGACCCATTTTTTCTGTCAGTGAGTCATTCCATCGATCAGTGTCTCATTTGTACCATCACTGAGTCATCTATCAGTGAGTTCATTTGTACTATCAGTGAGACATTCCTTCTATCGGTCACTCAGTAGAACTATAGGTGAGATACTTATTCTATTGGTGTGTCATTTGTACTGTCAGTTTCCCAATATCTCTGTTGATGAGACATTTGAATTGTCAACGAGTCAGATTCAGCTATCGGTGAGTCATTTGCACTATCAATAATAGTCACTCATACATAGCCAATTTTTATGTTGTAACTGTTTTATAATATGAAAGTTCATAGAATTTTTTAAATACATATTTGATCATAGATAACCATAATTAAACATAACTAAAAATAATTTTGTATAAGTAAACATGATTGATGTATTTAGACATGATTTGTGATTATTAAAACAAGAGAGGGGGCACAAATCTCCTATAGGCCAATAATAACTAATGAAATAAACTGAATAATGGTAAGGTAGGTAAATTGGAAGTTTTTCTTAAAAAATTAGAAAAATATCATAATTCTATTACCTATGAGGTTTTACATACAAATAAAACAATCCGGGACTCGAGGTAAGGGAATTTATTTTAAAAATATTGCTGTAAAGTTTTTATTCTAACTATTTTACTTCTATGTTAGGGTTCTATTAAATTATTTAATTTATTTTATTATTTTTTATTAAAAGGTTGATAAATTTAATTTTTTAATATTTTTTACTTTCTTTACAAAGCATTAAAAATTAATCTTTTCAACATTTATCATATGAGACTTTTTTTAATTTCATTACTAATGTTTGAAAAGAATATTTGTTTTAATGATTATTTAATGAATAGATTTTCCCAAAACCACGACCGTTATTTTATTTGGGTATTCCTTTATAAATTTACAAGGTGGTTTTATAATAAAATTATTTTATCAATATTTTAGAAAATTTTCATTTTTATATTTTTTTCCAAGGAAACAAATATTTATTCTCCTTTTTTAGAGATAACTAAATGTGTTATTACTTATGGAATTAAATGAAAATTAAAATGTGTTTTCTAGTTAATTTAATATATATATGTGTTATATGAATTCTATGGTTCTTAAAATACTTTTATGAATAAAGGGTGAGGCTTATATAGCTTTTATAATGGGTAAACTTATTATAGATCCCCAATGCATTTGGAAAATTGATAGAGTTTATTGGTGATAAGTTACTCCTAAGAGATGAGTGAATTATAAGGTTGTGTGATTCCACTATAAGGGTTCTTGTAAAGGTGAGTTTTTGGATAATGTCCCTAGGTACCAATATGATATTCTTACATTGGTTTTTGAAGAAAATATTACGATTTCAAAAATATCACTAGTAAAAAAATAGATTTAATGTGTTGAGTTTTACACATCAGTTATACATAATTGATGCTATAAATAACCGATTTTATAAATTCTTCTTCAAACCGGTTATTTTATAAATTATGTAAAAAACATACACATTTTCTTTTCAATGTTAGTTTTTAGATAAAATAAATTTAAAATATAATTTTTCAAAACCATTATATATTATCTAACATGAAAAAAGGTTTTTAACATTGATTATGAAATAACCAATGTGAAAAACCATTTCAATTATTATGTAATGTTAGGACGAATCATTTTATGATCATTATTTCTCATGAATTACATATATTTCCTCTCACATGGGGTACCATAATCATTCATTATATGATGTAGTTACCTTGAATCTCATTCATTTGGTATTAACTAACTAGCCTTTACCCATATCTGTCATCGACCATCACTCACACACTCTCTGTATAAAATTTTTGTTGACATCAACTTTTCATTCTCCCACATTTTGGTATATATATATATGGATATTATATTTCTTTCCTAGATTTTCTATGCATACAAGGTATTTTTTAATTATTAAATATAGTTCTTGGATTATTTCCATAAATGATATCTTTTATTTCTAATATTTGTCATCTCTTATCTATTTTAAGCACAATTCTATTGTTTTCTCATCTGAGGTATTATTAATTGATTTAGAACTGTTTGAAGATTAATTATTGATTAAATTATTATTTGATGAATAATTGTTTTAGTAATATTAATTTACTAATTAATTCTTGTCTATGTTATGTTTTTTATGCATTATGAATGACCATCTTAAAGGTATAGTGAATTATCGAGTTTGAATATAGAGTACTGATAATATATATTTAGATAATCATGTTGATTACATGAAAATTTTGATTATTTAATAAAGAATGATGAATAAATATGTTAAATTGATATTTTTTATCCACTATGTCATCATTCTTTTATTTTTGAAATATTCTATGGTATTTTTTAATTTTATTTATAAAAGTAAACTTGAAATTAAATACAAAAATATAATAACTTATATTCAATTTATAATATCTTTTATATATAACAATCAGTCATTTTTGGATTAATGCATTGTGACCAAGTGATGAATATGTATAAGGCATGGATATTTTTCAGAATTTTCTAAACGAAATTTTCCAGACAATGACCTATTTTTCTATCCTTTAATGTAATAATTATAATAAATAAGTTAAAAAGAAGGGAAATCAATTATTATTTAATTTTTCATGGGTTTTCATTGAGTTAAAATACTTAATTTGG
This sequence comes from Viscum album, assembly GCA_963277665.1. Classification (NCBI taxonomy): domain Eukaryota; kingdom Viridiplantae; phylum Streptophyta; class Magnoliopsida; order Santalales; family Viscaceae; genus Viscum; species Viscum album. The sequence continues at coordinate 283,646,404 of OY728119.1, read as the reverse complement.
TATGGTGAAACTAAGAAGAATATATGATCTGTTGATGATGATGATTTTCAAGATGATAAGTCTAATAAAATTGAAGAAATTATTCCTAATATTTAATTATATGTAATTGGAAAATAAGTAAAAATTGAGGGTCTAGATGGCAATTCTGAAAAACCATTTTAACCTAATTGTTTGAAATTTATGTTTTTTTCAATAGTGTTAATATTGATTAAATTAAAGGTGAAAATTTGATGGTGTGAAAATACTTTTATAGAGTTTATATATCAGTTCAAATAAATACTTCCTAAATAAAATGATATTTTAGACTCAAATTATAACATGAATAAAATGTTATTCTTGATGGTTTTGGGGCATAAGAAGATACTTGCCTTCCCAAATGAATGTTTTTTATATTTGAAGGAATACATTTTTTTTAAAAGTTCCCTAAATGTGGGACATCACGATATAATTTGGAAGAAAAATCACAAGATAATTTAGTGGTTACAAAGGCTCATACTAAAGATTTTTGGAATCTTCATATAATTCCTTATTTAAATTATTTGTTTTCAAATTAAAATTATAAAAAAGGTTATGATTTTATGTAGATCAGGACATATGTGATGAAAGATTACATCATCCAACTCATTTTCCATATTAGGATAAAATTGATCAACAATTTCTTATATTCAGAAATCATGTTAGAAATCTAAAACTAAGAATATAAAAAATAAGAATAAATCCATATAAAATTATTGGTAAAAAACATAGTTCATGACCTATTTTACTGGTAATTTAAAAATTATCTCCAAAATCATATATGAAGTGGAAATATATCATTTTGAGTTTAATGATTTTTGGGCCATAACAGCCTGGAAATGATATTGATATTTTCTTATCACTATTAATTAATGATATGAAAATTTTATAAGATAACGATATTAGAGTACATGATACTTATAAAATGTAGAATTTTAAATTGCATGTAATGATTTATTTCACTATAAATGACTTTCCATCATATAGTAATTTTTCTAAAAATGGTGTCAAGGGTTATAAAGCATGTAAAATTTATGAATAACAGAATTCATATTATCAAATCATAAATGGGAGAAAAATATTATAAATGGGTCATCAGAGGTTTTGTTAATAGATAACTACAATATAATATTAAAAACATACCTTAAATATATAACAAGTATTTAATATTACTCTAAAAACATTTTCCACTAATCAATATTTTGAAAGGGTGAATAAGGATTTATGTCACATTCTGAAAGACAAAAAATTTGGTAATGATAAAAATACTTAGAATAAAGGATAAATATTTTTTGATCTTTCATATTGGATATATAACAATGTTAAATATAACATTGATTTTTTAAAAAAATTTGGGTCGAAGCCTCACTTAATTATTAAATCAAATACCTCTTTAAGTTTGGGTAGAGGGAGACCCATTACATAGCCTAAAGTCCAAAGGCCTAGTGGCATAAATACAAGGCATGGAAGCCCATTTTTTGGCCCAAATGACCCCTCAGTGAACAGTAATGTTGTAGTACCAGTGCTGCTACAATACCTGATATAGTACCACCGCTGTTAAAGTACCCTCCAATAGTTCCTCCACCGCTACAGTGCCGCTACAGCTACAGTTCCACCACCTTTACAGTGATTGCTACAGTACCCCCCAGAAATTCATCCCTACCCGGATTTGATCCTGGGTCTTTTGGATGCAAAGAAGGACCCTATAAAACTTGGGTACATGATCGTTAGCTTCTAAATATAACATTTATGTCATAGGTGTGGAGAATAATATTCATGGGAGTTTTATTGGAACATTGTTAGATATTAAAGGAATGTTTAGAGATGGGTTGAATGAAATATTTGACTTACTTGGAATAAGAATACATTGGATAGTTAGCTCCCACTCCTAATGGAATATGATCATACCTACCTCTAGATTTTCATAAATTATCCAAGAGAGAGAAAATTAGTGTTTTAGTGTCTCCATGGTATAAAAAATCTATAGGGTTATTCTTAAAATGTAAAAAATTTTATGTCACTAAAAAAGATGAAGTTGACTGGCATGAAATCACATGATTTTTGCATCATAATGTTAAAACATATACCAGTCACATTGTATGGAATACATTATATATATTTTAGAATGACTGTCATGAATGTGTGTAATTTTTTTCATTTCATTTTGTAATAAATTTATTTTTGGTCAGAGTGAGTAACTCCAGAGGGGGGGGTGAATTGAGTTCCCAATAAAATTTCATTTTAAAAAACATGTAATGAAATCCCCAAAATTAAATTATAATGACACATTAATCCTAAAAATAGTTTAATATAATATTGATTTTTCAAAATATTTCTCAAAGGTTGATTAGGGCATAATTAAAACAATATTTGAAATTAATTTAACTTTTGAAATCAATTTTCTTTATAAAATAATTTTTATAAAAATCGGTTGAGGTTAAATTTCACAGTATAAGTTTTTTTTACAAATTTAAAATCTAATGAAGATTTTGATTTCAAATAAAGAAAAAATATGAAACACATAGTTGAACATATAAGGGGTTCAGTCTCAAGATGATATCTAATCCCCTAGACTTGGAATTCACTTGATGCCAAAATGATTTTTTATAAAAATAATCAGATCCATAACCTAGATCAGGTATACAAACAACAACTCAATTTGTCTAGGATCAAAGCCTCTTCCATAGTTATACATGGAAAAAAAATACAATATAGTCTATGTATGTCCTATTCCATAAATTCCATGGGTAAATAGATAAAAGAGTTTGAGTGGATAGTGGGTACTCTATAGTTCAAGAAGTAGAGTCAGTGTGTATAGGTAAAAAGATTTCAATATCATACTACTTTAAATTAATGAAAACATAGAGAGAGAATGTAATTTAAGATAGATAAATGTTGTGTTTCTTGGTCTATGATGCTTCAAATTCATGAGAATCCTCATTTTTGGATTTTAGAGAATCATGAATAAGTTTATAAAAAATTTCATTAAAATAGAGTATTGTAGAGATCGGTTTTCTATATATAGGTAGCACTAGAAAGTTTCTAGATAGATCTATCAAATCAGTGTATGAAATTAAATTTATATTTGATGTATTACACCCTTACATAATCACATGAATCTTAGTATGTAATATCTCAATCACAACTCTCACCGCTCACACACACAAGAGAAATATTCCAATATATATATCTATATAAGTTCAAATTATCTATTTAGGAAAAATAAAAAATATATATTGGATCCTCAAACAGAGTTTCAAAACAGAAAGCATATGAAAAAGTCTTCAATTAGTCAATGTTATGGTTTAGGAATAATCATTAAATAAAAATTATGATTCTATCTAATTTAACTCCCATAATCCATCCATTCAAAGAATTAAATTCAAATGAAGGAAAAAACAAAAACATTAACATGACTAATAGTAATATATTCTATTAGTATGACAAATCTATAATAATAAAACCCATGACAACACATTTGGAAGTATCAAGTTTGAATTAAAGGTAATAGGAGGTAACACATTTGATGGTAGCAGGATTCTGGCAGCAACACATGGATAGTGACAACTTAATCATGGAAAAATTAAATAGCCAGTGGTAGCTCATTTTTGGTAGTGACACTTGGATAGAGGTATCTCATTCTTAGAAATGGCATGGCTATGACAATAGTATAATTTTTATGGTAGCATAACGTAAACTAATGGTGGAATAAGTATGATGATAGAAAATCTCATTTTATTAATATATAACTAATGATAGAACATTTATACTAATAGTAGGACATTAATAATAACAGTATAACATTTTTACTTATAGTATCACATTTTTACTAATGGTAGAACATTTGTTCTAATGGTATCATATTTTAAGAAGTGATTTCTCTTTTATATACTTATACAAATTTAATTTATAAAATGATATACTATCATAAAACATTGATCTCCTTAGAAAGATAATAATGTTGGTTTGTGACCATTAAAACAGGGAGGATCCAAAACATCCCCCATTTTGATGATCACAAATCAGGGAAATTTATAAACCATTTATAAAACAAACATAGAAATAAATAGATGGATTTGATGAGTAAAAATCTACTCAAAATTTCAAATTAAGAATATGAGATACTAAGTTTAAATTTGGAAATATAATTTAATGCTTAAAATTTAAATAAAAACAAACTCTTAAGAAAAAACATTAAAATTAATTCAAATCCCATTAAAAGTTATCCCCATTTTGGGATTATCAAAAACAAAAGAAAATAAATTGGAATGATAAAGAAAGAACTCATGATGAATATGAAATAATATTTATTAAAAAATCATTTGACTAAAATAAAATAGAAATACATGGGAATAAAATAGAGTCCCTATTAGAAATTGACCCTAATCAGAGTCACTCTCAACTCTTTGAGTGGTTGGATCCACATTCCCTTTTCCCTTTACAAAGGAAGGAGACACTTAGGTAGAATCTAAGGGGGATGAGGTACTCTAAGGTCGCTCTTATGTCACTACTGGATTGAGATACCAGACAGCTTCAATTGGAGACATACTGAATGAATGATGTTGAGGAGGTAGAGGAACATAAAAAGGTGCAATTGTGAAGGAAAACATTAGAATGGCCTTAGGTGTAACCACCACTATACTATATACATACAAGAAAATATTTATGAGGGTCACAAATTCCCTGATTATATTTCCACCTCTCTCCATATCACTAAATATGTCCTTCACTTCCATGAAAAACGTGAGAAGAGGGGTCATAACCTTGAGATGATCTACCTATTCCTTAAAGGCCCTAGTAACATGTTGCATTTTTAAGTTCCTAGTAAAAATAATAAATTTAAAATTCAACTCATTATTTGTATATGTCATGGAATGATAGTATTTTATAGCCTTAGTGATGGTTTCCCTTTCACTTTGGGTTTCATTTAAACAATCTCATACCAATTTGTATATAAATTCTCACCATACTACCTAGTTTACTGAAGATATTCTTGATGATATGTATAAAAATAAACCATAATGACTTGAAGATCTTATCTGAATATGGATATGATCATATCACTATCAATTGAGGCTAGAGGAGGTGTATTAGTTGATTAATATGAAAAAATATGGTAATATTTTCATACTCTCCCACATATAATCCTGGATAATAGAAAAACAATTCCTCATCTCATTCTTTAATAGATATTAAGGCTTCCAAATCACTAGATAACTTTATAGTTTTAATTGACACTTCTTGAATCATTAAAATAATATTGGTATGAATATGTAAAATAAAAAAATCCAATAGATGCCTGACATCAGATTTACTAAGATGAGAAATAATTGTTGGTTGAGATCTTATAATACTAATAAAATAAAAAATCATCCTCTATATGAATACATTCAAATTAGACCTGGTCACGAACTCTAAATACAAAGATGCATGAGTAGGAAATGGATAAGTAACTCTCTTAGGACTATGCCAGACTACATCAGAATGATCTAATCTAACATTTGAAATATCATAAGGAAAAGATGAAATCTCACTGACACTATTAATCTTATCAATAAGAGTTCCCTTTAGATATGTCCCAACACCAAAATACATAGTTGGTCGGCCATGATATGGCGGAATTCCATGATTATCATCACTACCATCCTCTTTATCTAAATCAGAATATGATAGTCTAGATAATTTGGAACAAGGTGAAGGCTCACCCTTAGATATAGCTCCATATTTAGTAGAAATAGATGGCTCATCCCTCTACACTAACTTCTATCTAGTATAACATGCTGAATCTTTGCACTCAGTAGATCCCCCAAGATCACCTCTAATAGAGGTATCATCGTCAATAGATTTATATAAACCTGGTATCTCTACAGACCTAGAAATAAATAAACTAGTGGATAAGGATGTTATTATTCCCTAACAAAAAAACCTTATTACCATCATTAGTATCACCATGATCCTCATCACTATTTCTTTAATTACCATTATCTCAATTATAATCATATAAAATATTCAAAAATTATCTAGTGGTTTTTGATGAACTATGAATATTTTTTCTATAAAAACTTACATATCCTCATTATACCATTCACTCAATTGTATCTATCTAGTAGGAATATAATCAGGTGGACTAGCGGATTTATAAGATACAATATATCTGTTTTTTTATATCTAGATCACTCCCATCTTGAACAGAACTAATAGATTCTTCAACTTCTGCCTCTCCTTGTTCATTTTCATCATTAGAGTAAACCATAATCTCATCTATCTCCAATTTAGGGTCAAAAACATTCTTTGGGTTTGGTATGATTGTCCACATGATTAAAATCCTCATATATCTTATCATTATCCTCAACCCACTTCTTTATCTAGGGATTCTAGTTGAATTTATTCCTTTTACAGGTATTTTTTCTTAAGAAGAAACCACCACAACATACCTATTATTATTCACCATCATCATACAAGACCTTTTCTTTTAACAAAGATGAAATAAACATAGGGTATATCAATAAATTTGACATGGAAGATGACTTGTATATTTCTATCATCTACATCATACGATATATACTTATATTAATTTTATCCCCTATTTTCATAAGGAGTAAAAGATAAACACTATGATACCTAATTGTGCTGAAATATACTTTTCTAGGACACAACATATATTGGATAAACTTGAACTAATGTCTACATTACCCATCCATTTCAGTAGTATCAAGCCTTGTCATAGTACTAGCTTCATTCAGTTCTAATAGTTAATATTCATATACAAACAAATCACTGTTACTTGGTATTTAAAATTAATAGTCATCATAGAATCCTCAGGGAGGTATATTCATACCCTTATCACATTCTCATGAATAAAAACTATCATGTTGTGCATCATCATACTGTAAATGAAATATTTCTTTTCTCAAAAACTTTAGTTTGTGTATTGGTGGAACTGATCAACCAACCAAGGATAAAAAGGTCTATTATTTATTTAGAATGGATATATCTATAAATGGTCCTATATCACCACGATTGCCAATTATTTTCTTGAAATTATCTATATCTCATCTATTTTTTTCTCTGAAACCACCACATGGTTGGAAAGATGGGGTTTTTAGCACAAGAATTTTATGACTTGATTTTCCATCATCCTTCCTTGAAAACTGAGATCCTTTTGGAGAGGATACTAATTTATGATTACCTATCACCATTTTAATAAAATTAATGGTTAATCAGTGGTGTTATAATGTTGAAGTATATATGATAAAGGGAAGTCATAACCGTTTGTTGGTGTAGTCGCAATCTATAGAGAGACTCAAAATAAAATATAAATTTAAAGTATATCATTTAGGTATTTGAAATAAAAAATATAATAAAGGTTTAATGAATAAATCAAATAAAAATTTAAAAAAAATATTATAAATGGTATAAAAATAGAGGTTAGAGTGATTGCATCTCAATAGTGGATCTTTCTATAGGTGGATCAACCCAATGGTGGATCATTAAAATGGTGTCTTACCAATGTTTTATTACCAATGGTGGATTATCCTTTTGGTGGATCATTCCAATATTTCCTTACGAATAGGTTCCTACTAATTTCGGATCACCAATGGTGGAACACCAATGATGGATTTTCCAATGGTGTCATGTATAAGGTTAATTGTCCAACGTTGGCTTATCTAATGGTGTATTGTCCAACAGTTGATTTTCCAAAGGGGGATCCTCCAATATTAAGTATTAATTGAAATTTATAATTACAAATTCATGATTTATATATCTTAATCTCTCCAAATGTAAGGGATTTTTAAAAATATCAACAACTGAATGTTCTGTTCATTTAAATTTAGGATTTATATCACCCTTTTGGAAATGATCTCTCAAAATGAGAGGTCTTACATCAATACAATTTGTCAAGGATTAGAAATCAGATTCTAAAATATATTTTTCAAACTTGTGTTTTAAAAATTTATATGGATATGAATAAATTGTTATCCATAATCTAACAATGTGTGTTTCATCAACAAAATATGTTCACAACAACTCCTTAAAACTATATACTCAACTTCAATAGTAGATGATGAAAAATAATTTTTATTTTTACAACAACATGATACTAGTTACTTCCCAAAATATGGAATACTCAATAGGAAATTAATATATCAAAGTTACAACCACCAAAATATCTTTCTGAAAATCAATAATTCAATTTCTTTCCCTCTAGGATAGAACATTCTTAAATTGGTTATATATTTGAGGTATTTAAAAATTATTTTAAGAGTAAGTAAATGATACTCTTTGTTATTTGGTTGAAAATGAGCTCACATACACAAATTAAACATAATATATGTTTGAATAGAAGTTAATTATAACATGCTTCCAATCATACCTATGTAACAAGTTTGATCTATTGGATTCCTAGTTTACAAGTGGTACTCATGGGATTTTCACTACATTTAGTGATATCTATACCAATTAATTTTAATGGTATTTGGTGTACTGACTTTTTTTAGAGTAATAATATATTTATTTTGAAAAACATGAAAAACAAAAAAACAAATTATGTTCACCCATTAAATTCATTTCAAATTCTCTTTACATCATTTTAGAATAACCAGTAAATAAATAATTTTTAGAATATACAATAAAAATATCATCCATATAAATTTGAACTACTAAAACATAATTTAAAATTATTTTAACCAAAAAAGTAGGATCAACTATGCCTTCTGAAAAACCTTTATAAATCCAAATAGACCTAATTCTATCATACCAAGCTCTAGAATATTGCTATAAATCATATATGTGTTTTGAAAATTGAAAATCATGATTTGAAAATTGAGGATTTTGAAATCATGGGGTTTTTGAAGAAAAACATCCTCAACTATATAACTATTTTAGAATTCACTTTTGATATGAATTTGATATAGTTTTAAATATAAATGTGTTTCATAGGAATGTATTATTATAATGGAATCATGTCTGTCCATTGGTTCAATGGATTGTTTATAGTTAATGCCCTCTTTTTGATTTTATCCTTAAGAAACCGATCTATATTTATTTCTCACTATTGTACCTAACTCATCAACTTTGTTTCTAAACACCCACTTAGTTCCAATGGTCAGTGTGTATTTAGGTATAATTACTAGTTCCCAAAATCCATTCCTTTATGATTTTGCTTCTTGTATTGACATCACCCATAATTCATCATTACTTGCATTAGTGATGTTCTTAGTTTCAAGATACGAATATAAAAATTGATCTTCAAAATAATTTCTAGGAGAATCTCTATTTTGTGTACCTCTATCTAGGTATCCAATTATTTAATGTATAGGATGGTATCTATGAGTCCTAATATCTCTAGGAAAAGAAGGGATAGAAAAATCGTTGTCTCCTATAGGTTTAGATTTTGGTTCAATTTCTTTTACAAAATTGGACAATTTTTATAATTATTTCACATAATTTTGAAAAGATTTGAAAATGATATTCACATTTTATTTATCATCCTTAAGGTTTTATAAATGGGTATTACACTCATGTGGATCTATCACATAAAATTTAACTTGACAGGTTCTTCCATAGTATTGGATCTTTTATTAAAGACCCTCAATGATTTACTATAATTTAAATAACCAAGGAAAATTACTTCATCAATATTGGATGAGACTTTTTCAAGATTATATTCACTGTTAAGAATAAATAATTTGCAACTAAAAATATGAATTAATTAACCTTTTTATTCCTATTATTCCGTAATTCATAACGACTTTCCTTTAATATAGGTTTTATTAAAACCTTATTGGTTATTTAATAAGCTGTATTTATAGTCAGTACAAAAAAAATAGTTATGTCATACAAATTGAGCATGGTTAGGGAAATTTCATGAACATTACTATTTCTCCTTTCTATAACACCATTACAATTTAGATTCTTATGAGCATAAAATTTATCATTATAGCCATTTTGTGAGAAAAATGATTCAAACTAATGATTTTCACACTCATGACCATGATCGAAATTTAATGTCTTAATTACAATCCCCTAATATTTTCTAAAAATGTATCATACTTTGTAATATAAGAACAAGATTCACTTTTTTGATCTATAAAGAATACCCAAGTATACTGGGAAAAGTCATTTATAAGAACATAAACATAGTTCTTCCTATTTAGGCTAGAAACTCTAGAAGGTCCAAACAAGTCCATGTGAACCAACTCTAGAGGTTGAGAAGTTGAATTTTATTTCTTTTATTTGAAATATATTTTGTGCGGTTTCCCTTTTTGACATGGATTACAAACATTTTCATCTCAAAATTCCAGTTTTGGTGGATCGTTGACCAACCATTTCCTAGTTATATTTATAAGTGAGTGAATATTGAAACTTTATAGCCTCCTATTCCAAATCCTAGAATATATGGGACAGGAATATAGAGAAGAAATGTTTTTAGAAAAAAAATGTCTTATTTAACAATATAAACATTATCATTCTTTAAAGTAGTAAAAACTAAGGCATTTTTAGAAAAAAAAATATTACATACATTATTTTCAAATTTAACATGATAAATATTATCACATAGCTATGATACTCAAAGAATACTTTACTTTAATAAATATACAAATAAAACCATATAAATTTAAAAAGTATGAGAATTACTAATTTTACCATGGATAATAATTTTTCATTTAGAATTTTCATGAAATGTGACATGTCTTCCATCCACTTTCATAATGTTCTTAAAACCTGAATAATGTACTATCATGTGTTTGGAACAACCAATATCCATGTACCATAAGATCTTATTGGAGATTTTAATGTTGGTTTCCTAAAAATCATATTTTATACCAAAAATGAATTTGGTACCGAAATCCTCTTGGTTCTAGTAATTTTATTAATCAAAGATTTAGTAACCAATAATTGGTTATGAGGTTTCCTAAAAGAATATTTTAAACATTCAGAAATAAATAGTTTTTTGGGTCTAGATAAATAAAAACTAGTTATAGAACAAGAACTAGGAATTAAACTATTTGAACAATCCTTACCCATCCAGGTCGATACCCCATACCAATATTGTACATAGGAGCGGTTTGGTTTACAATAATGTTTGTAAGAGTATTTCTACAATTTGTGAATATTTTTTTCACCTTATATAACTGATTTTTAGGAAATTTTAACTCACCATTCTCTTTAAATAGTTACGAATTTTTATATTTTTTAATAGTAAGATCAGTTTTAAATGTAGTTGTCAAGACATGTTGCTTCTGTAAAATCTTATATTTATCCTCAATCTCATTAAAATTATTTTCTAGAATATTATAATTTTCAAAAATATCTTCATTAGAAACATTTTCATCATTGTTTTCATAATTTTTTTTATCTCTAGAATTATTAGAAATATTTACAAGAGAATCACCCAAAATACTATATACCTCAGATATGTTTTTTCATAAAACTCATGTTGGATCTATCATGATTATCTCATGGAGTTGAGTCTAAATCACTTGGACTATCTTCATATATGATCCATGTTTCTTTCATGAATTTCTTTTACCTCTTATCCTTATCTTCATATTTATTATTGGATTTCATCTTTAGACAATCATCTTTGACATGACCTTCCCTTTTACATTCATAACATATTTTTTCATTTGAAGCGTCATTCTTCTTTAAATCCTTTATTTAGTTTCCATGGTTTTCATTTTTTTTTTGTAATTGGGGGTTTTTAAGAACTTATTCCTACTATAAAACATTTTGAATATTCTAGTTAGGTGGAAAACTTCTTCATCACCATCATAAGGTTACTCCTCATCACTTGATCTGCCAGCTTGGATTATATCCTTTTGTTTTAAGGTATTAGATTCGAAGGAAACATATTTTATTTTTTGTTAATAATCATCTTCTCAATTCACATTGAATTATTCTTCATATTTCATTAGTTTTACTATTATCTCCTTAACATGTAACTTTGCAACATCACAAAACTATTGAATTGAAACTGGGGTTCCTCTCTATCTATCTGGTATACTCCATAGTAGGTGAATAACTTGATATTTTCTAGATATAACTTTACCAATTGAGTACATCATATTTAATATCTCATTGAACATTAGATACATATCATAAATCGGCTCATCATGTTTCATCTTAAAATTTTTATATTTAATATTATAGGTATTTAAGCACATTTCATTAAAATTTGTTGTTCCCAAATGAAAAAAATAAAGTATACCAAATTTAAAAAGTAGCTGTACATGAAGAAATTATAATAAATTATTCATCACCCAAAGAATAATACATATAATTCATGGATTTAAAATTACTATTATATGTTTCTTTAGTAGGATCATTCAAAGTAACCCTATAAATTTTAGTTAATTCATATTTTTTTAAATAACTGTCCAAATATCAAAACCCATACTCTATAAATGAATTTTCATTTTAATATTCAACTAAGCATATTTTGTACCATTAAAATAAGAAATTCCTTTTCTACAGGATCCCTCCTGTCTATTATTCATAAAGAACTAAATTTAGGATTTAAATTTTTTATATTTAATATATAACTAAACCAAAATTTAAAAATATTTAAAAACAACATATGATACTGAATGTTGGTCAGAGTGTGTAAATCTATAGGGGGAATTTTGTTTCCAATAAAATTTATGTTAAAAAAACTTAAATTTCATCCCCTAAATTAAATTAAAAAACATACTTAATCAAAAAAATTATTGAAATATAAGTTTTATTTTTCAAAATGTTTCTCAAAGTGTGATTAGGGTTCAATTAAAACAATATTAGAAATTATATATCTCTATATCTTTGAATTATATATTTTAGAATTATAAAAACCATATCTTGGATCTTCGTATTGAGTAGGAAAATTGGAATCTTTGGACTATGTATTTATTTAACACATGAAATGGTTTAGGAATAATCATTAAAAACCACATGAGTCTATCTACATTAACTCCCATAAAATATCCATTGGAAGAATTAAATTCGAATCAAGGACAACAAAACAATGGTATCATTACTAATTGTGGAATGGTCTAGAAGAATCCCAACTTAGTGGTGGTATAATCCAATATTAGAAAAACTAGAGGTAACATGGTTGAACTAATGGTACCAAGTTTAGATGTAGCATGTCTAATGGTAGTTGGAGTCTGGTAGTAGCACATGGATGGAGGTAGCTCATTACTGGAAGTATCACATGGATAGAAGTAGACCATTAGTGGTAGAACATGGAAAGAGATAGCTCATTACTGTTATTGGAAATGATCTATCAGTAGAATAATTATAGTGGTAGCATAACATGAACTATTGGTGGTGCAATAATGGTAATAACAAATATAAACGTAGAAATATTGATCTAATGGTAGAATATTTATACTAATTGATGAAAATTTATACTAATAGTATAAAATTTGTAATAATAATAGACCATTTATACTAATGGTAGTATATTTTAACTAATGATATAGATTTTCTAAACATATCCAAATATACTTTAGAAAATTATATACTATAATAAAACATTAATCACATTAGAAACATAATAATAATGATTTTTGAGCATTAAAATAAGGATGTTCCAACAGTGATTGTTCTAAATTCATTAAACAATTTGGATAATGATTTTGTTTTGATACATTTTCATGTAAAAATGTATTTTCATCCATGTTTATTGGATATATTGGTATATTTAAAGGTTTATTTGGTGTGAGAAATAAATCTTTAAAAACCTATATATCTACATTGAATTTATCCTTTTGAAAGGTATAAGAATATATTTAATGGATATGTTAAGAATCCATGGCGACCTATATCATCCATTATAGATAAGTATATTTATTAGGAGGTTTCAAAGTTATATACAAGCTACTTGTTTATAATGGACCACATTAGTTTTCCTATATCTTTACATGAAAGAATCAATTATGAGGGAAAAAGTATTTTTGGATTGAATGTAAAATCAATAACAGGTGAACATATAAAGTAGATACATTTATACATATTGAATAACATTGACTGTGCTCAGTCATATATGACACTGAATACTGATGTGTTAAACAGATTTATCCAATGAAGAATGATATGGGGATTTTGAATGATCATCAATTTTTTTCCATTGTTTCAAGAGACCATGAAGGGTAGATCAGATGAAAAAAAACATTGAGATTGTTAGAAGGTAGCCCATGTTAAAAATGAGGACATGGTTTGGGTAAGACATTAATGGTTATAAAATACATATAAAAGATTTTGACAATAGATGTATAGTTTTATAATAGATGTGTTTTATGTTTATAGATACAATTCATTTTTCAAGTTCTAAAAACAAAAATTCAATCTATAAATCAAGTGAATATTATCGATTCATTAATGAAATTTTGGAGGTTGATTAAATTAAATTTAACATTATAGTGTTTAACTATAAATAAATTACTGGTATAGTGGCCGACCTGATGAATTCGGAATGAAACTAGTAAATGTGAATAGATTAGAATACAATAATGACCCTTTTATTAGGTAAACACATGAAAACCAAATTTTATATATTCTTGATCCATCAAATAAATAATGGTCTATCATTTTAGAAGGGAAAAACAATATTTTAGTGGTGAAAAACTTGATGACAAAACTGGTTTATGTAAGATCCCCACATTCATGTAAATACTAATAATGAATATTGATGAAAACATCATAGAAATGTTTTAGCCCATATGGAATGATCATGATGAAGGAATATTGGAAACAAACCTTTTGTAATTCTATAATATTATGGATAAAATTTATTTATTTATTTATTACTTATTTAAATTTCATAAATTTTTTGATATATTTTTTATTTTTTTACTTAAAAAACATATTATAACTAATATGATAAACTTTATACTTAGATAAGTTTAGTTTCATTTGTATTATTTTAAATTATACAACATTATATGTAACTATGGGATTAATAATAAATTTCACTTATGCTTTTTTTATTTTGCATATATATTTTTTATTTCATAAATATTTTCCATATTATTTTAATGTTGGTAACTAATTTCAAATTAGATAATTATTATTATTATTATTATTATTTTTATCATTGTTTTTAACTACTCTAAGAAATATGATAAAGGGTTATTTTTTAGTATTGTTTGTTTTGTTTGAGTCATTTTAAAACTGTTATTAAAATTTTTATGTAACAGTTGGAATTGATTTCCTTTATTTACGCCATTTCTTCTCTTTCCAGTTTTGTTAGCATTTTCGTTTACTAATTTAAAAAATATATATAAAAATGTGTTTAGTTTAGATTACTTTTTGGATCATTTTTTTATTTAAATTTATATATAATATTTGGATTTGTATATTTTTGTACTAATTTTTTGTTACTTTGATTTGTAAGATAATGTATAAATAAAACATCAAAGTTACATTGAGCATCCATGGAGGACTATATACATACTTTTCAAAAGAATCCTCCACATCCTTATATACAAGATCAATATACTTCCACAAGGTTATGGAATAATTCTAGGGCCAATGGTTACTAGTTGATTTTAAGGACAATCATATTCCAAGGGGTCCAAAATCAAAAGAATTTATGACATTTGATGTAGTGCTAGATCGAAACAAGGTTAGTATTTTTATTTGTGAATGGATAATCTTAGAAAAAAAATAATTATCTCAATTATGGGAAATAGTTTTTTCTAAGATCGTTTGTTATTATTTTACATATCATGAATTGTTTTTACTAATATTTGATTTTCCCTTATTATCACATGACATATGATATACCTGACATTGGTGGATTTAGAAATAATTTTTTATCTTTTTATACTATGATATTAAGGGATTTTAAATAAACCATCAAATCATATTTAATTTTTGAGGATAGGAAAAATTAAAACACATATTATATATATCCTTTTTTAGATGAGGACACATAGAAGTGTTTTGTCGAGAGTAGACAACAAAAATCATTTTTGGTTGGTGAAATGTTATATTTTAGAAGTTTTCCTTATATTAATAATCAAATTTATGATTTGTTTTTTCTTAATTTACTAAAAATGAGGATATCTCATCAGAAGATCCAATTCATTGGTATATACCCACATAATGTTTCTCATGGAGGGTATATATTACTTAAAGAACAAATGATAGATGAAAATTTTCCAAAAAGTAGATATGAGTGTTTAGGCTCCATATAGGTTAACCCTACCCCCTAGATAGACATGAAAAATGGAAGATGGACAGAAGGATCAAAAATGGGAAATATATTTTAGAAGAGTCAAGGGATATAACTAAGATTATTATAGGATGATTTTTTAACTTAATTTAATTTAAATATTTATATATATTGATTCCCTATTGAATTTTTCAAATATTATATACATGAATCCATTAAAGATTAGAACACCTAGGGTTCCTTAATACCTATGGGTAAGAAGGATATTTTAGCTACTGCAATGGGAAATCCTGGACACCCAGGTCATAAATAAGGATACATAATATCTGTTTCGATAAAAAAAAGTGTTCAGTTATTTTTGAGCTTCTTCAAGTAAAGATGTATATAAAAGGTAATATAATATTTTTATTCTAAATTGCATGAGATTTTTGAGATTATGGAGGATATGATCAAATATTCAGTACAATTTATGTTTATTGACATGTAAAAAAGTATTCTAGCTACATATCCCACTTCTCTACCTCTACCCACAAATCCCACTCCTCCATCTCTACCTATCGATCCCACTCCTCCACGTCCTCCTTATTATCAAACTCATACACCTCATACTATATATAATCCTATATATTGAGAGTTATATTTTGAGGATACCCTAAAATATATTATTTCATATGGGATTGTATATTATATTGGGGATGCATTTCATCAATAATAGATAGATTTGGAGAATCTTGTGGTCACTATGCAAGATATTATTGATAGATCCATAAGAGTACCATTTTATATAGATTATGTCATTATAGTTGTAGAATGTATTGACCATTTTTTAGTTTGTCTATCTAGACATGACTAAAAAATTTCTATTACGGTATGTATATATTATATCATTTATTTCATTTTGGTATTTATTTTTTTAACATGTTAACATTTTTCTATTTTTCTATTTTTATAGGAAATCATTAAATATGAAGACATGCTATATAGAAAACCACAATTATAGACAACCATGACTTCAAATACTTCTTCTTATGGACTTAATATATTTTCAAGTTATCGATCTTTACTGTTGGATGTTTATGGTCATCCAATGGATGCTATCATTTTTGGACATGCACTAACTACAATGATTTTCAAGGGAGATATAATGGATCTTGTAACTGGATATTTTAAGGGTATAAACACATGGTAAGTATTTTCCATGTAAGTCAACTATCATAAATATTTTAGTTATTTTTATTTATTGAAACATAATTCTTAAGTTTGTTTTGTATTATGTATATTTATACACTATTTATTCATCAAGATATGAATTCTTTATATATATATTTGGAAGTAAAATGTATTTTCCCAAAATAGATGAGAATTAATTATATAGAAATAATATTATATATTGTTTTAATATTTCAAAATAATGTAATTCAGAGTTGGATTCTTCTTTATCATGAAAGGTATGAGGTATATATTTCTTAATTTTTTTTATTTTTATTGACTGAATAAGCACTGATATTATATATTTTTGGTATACTTGTAGAAATTTTAGGTTGTGTGTTTTTATCAAAGAAATAAGAAAAATTATTGATTATACTCTCTACACTGTGACATGTGAGAAAATTATAATAATTTATTAAACATTTAATTTTTACTATTTGTACAGTTTTTATTACAATAAATTTTAATTTTAATTAATACATATCAATTTATAATAGGCAATTGAATTAATTTAGAGAGATAAGAGGAAATAGGAGTACAAAGATCAAATATGTAAAAAAATATGAATTCTCATTTATAATTACTATATTTTAGTTTCATACTTTTAAAGAGTTATTTTGAATTTAAAAATATTTTTTTAATATAATTTTTATCATAAAGATGTGGTTAAGAAATTAGAATATTATATTATATATAATTAATGATATTTTTTACAAATATATATTAAATTATAATAGATTAATATTCATTACATAACCTTTTGATCTATGCTAGAATCATTTTGGTCTAGTATCATTGGAAACTTAGGAACAGAAATAAACATATTCATAGAATATCTACAACATATCCCACTTATCTCTTAATAACTAGAACCCTTATTAGACATGTCATACCTAATAAATTTATTTATAAATTTTGGAAATAAAAAATAAGAAAAGGTTAATCTCACATGATCAGTACTTGTGAACAAGGGAGATATAAATGATTACAAAAGAAAAACATGAGGACCAGTGCATAAGAACACTAAATTAAAATTTAAAAATTATACCCTTCATTTCATACAAAATAATATTGAGACATGTAATGAATATTGATATTTTCTAAGACATAAATTATAATTGAATCCATCAACATGAACCACAATAGAATAACATTAGAATAAGACATGGAATGTGGAATACACATAAGTAAAGAGAATTATTTCCTTAGTAGTAAAGAATCATTTCCATTGATATCATAGTAGAATGGTTTCAATCCCAAAACCATCATAGAAACTATGTTTCCCTCACAAGACTATCATAGTGGATATACTCCCTTACTGAGCTAGGTTCAGTTCCCATTATATTCCTTTTTATCTCATGAGATATGAATATTTACCCAATGCATTTTAGGAAGATATTGGTCCAATCCATCACATAATAAAAATAATACATATTTATGGCATAATATAGTAAATAATTCATCATATTATATCCCATGAAAATGAATGGGCATCATAAACACTTAATTATATCATAAACTATATAAAAACTAGGTTCCGTAGACATTTCATCATTGCATAAACCATGGAAAAGAAACAGATTTCAAAAATAGATTCTCATTATAAAAAAAAACATCCAATAAAATAATAACTATGGTGTATTATGATCATATTCCTAATAAATATTAATTAACATCAAAGGATGTAATCTTATAATGAAAATTATTTTGAAAGATAACATGGAATATTTTTTTGAGGGAAATAACCTTTCCATTTTGAAAACATTTGTTTCTTGAAAAGATGGAATATTATATGGGAAACTTTTTTTTTTGAAAACATAATTTTAAAATTTTAAAGGAAGTTTGAAAGAAACAATTATTCATTATGGTGGTAAAATAAATTAATTCGTTATAATTGAAAAAATATTCCTTTTAATTTTTTGTTGAAAAGGTCAAAAAATGCCTCATTTACAAAATCAAAAAGATTCATTTTAAAACATTTTGTAAAAATTAAAACATGGGTAAAATGAAATTAAAAAATAATACGAGAAGAGTAAAAAAAATTAAATTTCTTAGAAAACATGAATATGGAAGTTAAATATTTCCTAGGGGAGTCTTAAACATAAATAATCCAGAATATTGATGAGATTGTGAAATAAACCCTTACCTCGAGTTTGCCTTGATTCTAAAGCACTATAACCCCCTGTATAATAAATTCAGATTTATTATAATTATTAAATATAGTTATATTCATACTTATAAAATCATATTTGATAACTTTATAGTATTTCAACACCCCTTTAATAATACCATATTAAAACGATTATTTCAAAGTGTTAATAGTTTCATTTATCATGAGTATTTTAGTTCAGTAGCTCCGTTAATTGTATATTTATCTTGGTTACATAAAATATTTAATATAAATAATATAAATATAATATATATTCATTATATAAATATTTATAGTAATATATAAAATTTTGAGATACAAAATGAATTACACAATTTATAAATACCATAGTCCGTACATACAGATGAATATTGTTTTCATTTTTTAATTAATGGAACAAAAGAAAGGAAAATATTAATTAACATTAAAAAGATCATTATTTTATCATATATATCAAATAAAATTCTAAAATATTACCTCAACACAATCTAATTAAAATATAAATGAATAATTAATCACATCACTTCATGGATGTGGTATTCCACACATACGTATGAATGACATTATCATTTCCAAAAGGATTGTATAGTTAGTTGGTATATGTGATATTATAATTAAAAATGTATAATTTATCATAAATATAACATATAATAATTAATCCCATCATAATACCAATTAATAAAATACATTTATGAGAAATTAATTGTATCACTATGTATAGATGATAAGCCATATATAAAAACAAATGATACATTCACTTCTCATTTGATGGGAAAGAGGGTGTATAATTGTGTTCTAGTAATCATAATACCATTTATGAATAAATTGGATACCTAAGTTATTGTTTTATGATATATAACATATATTTAGAGGAGGTAAATAAGAGTAAAATTGAAAGTTATCAGTTAAGACGATTAGCTATTCTTTGAAATGAATCCTTTATCTCTCTTATAATGCTCTAAAGGGTTAGTATTTTGGGAAACAACACATATATAATGTAACTAGTGAGTTTTATAAGGGACATTGGTAGTTATTGGTTGAGATAAAAGGCTTAATGTGGTGTAAATAAGTGAGGGATTAGGTTCCCATTTATAATTGAGGCGAGGGAAACTTTTGGAAGATCTCAAAATATTTAATTATAAAAAATTAATTATTAATAAAAATGCATCTAAATGGATATGTATTTGAAGATAAGGTTAGATTGAATTATAATACCATTAAAAAATAAAATGTAAACCTTTTTTATGTGACAAACCCCATGTCATATTGTTTTTATTTTTCTTTTCTTTTGAGAAGTGGATGTTGGGGTTGCATTTCACTGGAGTTCCATCATTAAACATAGAAAATTTTAAGGTTTTCCTTTTGAGAATTCTTAAGGAGAATAGACAAAGGGAAACCATGGGACCTACCTTCATGAGGATATATCCAAGTTCATTTTGAAATTCACATGGGTTGTCAGCATGAGATGCACACGGTTACGTCAAAACCATGTGGCCCATAAGAGAAATTTTGTGGGGTCCTTATTGTGTTTTTGGTGCGGTGAATGAGTGGCACATTGTTTGTGAAACCATTAAAAAATTATACAACTCGATCAATTATATATATATATATATGTGTGTGTGTTTTCATATCTTACACATGATTTCTCAAACTATGAAGGGAACCCCAAGAGGCTGTGTGAGGCTTAGGGTGGTCCTTCAGTAAGGTGCACGATTTGTGTAAGTGTATGGCCTCTCAAAAGTAACTATGCAGCTCAAAATTTTTTGTGAGGTAGTTTCACTCACAAGGGATGAAATTGGTTTGCATAATAATATGGCCAAAAAATTCAAGATGTATAGGTGCTTAAGTGTTAGGATAATTCCAATTTTCCCTTTCGAAATAAGATGGATTTCACCCCTCTTCTCCCATACAGGATTTTTGGAACCCTTGGTACCCCTTGGGGGTGTTCCAAATTCATCCCCCTTGGTTATTAACATTAAAATGGTTTTTTTCAAGAGGTTTGATGTGAGTTTCTCCTCTCATTCCATCATTCTTATTCATCCATTTCTTTTCTCTTGGATTGGTATTTTCCCATGAACCTTAGTTATCATGTGGATCAATATTAAGGTTTTATGTGGATTTATTGATTGGTATTTTAGTGTCTAGGTGTTGTAAACATCATTTATTGTCCCATGGGTGTGGTCTCCATTTAAGGAGACATGTTTCCAAATGTCTCATATTTCATTCCTATTATTTGGGTAGGGGTTCAAATGAAATTGTTTCATTTTTAAATTTTAATAATGATTTTACCTTCTAACTTACATTTTTTTGAATGCATAATTATATATGGTAGATTTGTGATGATTTGGAACAATTTAGTTGAGTTTATTTCTTGCTATAATTATTTTAATATATGAATTCCATGTTTTATTATTTAAAATTTAATGTTTTATTATTTTAATATTTTTTTAAATTCCTTATGTTTTTTTTTTTTGAAATGGGTTTCCGGATTTGAAATGGATTTTAACCTGGTTTCAGTTTTAAATGAGTCAAAGGAATGATTTTAATGGTAATTTGGTTTTGAATTAAGGCACAAACATAAAAATGATTTGTAAAGGGGTGATTAAATGTATTTTAAACAGTTATTTTAAAGATTTATGTATCTTAACCACATTGTGAAATTCCAAGATCTCTATATTTAAATGGTTTAATATAAAATGGTTGGCCTTTTTTCCTTGTTGGGTTTTCATAGATATAAACCGTTGTAAAAGGGTAGATTTTAATTTTTATAAAGGAAATGGGTAATTTATTTGGACATATTAAATATTTTTATGTGACTTTTAATGAAAAGTGTGACAGAAATGATGGATTTGGCCATATTTTGGATTTTTAAAATGAGATCCCTTGTGTAGGGGTGGAATTGAAATATATTTAAATATTTTTATGATTTCATTATTTTCATAATGGTGTTTTGAATTAATTTTATAATATGTTAAAGGTCTTGGAAAATTGAGGCATTCTTTGGTGTTATGGCCCATTTTACACTAGGTACATGTAGATGAAACACCTTAATTTCCCTTACTTGCATACCTCTTTTGAGGGTATGTGATCAATATGTGGTGGTTGTTTCTCCACTTATGTGGGAATTTTATTTTCATGCATTGTGTGTATTTGGATTTTAATCATTGGGTATTAGGGGTGAGGGTATTTATGGTTATTCCTTGTGGGTGAAATAGAGTTTTTTCACTATAACTCACTTCTTTTATTTGTCATGGGATGTTGGGTACTAAGTGGAATATATTCCTTCTTCATCTAGTAGGTTCACATGTTGATGTTTTCCAACCTATCTTGTTTGGAATAAGGGATAAGTGGGGGTTTATCATCACAATTA
Source organism: Viscum album (assembly GCA_963277665.1). NCBI lineage: Eukaryota > Viridiplantae > Streptophyta > Magnoliopsida > Santalales > Viscaceae > Viscum > Viscum album. Next base: position 283,623,502 of record OY728119.1, on the reverse strand, counting down.
TTGTTATATGATGGCATGGAAATAGAATATGATGATATCTAGTTTGGGTGGTTATAACCATATACATTTAGATTCTTAGCATGTTAGTGACTCTCGGTAGGACCATAAAACATAAATTTTCTTGGTGAGTTTGTGACTTTGGAGAGTTTGATATAACTCTTGATTTTATCATTATCCATACATTTTTTGATATGGAATCTAATTCTATCATGTTGAATTTTATTATGTATTGTGATATATACTTGTGGTTCCTACCTTTTGTTTTTGACCTATGTGACTGGAAATTTTTTCTTTCGAAAATTAGTTTTAAAATAAATTTAGAAAACAATTTTGAAATGAAGGACTCTCATGTGAGTTTTTGCAGAGAATATAAAAACATGATTTTGGATATTAATTATTTATTTGGAAGGTTATATGTTTTAAAGTACCATTTTTAGTTAAATAAAACATACATGTGTATTTTTTAAAATTATTGCGGTGTATATAGTTCTAAAACATCTTTTTTTGGTGGTATGTTTTTAAAAATTTGTGTATTTGGTTTTGGAAAACAATGTAAAATGTTTTAAACATCCTTTATGGATTTATTTTCATGCATTGTATGTATATAAATATTACATTTGAGATTTATTTTCAAACTATTATTGATTAATTATCATATGAAATAAAGTGTATATTTCAGTGGGTTTTAATGACCTACTGGGATTTGTATCTCACACATATATAATTAATGGTTCCATGTTATTAGTTCGACCCTTCTTGATCATTATGGTTGACACAGGGTGAGTTGGGAGGTTGTGAGAAATTGGAGATTTCTTAGAGTGGGTTTTTAGTTTGACCCAATTTGGTTGGATTATAATAGTTTTCTTTTTTTTGGGGAATTTCCCTTAGTTTTTCTCCTACATGTCTCTTTTTTTACAGATGTTGAGCATGTATATAAAAATGGGTAGGATCATGGTAGTTATTATGACATATTTGGAAGTTTGTTTTTTATTTTGGATTATTTCTTTATTTATTCTACTATCCTATCTCGGATTTGGAAAAAAAGCATCCCCAAATGAGTTCTTTTGCTGCCCAAACACTTTTACCATCCTGTGAGGATCGATAATTCAATTTGGTTCTTGTGATGAATTGAGTTGGGTGTCAGGTAGGATGGCATACTAGGCTGATTTTTTATAAACTTTTACCAAATATTTGGGTTTTCCTTGAATAGGAACCTATGATTGTCATGAAACCCTTATTATATGGAGATTCCCTAGTAGAAAGGAGATTAAGGTTGTTTGGGCTTGAGTGGTAAAGGTGGTGGAGATATTATGTATCTATCTCTTATCCCCAACATTAATATACCAAGGGGTTTCAGTTTTGAATTGTGAATTTTAGGTTTCTTTTAGCTGTTTTTGGTGGGTTTTGATGTGATTGATGTTTTTTGGACATAAATAACTATTGAGTGATATAGAGTACCAAATTTTAGATTTGGGATAGAAGGTAATAAGGGAAACATAGTTAGATCACATGGACTGGGAAACCAAGTGGTGCCTATGTAGTTATGTATACCCTTTTTACAAGGTGTGTTTAATGGATGACAGCTAGTCACCCAAACTGTGGTGGTCAATACATACATAACATTGTTTCTCCTTAGATATAATTTTTTGACTCATATTCATTATGTATTTATCCAAATGTGTATTTTACTCTTTGGAGGTGGGATGAGGGGGTATTTTTTCCATTTAGTATGTGGTTCACGAGCCATTTCTTATCTCTCGTGTAGTTCTTGTGTGCCCATTCCTTTTCAATCATTATTTTCAATAATAGAGAGGATATTTGAAAATGAAGTGTTTCAAAAGGAATTTGTTTTTTTGAAACAAGTTTGGAATATGTTATAAAAATGGGAAATGTGTTTTGAAAATAATTTTTGGATTCTTTTTTTCAAGGTCTAAATGGAGTTTGAAACGATTTTTTTTGGGTTTTCTTGTTGGGGTAATTTGTTTGTTAAACCAAGGTGTATTTGTTTTTTTTACAGATTGTTTTTTTAATTCACACCATGGCTGAAAGTTATTTTAAAATTCCTTGGTGAAATAGTGTTTTTCAAAATATAATACTCTTTTTTTTTGTATACCTCATTTGAGGGTTGTTATACAAGTTTTTATTCCTTTCATATGAAGGATTCATTTAGTTTCCTTTTGGAGACATGAGTTGAGGTAGTTAATGTCTTTATTATTGTTTTCCCCCAAAATGTTTGTAACGTTTCCTTGATTCCAGTTCCTACCCATACTTCAAAGGGAGTAGTGGATGCAAAACCTTCTTTGTGAGAGTCTTTGTGAGTTTTATCAGTATTTTTAACTGAGTTTTTTGGGAATTAGTGGTTCTTATTTAGGGACCACTCTTTTGGTGTTCATAATGATATAATGGAATATTAGAATTTTTTGGTTTAATTTTGTGAGTGTTTATACCATTTTTGAATGTCACCTATAGGTTGTTTCCTTTAAAAAAAATTATTGATGGATTGTATGTTGTTTTATGGAATGTTGTTTGAGGAATGATTCCCCCAATTCTTTCATATTTATTATTTTCTATATGGTATGTGAGTGTTGTTTTTTCGAGCCTCTTGGTTTGGGAAAAATCTTTTTAGTGATTGTAGGTCTCACCAATTATCTTTGTTTATCCAAGTGGTGGTCATTTTTTGGAATTGATAGTGTCCTTTGGGTACATGATTGAGAGTTTGTTATACTGATTGAGTGTGATATAGTAACTGGTGTGTGGTAGTGGTCTTATTATAGGATACACCATGTGAGGGTGATTCAATGTTTGAACCTAGGATATCTATGTTTTTCATGGCCTAAGGTGAGTTCTATTATCGTTCTTTTGAGTCTCTCGTGGGGTTTCATTATTCCATTGGGCTTAGAAGTGATTATGGTTGAGGGAATGTTTCTCTTGTTGTTATTCATTGCATGAGGATAATATGCCCAGTTGTGGTTCTATTGTTACACCATGTTATATGAACTTTAAATATTGGGGATACCATTTTTGGAAAATTATAAAGGGTTAGGAGACCATTTTTGGTCTCTCGTGCTTCGTAAGGTTTCCTATCAGGGGTTCTTATTTTAGTTCTCTTATATTTGATCAATTTTATCATTTTTTGTGGATTTCTATTATTGAGCTTAAGGTAGGGTCATGTTTAGTGGTTCATTGGATAAATCCTATTAGGATCATCTCCTTACATTTTATTGCGTTAAATAAGGATATTTTGGGGGATGAATGGGGAATGGTGGGATGCTTTTGACACCACCAAGTCACAATGTTTCTATTTTCATGTTTTTTTAGTAGAAGTGGTCTTGGTTATAATTACATGGTGTTATAGTTAAGAACATAGAAATTTTTGATGTTGTACGTATATTTATGGTTATGGTTCATTGTTATAAGGAAAAAATGAGACCTCCATGAGGAGCCTTACAAGTTCATTTTGAAATGTGCATAGTTTGTAAGCATGGGATAATCACGGTTAAGTCTAATCCCTGTGTCCATTAAGAGAAAACATGAGGGTTCCTTGGTGTGTTTGAGGTATGGTGCATGAATTATGCCTGATTTGTTAAACCATGACATAATCCAGTGGTTGGATCAATAGTTTTTGAAATATACATTTTCATGGCTTCTACATAGTTTTTCAAATCATGCGGGGAACCCCAGTCGATTTTCCATGTCTTACGGTTATCCTGGAGTGTGGTTCTTTATTTGGTTGACCATGAATCCTATCATAAGTAATAGGGAAACTTAGTGTTTGGTTGGAGGTAATGGAACCCGCATGGTTTGATCATGGTTCACCTAAATTCATGGCCAAACCTTGCATTTTGTCCAATTATTTTAGTTTTTGGGTAATTATCACTTTCACTTTAAAAATAAGAGCTATTTATCCCCTCTTCTCCACTATAAGAGTCGTAAGAACCTTGGGAACCCTTTGGAGTGTTTCACCTTTCTCATACCTTGATTCTATCCCTTCCAATGGTTTTTTCCATGAGGTTTGATGTGAGTTTCTACTCTCTTTCTCACATTCTTCAATAACTTTATCTTCCCTCTTGAATTTAGCTTACCCTATGAACCCTAGTTATCATGTGTCTTGATTTTATAGGTTTTAGTGGATTTATTGATGGGGAATTTAGTGTATATGGGTTTTAGACATCGCTGGTAGTCCTTTGGTTGTGGTATCTATTGAAGGTGACACGTTTTAGGAAATTTAATCTTGGTTTTAAGTGTTTCTAGGGAATTGATTCATTTTTGAATTCTAACCATGCCTGAAAATTCTAAATTACCTTTTTATGAAAATCTAATTATATATGGTTTACCTGTGGTGAATTGGAAGCATTTCAATGAGTTTATTTCTTTCCATAATTGGTTTTACATGTAACTTCCATGTTTTATAATTTAAAATTAAATGTTTTATTATACTAGGATTCTTGTGAAATGCCTTATGTGTTTTTGAATTGTTTTTAATGAGGTGAAATGGGTTTTAACATGATTTCAGTCTTCAATGAGTGAAAATAATGGCTTTGAAGTGAATTTGATTTTTGAATTAAGGTGAGTACCTAAAAATTAATTTTATGGGGTATGTTAATGAAATTTAAATGGTTATTTGAATGGTGTGTGTAGTTTACCCTCTTTTTGAAATCCCATGATATCTTGATTTAAATGGTTTTATAGAAAATTGTACTTCTTTCAGCATTTTTTTATTTTTTTAAAGAAAAACCATTTTTAAGGATAAATTTTAAATGTTTGAATGAAATGGGTGATTTAATTGGAACTATTAAAACATTTTAAGTGGGTTTTAATGAAAGGTGTGGTAGAAATTAATGCTTTGGCCATTTTTTGGATTTTAAAAAATATAACCCTTGCAAAAGGGAGACTTTGAAATTTTTTAAATGTTTTTTTGATTTCAATTATTTCCTAAATTGGGATTGGAAATTATTTTATGAAATTTGAATGATCTTTGAAACTCAAACCAATCTTTTTTGTTAAAGAAAAATTTATACATTTTGTTTTAAATGGTACATATTGATGGAACCCCTTGATTTACCTTTCTCATGTACTCATTGTATGTGTTCATGACCACTATGTGATTCCCATTTCTCTCGTTGTGTAGAAATGTTCTTGTTATGTCTTATGTGAAAATTTTTTGTATGGGGATTTTAATCATTGGGTGTTAGGGGTGAAGGTGCTTATAATTATTCCTTGAGGGAAGATTTTTATTGTTTTCAGTATGTCTCACTTCATTTTTGGTTAGGGGATGATGAGTTATAAGAAGAAGATATAGCATGTTCCTCTCATTGGTTAATAAGCCTCTAGTTTCCTAATAGTCATGCTATGAACATGGTCTAGGTGGGGGGTTTTCATCAAAACAATTCTTTTTTGGGATAATTGTATGACATTACAGAATTAAAATATTTTAGTATCTAATTCGGGTGGTTATACCCATATACGGTAAGATTCTTGACATGTTAATGAATCTTGATTGTAACATGAAAAATTCATTGTATCAGTTATAACATGATTGAGGAGAGTTTGATATAGTGATTAATAGTATCATTTACCCTAATTTACGAATATGGAACCCTTTTTTACTTTTGTTACATTTTATTATTCATTGGGATATATGTTTGTGGTTCTTTCTTATTTTTCTTAATCCACGTGAGTTTAGTTGTTTCCTTTGAAAATGAGTTTTCAAAGACATTTGGAAATCCTTTTTGAACAAAAATACTATCATGTGAGTTATTATGGGGTATTTAAAAAATGGGTTTTTGGGTTTAAAGATGGATTATTCCAATAGGATGTTTTAAAGTATTATTTTAATTTATATAAAAAAAGTGTGAGTTGTTTTGAAAAATGATATTGGTGTGTGTAGTTATTAAATGGAATTGGCTAGTGGATTTATTTTAAAAAATCTGTGTATTTGGTTTTGTAACAAAATTAAAATGTTTTAAAGGTGATTTAGGGAATGTTTTTTTTTTAACATTGTATGTATGAATAGATTACTTTTTCACTTTAATTTAAAACTAGTATTGATGAATTTCCTTATGAAATAAATCATAGGGTTTTGGCGGTTCATGGTGAAATACTATGCTTGATAGCTAATACCTATTTCATTTAAGGTTCTAGTTTCTCATTTGGATCCTTCTTGTTCTTGGTGTATGTCATGCAGTGAGTTGGGTAGTGGTGAGAAACCGATGGTTTCTTGGAGTTGGTTTTGGGTTTTACACGAGTTGGTTGGTTTGTAATAGTTTTATTTTTATTTGGTATTATTGTAGCATTGTTCTTCCTTCCTATATAACTTTTTTTTTTGGATATTTATCATGTATATGCAATGTTTTTGGATCATGGTAGTTTTTTATGACATGTTTCCAATACTATTTTTTTTATTTTGGATCTGATATTTATTTATTCTAATGTTATCAATGATTTGGGGAAAAACATTCCCAACAGATTTCCTATGATTCACATGAAATTGTCTCTAGTATATAGGGATCAATAAAAACCTTTCATCCTTGTGATGAATTGAGTTATACGATGGTTAATATAATATCCCATTATGGTTTGTTAAATTTGGTGTTATTTTAGACCTTATCATTTTGATTTATTCTTAGTTAACCCATTTTAATTTTAACTGTCTCAAAAACAATTTTCAATACTAAAGGGTTTTAATTTTTATTATAAGGTGAAAATTAGACCATAACTATTAAATTTATAACATTTTATACCATATAAAACCACCTTGTCTTATTTCAATACTTTTATGAATTTTATATTATTTAATAAAATATTATTTTGATAAAATATCATCCTTGTCATTTTTGGAACTATTTATTTAATTTTTTATAAAATACATAAATATAATTATTTAATTCAAATATAATATTTTAATATATCACTAATATGTCATATCCACCGATTAAATTAATGGTAAACTATAAATTAGTCAAATTATATCACTTTTAATATTGTTAATATCATTTTTTTATTTTTTGATCAGTTGAATAAATATTTTTTTGGTGCGGTGTGAGAATTTAGGGTAATTATATAATATATAAAAAGTAAAAGTAAATTTCCATAATTTATATAATTTCATTATTCACAAAATGGTTATTAATATTCATTCATAACTTATTTTTTCTTATACTAACATATAATGTATATTAAAAACAGAGAGAGTGATATTATGTATCTTTCTTTGATTTAAATAATATATAATTCATTTTCATATAAAAACATCAATTAATCAACTCCATTTCAAGACTAATGTGTTAGGGGTAGAATTAATTTCATCTAATAATATTTTTGAGGAATATATATCACCTTATCACTAATTTTCAATCTAGATTAACTCAATTTACCCTTTAATAAGGTGATAATTTTTACCAGTGTTACTATTCATATTGACAAAAAATAAAAGGGGCATATTTAAAAAATTTAAATATACTTATTCTAAATATTTATTTCATTTTATATAATCCTATACCTATAATTGGTAAAGAATAATTTTAATGTGGACGAAATGTAAAAACAATTCTTTATAGAAAAAACTCATTTTAAGCATAAAACTGGATTTATTTTTATCCTACATGAAGAAAAATATTCACTGAATGTTTAAAACATTAGGTCAAATAAATAATATAAAAATTCTATTAAAATCATTTACCAATAGGTATTTTGTTTTATAAAAATAAATTGTGTGCATAGAAATTGGTTTTCTAGAAAAATATTTCTTTTTATTTAAAATGATTTTTATTTTTAGTTATGAACAATTGATAACCAATTAATAAATTTTACGCATATATAACAATATATTTTTTAATAATTAATTTATTCTGATTAATTTCCTCCAATATAATATCTGGGGGATAAATATCATTTTAAATAATATTATTTTAACACTATATCGTGATTTTTTTTAAACTCGGTGTTGCGTGCAAATCAATATATCAATGAAATTAATTTTATTTTGAAAAAATATTTCATAAAATAATGGGTTGTTCTATTAAAATCCATTAAAATAAATTTCTCCCTCTAAATTCATCCCTCTTATATGAATAAAAGAGGATACTTCTGGCTCATCATATACTTAGGTTCCCATGTAGCTTTCCTCAACTTGGTTTTTTCACCAATACAATTTAACCAGATGGGTGGTCTTGTTTTGTAGAAATTTATCTATTAGAAGTAGTAGTTCATTTTTTATTCAAAAAGAAATAATGAAAGGAAGCAAGACCCCTCAAGGGGGATGGAAATGGTGAAGCCTGAGCGCATCCCCCAATACAAAGGAGGCACATTCTGAAGGGGGAGAGAGGGGAGAGTTATAGAGAATGAGAGGGTCATCTAGTCTACCCAAGCGGGCAAGGGAATCCGCTGCGAAATTAGCCTCCCTCCAGCTGTGAGACAAACGAACTCTAGGTGACATTTCCATTCTGCACCCTCTGATAATGTACGTGAGTTCCCACAGAACCCCACACCACCCTTTCATAATCTTCACGAGGGTATCCGAGTCCGTTTCTATATTATCTAGAAAATCTATAATTTTTTCTTCTTAACAAATTTATTAAGCCAGTGGTATGAACTTTAAGATTAGTACATGTGAAGGACAGATTATGTACTTTCTCAGGAGAGATACATGAAACACATGATGAACTTGAGAGAGATTTTGTGGAAGCTATAATTGATGATCTACCATCCCATTATAATCAGGAAATTAAAAATAATTGGTAAACCCAGGTCTTTGATTTCCCTACAATCAAAATATCATTATCCTTTTTAGGGAGATATTAATAGGAATACCTGGTCACCCACTTTAGACTCTATAACTTCATGATGATTGTCAACATTATTTTTTATTAACTTTGAGATGATTTCATGTGTTGTTGAATGGATATAACACTATCTTTTATATCCTCTATTATATTTGGTCCCAATAGATTTCTTTCTATAACTGAATTCCTACATTTTATAGTTCCAGACTTCTTACCATTGAGGGAATTATAAGGAGCCATATAAATACAAGATTGAAAGGTATTATTATGAAAATATTCCACCAAAGGAAGCTGTTGATACCAAAAAAATTTAAATCCATAGAGAAATCCAACAATATGTTTTCTTGAGTTTTAATATTCCTCCTAGATTGAATTTTTTTTGAGGATGATAAATAGCCTTAAAACATAACTCTATATATCTAGCCCACTGAAGAATTCTCTAAAATTTTGATGTAATCCACGGATCTTGATTAGATATAATTTATTTAGTTACACCATGAACTATTACCACCTTCTTGATGTATAACTAAGTAAGTTGATCAAGATAAAAATTTCCTCAAATGGAAATGATGTATGTTGACTTCGTAAAATGATTGACTACAACCCATATAACGTTATTCCCTTTCGTTTTTTTAGTCTTATGAAAAAATCCAAGGACATGTTTCCCTATTTCTATTATACTAGGGGTAATGGTTATAAAATTCTGATATAATTTTTTCTGTAAGATTTAAATTGATAACATACCAAACACCAAGAAACATACTCTATAATATCTCTCTTTATTCCATACAACTATAAATACACTTTCAAATCTCTATACATATTAATTATTCCAAGATGGATGTATAATTAAGAACTACGAGATTCATCCATTAGATCCTTATTTAGATCTAGTATCAAAGCGACCCATACTCTATTCCTAAACGTTGGTATTCTATACATATTCATTATTTCAGGCTATTATTTACAGGTGCGGGTGAGGCTGCTTGTGATGGAGTTGGGGGCCCTTATTAAAAATGCACGGCAGTTTGTGACTTTGAGAAGATTTATCCCTATTCTATGCTTGGGTCTGGTTTCCAGCAAACTCAACCAGGGCCGATGGGTGCAATGGGTCCCTCCTTATACGGGGATAAAATTGAATGTGGATGGTTCTTGATTGAACGGAGAAATGAGAGGGGTTGGGCTGATTCGTGATAGAAAGGGTTGCATGCTTATAGGCTTTAGTTCCTACTTTGGTGTCGGTAATTCATTGGGTGCAGAAGCTAAAGCCTTGGTCATAGGTATTTCCTCATTCAGGCAATTCAATATCCACATCACTGAAGTTGAGACGGATTCTGCTATTATGGTCAAATTTCTTCAGGGCAATGGGGTCATCCCCTAGGAGGTGGTTTATTTGGTCTGTTACTGTAAAACCTTTTCCAACCATAATATCTCTGTCAAGCACACTTGGCATGAAGGGAATTATGTGGCTGACTTGTTGGCTAGTAAGGGAACATCGGGAGAGAGACAGATTACCTACACTAGCTTGGGATCTCTTCCCGATGATTGCAAACTCATTGTCAGAAATGATGCTCTTGGTCTCCATTACTTTCTCCCTCCTTGATGACTTTGGTTGTATGCTCTCAATTTTTGATTTTGAAAAAAAATTTACTTTTCAGGTATATATTTCTTCTGTTCTTCTTTATTTTTCACTTGGATATATGGTTGATAACTGATTTGTGAAAGATTAGATTTGACCACTTTCTTTATGATTTCATGATCCATATGTTACAAGTCTAGAAATATTGGATCTTTTTTTATCCTCATTATAGAAAATCTATAATGATCCTTTCAACTAATTGAATATCTGTCCTTGTTTGTTTTTGCAGAGTGGTAATGTATTGAGCTATCATAATATTTAATCAAATACAACCAACTTCTTTGGAACATGTTCTACTCTTTTGGAGAGATTTCATTCTTTAATCTTTTTTGATCTATACATATATCACACCTTTGTCTATATAGTTAATTCCTCCATAGAATAAATACAATAAATAACATAGATAACTCAAAATCATGAGTTGGGTAATTTTTCTCATGGAACATAAATTTTTGGTAGGTATTAACTATAACCATACCATTCAACATGAGGAAGATTCATAGTCCTTTATTTAATGAATCTCAATATATTACAAACCTTTATCCACTACAAGGTAGTGTAAGAACATATTAACTAACTCAAATTATATTTAGTTTCTTAAAACATTCCCCACATTCATCTATCTAAAGGAACTCGGTGCCCTTACATGTTAAATTGTTCAGTGGATTTGATAGCCTTAAAAATTTCTCGGCATAGTGCTCATAATTCTTATACAAACAAAGAAAACTATGTATATTAGTTATAATGGTTGGTCTGGACCAATGTTCAATAAATTATATCTTTGAAGGGTCTAATGATATACCATCACTATAGATTTTGTGATAAAATAATGAAACTTTTTTCATCCATAATTCACACACGGTAATTTTATTAAAAAATATTCTCTTTTCTCAAGGTCTTTAGCACAATCCTCAAGTGATCTTTATGACCATAATAAATATTATAATATTCAAGAATATATTAAATAAATACTACCAAAAATAGATCACAGTATTCTCTAAATACTCCATTAATTAAATCCCTAATGATATATGGTGAATTAGTAAGACATAAAGAATAACTATAAATTCAAAGCGACGATACCATTCATGAAATTCTCTCTTGGGTATATCCTCATTATTGACACTCAATTTATGATATCCTAAATGAAGATCAATCTTGGAAATGTATTTTTCTCTACCTAATTGATCAAACATGTCATCAATTTGAGGTATAAGATACATGTTCTTGATAGTGATCATGTTATGTTCTCAATAATTAATTAAGATTCACATTGATCCATATTTCTGATTAAGAAATAGAATAGTTTTCCCACAAGATGATTCACATGGTTGAATGAATCCATTATCATGATTCTCCTAGAGTTTCTTCTTCTATTATTGCAACTAAATAATTGTTATTATATATAGTGTATTTGAAATATTTATATTACTAGGTATGAGTTCTTTTGAAAATCAACTTCTTGATTCCATAGAAGACCAGAGATACTCTTCTAGAAATACATCAATAATCTCCTGTAAAATAGCTATATCATTTATGTTAGGGTCATCCCCATCCATAGGAGATAAATATCCCTTTTTAACAGGAACCTTGAACCATATAATGGATTAAATTTCCATCTAAATTTCACTTTTGACATCAAAATGATAGGAGATCATAGGACAGTTTGAAATATCAAACATAAGTTACATTTTTTAGAAATTGATGTGGGATTTATCCTTATAAAGACAATACAATCCCAAAATAACATCGAATTCAACTAGAGGATGAATTAAAATATTTTAGGTTACAAATTCCCACAAAATTCATCCAAAGAAGAATGATATAGTTGGGATGTTATCATCATGATATTATAGGTTTTTTACTATCTAACTCAATATATGATTTATGAGGTGGTATATTGATACCCTTAGAAAATTTTTAGATATAAAATATTAGCTAGATCTAGAACCAAATAAAACATTTTTCGATCTAGAGTAGATTAAAAGTGTAACTTTCATCACATCATTATCGTACCACTCAATAAAAATAGTTATCGAATGAGATTTTACTTTTTCTTTACGCTTAAGAGGTTTTTTTATCATCATAATTAAACTTCATATTTTGTTACTGTTTACCATAATGCCCATGATCCTTGCATATAAAATCCTATGGTGTAGGTGGTTCATTATGTGTGACTTCATCTCTAACCTTAACTTTAAATAATTTTTTCAAATTTCTTCCGTATTCTATTTCCCAATGAAATTTATTTCCACACATAGAACATTTACCAGTTTTTTAATACAATTTTCACCATGTTTCCTTCCACAATCTATACCCAAATGAAAAATCCACTCCTCATATAATTGGTTTTTGGAATTTATTTTTATTTCCAATTTTATTTTCCAATAGAAACCATGAGATTTAGGGGTAGATCCAATCACAATCTCCACCTTGAGAGAACATGAAATAATTTCTTCATAGCTATTGAAGTACCTTATGGATAAAAAAACTTCATATACTTGGTTTTAAGCCACTAAAAACTTTTTCGTTGGATGATAATACTAGAATCGTAAAAGAAAATTATTGTGAAATTTTCCTTAGAAGTACTAATAGATTCATCATCCTTCTAATCTTCTTTCTCTATTTTTATGAAGAATATTAGGAATGTACTTATTTATAAATAAATTCTTAAAGTAATCTCATTCCATAGATTAAATTTATTCATATTCACTTATATTCTTGATAATATTCAAAAACTGATATACTTTAGCATATAAATCATAAATAGATAGAATATTTTTCTCATGTTATGGATACTAAAGAACAAAATAAAATCATTTCAATAGTACTGATCCATTACTCATTAAATGTTTGGTTAGTGGGCCCACAAAATAAAGGTTCAAATTTCATCACTAAGAAATCAATATAATGTTATTAAATCCTTTTCTCATTTGTAATATTAGAATGATTCATATATTGAGAAAGTTTTGTGAGGATAACAATACTATTTTTCATTCTAACTCCCATAAATTTTAGTTTCACTAGAGAATAATAATTTCATTTACCATCACATTCATCATTAACATGATTCATTCATGTTCCTTCCATTGACTAATACCAAAATGAATATGGTGAACAACAATAATCATTGTGCAAAACCAGATAATCATGAAAAATAATTAATATGATGTCAAAATCATTAAACAGTCTTCTATGAAAACATAGTTTTAACCAAGTCTATTCATGAATATTACAAAAAATTAAGGAATTTATTCTATACTTAGACTTATCCCTAGTGTTCTTATTAATGTTTTCTCATCCAAGTTTTCAAATTTTAACTAAATAATTCTCAATTAAAAACTATAACTAACAATACTTTTCATACCTATATATTACATCCTAATAGGTGATTATTCATTATATAAAATTTTAAACTATGCTAAAATTGTTTTGGTTTAGTATCTTTGGAAATTTGGAAACATAAAAAAGAGGTTCATAAATCATCTATATCATCCAAAGCTTGTTTCTTCATAACTAGAACCCTTTTTAGACATATCATACCTAATAACGTATCTTAATAACTTGGGTAAAGGAAACATAAAAAAAGTGTGATATTAGATGCTCTGTAACAACAAACAATTTAGGTATTAATAATCACACAAGCATAACATGAGTATTTGTGAATAAGAATATGAACATAACATTTAAAAATTATACCCTACATATCATAAGTCATAATGTTGATACATATAATAAATTTTGTTGGTTCATATGATATGAATCATAAAGTAATAAAAGAACATGATCCATGATAGCACAAGAGTGGCATAAGTTATGCAATTTTGGAATAATCATAATTATCAAAAATAATTTACTTAGTTGTAAAGAATTATTTATAAGGCTATCATAGTGGAATATTTTCACTCCCTAAACCATCATAGTAGTCATGGTTCATTCCCAAGACTATCATATTAGAAAAATACCCTTACTAAATTGGGTTCACTCCCCCATTCAATTCTTGTTTATCTAATGAGATATCAGTGTTTACTGAATGATTTGGAGGGCTATATAGGTCCCACTGATCACATAATAAAAATAAAACATATGTGCACTAATATAATAAATAATTCATCATATCAGAACCCATGAAAAGAATTGGGTTTTATAATAAATTCATCATAGCATAACCAATGTAAAAAAATTGACTTATTAAACATTTCATCATAGAATAACCTATACAGAATAAATAGATTTCATATATATTTCTTTCACTATATACTAACAACATATAGAGAAATTGTAACGATGATATCCTTGAATCATATCCCAATAAACCTTTTGTAACATTCAATTATGTCATTATATACAAAAAATTATTTTGGAAGATCACTTGGAATAATTCTTTAGGAAAATTATTCTTCCATTTTGAAATTATTTTTTTTATTAAAAATCTATGAAATTATAAAGGAATGGATTTTATTTTTAATGAACTATGCAAAATTGTAAAGGTATATTCAAATAAATAATTATTCATGACGGTGAGAAAAGATATTCATTCTGTATAAGAAAAATATATTCCTTCCATATTTTTTTTTGAAAAGTCCTAGAATACATAATCTAGAAAATAAAAAAAAATATTACATTCATAATATTTTGTAAAAAATTAAACATGGGTAAAAATATCATTAAAAATTTATTGAATAATGGTAAAAAAATCAATGAATTTTTAGATTACATGGTTATAGAAAATAAATATTCCCCAGTATATGCATGAATATAAAACATCCTAAATATTGATGATATTGTGAAATAGATCCTTACCTTGAGTTTCTTAGATCTGAAAGCACTCTAACCGATGGTATAATAAATTTAAGACTTATTATAATTCAATACCAGATTCATTATCATACATATAATATCATATATTTTCTCTTTATAAAATTTTAACAACCAATTCAATAATTACTTATTAAAATTGTTATTTTTGGGTGGTAACTATTTCATTTATCATGGGTATTTTAGTTCCGTAGTTTCGATCCTTGAAAATATATCTTGGTCAAATCACCTATAGAATATAAATAATTAAATAAATATCATATATATTTATTATTTATATATTTATAGTCACGCATAATATTTATTGATAGGAAAATAAATTACACCATTAATGAACATGGTAGGCTATAAATATGCATGAAAACAATGTCCATTTTTAAAAGGATAGAGCGAAAGAAAGGTAAATATTAATTCAAATTTTGAATAACATTATTATTTCATATATATCATATATATTCATCAAAGTAATCCTCATTACCATCCATGTAAAATATGAGTGAAAAATAAATCAAATCCCTTGTGGATTTCATAGTCCACACATAAGCACAAACATCTTTATTGTTTCCTAAAGGACTGTATGGTAAGTAATTTGTTAGAACTGAGGTTTTCACTCAAGTTAGGATCCATTAAATTTCAGCATAATTATTTACTTTGGACCTATTTTGGATTTGTAATGGTTTAGTGAAGTTCCCAAGGGTGTTTGGGGCTTGTTCAAACTTTGGAACCCATATTTTCAAGAAAGCATAACTGGTAAATAACTTAGAGTAAACTGTATGAGAAGGCTAAATAGTTAGAATAAACCATACAGATGGTGAATTTTTGACATAACCTTAATGCATGTTTGGTAAACGATTTCCCTAATCGTGCGTCCTAACCATGAAATTATACTTTATTTTCTAGGTACCTTTGTAAGGTTTGAGAATGATTTGGAAAACCGTGTGGCCAAACCATGAAGAAGATAATTTCAAGGTAGTTTTACTTTTTATCCCTTATTGATCTAATTAAGCCTCCTCCTTCCTCTTAATTTGAGTCTATGTGGGATTGAACTTCTTTTTCACTCATTTTGGAGAACGTTGAAGGCATAAGGTAGAAATTTAAAAGATATCCTTCATCTGGGATCTGATCGAGCTTTCGTTCATCACGTTGTATGTACAATGGTAAGTATCGAGTCCTTTTTAGCCATTCTTCTCCTCTCTTGTTGTCGACTTATTTATCGAGGTGTGAGTTTTTTGCCTTTTTATCAAATCTACCACATTATAAGCCGAATTAGAGGCCGATATCAATGGAGGGGATTCGTATAACCCTAAGGTGGGTGTTAGGTAACTCATCTTTCAAGTTTGTTGATTTTGGAATTGTCATACGAGGCCCACCAATTTCATTAGGTTCTGTTTATTGAATTTATATGTCATAGTTATAATAATTACAATAGTTTTATTATGCTATTTTCCTATATGTTATTAGGTTTTTTGTGGTTATAATTAAAAATCCCAACATCTCATATAGGATGATATTCAATAGTGGTGTTTTTAGTGTTTTGACACTTTTGGGCCATCATTTGGATGTTCTCGAGATCGACCAAACTAATGGTAGAAATACTTATCATAAATGTTTTTTGTATCATATAATGTTGAATGGAAATTACTATGTAACTTCCACTTAACCCACCTAAGGTAAGTGCTTCAAATAGATAATTAAATGTGAAAGGGAAATTCGTATGTAAACTAAGTATGCAACTTGACCAGATTAAATGTCAATGATTAATAGGTTGCATGTCTGAAAAACCCATTACCACATTAATGGAAGGTAGAAGAATGAAACTTAATTATTGAGTATTCCTAAAATGGAATTAATAAATGTTTCATTCTACTATTCCTTGTCACACTAATGAAAAGAAAGGCTTGAACCAAAAGGACATATTTATTAATTATGACTTGATTAAAAGGTTGAATGCTACTTGACCTTATCCCACTAATGAAATGAAAGGATTGAAACAAATGAAATATTACAAGATTTCATAACTAAATAAGAGTTTCCTAACTCAAGATCACCTTGTATTTTTGTTTGGGAATACCTTGATAACTAAGGAACCCCATTCCGATTCAAGGATACGAATTGCTTAGGTTGAGACCCACCAAGATCTAGATTATTGTATATTTATTGGATGACCAGTATAACACCGTATGATCCCTCACATAGTATTAAATAGTTCTTTGGGTACACTACTTGTATCCAGTTTTGATATGTAGGTTCCGTGGTTAAATCCCATAGGACCTAGTCGCTGACATGCCCCATTTTACCTTAAAATAACACCTTGGATTCAGTTGGAAAATTATTGTGGAATTACTTAGAATATAATCCTTGTATTACCCTCTTACCCCTAACCAGTCTATAGTTATTACTGAGTTTGAGACCCTTGAGGTCTACGTTTCCTTGGTTATTATTTTGGAACTTCATTATTTAATGTCATTACAGGATACCTTGTCATATCTTGGAACCTTCACTTGTTTTGACATGTGACTTATTTATAAAATTGTAATAATCAATTAATGGACTGGTTATGTTCATACTCCAGTCGAGGGAAAAAGTTGGAACTTGGGTATTTAGTTAGATTTTACTTCTTTACATTATATATGCATTCTTTCACACTACTAAATTTCCATTACATAGGTTGTATGTTATAGACACTATTGGTGGTGGCCAAATGATATTTATCTCATAGCCTCTTCGGTATCCATTAGGTACCCGAGATAGATTACCTTAATTCAGGTTTTGGTAATGGGAAGTGCAAAACTTTGAACACTAGATTTCTTGCTGTTTAGGATTGAGATTGATTGTAGATGACAGAGTCAAAGATTAGAATTCTTGGGATAATCTTGTGGTTTCCTTTATAATTTCGATGAACATTTTATGCATGATGTCTTATATCCATGTTTTATAGTTTTCTGGATATATGAAATATCATCATCAGTTGTGGTATGTTATTTCCATTATTTTCGTTATTGTTATTATTGTCACTATTTTAAATTGTTCCCTTTATTTACTTGTATTTATTATGATATTTACCTATGTTATTATTTATAAATTTTGATAAAATATGGTATGTAGGGAATAATATTCGTATGGAAACACCCTAGGCCCTCATTTCTAGTCAAAAACATCTAGCATTTTGGGAGATTCTCTTGAGGCCATGTGGCCCATTGGGCTCGGGGCACCCCTTAAGTGGCATCCACGTACGGGACGTCACATAAGTAGATGTCATATTATAGTTCTTGAATTATAATTATATCATAAATATCTTATATAAACATTAGATAAATCATAATAACCATCCATAAAATATGGTGATGAAATATGAATTGTATCACTACGCGGAGATGATAAGATGTATGTACACATGAACAATTCTATAACTTATCATTTGATGGGAAGGAGGGTGTATAATTTTGTTTTCATATTCATAATAACATTTAATCATAAAAATTATGTTTAATTTATTATTTTATGATATGTACCATAGATTTATATGAGGTAAATAAGAGTAGAAATAAAAGTGATCGGTTAAGGTGATTACCTCTTCTTTGAAACGAATCCTTTAGATCTCCTCTAAAGGGATCCTGGGATTGGGGTTGAGGAATAAAATTACCTATAGAGTGTGTGTATAGAAGTTTATAAGGTTCATTTTTAAAGTTTTTTCCATCTATAAGGATTGATGTGGTGTAAATAAATGAGGTAGGGGGTTTCCTTTTATAATTTAGATGAGAGGCAGTTTTGGAATATATTGAATGATTAAATTATAATAAATTAATTCTCAATACAAATGCCTATAAATGTATAGGTATTCAAATATAATTTTTTAAAGTGCTGTAAAACCTTAAAAAATAATTTATACAAGTTTGGGTGTTATTTTAAACCTTATCATTTTAGTTAACCCATAGTTAACCATTTAAAAATTTAACTATGGTAATAATATTCTTCAATATTAAAGGGTTATATTTTTAATGATAGGGTAAAAATAAGATAATAAATGGTAAATTTAAAATATTTTAGACCATATCATAATAGAAATTTCTTATTTCATGAAATTTATGGTTTTGAAATAATTTAAAAAAATATTATTTTGATAAAATATCATTATTGTCAATTTTGAAACTATTCATCAAATTTGAGTTAAAAGGCATAAATATAATTTTTGAATTCAAATATAATCTGTAAAAACTATACCAATATGTAATATTCCACAATTAAACTCATGGAACACTATAAATTACTCTAATTATATAAGTTTTAATATTTTCAATATCATTTATTTTATTTTTTATTTTGTTGAATTAATACTATTTTGGTGCTATGTAAAATTTAAGGTAATTATATAATACCTAGAAATTATAAATAAATTTACGTCATGAATATAATATCATTATTAACAAAATAGTTATTAATATTCATTCATAAATTATTTTTTCCTTATGTAGACAAATAATAAACATTATAAGTAGAGTGACATTTTGTAACATTTTTTAATTTAAAAATATATAAATCCTTTTAATGTAAAAGTTTACACTAAATAACTCAATTAGAGAATAAGTAATTAAGGGTTTAATTAATTTCACATAACATTAATTTGGATAAATAATTATGGCCTTATCACTTATTTTTAATTAAGATTAACCTAATTTACCCTTTATTATAGTCATAAATTTTACCACGATTACTATTCATATTGAAATAAATAAAAGGGGAATATTTATGAAATTTGAAAATAATGATTTTAAATATGTAATTAATTTTATATAATTCAATACCTATAAATGGTAGAAATATATTTTTAAATAAGTGTTAAAAATTTGACAAAAACTGTTTTAAAAAAAGAATTCATTTTTAAGAATAGAACCAGATTTTTTGTCAACATATAACTGGAAAAATAATTGTTAAATGTTTAAATAATTTAATAAAATGATTAATATAAATATATATATTGTTAACATAATTCAATAAAAAGGATTAATTTTATTTATAAAAATAAATTCTGCGTAGAAAAATCATTTTTTTAAAAAATATTCCTTTTTTTTAAATGTTTTTTTTCTTTTATAAAATTTTGATTACCAATGGATTAAATTTATAAATATATAACCATATTTATTTATAATTTAGTTATTCTTATTCATTTCCTCCACTCTAATGTGTAGGCGAGAAATTTCATTTGAAATAATTATATTTTTATAACGTATCATAAATCGTTTGAGCTCGGTGTTGTGTGTAATGCCCGCTATCAATGGAATTAATTTTATTTGAAAAACATATTTAATAAAATATTAAGTTTTTACATTATGATAATTTTGTTTGAAACTATTTCAACTGGTACAGTTACAAAATTCCCCAAGGTTATATTTTATTATATGATTTCTATAAATTTATCTTATAATTGTATTGAGAATAAATGTTCAATGAATTATTTTTAATTTGGATCTTTTTTATTACCATTTCCTATATAATGAAAAGAGGTAAATTAATTTAAAATTTAATGGGATAAATATTTCCTAGGTTTTTCTTGAGTTCATTCTATTTTTAATACACACTGTTATGTTTTAATTTCAAATTTTAATGTTATAACGATTTGAATATGTGATTATATTTTTTTACATTCTATAGTTTAGTGATATTGTTTTATAGCTGATTATGTTGCTATATTTATATTTTCAGTGATTTTGTTCTAGTGGGTTTTTTATATTTAATTAAAAAACAAAAAATTTCTTGCATGTTATTTTACAAACAATGTGGAAAATTAAATAATTTGATTTATCACATCAATTTATATATAACTGACGGGATAAATAGTTTATCACATAAATTATTTTAATTAAGTAAAATGATAAATTCATTTTCACATCAATTTTTATATAACTGATGTGAAAACCCAAGCCATATATGTAGAACAAGGCTCATTTCTACATCGGTTATTTTGAAAATTGAAACGATAATGTATTTTTCATGTCAGTTAAAAATAACTTTAATGAAAAACATATTTACAACATAAATTTCAATAACTTCATAGGTTATCCAATGATAAAAACAAAAAAAACTGATGTGATAACCCACCTTTTCACTAGTATATGAAAAAGATTATGCTTTTAGGGAATTTTATGAAATTCATTATAATATGGTGAAATT
The DNA here is from genome assembly GCA_963277665.1 of Viscum album. Taxonomy (NCBI): domain Eukaryota; kingdom Viridiplantae; phylum Streptophyta; class Magnoliopsida; order Santalales; family Viscaceae; genus Viscum; species Viscum album. The sequence goes on along the minus strand of OY728119.1, from coordinate 283,602,097 downwards.
ATAATTTTTCAAGAATAGGTATTCATGATTTTTTGTGTTTTTCAAGTTACCCTTATGATTATAATGTGGCATTTATTGTTAAATATAATTTTTTTATGAAATCTATTGATAATTTATGTTGTTTTCAGTGAAAATAAAATGAATATTTGAGCAGAAATGTTTATTTAGAAAAAGGGAAACTTTCTTATGGATTTTTATGATTTAAAAAAAAGACTAATGAGTTTCTTTTATTTTATTAAATTTTTTTTATTTTTATCTTCCAATGATTTCAAATGTTTCTCATTGGGAATAAGGATGAGTAAGTACATTAATAAAGTCAATTTTCCAGTTTTGGGAGATACCTTGAATTAAGATAATAAGTTTTTTTAAAGAATATGTCTTTTGGAAAAATGGGAATTGTATAGAAAAATACACTTTTTAAATAAACATATTTTCTAATTCTATAAAAATATAAACTTAAAATGGTATTTGGGAAGTAAGAAATGAAATATATTCCATAAATAATGTAATTTAGGGGATAGTTATGTATGGTTTGTTAAAGTTAGTATTGGAGAAAGGTTTTAGATATTGTTTTTAGTCATGATGATATTTGATGAGAAAAATTTAAGTGTTAGTATTATTGTTTAATAGGATAATTTATACATCTCCAATAACCAAAATGGTTTAATGTTATGGAGAATTATGGTTATTCTTTTTTTAATTGAAAGTGTTGAATAGAATATGACATTGTTGAGGATATCATATTATTTATACTTTTCATATGAAGTCCTATTATGAGTTGATATAATCATGCTAACAATTTTTTGTTATATTTTAATTTATAGAACAATGAGAAACTAGGTTAAAAATGGGCGTACCAGAAACTATAGTTGTTTCTAGAATGAGCAACCAAATGAGATAAAAATAGATTGCAAACTCTTATTCTTATGCCTATGTGGATCTCTCAAACTATGATTAACAATTTGATCCTTGGTGTGTTTAATAATGCACTTAATAATATAAAAATGGAGTTTTAGGAGTGTTATAATGATAAATACCATAAAATAAAAAAAATTCAACTTCCAACTTGTCAATAATGTGGGAAGATTCATCCTATGTAATGTCTTAAGAGAATAAGAAAATATTTCATGCATGGAGAAGAAATTCATAGAGTAATAAATTATCATAGGAAAATCATGTGCTCAAATAAATAAATTTAGGGGAATGATGTTATTCCTATGGTATTAATTAAATTCTATAAATTTAGGGAGTTTAATCTTTATGAAAATTGATTCCTTATAAAGAAAGATCATGAAAGTAATCATCAAGATCATGAAAATAAAGGTTCATCATAGTATTATGATATAACAATTACTGATTAAAAAACATGAATGACATATAATGTATTGAAGTATTAATGGATAAGATGAAAAATCGTGGTTAAATGTTTATGAAGGAAGAGTCATGATTAATTTGTTTTAAAATATAATTTCAAGAGTTATTATGAAGTCATATTTTATTTAAGGGTTGATAAATTTTTGGATGATCATAATTTTGAATTAATTAATACTATTTTAATGTTCTATGTTCTGAGATTACTTTGGGAGACATTTATTGAGTTTTAAAAATTATTTAGGTATATATAACCCTTTAGTTTAACATGATTTTAGTAAAAATGGTTTTTTGAGGAAGAATTATTTTATATTTTTTGGGGTATTGATAACATTTAGGGTTATGATGATAGTTGGTGTTTATGTTATTATATTTTATTGGGATAAAGGGTTATTATATTTTGGGAACTTATGTTGTTTCAAATAGTTAACCATGAGATTGGAAAGTGATTTGGCAACTATGTGATTAATTTTATTTTTGAAGAAGTTCACATTTTTTGGAACAATAAAAGATTAAAGTAAAAAAAATTGGAATAAATATTGGATAATTTATATATGCCTATATTATATTAATATGAATGAATTATTATATTTTATAGATTATATTTATTGGAGAATATAATTTTTTGGTATGAGACTTAATGAGTGATTGATGTTTTTTGGATAAAACTTTTAAGATGATAATAGTGAATATGTGATAAAATATTTATAATTTATTGTGGTTTTTAATTTTGTTATGTATATTTACAAGATCATTATGGTTAGTTATTTATGTAATTTTTAAAGTTGAACCTTGGGTGTTATTTTTGGGGATTTAAACATTAATTAAGTATTTATTTATGTAATAGTTATTTATATTAGAGATTATCTTATCTTATACTAACAATTCATGGATTCAGTCAAAGGATAAAAGTAAGAGAAATAAATTTTAATCCTTTTCTGGATATTTTTATTTTTCAAAAGATAATTTTAGTTCTTCAGGCATGAAAAATTCATCATTTCGAATATGAGATGATGTAGAGTAGGAAAACTCATCAAAACCAAACCGGAAGTTGAAATTATGCTTATGTTATGCAATTAAGGGAAGTAAGTATATTTTATGATATTATCTATCATAATGATAAAAGATGTATTCATCTTATGAAAGATGAAGATAAATATTTTGAGTCTTATTTTGAAAATATATATCAACTATGAAGGTATTATTTATGAATGTCTTTCACTAAAATGAGTCTTATTATGGTAAATACATTGTTTAAGAAATACTTTTGAAATGATAAGTTTCCTAGTATAAATATAGAAATTAAAATCCTTTTAAAAAAGATATGTTATCAATTAGGACTAAAGTTATTTCTTAGAACATATGTATATTTATCTTCCACACCTTTTATTTGATTTTAAAAATATTTAAAACCATTTTATTCTAACATGTTATAAAATTGAGAGGATAATATTTATTTAAGGGAATAGAATTTAACACCCTAATATTTTATTTTATCTTCCTTAAAAAATTACTATTTTTCATATAATGTGACTCAAAAAACACCAATCCTAAAAAAACCATGATATGATATGTACATATTTTTATTTAAATGTGAACATTATAACCTAGTTGTTAGTTTTGCAGGTATGAATAAGAGTAACCACATGATGAAATATACATTGAAATATCTTCCTTATTAAACTTTATTCGATAATTTCTTGGAAATGATTAAATTTTAAATAATAATAATTTAATTAAATAATGATTAAAACCCTTAAAAGTATAAACTATAATTTTTCTATCAAAGAATGTTTTCCTTATATTTTTTATTTTCATTTAAAAGAAGAATTTTAGAATTTTAGAAATTTTATTTGATAAAATTGAAATAATGTTTTATATCATAACATCAAATATAGCTTAGGGTTATTGTTTTTAATGTTTATAAAATGAATGATTTTTGGGTGAATAGTGAAAAAATACTGATTATTTTCTGAAAACTTCCATTTCCTTTAAGATGATTATAAATTACCATTATATATTGGATTGGTTTTTAAGAAAAATTAGTCCCCTTTCTTTATAAATAATTTTTTTATTTAAATTAAAACAAAAATTTTACATGAATTTGCAATAAAATCATTTTCATAATTAAAATGAGTATTTTTTCTAAATCAGTTTTTCATTGCATTTCACAGAATTATATTAAAATTAATTTTAAAAATTTTCGAAAAAAAATTAAAATTTATTAAAAAATTTCAATCATTATATTCATATTTTTATAATTTCAATTTCATTTTTTCGTAATTATTATAAACCACGACAAAAGTTTATCACCATGACAAATGGTAAAATGGGTAAATGGGGTTAAAAAGTGAGATATGGTCGATAAATTAATATAACCATTTAATTTATTTTATTGGATAAGTTTATTGTGACCATAATAATTATTTATTTCATTTTAGGGCCACTATTCATTTATTATAATGTTTATATTATTTTATGCTACAAATAACTACAAAATGCCACTCTTTTTTAATACATATAATATGTTTTCATAGAGACAAAAAAAATTATGAATGTTTGTAAATTTATTTTTAATACAAATAATTTAATTTTATAATATTAATTTATTTATAATTTTTATTGATGCTATAATTACCTTGCATGATTACATAATTCCAATGCAACAATTGTATAAGTAACAGAAAAATCAAGTAAATTATTAAAAAATATTATGAGTAATATGAATTGGATTATTTTTTGTATTTTTTTTAATTTATTGGATAATTATATGGAATTAATTATAATTAATGAATGTATAATCAATTTATATTGTTATCTTGATGATTTTAATGTCAAGATATGTGATTAGTCTTGAAAATGACATTAAATGATATTCAATGTTAAAAAATTATATTTAAATAATCATAAAATCATAAAATACAATATAAGTTAAGTGACTAATAAATTGTAGATAATATCATGAATGGTTCATGTATCTTCCCTTTATAATTTTTAAAATTACTTCATGATCCTTAGATATTTAACAATTTGTTAATACGGTTAAGGTCAAAAGGGGTAACAAGGGGGTTAAACTAAGAGATAAGGTTACAAAAGCTACTTCAATGTGTCTAAATTTTATTGGTAGAATTTATAAAGAAATTAGCCTCATTAAAATATAATATATGCTACTTTTTATCAATGTACCTTGATTTAGAAACATATTATATATTAATATTTCATGTATTTACAAGATTGAAACCCACCTCACTTATCAAAGGGCACTTCTCCTCCTCCCTTCCATACACATCATGTTCCATTTTTTCATCCAACCCACAACCAAATACCTTAAAAAAATTCATATATAATTCTTAGAGATTATTATTGTAACATCCCGGTTCTGAAATCCACCTAGAGGCGCCCCATACCCGGTTGGTCACATGGCCTCAAGCGCATTTCCCCAAACGCAAGAGGCTGTCGACTAGCAATGAGGGCCTTGGGTGTGATAGTGGGGAAACTATGTCCTCATTGGCAGAGTACACATTGGAAGTAATAAACATGAAATAGCGAAAGAAGTAAATAACCAACAATAATAGGCAGCAGAAGAGTAAATCAACAAAGTGGAGCACATATGTATATATGGAATGATGCAAGATACACATCTAGGAAAGTAGCCAAACAAGTCACAATGCTGAAAAACACCACAGTACCAAAACAAGTACACAAGAAAAGTAAACAGATCCTCAGAATCGTAAGCCAAAGCTTGGTCCCTTGCTCTACTGCTCCAAGCAATCAAGTACCAGAAGTCGAGGGGTGCTTGCCCTTGTCTATACCTGCAACAAAATAGTCTGTTTGGGCCCAAAAGCTTGTCCCAAACATGGTGTGAGACTAAATCCCAATCGGAATTCACCCGAAGATCTATTCCTAATAGTCAGTGATTATATGGCAGGCAAAATTACAGTAAGCAGTAAACAACAACAACAAGGCAGTAAGCAGTAAAAAGGATGATACACAACAACAATCAACCCATAAACAACAGCAGCAGTGAAGCAAAACAGATAACACAAACAAGAAACCCTCTATAAAGTACCTGCAACCATCCCCTCTGTACCTAACCAAGAAGCGCCACAACCCTCTAGGTAGTGCACTCAGCCTAACCCCTCTGGCTTGGTCATACAAATTTATGAGACTCTCTGGGGAAGCTCACTCGGTCAATTCCTCTTATAGTCTAGGGTAGTCAGGGACACTCTGAGGAAGATCATACAGTCTAACCATCCTAGCCCCAAGGTCTAGAGACTCTATGAGGAATCTATCTCGATCAATTCCTCCTATAGCCTCAGGTATACAACAGACTCTCTAAGGAAGCTCACTCAGTCAATTTCTCCTCTAACCTGGGAAGGTTCTTAAAGAGAAATCAAACAAGGTAAGACTCTCTGAGGAAGCTCACTCGGTCTACCCTCCTGTAGTCTATAATATCTAAAGGCACCCTAGGAAGCTCCCTCAGTCTATCCCCTATGGCCTATAATGTATATGACTCAATGAGGAAGCTCACTCGGTCTACCCTCCTGTAGTCTATAATGTTAAAGACTCTCTGGGAAGCTCATGCGGTCTATCCCTTATAATCTATAACACCAGGTTCTCACAGCCCCGTGCCAGTTAGTGCATAATAATTCTATAAGGACAAAGTACACCTATAGAGCTACTTGGCTAACCAAAGTACACCTATAGAGCTACTTGGATAACATTCTACAGGACAACAAGCATGGTATGAATCTCACTCCATCCTATAGTCACAAGGCATGGAAATAGGTGTAAAAGCCAAAGGAAAACGAAACCCGAAGGTCATAAACAAAACAAAGCATGGAAAAACATCCAAGAACAACAAAAATATCCTGTAACATGATTAATTTACCTCTACAAAAGCATACAAGAAAGGTAGGAAAACAACAAGGGCAAAAAGGTAAACACACAATACCCCGTTCACAGGTATTGGTTGAATTTGCACATAAAACTCAAAGACTTTGAACGGTAAGGCACAAAACACCCACCTTGATCCTTGGAGATTGATATACTTAAACCATGAGGACTGATTCTCCCTTGAATGTCGTAGATCTGAGAAAACGTCCAAAACGCTCAAACAACAATAACTTGAGTAAGAACAATAATTAAGGAATGAAACTCAAGAAGAAAGAGGAACTCACTGTTGCGGTTCCAACGCAATCAACGATGGTCGAATCATCCAACATATGGAGGCTCAGGAATATGGAGAAGTTTCGCGGTCGTACGACGCCTCTCTATCAAACCAGACCTAAAAGAAGACATTTATGGGGATCATCTGTGACCCCTGTCCATTTAATGAAAAAAAGAAATTATGCGGCTTGTATATTTATAGTACATGGCGTGTACTAGGTTTTTCTGTACTCTTCTTAAACCGGCCTCCACATCAACCCTACACACCGTGTGTGTGGCCCTGACATGGCCAGCACACGGCTTCGAGTGGGAAAAGAGTGCACGATGTGTACTCATAAAGTACACGGCGTGTACTTCAAAAATTTCCAGAAACTCCATTTTCCTAAAAAACACCAGAAAAAGGAAGGAATACCTGAAAAAGAAGATCCGTGTTCTTACATACTTCCCCCCTTAAAGAAATTCGTCCCCGAATTTTCCTAGCGAGGTGTAGAAGAAGAAACCCCGAACAGCTCTGGGCACTGCGATCATACATCAGCCTTCCTCTCCCAGGTCTCATCCTGTACTCACCCATTCTTCCAAAGCACCCGTACTAAAAGAACCTACCACCCACGGAGAACCTTTGTACTGTGATCGAAGGCTTACCCTGTCTCTGAATCCTCTTGTGTCCCAACCTCGGTGCAACACGTAGAAAAACCTGATCCCCGACCTCGAACTCCAGAGGTTATCTCCGCTTATCAGCATAAGACTTCTATCGGGACTGTGTTGTAGCCAGCCTCTTCCGAATCAACTCTATCTGCTCTGAGGTCTCTTGAACAAGACGAGGTCCCATGAGAGCTGCCTCTCCTGCCTCTATCCAGCACAAGGGTGATAGGCATGGCTTACTGTACAAAGCCTCATAAGGTGCCATTTGAAAGGTCGCCTGAAAACTATTGTTGTAAGAGAACTACACAAGAAGAATATGCTTCTTCCAAGAACTGCCTAAGTTTAGAATGCATGCTTGGAGCATATCCTCAAGCACCTCGATCGTGCGTTCGGACTGGCCATCTGTCTGGGGATGGTATATTGTACTCAAAAGTACCCATGTACCCAATGCCTTTTGAAGTCCCTACCAGAACCGAGAAGTAAAGCATGAATCCCTATCTGAAATAATGGAGTGTGGAACTCCATGTAGATGTATAATCTCTTGGATGTACAACCGTCCAAGATAATAATCACTGAAGGTCTCCTTGATCAGCAAGAAATGAGAAACCTTCATAAGCCTATCGACAACAACCCAAACAACATCATTCCCCCAAGGCAACCTTGACAACCCGGTCATGAAGTCCATTACGACATCGTTCCACTTCCACTTTGGAATGAGTAACTGCTGTAAAATCCCTACTGGTCACTGATGCTCTGCTTTCACCTACTAACAAGTAGAACATCTCATGAAAAAACCAGAAACATCTTTCTTCATACCTTCCCACAAGTACTGGCAGTGTAGATCACGATACATCTCGGTGATGCCAGGATGAACTGCCCAAATTGAGGAATGAAAATCCCACATCAGCTCCTCGCATATGTCTATTGGCACCCATACGCATCCCTAGAAACACAAGATTTCATCCTCACCCACTGTCCATCTAGGAAGAGGGTCCCCTCCTGACACACTCTCCCGTAGGATTAAGGACATAGAATCTGATAGTTGCCTCATCCGTACTTGATCAAGAAGTGTAGAGGAAACAACCAAAGAAGATAGGGCAGTCTGTCCCTGCCTTCTGTGCACTTCCAAGTGCATCTCAGATAATAGATCCATAAGCTGCCATTCACTGCTGGCCTCCTAAACTGCCTGAATCTGAGTTCTTCTGCTCAACGCATCTGCCACAACATTTACCTTTCCCAGTGTATAGGAGAGATCGAACTCAAAGGAATGAAGATACTCAACCCACCTACGCTGTCTCAGATTCAGATCACACTGAGTGAAGATATAATTGAGACTCTTGTGGTCAGTGAAAACTACAAAGTGCTCTCCCAGAAGGTAGTCTCTCCAACAGCTTAAGGAATGAACAACAGCTGCAAACTCCAGATCCTACATAGGGTAATTCCTCTCGTGTGGCCTCAACTGCCGAGACCCAAACACAATGACTCCATCTCCCTGCATAAGCACATCTCCCAGCCCGATACCTAAAGCATCACAGTAAACAGTATAGCCCTTGCCCGGATCTGTCAAGACTAGTATCGGTGCTGACGTCAACCTCCCCTTCAGCTCCTTAAAGGATGACTCACAAAAATATGACCATAAAACATCTCCCCTTTCTTGGTGAGACCTGTCAACGGTGCTGCTAGGCACGATAAGTCTTGAATGAAGCGTCTGTAGTATCCCTCCAGCCCTAGGAATCTCCGTACCTCAAAGACGTTCTTCGGCTGCTCCCAGGAAACTACAACTCTCACTTTATCTGGGTCCACAGATACTCCAGCCTCTGAGATGACGTGACCCAAGAAGTGAATCTGATCCATCCAAAATTGGCACTTTGAGAGTTTAGCATACTGCTGATGCTCTCTCAATATACTCAGAACGATCTCAAGATGTGTGGCATGGTCGTGTCGAGTGTGAGAGTACACCAAGAAATCGTCCACGAACACCACGATGAAGGAGACCAAGTACGGATGGAACACTCGGTTCATCAGTGCCATGAAAAGTGCAGGCACGTTCGTGAGACCGAACGACATGTCTATATACTCATATAGACCATACCTGCTCCTGAAGGATGTAAGAGGTATATCTAATGGTCTAACATGCAACTGATGATAACCAGACCTCAAATCGATATTCGAGAACACCTATTCTCCTCGAAGATGATCAAAGAGGTCATCTATCCTCAGCAAGGGATATCGGTTCTTGACTGTCAAAAGGTTCATCTTCTAATAATACACACAAAGCTGAAGGGTACCATCTGCCTTCTTCGCAAACAGGATAGGTGAACCCCAAGGAGAGGTACTAGGTCGGATGAAACCCTTTTCCTGCAACACCTCCAGATGCTTCTTGAGCTCCTGTAACTCAGTTGTAGCCATCCTATAAGGCGGAATGGACACTGGTGCCGCTCCCGGCATGAGCTCAATCTAGAATTATACCTCACTCCCCAGAGGCAAACCTGGAAAGTCCTCGAGAAAGAAATCCCAAAAACAATCCACCACTGGGGGGAATTCTAACTGTTAAGTCCCCTCGTCATCCAGATAAAGACTGGAAATCTAGGCTGTAACTTCCCCTAGCCCATGATGCTATGGTCCTGCTCTACCCGCCTGGACATCCCACTCGCCTCGATGAAGGAAAGATTCACCCTCTAGTGATATGAAACTCACCCTACGGCGATAGAAATCGATGACTACCTAGAAGGGAACCAACCAGTCCATACTGAGAATGACACCATAGCCCGTCATCTTTAGGACATAGAGTTCCCATAAGAAATGACACTCTGAAACCTCAATAGGGAACTATCTACACTGACGTATGCGAGATGTCATTGTTCCCAATGGCATGTCAGGCTTCAAAAAATCAGAAGACTAAAAGATACAGTGCCCAAGGCTCTCCACGATCGCAACAGAGATAAATCTATGGGAAGCACCAGTATCGAAAAGAGATGAAGATAAAACTGAGGCTACTAAGATCGTACCTCGAACTGTAGAAGGGCCGAGATCCTGCTCTTGATAGGTCTGATCCACGGCGAAAGACTGGCCTGCACCGCGGCCCTGTGCCTCTGGCTTATTACTCTGAGCTGATCCACTCTGTTTTCACTGATGACCTGGTGACTGACAACCCCGACCGCGACCCCCACCTCGGCCCGAACGACCGGAAGTACTCCAGTTCCCAGACTGGTGGGAAACTGGCTAAGAATCTCCAGAACGAGGTGTCATAGAGGAACCACTACCACAAGCTAAAGGTGAGAAGATCTGTCAAAAACGCTGAAGATGGTCCATCTTACCACAAGATTTGAACTCCATCAGATCCCTCTGGAACTGAGGCCTAGTATGCCCACTCCAACTGCATTAGTAGCATACGAACTGGCTACTAGAAAACACATCCCGTGAACCCCAATCTCCTCGAGAAGACTCTCTGCGATGCATCCTGCTATCCATAGGTGGAACACCAGCTCTGGATGTCGAACAACCCTGACTCACTGCTCCAGAATCCCTCAGATTGCTCTCAGTAATCAGTGCCTGGTTGACGATGGAGGATATAGAAGTCAACTAGAAGATATTCACCTGGGAGCAGATCTCCTGGCTGAGACCGTCCTCAAACTTCCTAGCAAGGAATAACTCACCACATGCTGGGATCAGTGTGAAATGCTACAGCTCAGTAAAACGGGATGAGTACTCCATGACAGAAAGAGTACCCTACTGCAGACTCATAAAATCCCGGGCTCGATCGGTCCTTAGGGTCTCCGGATAGAAGTAGTCATAGAAGTTGTGTTGAAACTCATCCCATGACATACCCTGCTGGATCCCTGACTATGAGATCACCTCCCACTACCTCTTGGTGGTGTCTCGGAGCATATAGGTGGCCAGATTTACCCTCTTCTCTAAGGGTATCTCTAGATGTTCGAAGATAGTTTGTGTGGCCTCTAACCAAGACTCTGCAGCCTGTGGTCCTCCATTCCCTAAGAAATTAAGAGGATTCTACTGCCGAAACACCCACGTCAAATCAGCCATCGACGGGGCAGGAGGCGGCGCTCCCCGAAAAGTCTGCATCATCCTCAGGAAGCCCTCCCTGAACTACTCATTGGTGCCTGTGATGGGTATAACTGCTGGAGCCAAGGCTGGCACAATAGGAGGATCAATAGGAGGATCAACATGAGGTCCCTAATCATCCATATCCAGTGTCTGATCACTGTCTGACAACTAACATACGACCAGAGGACGTCTTGGAGGCGTAACTCTGAAAGATCAAACACACACCTTAGATCATGATTAACAAAGACTGAAAACACAGGAGTACAAAACGGGAACATGGGAAAGAAGACCAAGTTTTACAAAACATGACTACACGGCGTGTATTAAAACTACATGGTGTGTCCATTAAAACCATTAACATGGGTGTGTACTCCTGCCACTACTGGTCTTGTAACACCCCAAACTACAAGGTGTGTTGTCCCCACACACGGTGTGTACTTGAACTCTAAACCCCTACCCGAGTCTTCTTACACGGCTAACCCACATGGTCCAAACTAACCCCAGACTACACGGCTTGTTCCCTAGGGACACGACGTGTACTAGACAAGGTCTCGGCGGCCCGTGTTGTTAGTTGCATGCCCTTCTACACGGCTGCCCTTACACGACGTGTTTTGAAAAAATACGGTGTGTATAAGAGAAGATAACATCGACCCGTGTTGTTCATGACACGACCGGGTACCTGGGACAAACTACATAGCGTGTTCTTTACCAACACCATTTGTTCTACTCGAGCTTCCTTGGCCCGTGTTGTTAGTGACACGGCCGGGTACACGGCTCTATTCTACATGGCGTGTACCTACAAAACATGGCGTGTTCCTGATGTTATTTTCACGTTACCATGTTTCTACTCACATGGTCAGTGACACGGCCTGAAAACTACACGGCGTGTCTCTAGAAAGTACACTCCGTGTATTCTGGGTTTTTCCAGGCAGTAGCCCAGAAACTGTACAGAAGCCCAGAAAACACAGAAAACAAAGCAAGGAGGTGCCAAATTCAGACCCACGAGGGCCCATACTCCCCACGAATCAATGCATGGCATCTCCTACAGTAATATAAAAGGGAAAACAGGTCGATGGTCCACCAATTTCCAATTCAAGAGGGCCCATTACACCACAAGAACCAAAATTTGGAATTAAATTAAGCAAGGAACAATACAAACAATCCTCTAACATAAAATCAGGGATTCTATCAAGCATATATCACAACAGCATGCATAACCAACACCAAGTCTATAACAACAACATGCAATCACTAATGCACCTTAGATGGCATGGAAAAAATTCATGTCATGTGATTTCTACAAGTGCCAATATGATGCATGAGATGGCATACCCTGGTCTCATCGGGTTGCGACATAAATAGAACTGCAATAGCCAAACAATAATAACAACGCAAGTCATGAGAATTACTCTAGGTGAAATCATATCAATCGTAAAATCTCAAAACCAGCAAATTGCAGTAACGGGGTAGTATGGCTTTTCCCCTCACACGGGTTAGCTACTCCCAAGCACAGCTTATCACCAGGTACCAAATTTGTTCTATCCAAGGATAAAGGCTCCAAATATTAAATCAAGAGAAAATAACTCCTCTGATACCACTTTGTAAAGTCCCAGTTCTGGAAGCCACCCAGATATGCCCTGTACCCGGTTGTTCACATGGCCTCAAGCGCATTTCCCCAAACGCCAGAGGCTGCCGACTAGCATCATGGGCCTTGGGTATGATACTAGGGAAACTATGCCCTCATTGGGATAGTACACAACGGATGTAATAAACATGCAATAGCGGAAGCAGTAAATAACCAACAATAATAGACAACAGAAGACTAAATCAAAAAACTGGAGCACATATGTATATATTAAATGATGCAAGATAAATATCTAGGAAAGCATCCAAACAAGTCACATTGCTGAAAAGCACCATAGTACCAAAATAAGTAAAAAAGAAAAGTAAACAGCTCATCAGCATCGCAAGCCAAAGCTTGGTCCCCTGCTCTCTTTCTCCAAGCAATCAAGTACCAGAAGTCAAGGGGCGCTTGCCCTTGTCTATACCTGCAACAACATAGTCTGTTTGGGCCCAAAATCATGACCCAAACATGGTGTGAGACTAAATCCCAGTAGGCATTCAACCAAAGATCTGTGCGTAATAGTCAGTGAGTATATGGCAGGCAAAAGTATAGTAAGCAGTAAACAACAATAGCAAAGCAGCAGACAGTAAACAGGATGATACACAACAGCAATCAACCCATAAGAAACAAATGCAGAGAAGCAAAACAGCTAACACAAACAAGAAACCCTCTGGAAGGTACCCACATCCATCCCCTCTGGTCCTAACCATGAAGCACCACAACCCTCTGGGCAGTGCACTCAGCCTAACCCCTATGGCTTGGTCATATGGATTTTTGAGACTCTCTGGGGAAGCTCACTCGGTCAATTCCCCTTATAGTCTAGGGTATTCAAGGAACCTATGAGGAAGATCACGCGGTATAAACCTCTTAGACCCAAGGTCTAGAGACTCTTTGAGGAAGATATCTCAGTCAATTCCTCATATAGCCTCTGTTATACCACAGACTCTCTGAGAAATCTCACTCGGTCAATTCCTCCTCTAGCCTGGGAAGGTTCTTAAAGAGAAATCAAACAAGGTAAGACTCCTTAAGGAAGCTCACTCGATCTACCCTCCTGTAGTCTATAATATCTAAAGGCACCCTGGGAATCTCACTCGGTCTATCCCATGTGGCCTATAATGTCTATGACTCACCGAGGAAGCTCACTCAGTCTACCCTCATATAGTCTATAATGTCAAAGACTCTCTGGGAAACTCATGCGGTCTATCCCTTATAGTCTATAGCACCAGGTTCACACAGCCCCGTGCCAGTTAGTGCATGATAAGGCTATAAGTCAAAAGTACACCTATAGATATACTTGTCTAACCAAATTACACCTATAGAGATACTTGTCTAACATTCTACAGGACAACAAGAATGTTATGAATCTCACTCCATTATATAGTCACAAGGCATGGAAATAGGTGTAACAACCAAAGGCAAATGAAACCTGAAGGTCGTAACCAGAAAAAACAATGGAAAAACATCCAATCACAACAAAAATATCCTCTAACATGATTAATTTACCACTACAGAAGAATACAAGCAAGGCAGGAAAACAACAAGGGAAAAAATGTAAACACGCAATACCCCGTTCACAGGTATTGGTGGAATTTTCACATAAAACTCAATAACTTTAAATGGTAAGGCACAAACCACCTACCTAGATCCTAGGATATCGATATACTTGAACCACGATGACTGATTATCCCTTAAACATCGTAGATCAGAGAAAATTCCAAAAATCTCAAATCACTATAACGGGAGTAAGAGGAATAATCATGGAATGAAACTCAAGAAGAAAGAAGAACTCACCATTGTGGTTCCAACGCAATTGACGGTGGTCGAATTGGACAACAGATGGAGGCTCGGGAATCTAGAGAAGCTTTGTGTCCATATGACATCTCTCAGTCGAACCAGACCTAGAAGAAGAAGATTATGGTGATCAGATGCTACCGCGATCCGTTTAATGAAAAAAAGAAAGTACACGGCGTGTACTTTTAGAGTACACGTCGTGTACTAGGTTTTTCCGTAATCTGCTTAAACCGGCCTCTACATCACCCCTACACACCATGTGTGTGGCCTAGACATGGCCATCACACGGCTTCGAGCAGGAAAAGAGTACACAACGTGTACTCAGAAAGTACACGATGTGTACTTCAAAAATTTCCAGAAACTCCATTTTCCTCCAAAACACCGGAAAAAGGAAGGCATACCTGAAAAAAAAAGATTCAGGTTCTTACAATTATCTAACCAAATGTCCATACTTGAAGCCTTAAATTTTAATCTAATGAAGTTTTCTCAATGAAGAGGTATAAATCTTAACCATGTGTTTTATCGTTTATTTAGTCTTCCACCTCCAAAAAGTATTCTATAACCATTATAATATAATAACATAACTATATAAAATATAATTAAATTTTATTATTTTTATGTAAAACTTTTATTCATATCCTTTTCAATATGATGGGAAATAGAAACATCTGTTGTGTGTATGTGTGCATTATCACCTCTACAATGCGTTGTGTTTCATTTTTCAACACAACATAATATATAGTAAAAATGTTATATAAAATGCATATATATTATTTTTATGAAATAATTATGATTTTTAATGATAATATATTAATTATTTACTTAGCTTTTATCAGTTGTAAAATGATGATGATGCTTATACGTATGTGTGAACTACAACCTCAACGAACTGATGTGATTATTTTTTCTTTTCAATATTTCATCAATGCTCATAATATTTTGCTAAATTTATCAAAATATTAATTATGAAAAAATTAATTCTTTTTATATTATATTACCATGATCCATTTGACCATATTCAACATACTGTAGTCATTTTGGACTTATAAACAAAACTTTCCCAAAACATCCAACGTGAACTCGACCATTTTAGTTACTAATTAAAACATGGAAATTAATGAAATAAATGTAATGATCATAATGGAATGAACATAAAATATTTTATTCAAAAATTATAAAACTAGTATAATTTCATTACATAAGAGGTTAGATGTATTGATTAAATAATTTTTCACTCAAGATAAGGGACATTATTTTTAAAATCCTGTTATACGTTTTCCTTTATAACTTGTTTTATTCCATGTCAAAGTAAATTTAAATGTTTTATTTATGATTTATTGGTTTGTAAATATTTTTTTGACTATATTTGACATTATATAAAAATTATTAAAATTTAATATTGTCAACATTTTTTGTATGAGTCTTTTTTGAATTTTTATACAAAATTGTGAATATAATATTTATTTTAACAATTATCAAATGAGTGGATTTTCCTGCTATCATGATTGTTATTTTATTTTAATCATACTTTACATGTCCCTATAATTATTTATAAAATAATTTATTTTCACTATATTCTATAATATTTTATTTTAATTTTTTTTCTATGGAAGTAAATACTTCCTACAATTTTTATGAGATAATGGAAAGTGTTATTTATTTTGGGATTAAATTACAATATAAATGAGTTTTATGTTTAATTTGAAATATATTTTTGTTTTATTCATAATATAAAAATTTTAAACATTATATGAATTATAGTTTATTGTGATATGACTCTGAAGATCAGTGAGACCAGTGTAGATCTCTAATAAATTTCGTTAAGTGAAAATGTTTACCAGTGATATGTTACTCCTAATATTTGTGGGAATGATCTGAATAGGTGATTCCATTATAAGGGTTCTTATAAGGTTGAATGTATGGATAATTTCCTATGATACCTAATTGATATGATGTAATGTTTTTTTGAATGAAATAATTTTACTTTAAAAGGTATGTAAATTAACTTTTATTTTATGGAAAGTATATGATTTTTATTAAAAAAGGTGAATGTATAATTTTCTATGCAAAGGTATTCATGAGTTTTCATGTTTTCCATGAATCCCTTAGGGTTATTCTATTTTGTTTATGATTAATTATCAAATTTTTATAAAATTTGTTCATAAATTATGTTGTTTTTGTCCAAAAGTAAATTTATATTTGATCTCAACTATTTATTATGAAAAAGAATTTTTTATATGTATTTTCCAAGCTTACAAGTAGAGTAAAATATTTACTTTTTGTGACCCTATAATTTTTTTCCCACCTTTTAAAATGTTTTTACATGGCTTAAGGATGATTAGTTATACTAATAAAAGAAGTTTTAATGTTTTGGGGGTTACCTTTAATGATGTAAGTGTGTGATGAACATTTTTTGTGGAAAAAATGGAAATTGTGTGGAAGTACCAACTTTTTAATGTAACCAATTTCATAATTTTGTAAAACCTTTTAACATAAAATGGTGTTTTAGTTGTAGGTTATGAAGTATATGTAACACCCCGAGATTTTATAAAAATATATTCTTGTAATTTCATTGATGTCTTGTGTTGTAAGATACATCATGTTTACCTTGATCTATACGCAACACTGTATGATCTTGTAGTATACACAACACTATTCTTGGATCATATTACACACAATTTTGATAGTAGTTATTCTACGAAACATTGAGTGTGTATATATATATATATATATTCACTGTATAAATGAAATATGGTTGGATTATGTTATACAAAACAACGGAATAGTCTTGCACAACACGCAACCCTGACTTGGCTAGCATTACACGCAATTGCGACCTTCCTCAATAGCGTGTGTTGTACGCAATACCGGGTTTTACTAAACAACGATATATTATTATAATATTATTATGAACTAGCCGTTATGAATAGTATAAACTAAATTTTTAATTTTATAATATTATTATTCATCTTACACATTTTCTAGAACATGGTATAAGAACAAAATAAAATTTTCGGGTAAAATAAGTATTTTAAAAAAAATGTCGTTTTGCCGCCTTTTGATGGCGCACCCACTTTAAATATAGTTTTTGACATGTTTATAAGTTAAATTTTACAAAATAAAGTTATTATTTGGAATTAGTATATAAAAATTACCTTGGATAATTTTTTCATATTATTCTGATAACTTTCATATTTTAATGAATAGTAAAAACAAGCTATATTTTAATTAAAAACAACTTCTTTCATCGTAATAACTTATGTGATTAAATTATAGTATTTAATGGTTTAAAATTATAAATAGAATATATTTTTACCATTTAATATAATGTATGTCATTAGCCTTGATTTTACATTGAATTCGTAGGTTAAATAAATTCAATCTTTTGCAATGTTTTAAACAAAAACCTGTTTTATTTCGAGAACATGATTAATTTTAATTTAATTTCATTAATGCATGTGTATTGAATTTGGAAAAAAGGGTTTCATATTTGGAATCATTGGGTCCAAATTATATTAATAGACTACTTTTTATTTTTAGGCATTATGAATAGTAACTACGCTAAATTTTATTTACCATAGTTAAAGGTAAATCAGGTAATTAAGGGTAAATATAAGATTATAAAATTACCCTAACACCTGCCAAAATCTTTTTGGATGACTAAAAGTTGACCCATATCACCTAAGGGTCGGATTATAATCATTTAATGGACTTTTTTCCATGAAAATAACTTAATTATTATTAAAACCAAAGAAAGTGACAACATGTCACTCTCTTAAATCTTATAAATATATTAATTATAATTTAGTGATAAACTTCATGAAACATCAAACATGAATAGTCTCCCGAAATATAATGAAATTATCTACATTATATGAATTTATTTATAATTTTTAGGGATTAAATAATTATCATTAATTGTGACACAATAGTGATGCAGAAATTGTTTATCTAGTGAAAAATCAAGAATATAGTTTTTATTAAACTAATAGTGACCATAAAAGGCACAAAAACCTGACCAAACCTTATTGGTAATGTACATTTAAACCATAATCATCCAATGGTAGAATATTTGACCATTTAGAGCCTTATAAAAGCGATTATGACACTTATATTATTTTATTTTAAATGATGCCAAAGTTGTCACCTTCATAATTTAATAAATATAACAATTTAAATATTGTGATTTTAAAATGATAAATTATATTTCAAGTATTATTGTGAAAGTTAATAGATTTAGCTTCATAATAGGATTTTATTTTTAATTTTTATGCATCAAATAAGTATATTAAATAATTATACAAAAATGATGTATTAATTATTTTATTAAGAGATAAACCAAATAAATGGTTTTAAAAATAATAAAATAAATATTATATGAAATATTTCATGTTCTCCACTAATATTTTAGATAAATATGACCTTTTATGAATATATTAAAGCTTTTAGTTCTAACATATATTCTTTCTATAGTTTATTTAAATTCAAATAAATGAATAGTGTCAAAATTGACACTATTGTTATTCTATAAAAATAACATATTATAAAATTGTTTAAAAATCACAAAAATATTTAAAAATTATAAATTTAAATTTATATGGTATAAAAGGTTATAAAGTCTCAAATTATGGATAATTCACAACAAATAAGTAATTATCTGTTATAATTTAAAATTTAGAATGTTATTACCACAAATAAAATTAAATTGATTAAATAAGGATAAATCAAGTTGATAATGTTGAAAATAAATTCCTAACATGACTAAATTTTATTGGTTGATGCTATTACAACCCTATCTCATCTAATATTCTAATATTAGTCATTTTTGGAGGTTTTTAAGTGGGGTTAGATTTATTATAAATTAATATTTTTAAGATTTCCAAAGGTGCCCCTCTCCTCCCTTATAAAAGGGCACCTCCTCCCTCTCTTCCTCACACAAATTTGACCCTTTAAGCTCAGCAAACCCCTGCCCATTTCCATTATAAACTTCCCTAGAAACGTCCTAGAGGTCCGGGTCTTCTTCAAAGACCAATTTTAGTACCCTAAGAGGAGGATTCAAAGAGGTGTGTCAAAGAAGAGGTAATATCAGTTACCGATTATTTCAATTTTATTTCTTCTTCAACTTCTTCTTATTTAGTCGTTTCATTATAAAGTAATAACATCAGTATCCCTCATATACTGATATTTTATTATAAATTTTAAACAACCCTATTTCACCTTCTATCCATCCTACGGAAAAAAAAAACACCGCGCGTGCGTACGTACGGAATACCGTCTCCACGGCGTGGTGTAATCTATTTTTCCACCAACACCTTACATGGATGGGTATAATGGTGTAAATAATAACTATATATGGTTATTATAACATCATACTTATTCTGATATATTATACCATCCACTCCAATTCTATAATTATGGGAACGATATCATCACTCGTGCGTACGTACGGACTACCGTCTCCACGACGCGATGAGATTCATTCTCCATGATTAACCATACATAAATGATCACAAAGTTTATATAATGAATAATAATGAAATATATGAAATAATAATTCTACTGGATTTATGTATATATATATATATATATGTATGTATGTCATCTATTTAGTTTCATTCAATTCAATAAGGAAACGAAAACAACGTTCATGTGTACGTACGACCTACCGTCTCCATGAACGGTGTATTTCATTCCTTTTATCGATCTATAATATATATGTATATGATGAATATATATTATATATAAAATCATGTTTTACATTCTTGAATTATGTAAATCAGGATATAATTAATAATATCAAGAAACCACAAGTCTAAACACAAACGATAAATGAAATGATTTTACCCAAAACGCTACTTTAACATGGAATTTACAAAAGAACGGGAAATATAAAGTCATAAGTGAAACATATATGATATAATAACAATGAATATTATTATTTAATAAGTCAATGAAATTATTTAAATCATTATACAGGAGGTTCCGAACCATACAAAGCATATCAGACCTAAGGTAAGGGATAACTTTTCCAATCTTGTTTTTATCTGAGATTGTTTATTCGTATGTATTTACTGGGGTTATTTCTATCATCAATGTCCATGTTTTATAAAACTGTTTTCATGTATGTTTAATGTCATTTTTACCCATTTTTTACTTTTACTACATGGTATGTAAGGAATCTTTCTTTTGTTTACGTTACGAGGTACTTTTTTTACTTTTCTGACAAAAGTACGAGGAGAATGTTATTTTTAACTTATACGGTGTGAACGGATTTTTATGGTTTTATAAAGCCTTATTTTCATGAAGCTTCCTCCAAAATATTTCATGACTATTTTCAACAAAAACCTTTTCTTCTAAAATTTCATGACATTTTGTGAAAAGAAAATGATTTTGAAGAAAAAAGGATATTTTCCTCAAGAATTCATTTCAAGTGTTTTATCAAAACCATTTTCATCTAAGATGACATTATTTTACATGTGTATGTTTCAAGTATCAGGCCTCTATGATTTACATGGTTTCAATTTTCTTATTATGAAATGATATCCATTTCTTTTATATGGATTATGTGATGATGGGATGCTTTTTATGAAAACCATTTTATTTATTGGGTTATTATGAATGATGTATGTTTATTTTGTGGCACAAGTAAGAATGATTTCATTATGAGATGGGTGGGACCTATATCTCCCTCCAATGCATTGGGTAATGATTTATATCTCATGAGATAGACATGGCTAGAACGGCAAGTTAAACCGGTTCAGTAATACAGGACTGGAACGAGGAGTGAACTCGATTCAGAAAGGGACTTTTTCCACTAAGATGGTCTTGGCAGCAATTCCTTGGCTACTATGGAAATAATATCATTTTATTAATGGTTTCCACAATTACATGTTTTATTCCCATGCTATTTTATCATGATTGATGTTCCCTTATGATATATTCCTTACGTACTTCTAAGATTCATGTCTTTGCCCAAGATTTTGATGTTTAGATTTTATGTTCAAGTTTTTACATTCAAATGTTTATGGATTGTTTTATGTTCTCTATGTTTACCCTTACTGGGAATTTGAGCTCACCCATTTTATGTTTTCTTTTCCCCAGGATATAAATAAAGGTTTTAGGTAAAAAAAAGGGGAAGATATTTATTGGGAGATGTTGAAGATCTTTCAACACGATTAGAAGATTTTATTCTGAGTTTCCAAAGACACTAAACTATTATGGTCCTTGTGTGTCTGTTTTTGTTATGTATTAAGGATTCTGCAAAATAAATGTAATGTCCATGTACGTAAATCTTCGGGCCTCTACATTTGGTATCATAGGAAATTTTTAGTCAACCTTTGTAAACTAGGATGCGAGAACTTTAGTGAGATCCCTAGAGATATGTCTAAGGTATTTCTATGGATGTCCCTAATGTTAAGTATACATATAGGTTATAGTCCTAGAATTGCGCTAACGATCTTAGAATATAACCTAAGATATTAGATATTGATGGTACTTCCCCTTTACTATGTTGTTTTCCCTATCATGATTTTTTCCTCTCAAACTATTCTTTTTGGGTTTTAGAAAATGGCTAGAAACATGAAGATTCACGATAATGGAGGATATGACAGACAATGGAATGATATTCTTCATGAGCAACCAAATGAAAAGGGATTTGGAAGTCCAAACATAGTTATTATGCCAAATCATAAATCTCATAATATGATCAATAATCTCAATGTTGGTATGTTTCCCAACTTAGATAATTAGAGAAAGATGAAGTTTCATGATGATCATAGAGGAAAGAAAGTTCAATTTCTCTCATGTAAATCATGTGGGAAGAGGCATTGGGGAGATTGTTTCAAAGGAACTAGAATATGCTTTGGGTGTGGAAAATAAGGACACAAATCTAGTAAGTGCAATGGAAAAGGATCAGTTAACAGCATGGACAAGTATAATGGTATTTCTACGACATCAACAATGATTAGATGTTTTAAATGTGGAATCTATGGGCATTATGCAAACCAATGACCTAAGGGAAAATCTCATGAAGAGAATCAGCATGGTCATATGAGTAGTATTTATGTGTATGATGATGAAGAGACTACAAATTAAATATGAGATGAAAAAAATGATAAAGCTCAATCAGTGGTTTAAGAAGTTAGTGGAATTATTATATGTTTATAATGAATAATGTGTGGTACTATGGAATAAAGAATCATCTAAGTATTGTTACACTATTGTTTTTTCCTAAAGTATTTCAAAGTATATGTTGAATGGTACCGATAACCATGAAAGTTTATTCAGATATTTTTGCAATGTAGATGATATGCGCATAATGAAAGGATAAGAATATAATGAGATGTTTGATTGTATTCATGAGCTCATGACATATATAAGGACTAAGAGATATCATGGTTTGAGTATATAGAGTTTTTGAGGATTTTGGTATGTGGAAAGTGTTAACTTTTAACTGCATTCATGTTTTCACTAAGGTCCAATGGTTATTCATTCTTCACGAGAATACATGATTAAGGAATTCACATGTTTGTAATTTGACCAACAAGATATATCTTATGATATATTGGGGATAAATGATGGCATTCACGTGATTGTTATGTGACATTTCAAGTAATCATTTTCTTTATACTATGAGCTTGGACCGAAGTATTTTAGATAAGCCTAAAGATTGGAATGGATTATGTTGGACATAAGTTTTTATTGTTTAAGGATATAAATTTTTTCGATATTATTTATGGGATGTTATAGTAATGTAGTTTTAGAAAAAGGAAAACCTGCAGGACGGGTGACAACCCATCGTGTCGGACAAGGCTGTGGGAATCGAACCCACAACCAAAGTGCGACTAGCCTTTATCGCCTACCACTGGCCTACAGGAAGTCCCTTTTTAGTAGAAACTAGTTTTATTATATTGTGTAGTATGATATATGAAGTATAAGTCCTTTATAGGAACCATATATGATTAATCTCACTATAGATAGACTTATGTATTTTTGATAACTTTTATAACCTTTTGTTTGAGACAGATGGAATGACCCATCATTCTATCACATGATCTGCTAACACTTCACGAATGACAAATTCAACTTCACTTAATTAAGAGATGAAGTGGAAATTGTCCAAAGAATAACCAACGGTGAGACTGTACTAAAATCACGGAAGTATTTCTTCTAATTCCAATTTCGTCAACTTTAGGGAAATGATCTTGAAAACCAAAAATGTTGTCCTAGTGACCTTATATCTGATGAATTAGATGGTACCTTAGATCATCACAAGTCTATGGCTTTGTGATTGATGGCTTTTTCATAGCCATGTTCTCTACCACTCTCCATCAGAACATGCTGGTTATATTTTTCTTTCATATCCATATTTTCACTTATGTTCTCCTATATGGAAACCTTGTGATGAGTTTCATTGGGTAATTGATACATTTCATACTTTAGTTTTTAAAATTTAGTTTTAGTATTCCTTTTTACGATGTGGGTTTCTACAAATAGTAAACAATTTATAACCCCGACGAATTTCGAGGGTGAAATTCATTTTAAGGGGGGTAGAATGTAACACCACGAGATTTTATGAAAAGATATTATTTTAATTTCATTGATGTCTTGTGGTGTAATCTACAACAATATTACATTGCTCTATACGCAACACCGTATGAGCATGCAGTATACACAACACTATTCTTGGATCATGTTACACACAATTTTGATAGTAGTTATTCTACGAAACATTGAGTGTGTGTATATATATATATATTCACTGTATAAATGAAATATGGTTGGATTCTGTTATAAGAAACAACGGAAGAGTCTTGCACAACACGCAACCCTGACTTGTCTTACATTACACGCAATTGCAACCTTCCTCGATAGCGTGTGTTGTACGCAATACCGAGTTTTACTAAACAACGATATATTATTATAATATTATTATGAACTAGCCGTTATGAATAGTATTAACTAAATTTTGAATTTTATAACATTTTTATTCATCTTACATATTTTCTAGAACATGGTATAAGAACAAAATAAATTTTTCGGGTAAAATAAGTATTTTTCAAAAAATGCAGTTTTGCCGCCTTTTGATGGCGCACCCACTTTAAATCTAGTTTTTGACATGTTTATAAGTTCAATTTTACAAAATAAAGTTATTATTTGGAATCAGGATATAAAATTTTACCTTGGATAATTTTTTCATATTATTCTGATAACTTTCATATTTTAATGAATAGTAAAAACACGCTATATTTTAATTAAAAACAACTTTGTTCATCGTAATAACTTATGTGATTAAATTATAATATTTAATGGTTTAAAATTATAAATAGAATATATTTTTACCATTTAATATAATGTATGTCATTATCCTTGATTTTACATTGAATTCGTAGGTTAAATAAATGCAATCTTTTGCAATGTTTTAAACAAAAACTCGTTTTCTTTCGACAATGAGATTAATTTTAATTTAATTTCTACAACGTATGTGTATTGAATTTGAAAAAATGGATTCCATATTTGGAATCAGTGGGTTCAAATTATATTAATAGAATACCTTTTATTTTTGGGCATTATGAATAGTAACTACGGTAAATTTTATTTACCATAGTTAAAGGTAAATCAGGTAATTAAGGGTAAATATAAGATTATAAAATTATCCTAACACCATCCAAAATCCTATTGGATGACTAAAAGTCGACCCATATCACCTAAGGGTCGGATTAGAATAATTTAATGGACTTTTGTCCTTGAAAATAACTTAATTATTATTAAAACCAAAGAAAGTGACAACATGTAACTCTCTTAAATCATATAAGTATATTAATTTTAATTTAGTGATAAACTTCATGAAACTTCGAAAATGAATAGTATTTAGAAATATAATGAAATTATCTACATCATATGAATATATTTATAATTTTTAGGGATTATATAATTATCATTAATTGTGACACAATAGTGATGCAGAAATTGTCTATCTAGTGAAAAATCAAGAATATAGTTTTTATTAAACTAATATTTCCCATAAAAGGCACAAAAACCTGACCAAAACTTATTGGTCATGTACATTTAAACCATAATCATCCAATGGTCGAATATGTAACCATTTGAATCCTTATAAAAGCGATTATGATACTTATATTATTTTATTTTAAATGATGCCAAAGTTGTCACTATCATAATTTAATAAATATAACAATTTAAATATTGTGATTTTAAGATGATAAATTCGATTAAAATTATTATTGTGAACTTTAATAGATTTATCTTCATCATTGTATTTTAGTTTTAATTTTTATGCAACAAATAAGTATATTAAATAATTATAAAAAATGATGTTGTAATTATTTTATTAAGAGATAAACCAAATAAATGTTTTTAAAAATAATAAAATAAATATTATATTATTTATTGTGCTCCACTAATTTTCTAGATACATATGACCTTTTATGAATCTATTAAAGCTTTTAGTTTGAACATATCATCTGTATATATTTTATTTAAATTCAAATAAATGAATAGTGTTAAAATTGACACTATTGTTATTTTATAAAAATAACATATTATAAAATTGTTTAAAAATCACAAAATATTTAAAAATTATAAATTTAAATTTATATGGTATAAAAGTTTATAAAGTATCAAATTATGGACAATTCACAACAAATAAGTAATTATTTGTTATAATTTAAAATTTAGAATGTTATTACCACAAATAAAATTAAATTGATTAAATAAGGATAAATCAAGTTGATAATGTTGAAAATAAATTCCTAACATGTATAAATTTTATTGGGTGATGATATTACAACCATATATAATATAATATTCTAATATTAGTCATTTTGGAGGTTTTTAAGTGGGGTTATATTTATTATAAATTAATATTTTTAAGATTTCCAAAGGTGCCCCTCTCCTCCCTTATAAAAGGGAACCTCCTCCCTCTCTTCCTCACACAAATTTGAGCCTTTAAGCTCGGACAAAACCTGAACATTTCCCTTCTCAACTTCCCTAGAAACATCCTAGAGGTTATGGTCTTCTTCAAAGACCAATTTTAGTACCCTAAGAGGAGGATTCAAAGTGGCGTGTCAAAGAAGAGGTAATATCCATTACCGACTCTTTCAATTTTCTTTCTTCTTCAACTTCTTCTTATTTAGTTGTTTCATTATTAAGTAATAAAATTAGTATCCCTCATATACGGATATGTTATTATAAATATCAAACAACCCTATTTCACCTTCTATCCATCCTACGGAAAACAAAATCATCGCGCGTGTGTACGTACGGAATACCGTCTCCACGCCGTGGTGTAATCTGTTTTTCCACCGACACCTTACATGGATGGGTATAATGGTGTAAAGAATAACTATATATGGTTATTATAATATAATACTGATTCTTATATATTATACCATCCACTCCAATTCTATAATTATGGGAATGATATCATCACTCGTGCGTACGTACGGACTACCGTCTCCACGACGCGATGAGATTCATTCTCCATGATTAACCATACATGAATGATCATAAAGTTTATATAATGAATAATAAGGAAATATATGAAATATTAATGCTACTGGATTTATGTATATATATATTTATGTCATCTATTTAGTTTCATTCAATTCAATAAGGAAATGAAAACAGCGCTCATACTTATGTACGGCCTACCGTCTCCATGAACGGTGTATTTCATTCCTTTTATCGATCTATAATATATATATATATATGATGAATATATATTATATATAAATCATGTTTTACATTCTGGAATTATTTAAATCAGGATATAAGTAATAATTTCAAGAAACGACAAGTCGAAACACATACGATAAATGAAATGATTTTACCCAAAACGCTACTTTAACATGGAATTTACAAAAGAACTGGTAATATAAAGTCATAAGTGAAACATATATGATATCATAACAATGAATATGATTATGTGATAAGTAAATGACATTATTTAAATCATTATACAGGAGGTTCGGAACCATACGAAGCATATCGGACCTAAGGTAAGGGATACCTTTTCCAATCTCGTTTTTATCTGAGATTGTTTATTCATAAGTATTTACTGGGGCTATTTCTATCATCCATGTACACGTTTTATATATGTGTTTTCATGTATGTTTAACGTCATTTTTACCCATTTTATTGACTTTTAATACATGGTATGTAAGGAATCTTTCTTTTTTTTACGTTACGAGGTACTTTTTTGACTTTTCCGACAAATGTACGAGGAGAATGTTATTTTTAACTTATACGGCGTGAATGGATTTTTATGGTTTTATAAAGCCTTATTTTCATGAAGCTTCCTCCAAATGATTTCATGACTATTTTCAATAAAAACCTTTTCTTCTAAAATTTCATGACATTTTGTGAAAAGAAAATGATTTTGAAGAAAAAAAGAATATTTTCCTCAAGAATTCATTTCAAGTGTTTTATCAAAACCATTTTCATCTAAGATGACATTATTTTACGTGTGGATGTTTCAAGTATCATGTCTCAATGATTTACATGGTTTTAATTATCTTGTTATGAAATGATATCCATTTCTTTTATATGGATTATGTGATGATGGGATGATGTTTATGAAACCCATTTTATTTATTGGGTTATTATGAATGATGTATGTTTATTTTGTGGCACAAGTAAGAATGATTTCATTATGAGATGGGTGGGACCTATAACTCCCTACAATGCATTAGTTAAAGATTTATATCTCATGATATAGACATGGCTAGAACGGCAAGTTAAACCGGTTCAGTAATACAGGACTGGAACGAGGAGTGAACTCGATTCAGAAAGGGACTTTGTCCACTAAGATGGTCTTGGCTGCAATGCCTTGGCTACTATGGAAATCATATCATGTTATTAATGGTTTCCAAAATTACGTGTTTTATTCCCGTGCTATTTTATCATGATTGATGTTCCTTTATGATATATGCCTTACGTACTTCCATGATTCATGTCTTTGCTCAAGATTTTGATGTTTAGATTTTATGTTCAAGTTTTTGCATTCAAATGTTTATGAATTGTTTTATGTTCTCTATGTTTACCCTTACTGGGCATTTGAGCTCACCCCTTTTATGTTTTCTTTTCCCCAGGATATAAATAAAGGTTTTAGGTAAGAAAAAATGGGGATAATCTTTATTGGGAGATGTTGAAGATCTTTCACCACGATTAGAATATTTTATTCCGAGTTTCCAAAGACACTAAACTATTACGATCCTTGTGTGTCTGTTTTTGTTATGTATTAAGTATTCCGAAAAAGTAATGTAATGTCCATATACGTCAAGCTTCGGGCCTCTATAGTATATACCATAAATCATGTAATTTTGGAGATGGATATGTATGGTATTTATAACTTCTCTTTCCATTTAACAGTTCAAATGTTATAAATAATTTGAAGGAAGTGTCAATATTTTTTTCTCAAAGTATTTTTTGTATATTTTCATGTCCCCATAGAATTATAAGATAAAAAAAAGATTTTGAAGTCCCTTTAAATCATTTTTATACTGAAGGATTCTTTTTGGGATATGTAATTCCCCATGAAATTTCCAACGCTACATGGTAAGCATCTTTTCAATTTTTATTAAAATCTTCTTGGAGGTATTTCTCGATAAGATTAATGTGTATGGGTTATCTTTTAAAATATTTCATAAACATATTGATTTTTTTGAAAGAATTAATTTTAAAATAATATAGGTTTAAACTTTGAAAACATTTATTTTGTAGTGGAAGAATGTAATATTATCTGCAAAATAATTTAAAAGGAAGGAATTAAATTGGAGAAGGATAAGGTTGATGTAATTTCTATACTACCTTAACCCACCACTATGAATCATATTAGATCATTTTTAAGAAAATGTTGGATTCCATATATGGATAATTAGATATTTTAAAAAAACTAATTTTCCTATGATTAAACTTCAAAATAAATATACCAATTTTTTAATTGGTGAATTATTCAAAGAAT
The DNA here is from genome assembly GCA_963277665.1 of Viscum album. Classification (NCBI taxonomy): domain Eukaryota; kingdom Viridiplantae; phylum Streptophyta; class Magnoliopsida; order Santalales; family Viscaceae; genus Viscum; species Viscum album. The sequence continues at coordinate 283,572,452 of OY728119.1, read as the reverse complement.
ATTTGAATAAAATCTATGAGATCCTGACCATAAACCCTATAATTTTACACCAGTCCTGGAAGAGAACTTGGATGTAATTTTTAATTCCAAAAATTATGAAATGGGAGAAGTTCTGTCCCAGAAGATTAATAGACACTCAAATGTGATAACTGATTCTTTACAAACCTTGGACATAACCCAAATAAATTATACACCATAGAATTTTTTAGAAATTTCTATTAAATTATTAAAAAGTTTATTTATATTTTTGAGGAACTAAAGTAATTGTTAACTTTGATCACACAAACCTTAGGTATTTAATTATGAAATTTGATTCAAATGTTATAATTTCATGATCGATGTATTTCTAAAAGAATTAAGCATAGATCTTAAAGTCAATAAGAGATATGAGAACATTGATGAATAACACATGAGTATATTCTCCCACACCGCTGAATCTGAAATACTAATATAAATACCCCCAAATAATTATCTCCCTAGTGAGAAGAGATATGAACTCCAAATATTACACTAATATGATTCCATAGTGAAATAATTGGACACATCAGTTGTAGCCCCCTTCTTTTCTAAACAAAATTTTTTAATTTAAAATATGGATCAAAATATTTTATTTAGAAGGAACCTTTTCTATTGAATATTTTTAGTGATAATATGAATAAGAGATGTGTACATGAGGAAGAGTTAACATTTATGATTATATTTTTTTAGACTCTTTCATGTGGAAGACATTTTTGAAACTCATAGAATAGATAGAAATATTTTTGAATATAGTTTTTTTGGAGATTTATTTAAAAAAACTATGAAATTTTATAATGAATGTATAAAATATCAATTTTATGGATGAAATTCGAAAATATAATAAAATTCCAAAAGAAAGTTTGATTTTATATAATTTTTTATGTTGGAGGATGAAATTTCCTGAGGTCAATTCCTATTTATTTTTCATTTACCTCTATTCTGGTAGACATATTTTTTTTCTATGTGTATCTCTGACCATAAATATCAAATTAACGATTCCAATGTTGTTATTAAATTTATAGGATCATATATCTTTTGTTGGTTAGGAATACCTTGAGAAAAATTAGGAATTGGTGTACACATTTTTGTAACTAAATCATGGAAGCACTCATGGAGAAATATGAAATAAAAAATGAGTCCTCAATTTCCTACCACCCTTATGGTATCAAATGGAGAAATAAATAGAATTTTTCAGAGGATGGAACAACCCCTCACGAAATTCTAGACCCAAAATTTTTATTATAAACTATGGAAAGATAGAACCTAATTAAAACACCTTTGAATATACCCTTACCAAATTGTTTATAGTAAAATATATCACTTACCTGTTGAGCTATAACATAAATCCTAGTATGTTATGAATAAATTGAATCTAGAATTCAGAAAGGGTGGAGAATAAATAATTCATAAAATGATGGAATTAGTGGATTCAAGGAGGGAATATATAATAAAAACTTATTGTAAAAGGAAAAAGGAAGATTTACCCATGATAGATTTATTAAAAAATTAACTTTAAAGTTGGAGACAAAGTACAGTTATTATCTAATAGAATGAAACTCATGCTTGGTAAGCTTCATTATATGTGGACTAGATTCTTTAAATTGAATAACCCAATTCCATTTAGTGAAATTGAGATCAAAGGAACTGAATCCCAATAACCATTTAAAATTAATGGAAAGTATATAGGAAAGTTTAATGATAAATTTTGTAAGGAACTAATTAGTGAGTCTAACCCCCCCCCCATTTAATTGGAGTTTAGAAACAACCAGGTTGTATCTTTTATATACATGTGTCTAAATAATCACAATTTTGGTCTCTTATTCCTTGAAATTTTCATGATGAAATTAGTTGAAAGTTGTTTTTAAGATGTGCGTGGTGGAAGGGAAAATATAGTTTAGGATGAATCTAATTATTTGTATTTTTTTTAGTGTGGTTGCAAAATAAAATTAAAATAAAAAACTATTTTGGAGATATCACCCTGAAAATGAAATGAAAATAACCTAGTTATAGTGGGAACCATTGAATTTTTTTTCTTTAGGATAATGGGAAAGATTGTGTTAGAAAATAAAAAGGGGATTCAAAACAATAACCTGAGGAAACTTAATTTTGAAAATGAACATAGATAAATGAGTGAAAACCCTAATGATTCTCTAGGGGAAGTAATATAATGTTGAACCCAAGCCCTGTTCATTACCAAAAAAGGCTTGATAAATTATTAGAGTTAAGTTGAGGGGGATCTTAGTGGAAAATAAACATTTGTGCATCCAATTTCCCCTTTAGGTTTCAATTTTTCTTCTGTATAATTCCACTATTTTCTAGGAGGTGGATATGTATTACAATTGATGATCATTGAGTCCACACATATTCACATCCTAGAAGAAGAGGATTTTCATACATATAATAGTGTGTGTTCCTTATATAAATATGAAACCAATTTTAAGGCGATGAAGTTTCATTATGGGGGATTATATTTATTTTAACACCCCGAGCTTCCACGATACGCTTCTCATTCAATAATGCAATAGCTTGCATTGTACGCAACTTTGAGTTCTAAAACACCGCGACTAATCAAAGTAGCCATTATGAATAGTAATAACCACTTTTTAAAATTATAGAAATTTTAAATTTCAAAATGGAATTCATTTTTGAATTCGTAATATCGAAATTATCCTAAGTTGAATTTTTTGTAACTTTCTGAGAACTTCCAATTTTTTTATGAATAGTGAAAAATACTTAAAACAACTTTTTTAATAAAAATAATTTATTATGATAAATTATACTATTTAGTGGTTTTAAAGTATAATAAGAATATATTTTTACCATTTTATCCAATGGTGGTCATTAGAATTATTTTGACATTGAAATTGGACATAAACAATTGCCAATCTTTTGATATAAATTGTTTCTTAAAAACACGCTATTTGTTGTGACAGCGGGAATTAATTATAAAATTAATTAATGCAACTTATATGTTTGGAATTTTGAAAAATAGACATCATTTTTTAATTCGTAATATCAATTATAGCTTAGGGTGAAATTTTGGCATTGTTCTGAAAAACATCAATTTTTGATGAATAGTGAAACCACTAAGTGGTAGTTAAATAACTGATTTTTCGCTTAAAATGAAATATTACCACTTCTGTGAATTGATTTTCAAAAATCCGGCATAAATGGTTGTCATTAAGAAGTAAAATGTGGTTCAATGAGATTAAAATAATTTTTTGGTGAATAGTAACTTTTAAGTTCTTAATCACGATTAGAGGTAATTAGTGTAGTTTAAGGTAAAAATAATGTTTTAATAATATGATATGAGCTTGACACTTGTCCTACTCCTATTGGATGAGTCATGGCCGACCAAGACAACCCATGGGTCAACTTGGGGACCCCATGGAGCCACTTTAGTTGGAAAATGACATTAATATATATTTATTTAATGTTAAAATTAAATTGACACAAACATGAGTTATTTTACTAAAACAGTTTTTAAGTGGGGTTACACAAGTCCAAATTTTGACTATAAATATTCATTAGAAATCTAAAAAGATTTCCTACATCATAGTATTTTTTTTATAATTTTTAGACATTAAATAAATTAAATTATTTATGACATCATGATGATGCAGCGATGACCTCATTATTTAACGATTTAAATAAAATGAGAAGATAATGTAAAATCCAAGGCTTACACTTGTCCAAAGCCTATTGGATGGGTATATTTCTAACCCTTATCACCTTAGACACGAATTATATAATTGTGGGACCTTTAGAATCCGAAAAGCATTGTATAATAATGTAACATTTCCTTACTTTCCAAGAGTGCCCATCCTCTCCTCTTATAAAAGGCCCCCACCTCTACCACCTCATTCACACTTTCAAGCCAATTGGTTCGGCCAAACTCTGCCCAAATACTCTCCCAACTTCCCCCTATTACTCCTAGAAGCCTCACTTTGGGCATAACTCTTCCCAAGGAAGCCTTTGGCTCAAATCAAAAATAGTTACCCGATTTTGAGGTAATGTCTTCTCTAATGTTGTTTTGTTTTATTTTTTTCTCCAACCCCCTAAACTCTTTTTATTCATTTCTTTTGTAACAACACCAGTATCCTCAATATACTAGGATGTTGTTATAAGAAGTATTTGAGCTACACTTACACACACCTACATCTAATGGTTAAAGAACATACGGTTTCTGTGGATGGCGAATTTCTGCCTCACGAAACGATGATTGTTCAACACTCATATAACACCTTCAAAGGTGGCCATTAAGATGTCACTATTTTTATATATGATATATAATATGTTTATGTTTTACTTATGCTTCTGTATTTCTCATTTATGGCATACTTTATGATTTCCATTATGGGTAAAACGCGATAATTTCATTTTAGAAAGTGCGGACTACCGCCCCCTCAAAGTGATTTGAATCGTTAATGCCATATGTGGGATGTATAAAGGATGGAGTAAATGGTATTATACACTATATTATACTGGAATTATATTATACATTTATATCATTATGATTTAGTTCCATTAAATATGAAATTGAAATGAAAGTAGCGTTCATGCGTACGTACGGCTTACCGTCTCCATGAACGGTGCATTTCATTTCTTACCTCTAAATGTTATGTAATATTATAAATGAATGTATATACTGGATATATAAGATATATATGACATCTAAATCATGAATATAATTCTGGAGATAATGGATATTCTACCACATAAACAACTCGTAATTATAAGAAGTTTATTGTTGACTCAAGTACCAAAGATCGACAAAACGACCGTTATTAACTTAAATAATTACATAATGTTCATATCATTGTAATAAGTGATATAATAAGGATAATGAAATTGAAAATGGTTCTTAATAAGGTATATATTAACTCTAGTTTATTATTCAGGAGGTTAAAGAACGGTTGAGTCAAGTCAGACACGAGGTAAGGGAACTTCTTAACCCAATTTCTATTCTTTGGGTTAATATCCTACTTTCAAATTATGTCATGATATTATTATGTCCTATTTTGTATTTTTACTTTCTTTATGTGTACATATAGTGAATACACATAATAGATCTATTTTATTTTAAAAATGATCTTTTTAAGGACTTCGTCTCAATCTCCTTTCATTGAGGCATATTTGGCTTTATACACAACTTTCTTTTATACGGTGTATAAACCCCTTTGACTTTTACGTTTATTCAAAAGGAATCTTTTTTATACGAAGAGTTTTACTAAACGACAAAAGGGAATGTTTTTTTTTCCGTACTTATGCGGCAACAATGACTTCTCCGCCGCCGTGACCCTTATTTGAGATTCGGCTTCCTCTACAAGCCATCATTTTTTTAATGAAAAATAAATACTAAGTTTTAACTTTCTTTTATTTTGGTATTGAAAATGGTTTTGAAAGAATTTTTATTATATCAATGTGTTGTATTTATATCTTGTGATTGAAATGGGGAAATGTTATGTTTCCTTTATGCATGTTTTATGTGATACGATTATGTTATGGTTTATGATATGTTTAAACCTATTCATATGAGGAATGCATTGGACTTAATAAGTGACGGGTGGAGCCCGCTATAGCTCCTCGATGCATCGGCAGGTCTCATGAGACAAACTAGTGTCTTGGCATGAGGCCTTGACAAAATTTTATTTGTGGTCTTGGCACGAGGCCTTGGCTACGTGGTTATGATAGTCTGGCATTATGCATTCCATCATTACGAAAATGGTTATTGATGTTGCATGGGATTATACGATTAGTAGAATATCCATGTGAGTAAGTAAATGGAATTATTTCATTTTATTTTTGCCATATTATGCTAAAGTTAAAGTTTAAAAAGGCTTTTGTTTTAGTTGTACATTGCCTTAAATGTTAATGATTATTTATGAAAGCTTCCGCAATATTGTTATCCTTACTGAGCATCTGAGCTCACCCCTTTCAATGTTTTAATGTTTTCCAGGATGTGAAGAAGTATTTTATGAATGACCTACAGGGATAGTCAGAAGAGGATAGAAGTGTGGACTATGGAGACTATGTTATTATAGTTTTTCACTTTGTGATGTAATGTAACATTTATGAATGTATCTAGTGATTCCAAGGCTACTAAACTAATCGGTCTTTCGAGACTTGATCTTTTGTGATCATGCCAATGTTACGAAGTAACGCACCGGCTCTGGGTAGCTGGGGTCGGGGCGTTACAGTTGGTATCAGAGGCAGTTTAGTACTAACCTTGGAAGCTAGATGTAGATAAACTCTTATTAGAGCACATAGCCCAAAGATAGACTTTGAGGATTAGTATAGAAGAACTTCCTAGAATTTTGGCATTATAGAGATGTTATGAGTTTTCCGAGCAATACATCCTTGTCTGGATACGAGCAGGTAGAGGCGGCTTTGGCACAGATGTACCTAGGGGTAAAACCCGAAAACACCGCTTTGAGCTAGACTCAAATGGGAACTGGTGCACGACAACGGGCCTTGCTGCACTCTTGGTTACGACACTCCCGGGGGATATGCTTAGGATAATTCTCATTTTATTTACAAACCACTATGAAGGGTTATGAGTATATACTTCCTCAAAGAAAACATTTCTTTTTATGATTATGGATTATATCCATAAATAGTTCAATTTATGTAAATTATTTTACAAATATGGAATTATGTATTTTATTTCATAAACTAATCTAGTTTATGCCATTGTTTAGAAATGGAGCCTAGTGGAAGGAATGGAAACCGTATCAATGCACGCACTCGGTGTAGGGATTGCCCTCCTGCTCAAGATAATTATGGTGGATCTAGTGATACAACTGGTGCTGATCAGCTTCTCACCGTACTGGGACAACTCACGCAGGTTATGAATAATAACCTTACTCGTATGGAGCACCCTGATCCACAACGTGGAGGATCAATGCTAGACCGTTTCATGAGGCAACAATCACCAACCTTCAATGGGAGTACAAATCCTATAGTAGCTGATCAATGGATAAATTCCTTAGAGAAAATATTCCATGCCTTGGGGAGTAGTGAAAGGGAGAAGGTTGTCATGGCAGTTTACCGCCTCACTGGAGATGCCGATCAGTGGTGGTCGCTGATTCAAAACACAAAGGAAGATGATGACGTATCGAATATGGAATGGAGGGAGTTCAAAGAGATTTTCTTAGAAAAATAATTTCCTCGTGACCATCGAGCAGATATGGAAAGGCAATTTCTGAGTCTGAGGCAGAAGGAGGATGAGAATGTCGCAAAGTATGAGGCTAACTTTACAAGGTTAGCGAGGCATGCTGCCAATTATATACGTAACCCAAGGAGTAAGATTGATCGTTTCTTTGATGGGTTAAAACCATTTCTCCGTCGAGCTTTAGTATCACAATCCTTCTCATTATACGAAGATATTGTCTCGTGTGCTATCAAGACAGAAAAGGAATTCTCTATGTCTTATGACAACAAAGTAAAGCAAGAGAAGAAGAGAACGGTGGAACAAGAGACAGATAAAGGGGAAAAGGGAAAGAAGGATTTTCCATTATGTGATAATTGTGGGAAGAATCACCCTGGTATGTGCCTAAAAGGAATGGGAGTTTGTTATAAATGTGGAGAAAAGGGTCACCAGGCTCGTGATTGCAAGGGAAAGAAAGAGGCTGTCAAATTTGAATGCTACAATTGTAGGGAAATGGGGCATTATGCAAATGAATGTCCTAAGCGTCAAGGAAACTTACCTCAGAAAATGACAAGGGATCAAGGCCAATCTTATCTGTGACTACAGTTGAAGCGGAATAATTAATGTATTGGTGCTTTTGGACTCAAGGATTATATTCTGGTTATAAGAATAATGTGATATATATATAAGGATTGTACTGCAGTACTTGTTTATTTCAGTAAGGTTTTAATATGATGAAGGTAATTATATTTTTAGTATGTGACAATAAGAGAAACTTTACTTTGTTTGGGGAATCTGATAAATTGATTTTGGAATTAAGAGACCTTTTAGAGAAAGTCTGGACAGAGGTATTTTGGATAACTATAAAGGTTGGAGTGGATTAAGTTGATCTTTGGATAGTATTTTCTAAGGTTAAAAAATTTATGAAGATTATTTTTGGAATATTATGATACTCTAGCTTTAGGAAAAGAAAAACCTGTAGGGTGGGCATAACCCGTCGCGTCGGACAAAGCTGCAGGAATCGAACCCACAATCATGGTGCGACAGGCCTTTATTTCCTACCACTAGCCTACAGGAAGTCCCTGGTTATTACAAAATAATTTTACTAATCTAAATGGTATGTGTTAACATTTGGAACCTTATACAATTAGGATAAGTATAATATTTTTGAGTTCTATTATCTTTTTGAGTGAATGATGAGTTGAAGGTTGAAACTCTAATTGTCAAGATATATATATATACTTATCTCTTATTCAATGAATAAATTAATTCTTAAACTTTAGTAAAGGGATATTAAAACAAAAAAATGTGTTATCCTAATACCTTATGTCTTGTTGAACTGATGATATTTTAAATCAACATAGATTGAAGGCTTTGAGGCCCTGAATTTGAAAGTTGATTGTGATTGATGACCTCAATCACTCCCTAAAAATATTTACGTTTTTCCTCCAATTATATGTCCTTAATTGCCACCAATGTTCTCCTAATCGAGATCATAATTGGGTGGTGAATTTTTCATTTCCCTTTCCCTATTATTAAGGCTAAATTTTATTAATCTTATTTCCGATGTGGGTTTTCCTCAAAGGTATTTTCTCTTTTCAACCTTTTATTTTCAAAGAAAAATTTCAAATTGCGAGGACGCAATTTATTGAAGGAGGGGAGAATGTAACACCCCGAGCTTCCACGATACGCTTCTCATTCAATAATGAAATAGCTTGCATTGTACGCAACTTTGAGTTCTAAAACACCGCGACTAATCAAAGTAGCTGTTATGAATAGTAATAACCACTTTTTAAAATTATAGAAATTTTAAATTTCAAAATGGACTTCATTTTTGAATTCGTAATATCAAAATTATCCTAAGTTGAATTTTTTGTAACTTTCTGAGAACTTCCAATTTTTTTATGAATAGTGAAAAATACTTAAAACAGCTTTTTTAATCAAAATAATTTATTGTGATAAATTATATTATTTAGTGGTTTTAAAGTATAATTAGAATATATTTTTACCATTTTATCCAATGGTGGTCATTAGAATTAATTTAACATTGAAATTGGACATAAACAATTGCCAATCTTTTGATATAAATTGTTTCTTAAAAACACGCTATTTGTTGTGACAGCGGGAATTAATTATAAAATTAATTAATGCAACTTATATGTTTGTAATTTTTTAAAATAGACATCATTTTTGAATTCTGAATATCAATTATAGCTTAGGGTGAAATTTTGGCATTGTTCTGAAAAACTTCAATTTTTGATGAATAGTGAAACCACTAAGTGGTAGTTAAATAACTGATTTTTCGCTTAAAATGAAATATTACCACTTCTGTGAATTGATTTTCAAAAATCTGACATACATGGTTGTCATTAAGAAGTAAAATGTGGTTCAATGAGATTAAAATAATTTTTTGGTAAATAGTAACTTTTAAGTTCTTAATCACGATTAGAGGTAATTAGTGTAGTTTAAGGTAAAAATAATGTTTTAATAATATGAGATGTGCTTGACACTTGTCCTACTCCTATTGGATGAGTCATGGCCGACCAAGACAACCCATGGTTCAACTTAGGGACCCCATGGAGCCACTTTAGTTGGAAAATGACATTAATATATATTTATTTAATGTTAAAATTAAATTGACACAAACATGAGTTATTTTACTAAAACAGTTTTTAAGTGGGGTTACACAAGTCCAAATTTTGACTATAAATATTCATTAGAAATCTAAAAATATTTCCTACATCATAGTATTTTTTTTATAATTTTTAGACATTAAATAAATTAAATTATTTATGACATCATGATGATGCAGCGATGACCTCATTATTTAACGATTTAAATAAAATGAGAAGATAATGTAAAATCCAAGGCTTACACTTGTCCAAAGCCTATTGTATGGGTATATTTCGAACCCTTATCACCTTATCCACGAATTATATAATTGTGGGACCTTTATAATCTGAAAAGCATTGTATAATAATGTAACATTTCCTTACTTTCCAAGAGTGCCCCTCCTCTCCTCTTATAAAAGGCCCCCACCTCTACCACCTCATTCACACTTTCAAGCCAATTGGTTCGTCCAACCTCTGCCCAAATACTCTCCCAACTTCTCCCTCTTACTCCTAGAAGCCTCACTTTGGGAAGAACTCTTCCCAAGGAAGCCTTTGGCTCAAATCAAAAAGAGTTACCCGATTTTGAGGTAATGTCTTCTCTAATGTTGTTTTGTTTTATTTTTTTTCTCCAACCCCCTAAACTCTTTTTATTCATTTCTTTTGTAACAACACCAGTATCCTCAATATACTAGAATTTTGTTATAAGAAGGATTTGAGCTACACTTACACACACCTACATCTAATGGTTAAAGAACATACGGTTTCTGTGGATGGCGAATTTATGTCTCACGAAACGATGATTGTTCAACACTCATATAACACCTTCAAAGGTGGCCATTAAGATGTCACTATTTTTATATATGATATATAATATGTTTATGTTTTACTTATGCTTCTGTATTTCTCATTTATGGCATACTTTATGATTTCCATTATGGGTAAAACGCGATAATTTTATTTTAGGAAGTGCGGACTACCACCCCCTCAAAGTGATTTGAATCGTTAATGCCATATGTGGGATGTATAAAGGATGGAGTAAATGGTATTATACACTATATTATACTGTAATTATATTATACATTTATATCATTATGATTTCGTTCCATTAAATATGAAATTGAAATGAAAGTAGCGTTCATGCGTACGTACGGCTTATCGTCTGCATGAACGGTGCATTTCATTTCTTACCTCTAAATGTTATGTAATATTATAAATGAATGTATATACTGGATATATAAGATATATATGACATCTAAATCATGAATATAATTCTGGAGATAATGGATATTCTACCACATAAACAACTCGTAATTATAAGAAGTTTATTGTTGACTCAAGTACCAAAGATCGACAAAACGACCGTTATTAACTTAAATAATTACATAATGTTCATATCATTTTAATAAGTGATATAATAAGGATAATGAAATTGAAAATGGTTCTTAATAAGGTATATATTAACTCTAGTTTATTATTCAGGAGGTTAAAGAACGGTTGAGTCAAGTCAGACACGAGGTAAGGGAACTTCTTAACCCAATTTCTATTCTTTGGGTTAATCTCCTACTTTCAAATTATGTCATGATATTATTATGTCCTATTTTTTATTTTTACTTTCTTTATGTGTAACTATAGTGAATACACATAATAGATCTATTTTATTTTAAAAATGATCTTTTTATGAACTTCGTCTCAATCTCCTTTCATTGAGGCATATTTGGCTTTATACACAACTTTCTTTTATACGGTGTATAAACCCCTTTGACTTTTACGTTTATTCAAAAGGAATCTTTTTTATACGAAGAATTTTACTAAACGACAAAAGGGAATGTTTTTCTTTCCGTACTTATGCGGCGACAATTACTTCTCCACCGCCGTGACCCTTATTTGAGATTCGGCTTCCTCTACAAGCCATCATTTTTTTAATGAAAAATAAATACTAAGTTTTAACTTTCTTTTATTTTGGTATTGAAAATGGTTTTGAAAGAATTTTTATTATATCAACGTGTTGTATTTATATCTTGTGATTGAAATGTGGAAATGTTATGTTTCCTTTATGCATGTTTTATGTGATACGATTATGTTATGGTTTATGATATGTTTAAACCTATTCATATGAGGAATGCATTGGACTTAATATGTGACGGGTGGAGCCCGCTATAGCTCCTCGATGCATCGGCAGGTCTCATGAGACAAACTAGTGTCTTGGCACGAGGCCTTGACAAAATTTTATTTGTGGTCTTGGCACGAGGCCTTGGCTACGTGGTTATGATAGTCTGGAATTATGCATTCCATCATTACGAAAATGGTTATTGATGTTGCATGGGATTATACGATTAGTAGAATATCCATGTGAGTAAGTAAATGGCATTATTTCATTTTATTTTTGCCATATTATGCTAAAGTTCAAGTTTAAAAAGGCTTTTGTTTTAGTTATACATTTCCTTAAATGTTAATGATTATTTATGAAAGCTTCCGCAATATTGTTATCCTTACTGAGCATCTGAGCTCACCCCTTTCAATGTTTTAATGTTTTCCAGGATGTGAAGAAGTATTTTATGAATGACCTGCAGGGATAGTCAGAAGAGGATAGAAGTGTGAACTATGGAGACTATGTTATTATAGTTTTTCACTTTGTGATGTAATGTAACATTTATGAATGTATCTAGTGATTCCAAGGCTACTAAACTAATCGGTCTTTCGAGACTTGATCTTTTGTGATCATGCCAATGTTACGAAGTAACGCACCAGCTCTGGGTAGCTGGGGTCGGGGCGTTACATTTATAGATTCTAATTTATTCCTAACATAATTATTTATTCATATGTATATGTAATTTAATATTTATTATTTCACTAAAAATCCAAAATTTCTATTACATTGATAAATAGAAAACACCAAAAATATAACAAGTGAATTTGAAATGAAAGGTGATTTAATAATGAAATTGGATGACTGGGTTCATCTCACTTTAAGAGATTTTGTAGTTCAATCAATTTTTATTTCTAATTCACTTATTAACTTTTTGTTTTTTTATTATTTATGAAATTAATAAAATTATGAGTTTTTGTTTTCTTGGATTGAAAAATAAAAAATTAAATTTTAAAATTCACATGGAATTATGTTAGTAAGAATTGAGATTCTCCCATGATAATTTCCTAGTGTTTATCTTTATCACTTTAACATTAGATTAATATTTACTTAATGAACACACTGCATTATATGTGTTAAAAATCCTCTTATGCTAAGGCTATAATGATGTGTGCACTCAATGATCACTTGGTAGACAATATATTGACCAAATCAATTGAAGGAAAACAATGTAAAATAAAAATAAAATCATCAGGTGTAAATTGGAGACATTAAAGTTCCTTTATCACTAAGATACTCCTCATCATAACTCTAACAAATAATCAATGGTTTAATGGGATTGCACAAGGCATGGGTTCGACACTGGATTACTCCCCTGAGAGATTCCTTAGGATAGCCTTTCACAATCATGAGCTTAAGAGATCATAGTAGAGAATGAAATGAGGATAAAAAAAAGTGATAACTTAGAAATAATTCTTGAATTAGACTATAATCGGAAATTAAAAAAATAATAAATTAATACTAAAGTAGAAAAAAATAACAACATCCAAATTTCTTTATATAGTGGATGATCGCTTTTTGTAGAAACTCATTCCCCTTATTTATAAGAACCACCATATTCTATTAAAAGGATCTAATTTTTATTCTTTATTAGTCATCATCAAATCGCCTAATATCCTCAAGTATTCAAATTAAAAAGTTTTCATTTTTCCTTGAACTATAGATCTCATATGATATAGTTTTCTAAATAATCCAAAACTTCCATTACTTATTTTGGAAAAATATTTTCCACTTGAATTGGTTCATTTAATTTTATATTTTATATGTGGATAACTTTTCTTGGGTGGATGTATACGAATGTGGAAACCCAAGGTCTTATCTTGAAGTACATGTAACTCTTTATTCATAGTTTCAAAGGGATCCAATAAAAAATTACCTTATATAACCCAAAATCTCCAATGTGGACTGAATTATGTAAATGGTGGTGATGTATCTGAATTTGGCTTATGTATCTGCTTGAAATTATCATACATGGATTATTATATATATTAATTCCCATACATAGATTATTTCCCTACATTGATCCATGTATATCCTATTTACCATACAAAACTAAAAATTTACTTACTTATAATTCACTCACAATGCCAATTATCCTATGTGGATAAATTCATATAGAAAAATTCCCATATGTGGGTGGATTCATAAACATGGATTTTTCCTTCAAAACTAGATTAAAATATGTTTTTTTGTTGAATTTATATAGTCTTGTAAATCAAATAAATACTTCTTTAATTTTTCATAACACACTCTTGATACCAAAAATTATTATCTACACATCTAGAAATAAAAGTAGGATTTATAATAATAATTTCATTGGATAAAATAATCAATTAAACTTATTATTTATTCTATTTGTGAAATAAAAACTATATTATTCCTAATATAAAAACATATTATAAAAGGAAATCATTTTCTCAAAATAGTGGGATTAAAATAATTTAAAATCAAGATAAAGTGTATGAAAAATTTTATTTCAATTTCTCCGCACTTAATCACTACACTATTGGAAATCTACTTATACCATTTTTTATCAATATTTCTAAAGAAATAAATGACAACACTAATAGATTCAAAAACAATTGAATTATCAACACTCATAAATTTATTTCAATTATTTCTTTATTTACCAAGAGTTAAAGTTAATTTTATGTTTTGATATTTATCATGTTCATTTTTTTTCTTACCACCTCTGATACATATCTCTATTCACTCAAGGATATTGAATTAGAGTTTTTATCCTTCTAAAAAATGAATTATTTCCATAAACATAGTTCCCACTTGAAATCTCTACTTCACAGAATCACAAAAGTTTTTTAATCATGATGAATTTAATTTGTTTTCTGTAAGATTAAAGGGTTGTTCGGTTTTTAATGTAAAAAATGTAGAGGCCGAACAACATGGATCAACCATAAAGTGGAGTAAAATGCATTAAAACGTGTTTATTGAAGAATGGATTATCACTAGATTTCCATTTACACTTATATTGCTTCCAAAGTCCCATTTATTTCATTGGTTAGTATACTCCTTGTAATCATTATCATCAATGAGTAAATTTATTCTCCTTTCTAATATTTATGGAATTATTTCATCTTACATTCAGATCAAAATTTCTCTTTATAATAATATTTTTTAGGGAAATAGAGGATCATTCATGACATTCTTGAAGTTATGAACTCCTAAAAAAACTTTAAATAACATTTTTATTCATCCTAACATATTTCTAGAATGATTTTATTCATAAAATAGTTGTCACAAATAATGTACAACATCTCTAAAAAAGTTCCAACATATATTTTTTCAACAGTTTGGTATTCTCCTTACCCCACAATTGAGTCCAATCATATTCATGCAATAAACATATAGTGAAAGTTAGAAACTAGTTTTTTTGGATTATAAAATGGAAACCTTGTAGGGTTTATTATGAATAATATGGTATTAGAAAAAATATCTAATGCAAGGTCATACTTGAAAATAAATACCAAAGTAAAAATGGGATCGAAATGGTACTACAATCCTTATTTACAACTTTAATTAATCATAATATATTTGGGTAAGGGTAAAAAAATACCTTCTAGATTTCATATCATTTTACAAGAATCATAAGAAAACGATAAATAGACATAAGATGTAAAAAAGTCATATAAATATATTAGGTTTAGTAAACAATTTAATCATTGGAAAACACTTGTTCACACTGAGTTTTTTAATTGAATCAAAATTAATTAAATGATATAATTGAAAATGAAAAATTAAAATTACACTTTTTCAATCATTTAAAATATTAATAAATTAAAATCAAAGAAAATTTTTTCAAAAACATTATGATGATATCAATTTTCTTAAATTTTCAATGATGATAAAAAAGCGTCAAATTTAAAAACAGACAATAAAATTATGCACCTATTAAAATTAATTCCTATTTATGAAATTTTAAACTCCCTCCCCCATATTTATTTAACAATGTCCTATTAATTTTTAATCATGGGAACAAAATATTATAAGTGATTAAAAAAATATTTAAGAGAAACCCAGCCGAACCTTATTGGAATTAAAGGAAAATTTGATTTAATCTCCTAAGTATTTTCTTATAGAAAACCTAAAAGTAAAAAAATAAAAAAACATAAGAAAAATAATTTAAATAAAATAAAAAAAATGAACAAATTTTTTTTAAAGTAAATAGAGTGATAAGCCTTGACGTATCCCTCATATAGGTACTAGGGTTTTACAGACCCTAGACAAGAAGCTCAATCTGTTATTTGAAATTTGATGGTGGGGGAGCTTCTTTGATTTGAACCACCACACGACTTTCCTTACAACATTCATCCATTAACACAGAATGGAAATTATATTGTAGATATAATATATAAATTTTATCTGTACGGAAATAAGATAAAATTTAATGGTGGGGTAGGATAATGCATGGATCCTCCTCTTTTGGTTTTGACATAACTTCTTTGGCCTCTTCTTCTTCTTCCTGGTCCTTCTCAAAATGTTATGCCTCAATATTATTCTCAAATACAAATTTATATCATACCCCTTTTTGAACTTAATTAAAACATAAACCATTTATATCAAAATTTACCCATTATAAGTTAGAATATTGTGAATTAGTTACTTCATGGAAGACCACTGGAAACTCCTCATACACTCCTTCCGATAGATATTATATTGATTTGGGGAAATACATGTATTTATCATTAGGTGCTTCTTCTTCTTATTATTCATCCTCCAGGGTGGACTATATATTGGATGAATCTGAAAAATTTAGACAAGGGGAGTTAATTCACAACATAGTTCTAGTTAAATCAATGGAAATTGGGTGCAATAAAATATTATCTCAATTAGTTAGATTAGATTCAATTGATTTTTAGTGGAAGGTGCCCATTGGAGTAGAGTTTCAATGTATGAAGGTCTGTTTTCTGTCTCCTCCGGCATTCTTCTAACTCCAGAACATGGGTAGTTTCTTACTCCAAGAATGGTGAGAGGTAAAATGGTACTTATTATTCATTCTAATAGATAAGAAGAATCATATAACTTTTCATATTCAATAAAATCTAATCAATACTAATTCATATCATTTTGATCTCCTAGAAGTATATCATCTTACCTGTTTTCTTCAAGAACATATTCACGTAATGGTCAATAGAGGTGGAATTGATCTTTAAGTAATTCCTTCTTAGCCTATAAATATTCTTAAAAAAGAAAAATTATTGGTGTAACATCTTCCTCTACTTGTTATAGATTAATTTTACGTTTGGGAATATCTAGTTGTAGATCATATGATTCCAACAATTATATTTATATCTCCAAAGTTTATATTTTATCACCATGTCCTTGAAAATTATATTATTCATTATTGTATAAATTATCATTTTTTTCTCCTCATAGAGGTTTTTCAATGCATAATAATTAAAATCATGATATATTTTAAAATTTTTATAGTTTATATGAATAAATAGAAAAGTATTTAAAAAGGATGGATAAAAAATTTAATTAAAAGAACAATTTGGATGCCAAATAATGGTGAAAAGTTTTTATAAGCTTATCTCACGGTGATTAAAAAGTAAGTATTTTCCCCCTCATATGGCATAGTGGCTGAACATATTTTTTCACTTGAGGAGATTTCATAGTACATTCACTTATTATGTCTAATTGTCTTTTTAAATTTTTAATACTTTCAATTAACTAAAGTAATAAAATTATGGGATTTTTTTGTGGAATGAAAAACATAAAATTAAATATATAGATAACAATAGAATAATTTTAGTAATAAAGGATATTATCCCAAGATAGTCACCTAGAGTAAACCTTTATATACTTAAAATTAGTTTTTCATTACTTAATGAACACACACCTCATTTGTGAAAACATCATATTTTACCCATGTTGTGAATATGCATACACTTAATGATCACTGAGTACTGAACATACAACTCCTAGATCAAGATAGAATAATGTAGAAGAATAAGATAATCCTTAATTGTAACGTGGAGACTAAAAGGAACTTTTCCGACAAATATCCCGTAGTAATAACTCTAATAAAATATGTTATATTGAGATGGAATTTGTGCGGAATGGGTTTGACATACGAATAATCCCCTAAGGGATTCCTCATGTTAGTCTCCAATGAATATGAGCTCAAGAGACCATAGTTTAAAATGAAATGAGGTCATAAAATTAGGGAGAATAGAGAAATAACACTTGAATTAAAATATAAATATGTGATTCAAAGAGAATAAATTAAAACTAAAGCATAAAAACTAATAAAACAACAACTTGATTTCTATATGTAGTGTCCAATCTCGTTTAGTAGATGTTCCTTCCTCTAATTTAAAATAATTTCTATAATATTTTTAAATTATAAAATTTTTATTCTTATTTTTTCTTGGTAAAATCCCTAAATATCCTCACACTTTTGAATTTGGAAGGACCCCTTTTGTATTAATGCTGTCAATTTCACATGATATGGTCTAACATAGAATCCAAAAAATCCTTTGATTATTTTGGTTAAGGGGTTATATATAAAAATCAAGTCATTAAATTTGAAATGTACAACATGGATGACATTAACAGGGTGTATGGATATTTTTGTGAAAGCCCAAGGGCTTGAATTAAAGTGCAAGAAATTTTTCTTTTCAGTTGTTGAAGACTCTTATATAGCTTAAAAAACCTTACACAACCAATAATAATTTATATGGATTGACATGGATGGAAGGTTATGAGGTATATAAATTTTTTTTTATAAAAAATCTCATAAAATCCTATACATGAATGATTCATGTACATGGATCACTACATAGTTGAATTCACATACGTGCATCTTTCACATTCATGGATCATTATCTAGCTGATTTATCATACATAGCTAAAATATTTCAAACATAGAATTAATATACATTTCCAATTCACTTATGTGGTTTGATTCAGGTTAAATTCCCAAACATGGGTCAATCCATATATTCAGAATTTTCTTATGTGAGCTTATTTTTATACATGGTTCTAGAAAATATCAGGACTCCTATAAATCATCGTTTAACTTCTTTTATTTTTTAGAATCTAATTTTGAAAACTGTAATAATAATCAATAGATCCATAAATAAATCAAATATTTATTATAATAATTCCAATGGTTGAAATAATCAATTAAGACTTATGATTTAATTCATTTATCAAATGAACTATATATTATTACTAAAAAATTAAATCATGATAAAAAAATATATTTTATCAAAATACGTGTTTTAAATTCATTAAAACTCAAGATAATATGTATTAAAATATTGGTTAGTAAATTCCCCAACACTTAAAAACTATACTCCGAGAAATCATCTTATACCATGGTAAATTAAGATTTCCCAAGACATAAATGATATTAATTTTAAATTCATACAACCATAGAATTTTCATGCCTCGTAATTTGAATTCAATTATTTATTTTCTCACTAAGAATAAAAATATATTCAATATTTTGATAGTTCTCATGTGTAATTTATGATTACCTCCCTAGATATATATCTCTCTTTACTCCAGGATTTTGATATGGGGTTTATATCATTCTAAAAAACATGGATGATTTTAATGACTATGGTCACCTCTTATATTTTTTACTTCACAAAATCATAAAAATATTTTAATCATGGGGAATGTACATGGGTTGTTCTAAGGCTAACAGGGTTTTAGGATTTGGAAGTAAAAATTATTATGGATAAAGGATGTGGATTGACCCTAATGTGAATAATAATTCATGAATCAATTTAAACATAATAATTTATTTCGAGACACTCAACCTTTTGATGTAGATATTCTTCAAAATCCTCTGTATTTTGTTGGGAAGTACACATATTATAAAATTTTAGAATTAATGTATATATTTATTCTCACATCCACCCTGATTGGAATTGTTTCATCCTGGATTTAGATTGAAACACATATTTAGAAACATATTTTTATGGAACATACCCAAACCTAGTTTTGAATAACATTTTTAGTAACCCTCAAATCTTTCTATGATGATTTTCTTCCCAAAATAGTAGAATTAAATAATGTAAAATATCCTACAATATATTCCATTATAAATCTTTTCAAAGTAAAAATATTATCCCCCCCACATTTGAGATCAATTATATTCATATAATAAACTTATTAAGATGGGTGTAAAGGTATTTTTTTATTTCAATTTGGCTACAATATAAGTTTGTTTAGGGTAACTAGGGGCCTAATAAAAGTAATATATGTAAGAGAAAACTTGAAAATAGAGTTCAATGTAAAAATTAACTTTTAAAAATGGTTCCTCAATAATTCTTATCAGATATTATTAAATCCAACATGTTTGAATAAGAATAAAACAGTATGTTCTAGATTTTATTTAATTCTTAATGAATCATAAGAAAATGTGAAATAAACACAAGATATAAAAATTCATACAAAACTCTCAGGTTTGGGAAATAATTTAAACATTCGATAAAACTAGTTCACATTGAAATTTCACTTTCGATCAAACATTATTAAATAATAATATTGAAAATAAAAATTCAAAATTCTATTTCAAAAATCATTTAAAACTATATGAGATTAAAATAATGTAGTTTTGTTAAAAAAATATAGACGATATATGTCTTTTAATGTTTTCAATAAATCACAAAATGGTCTTAGCCTAAAAACACACAAAAAATTATTAAAAATAGGAATGGAATTACAAAAACTATTTAACATCTATTAAATTTATAATGACCCATACTTTACATACATTGTTAATACTTCAAAATTGAAGTACACTTATTACAACATATGACAAAACCACAAAGGACCGTATAGGTATAGTGTCTTTAGAAACTGGGAAACATAAACAACTGGTTCATAAATCTTCTACAGTGTCTCCCATTTATTTCATCATATCTAGGGTCCCTTTTAGCATATTCTACTTAATATCCATCTTCTTGACCTGGGGAAAAGAAAACATAAAAGGGTGAGCTCAAATGCTCAGCAAGGGCAAATAAAGGAAATAAAAATCATATCATATCTTTTTGAAAATCAAAACCTGCAAAAGAGATCATAATATCTTAACATGGAATAAATCATAGAAGTGAAAATGAGATCCCCATAATCATAACATAAAACTTGAAACTTTGTGGCATGCACACATAATCATGGAAAATCATTTCTTGTTAGTCATGACTCATTGCCAAGACTATCTTAGTGGACAAAGTCCCTTTCTGAACCGAGTTCACTCCTCGTTTCAGTCCTGTATCACTGAACCGAAATAACCTTCCGTTCCAGCCATGTCTATCTCATGAGATATAAAATCATTATCCAATGCATTGGAGGGAGATATAGGTCCCACCCATCTTATAATGAATCCTTTCTTATGTGTGCCACATAATCATAAAACATACATCATCGCATAACACATATAACAAAAATGGGATTCTTGAAACATCATGACATCATAAATCAATTCATATAAGATAAAGGAATTCATAAACATAATTCCATCACAACATAGTCAAACCAATGTAAAAATATGGATAGAAACAGAACCCTTTATTATCTTAGATGGAAAATAATTTTGATAAAACACTTGAATTGAATTCTTGAGGAAAATATCCTTTCTTCTTCAAAAACATTTTTCCTTTCATAACATGTCATACAACTTTAAAATAAAATAAGTTGATTAAAAATAAACTTGAAAACTTGTAAAGGAAGCTTCTTTGAAGTAATGTTTTAAAAATCCATTCATGCCGTATAAGTTAAAAAAAACATTCTTCGTACTTTTGTCGGAAAAGTCAAAAAGTACCTCGTACGGAAAAACGACAAAAGATTCCTTTCATATTCTTTACTAAAAACTCACCTAAGGGTAAAATTGGATTTAAACTAATGCAAGTTGATGGAAACAATATTACATATTGAGGGAACATGGATGTGGATGATAAAATACACCCCAGTGAATACTTACGAATAAACAATCTCGGATAAAAAATGAGATTGTGATATTTCCCTTACCTTAGGTCCGATTTGCTTTGTTCGTGTCCGAAGCTCCTGTATAATGGTTTAAATAATGTTATTGACTTATTCCATAATCATACATATTGATATGAGATCATATATGGTCATATTATTAGCTTCTTGTTAGTAATATTTCATTGTTACTTGTTACTCGGGTCTTTATAACTTTTTGTTCTTATGCGTGTTTTGTCGAATAAATTCTTATTCTTATCTTTAGGTTATAGATAAAATCATTTCCAGAATGGTATTAGTGTAGTATATACCATATTCATTCATTAAATTCATTTATATAATCATTATGAAATGAAGATCATGTAGAACGAGTCGCATCACATCGTGGAGACGGTATTCCGTACGTACGCACGAGTGATGATATCGTTCCTATGATCGTGGAATTGTATTGGAGTATATATATATTATTTCAGTATCAATATTACTTCATAATAATCATATATAGTTACTCATTACACCATTATACCCATCCTTGTAAGGTGATGGTGGAAAATAGATTACACCACGGCGTGGAGACGGTATTCCGTACGTACGCACGCGCGGTGATTTCATTTTTCCGTAGGATGGATAGAAGGTGAATTAGGGTTGTTTCATATTTATAATAACATATCAGTATGTAAGTAATACTGATGTTATTACTTTATCATGAAACAACTAAAGAAGAAGAAGTTGAAGAAGAAAGAAATTGAAAAGATCGGTAATGGATATTACCTCTTCTTTGGAACGCCTCTTTGAATCCTCCACTTAAGGAACTAAGATTGGTCTTTGGAGAAGACCAGGACCTCTAGGATTATTCTAGGGAAGTTTAGAGGAGAAAATGGCAGGGGTTGGCCGATCTTGAGTGCTCAATTTGGTGTGAGGAGGAGGGGGAGGAGGTGCCCTTTTATAAGGGAGGAGAGGGGCACCTTAGGAATATCTCAAAATATTATTTTATATTAAAGTCAAAATCGGTTTATAATGATTCCAAAGGGTCTTATTTCGAAGATAAAGTGGGGAAGGGTCGAAATCCTATCAACCAATAGGATTTAGACAAGTTTGGGGTATTATTTTAACCTTATCAATTAGATTTAACTCTAAGTTAATTAATTTAACTTTTACCGTGTCTTTTTGTTTTCTTTCACTATATGGTTAATACACTTACTATAACATGCCAAACGATCCCCAAATTGTTTATTATTAATATATATATCCTTATCTAAGTCATTTGGCCGAACCTTAGATTTTTAGGAGTAAAATAACAATTAATAATATAATATTTGATTTAAAAACTATTTTGTGTCAATTTTGACACTATTTGATATATGATTTTTGTGAAAGTCATAACAGAATTATATGTTCGAACCAAGTTGATTAAATCAACATTAATATATCATAGTAACCTAGAAAATTAGTGGAATTCATAAAAAGTCTCAAATTACATTTATTTTGGTATTTATATTATCAATTTTGTCAATATTTCATTAATAAGATAATTACTGCATCATCTTTGTGTCATAAATAAATTAAATTATTTGATGTCTAAAAATTACAAATAAAATACCATCATGTAGGAAATCTTTTTATCTTTCTAATGAATATTTACAATCGAATTTATCTTATGTATAACCCCATATTAAAAATGATTTACTTATTAAACTTTGATTTTAACTATTTTAACCCTTCTTTAAATAAATTAATAATAAATGTCCTAATCTAATCCAAGTGGGCCTAAATGGTCATATTTTATTCCTAAGTTTGTTTTTGGTCGAATTACACTTGTCCAATAGAATTAGGACATGTTTTAGGGTAATATTAATATCATATTTACCCTTAGTTACCCTATTTACTATTAACCGTGGTAAAAATAGTAAAAAGTTACTATTCACCAAAAAAATTATTTTCATCTCATTGAACCACATTTTAGTCCTTGATATTAACCGTGTCTCTCGGATTTTCGAAATTCCAATCACAGAAGCGGTAAAATTAAGTTTTATGCAAAATTCAGTTTTTAACCTACCACTTAGTGGTTTCACTATTCATCAAAAATTGAAAGTTTTCAGAAAAATACCAAAATTTCACCCTAGGCTAATTTCGATATTCTGAGTCCAAAAATGAAGTCCATTTTGAAAAATAAAATTTATAAAATTTCAAAAAGTGGTTATTACTATTTATAACGGCTAGTTTTAATAGCATATTGTTGTTTAGTGAAACTCGGTATTGCGTACGACGCAAGCTATCGAGGAAGGTCGCGATTGCGTGTAAAGTAAGCCAAGCAAGTGTTGTGTAGAAAAAGATTCCTTTGATAACATAAAAGTCTCGGGTGTTACATTCTACCCCCCTTAAAAAGAATTTCGCCCTCGAAATTCGTCACTTTGTAACAAACAAATGAGGATACTTCTCCCTCATCATATCCTCAAGCTCCCATGTAGCTTCTTCAAGTTGGTGGTTCCTCCATAAAACTTTCACCAAGCGAGTGGTCTTGTTTCGTAGGAATTTTTCGCTACGATCCAGAATCTCTATCGGCTGTTCTTCATAAGAAAGATCTTGCTCCAGCGGTAAAACTTCTGAGCTGAGTACATGTGAAGGATCTGGTATGTACTTTCTCAGGAGAGATACATGGAACACATCGTGAACTTGAGAGAGATTCGGTGGAAGTGCCAATCGGTAAGCTACCTTCCCAACACGATCCAGTATTTCAAAAGGACCGATATATCTAGGGCTCAACTTCCCCTTCTTTCCAAATCTCATAACCCTCTTCCAGGGAGATATTCATAAGAACACTTTATCACCCACTTCAAACTCTAGGTCTTTTCTTCGGTTGTCGGCATAACTTTTCTGTCGACTCTGAGCTTCTCTTATGTGTTGTTGAATAGATCTGACCTTTTCTGCCATTTCATCAACGAGATCAGGTCCTAATAGCTTTCTTTCCCCAACTTCATCCCAGCAAGTTGGAGTCCTGCATTTCTTTCCATAGAGATCTTCATAAGGAGCCATCTGAATACTGGAGTGAAAGCTATTATTATAAGAAAATTCTACCAAAGGTAGGTGTTGATCCCAACCTCCTTTGAAATCCATAGAGCAAGCTCTCAACATATCTTCTAGGGTTTGAATTGTTCTCTCAGACTGACCGTCTGTCTGGGGATGATAAGCAGTGCTGAAACTCAACTCTGTATCCAGAGTATGCTGAAGACTTCGCCAGAACTTCGAGGTAAATCTCAGATCTCGATCAGATATAATAGAAAGTGGTACTCCATGCAATCTTACCACTTCCTTTACATATATCCTGGCAAGCTGATCTAGAGAGAAATCCTCTCTAATAGCAATGAAGTGTGCAGACTTTGTAAGACGATCAACTATGACCCAGATAGCATTATTGCCTTTGGATGTTTTAGGAAGTCCTGTGACAAAGTCCATAGTGATGTTTTCCCATTTCCATTCGGGTATGGGTAATGGTTGTAACATCCCCTTAGACTTCTGTCTCTCAGCTTTAACTTGTTGAAAAACCAAGCATCGAGAGACATATTAAGCAACATCTCTTTTCATGCCTTCCCACCAGAAGTACTCTTTCAGGTCCCTATACATCTTCGTGCTTCCAGGATGAATAGAGAATGAAGAACTATGAGCCTCATCCAGCAGCTCTTTCTTTAATTCGGGGATGGGAGGAACACAAACCCGATTCCTGAACTTTATTATCCCATCACAATCAAGGTTGAATTCAGGAATATTTCTCACCTTCTTTTGTAACTCGACATCTTCTTTCTGTGCCTCTTTAATCTTCACATGTATAGATGGTTGAACATTCATTTGAGAAAGATAAGATTTTTCCCCTTCCATTATAATTCCAAGATCCATCCTTTGTAAATCCATAAATATTGGATCTTTTGTGATCCTCATCATGGATAAACTAGCATGGTCTTGTCGACTTAATGCATCTGCCACCTTGTTTGCTTTCCCAGGGTGGTAATGGATTGAGCAGTCATAATCCTTAATCAGCTCCAACCATCTTCTTTGACGCATATTCAACTCCTTTTGTGTGAAAATATACTTTAAACTTTTATGATCAGTATAAATATCACACCTTTCACCATAAAGGTAATGCCTCCAAATCTTTAATGCAAAGATTACCGCAGCCAACTCCAAATCATGTGTTGGGTAATTTTGCTCATGGATTTTCAACTGTCGTGAGGCATAAGCTATCACCATATCATTTTGCATAAGAACACACCCCAATCCCTTCTTGGATGCATCACTGTAGATCACAAACCTTTCTCCACTACAAGGCAGTGTGAGCACAGGTGCACTGGATAACCTTCTTTTCAACTCCTTGAAATTCTCTTCACATTCCTCTGTCCAGACAAACTTAACTCCCTTCCGAGTCAACTTGGTGATTGGATTAGATAATCGTGAAAAATCTTTTACAAAACGTTGATAATATCCAGCCAAACCAAGAAAACTTCGGATCTCAGTTACTGTTGTTGGTCTTGACCATCTTTCGATAACCTCTGTTTTTGCTGGATCCACTGATAAAACACTATTTTATTGAATATTTTATTGATAATAAATGATATAATTTCCTCACATTGTGTTAAATATGTTTATTTATAAAATATTTGGGATTTGATCATTCATTTGAAAATTTGGTGAAAATTCCAGTTTTACCCTTAATAGTGCACTGTAGTATTTCGAAGCTAAATATTTTTATGTTTATTATTTGAATTTGAAATTTTGTAAAAGTGTTCCTAACTTAATTATCTACAACTTTTATTCAGGACACTAAAGCTAAAGAGTTCATTCGGTTGTTGAAATTGGGTCATGAAGTCAAAGTTGGGCTGGGCTCGCCAGAATGGAGAAGGTTCTGTATTTGGGCCATATCCTCTACATAAGGGCTTGGATTGAGCCCAAATTTTGAGGAAAGCTCGGGGACATGATGTGGCACAAATCATCCTTCTGGAAGGCCGGTCAATTCACGCGTTTTGGAGGTCAAATGGGCGGTGAAAGTTTCATTAAAATATTTGGCCGAGATTTTGCATTCACACTTGAAACCACTTTAAACCTAGCCTCCCCTCCACTCTATAAATTAGTGATTTTCTCATTTGGAGAGGCTGGTTCGTGCATTGGGAGATTGGAGGCAGAGGAGAATTGGTTTCAACCAAATTCTCCAACCATTGTAAGAGAGGTAGCTCTTGAAGCAAGGATCCTCTCATCGAAGCCTCCTTCTCTCCTTCATGTTGTAATTGTTTTGTTTGTGTAATAAACTTCTTTGTTCTTCTTTTATTTCTTCTCTTTTCCTCTGTTTTATTTAAATTTATTCTTCTCTTAATCTTCCTCTTGGGGCTGGAATTCTTGAGTAGAAGCGATATTGGGTTATACCCATTATAAACCTTTGCACATGCAAAACGCTTCTACGATGATTACGCCACCCATGGAAGAGTAGTCTTTTAGTAATCGATCTATCTTCTACCCTCTTCATTTAATTATTTTGAATCAATGAGCTACTGTAATTCACTTAATATGATCCATGAATTGTGTTTTTAAATTGTAATAAACTAAGCAAGCAATTGAACAATTAACACAAAAACACGCGAGGTCGGGATTTTGTGTAAATTGTGAGAGCGCGATCTTAATCGGTAATACAAGACCACACGGGATAAATTTGTAGAGTTCAAATATAATCCCTAAACACAATTCATCCTCATTTCCAGAATGGATATGTGCCTTAATTTACCACTGATCATAAGCTAATCTTAGAACATCAATCAAAGCAGGGTGCTGCGATTGCACGTTCCAAAGTTAGCCTAGGTTTAAATTCACATCATCTTTGTGGTAAAGTTAATTCTCGTAGGGTTCGGGATTTAACAAATTAAGGGATCATAATTAAGTAAATGTTAATTTGAATGATAATGATTAATAATAAAGTGAAGAGGTAGAGTTAGATCGATTACGCCTTTTAAAATATTTTCTAAAAAAAAACATCTTCTTGTTGTGTTATTTTAATCGGAATTCATTTCAAAACTAAAAACAAAAAAATACAATCTTCTTCCAGCAAACTTCTTCTAGATTCATAAACTATAAACAACCCCCATCCTTTTCTAGTAGTGTTTTTATTCTCTTTTATTTAATTTTTAGAATACCTCTAATAAGATGTTTTAATTCACTTCCTCCTTTGAGAGACGACCTTGGTTAGCCCCCTATGCTACACCAAGTAAACTAAACATTAGCTTCATAGAGTGTTGTGCTTGGAGTTTTATCCAACGTAACTCACTTTTGAAGTTCTTTTGAGAGCGCGTGCGACAACGCTCTTTCAAATTGGCGCCGTTGCCGGGGAGGCAAGTAATTATTTCAACCAATTAGAGGTATTTATTTTATTTTACATTTTATTCTCTTCCTCTCTTCTTTATTCCTTCTTTACCCAATCTGATTTTTCTTCTTCTTCTTTTAAATTTCTTCTACTTCTCTTTGGACCATCAACTCAAACTTCTCATTTTTATTTTACTATGGTCCACTTTCTTTCTTTTCATTTTTATTTGATCTATGACACGAACTAATCCCGAAGATCTCTTAGATCTTGACCCTGAGATTGAACGCAGCCTTAGGGCACGAATCAGAAATTCTCAGTCTACGGGAAGTTTCAACATTCAACCAGTTGGAGAATTACTCCAATATCAGAACATTGAAATTGGAAGCAATTCAAATTCAACCATAAAACAAGAACCAATGGCTGGAAATAATGGAAATGAACTTAATAGAACCATTCGAGAATTGGCTGCACCTGATATTAACTATCAACCAAATTGTATTGCATACCCAAATCTCGAATCGGACTTTGAATTGAAATCTGGATTAATTCACCTTCTTCCAAAGTTTCATGGCTTATCTGGTGAGGATCCCAACAAACACCTTAAGGAATTTAATGTGGTTTGCTCAACTCTAAAACCTAGAAATGTCTCTGAAGATCAAATCAAACTAAGAGCATTCCCATTCTCACTTGATGGAGCTGCGAAAGATTGGATGTATTATTTACAACCCGAAGATGTAACTTGTTGGAACGATTTGAAACGTCTTTTCTTGCAGAGATTTTTTCCAGCATCAAGGACCACATCCATTCGTAAGGAGATCTCGGGGATCAAGCAAGCCCAAGGGGAGTCAATGTATGAGTACTGGGAGAGATTCAAGAAGTTGTGTGCAAGCTGTCCGCATCACCAAATCAGTGAGCAATTACTCATCCAGTACTTCTATGAAGGACTCACACCCATGGAGAGGAGCATGGTGGATGCTGCAGCTGGAGGAGCATTGGTGGACAAGACACCAGTAGCTGCACGAGCATTGATCGACAATATGGCCCAAAACTCCCAACAATTTGGTGATAGAGGTACACCACATGTTCGAGGAGTACATCAAGTAAGTCCTTCTTCTCTTGAAAGTCATTTGATTGATACTAAGTTAGAAGAATTGACAACTATGGTGAGGCAGATTGCATTGGCACAAAAGACATCTCTACCCCCTCCTTCAAGGCCTTGTGGTATTTGCACTGAGACAAGCCACCCGACTGACTGTTGCCCACAACTCCAAGAAACAGAAGATTGTGCAGCAGTGTTCCCTGGGAGACCATTTCAGCAGCAACAACAACAACCATATCCCCAAAAGAATTTTGATCCAACCTACAACCAAGGGTGGAAAGATCTAGCGGACATGAGGTATGGCTCTGGACAACAACAAAGGCCCCCTTTTCAACCAAACTTCCAGCAGCCTCCGCCTTACCAGCAGGGTTTCCAACAACCCCAAAGGAGATTTGAAGCTCAAACATCAACAAGTCAACAACAAGGGAATCATCCACCAAAGGTAGATTCTAATACTGATGATCTTTTGAAGCAAATTGTTCTTAATCAACAGAATGAGCTGAAGAGTCAAGGTTCGGAGCTGAGAGAGTTGAAGACTCAAATGAGTCAGATTGCCACCGCCCTCCATGAACTTGTGAGTAAGAATTCTGGAAATCTACCTTCCCAACCCACTCCAAATCCAAAGGGGAATGTTAGTGCCATCACATTGAGAAGTGGGAAGCAAATGAACGATACATCTACACCTACCATTCCACCGGGATTCACCTCAACTTCAGAGAAGCCGCATTCCATACCAACTGATGAACAATCCAAGGAGAAAGATAAAGGTAAGAAAAAGATTGATGATGTTCCTCCTAAACCACTTCCTTTTCCAAACAGGGTTGTTCAAACCAAGAAGATGGCTGAAGAAGCAATGCAAAAGGAGGTTTTGGACACATTCAAGCGTGTGGAGATCAACATTCCTCTACTCGAAGCCATTAAGAAAATCCCAAGGTATGCCAAATTCTTAAAAGAACTTTGTACCAATCGAAGAGGGCTCAAGGGAAATGAGAGAATCAACCTTGGAAGGAATGTCTCAGCACTCATTACACCAACTCTAGCAATGCCAACAAAGTGCAAGGATCCCGGGACATTCACCATCCCATGCACCATAGGGGAGTTTCACTTCTCTGATGCTCTTTGTGATTTAGGAGCTTCAATAAATGTGATGCCTCACTCTGTTTTCTCTTCATTGCAGATTGGTGAGCTCAAGCCTACAAGGGTAGTGGTGCAGCTAGCGAATAGAGCTACAGCATATCCGGCTGGTGTCCTTGAAGATGTGTTGGTAAAGGTAAAGGACATGATCTTCCCTGCTGATTTCTATGTACTAAACATGGAAGATGACCAGGTAAGTTCTCATGCCCCTATCATTCTTGGTAGACCCTTCCTCAAAACTGCTAAGACCATTATCAATGTTCATGAGGGTACTCTTTCCATGGAATTCGGGGATGACATTGTGAGGTTTAAAATCCTGGATTCTATGAAGTACCCACCAGAGGAACACTCAGCATTCTTTCTCTCTCATTCTGAGTCTCCATGTGATAGTCCCTCTATTTTTGATTCCCAATCTCTTGGGGACTATTCACTTCTTAATGAAATAATGAGTATTGGGTCCAACTTGATGTCTCATTCTACTTCATCCCCTTTAATTCATGATCTTTCTGATCTTGGGATTGGTTCATTTGTCCAATCATATTCGAATTCTGAGCATGTATACTCTGATTATGATATGGCTGCTAATTTTTCTGATGGATTTGATGCATTGTTCTCTCATTCAGATGATATGTATGATTGTGCACAGATGTCTACGCCACTCATGCTTCCATCCATTCAGCAGCCACCATCACTGGAACTAAAGCCATTGCCACCAAATCTCAAATACTCATACTTGTTAAGTGGTGAAAAATTACCTGTTATCATTGCTAACAATCTCTCTTTTGAACATGAAGAAAAACTTTTGAATCTTTTGAGGGAGAACATCAGGGCAATCGGGTGGACCTTGGCTGACATATCAGGTATTAGCCCCTCCATTTGCATGCATAGGATTCTTTTGGAAGATGGAGCTAAACCGGTGAGGCAACCACAAAGGAGACTCAATCCAACCCTTCTGGAGGTTGTTAAAAAAGAGGTTGAAAAATTGCTCGAGGCAGGTATAATCTATCCCATTTCAGATTCTCAGTGGGTAAGTCCTATTCAGGTTGTGCCTAAGAAAAGTGGTGTTACTGTTGTTAAAAATGAGAAAGATGAGTTAGTTCCAATGAGGGTACAAAACAGTTGGCGCGTGTGTATTGATTATAGGAAACTAAATCATTCCACTCGCAAAGATCATTTCCCCCTCCCATTTATTGATCAGATGCTTGAGAGACTAGCTGGGAAGACACACTATTGTTTCTTGGATGGATTTTCTGGATATTTTCAGGTTCCTATAGCTCCGGAGGATCAGGAGAAGACTACATTCACCTGTCCCTTTGGGACATTTGCCTATCGGAGGATGCCATTTGGACTTTGCAATGCCCCAGGTACCTTCCAGAGATGCATGGTGAGTATTTTTTCTGATTTTATTGAGACCTGCATGGAGGTATTTATGGATGATTTTACAGTGTATGGATCTTCATTTGATGAATGTCTAAGTAGTTTGGAAAATGTGTTGAATCGTTGTATTGAGAAGAATCTAGTCCTGAACTTTGAAAAGTGTCATTTCATGGTAGAGCATGGCATTGTCTTAGGGCATGTAGTGTCAAAACATGGGATAGAGGTTGATAGATCTAAGGTAGACATCATTTCATCCTTACCCTACCCTTCATGTGTGCGTGATGTTCGATCATTCCTTGGACATGCTGGATTTTATCGACGCTTCATCAGAGATTTTAGTAAGATCGCTCTACCCTTATCTCGATTGCTTCAAAAAGATATTGACTTCAATTTTGATGATTCATGCAGGGTATCATTTGATGAGCTAAAGAAGTGTCTGACCACTCCACCGATCATACAGCCCCCACGGTGGGAGATTCCTTTTGAGCTTATGTGTGACGCCTCCAACTTCGCGGTTGGAGCTGTCTTATCTCAGAGGGTGGAGGGACGTTCACATGTGATCGCCTATGCATCGAGGACACTAGATTCATCCCAATCAAACTACACCACAACAGAAAAGGAGTTTCTTGCTGTTATATTTGCTTTAGATAAATTTCGTTCATATTTATTGGGCTCTAAAGTAGTTGTTTTTTCTGACCATGCAGCTTTGAGGTACCTCCTAAAGAAGCCAGATGCAAAGCCACGACTTATCCGTTGGATGCTCCTTCTTCAAGAGTTTGACCTTGAGATAAAGGACAAGAAGGGGTCAGAGAATTTGGTGGCAGACCACATGAGTAGGCTTACTCACACACTAGAGGGTGACACCTTGGACCAGGTACCACTTCGGGACACTTTCCCCGATGAGCATCTCTATACCATCTCAGGTAAGCATCCTTGGTATGCTGATTTAGTTAATTACATTGTTGGCTCTGAAATACCAGTAAATTTGAAGAAGCATCAAGTCCAAAAATTAAAAAGTGAGTCTAGGTATTATGTGTGGGATGATCCATACCTCTGGCGCATGTGTAGTGACCAAGTCATTAGGAGGTGTGTTCCCGATCATGAGTTTGAGTCTGTTTTGCATTTCTGTCATACACTTGCTTGTGGTGGACACTTTGGACCCCAACGGACAGCTAGGAAGGTTTTAGACTCTGGATTATATTGGCCTAGCTTGTTCCATGATGCCCATTTGTTTTGTAAGTCATGCTCTCGTTGCCAACACACTGGGAACATTTCTAGGAGACATGAGATGCCCCAACAACCCATACTATTTTGTGAGATTTTTGATGTATGGGGCATCGACTTTATGGGTCCTTTTCCTAGTTCATTTGGATTTTTGTACATTTTGGTTGCTGTCGATTATGTGAGTAAATGGGTGGAGGCCAAGGCCACCAGGACTGACGATTCTCATGTTGTTGTGGATTTTATCAAAGCACAGATTTTTTGCAGGTTTGGAGTACCAAAGGCCATCATCAGTGACCAAGGGACACACTTTTGCAATAGGAATTTTGCTTCCCTCCTTCGGAAGTATGGGGTGACACACAAAACATCAACACCATACCACCCCCAAACAAATGGCCAGGCTGAGGTTTCAAATCGTGAGTTGAAACAAATCTTGGAGAAAACCGTGCAGCCAAATAGGAAGGATTGGAGCAAGCGCTTGGATGATGCATTGTGGGCTTATAGGACAGCATACAAGACCCCCATTGGTATGTCCCCATTTCGGATTGTTTTTGGGAAAGCGTGTCATCTCCCCGTGGAAGTCGAGCATCGGGCATATTGGGCTATAAAGAAATGTAACATGGATTTGGCCCAAGCTGGAATTCAAAGGAAGTTGCAAATTCAAGAGCTTGAGGAGATTCGCCTGTCATCATATGAGAACTCAAGGCTCTACAAGGAAAGATCAAAAGCAGCTCATGACAAAATGATCCAACAAAGGGAGTTTCATATTGGAGAGAAAGTCCTTCTCTATAGTTCACGACTGAAGTTGATGCCTGGTAAGTTGCGTTCCAGATGGTTAGGTCCTTATATTGTGTCTAATGTTTTTCCTTATGGTGCAGTGGAGATCACACAAGAGGACACTGGAAGGAGCTTTACAGTCAATGGGCAACGTTTGAAGAGATACATTGAGGGACATCCTACTGATGCAGTGGATTTTATCACACTGCATGACCCCATCATCACTTGATCACATCAGGCTGTTCCTAACCCTTTCACTTTTATATTATTTGTCCTATTTAAAAATTCTGCATTTCATGTGCATATATCATCTCACGGGTTCACATTGAGGACAATGCAATATTTTAAGTGTGGGGAAGGGAACCTTTTAGTTTAGTAATTTCAATTGTTTTCCTGTTAAAAAAAAACCAAAAAACAAAAATTGTGTGTTTTTCAAAATTTGTGTGTTTATTTTACAATTTTCTGTGTGTTTTTGAAACTTTTGAGCTGAAATGATTCTCATCACCATTTTTAAATCCATATCAATAAGTGAAACAATTTACCCCTTGAAACTAAG
Organism: Viscum album; assembly: GCA_963277665.1. Lineage (NCBI taxonomy): Eukaryota > Viridiplantae > Streptophyta > Magnoliopsida > Santalales > Viscaceae > Viscum > Viscum album. The sequence continues at coordinate 283,538,068 of OY728119.1, read as the reverse complement.
CTTAAATGAATGCTGAAATGACTTTGTTTCAAGTTCAAATATTTAGTAATTTCATGCAAAGTACGCTGAATTTTGAATCCCATGCCAATCTCACTGTCTTTATATTTGAAATCACTTTCCTGTGAGGCTTCTAAACCATTATTTTCATATTCTTTACATTCACCTCACTTCTTGAGAGAGCCAAACCATACTTGATTTAACCAGAATTTGATCTATTCCTGTCAAAACTTGAGGGTTTGAGGTACTTGTGTTTAAATGATTGAGGCATTTGTTTGGTATTAAAACCCCTATTTCAAATAATCCTTTTTTATAATGGCCTACCTTGAATATTTAATCCTTGTAGCCCTTAGAAGCCATGCACAGCCTGTTAGGTTAAGCCACATTACAAGCCAATTTTCCTTATCCAACCAACTCTTGAAGTGGAATTGCATAATCTAGTTGAGCTTAAGTGTGGGGGAAGCTGTCTTGTGTTGTGCCACCACATTATGTGATACTTTGGGTGGAAAATTAAATTCTGAAGAGATGTGTTTGCTGCTAAAGAAAGTCATTATATTGAAAGCTGTGCCTTTTCTGGAGCTTTCATGACAAGTGAAGCTGTGCCTTTTCTGGAGCTTCTAATTGAGGTGGAAAGCTGTGCCCATCTGGAGCTTTCAAGAAAATCATGTTTTAGAAGATTGACATTTTTTTATGCTGAAATGATGAATGGTGTAAACCTTTCATGACTTTTCATGATGATGGAGCTGAATTGATACTATGGGGATTGAAGAGAAGACCATATTTAAGTGAAAATTAGATTAATGCAATTTTGCTTCAAAAGAGTCAAGCCCTCCTCATTCAGCCTCAGAGTTTTTCGCATCTTAATCCTACCAACCGAAAGCCACCGAACAACCCTGAAAAGTCCTCATGATAAACATATGTCCTTGACTCACATCGGGTAGCGATGTAGGAATCTATCAAGCCTATGGTGACCCTTGTATGAGTTTGGATGAGAAAGACATTGCAAAAAAAATTGATATTTGAGTGATGAGAGAAAATTCAAGCGAGGTAAGTGTTTTGTGCATGGGTGGATAAATGAAGTGGAAATATATTGAATGATATAAATGGAGAACCTGAAATAAGGTTTTTTATGAGGCATGATATCTTTTTTATTCTTGGTGTGAAATTGATTGATCTTAAAGATATGTGTTTTAAAATTGGTTTTGATTTGATATTGATGTTTACTTGATATGAGGTTTTGCCCAGGTGTGCAAAAGGGTAAGTGTGGGGGAGTTGATAAAACACTATTTTATTGAATATTTTATTGATAATAAATGATATAATTTCCTCACATTGTGTTAAATATGTTTATTTATAAAATATTTGGGATTTGATCATTCATTTGAAAATTTGGTGAAAATTCCAGTTTTACCCTTAATAGTGCACTGTAGTATTTCGAAGCTAAATATTTTTATGTTTATTATTTGAATTGGAAATTTTGTAACAGTGTTCCTAACTTAATTATCTACAACTTTTATTCAGGACACTAAAGCTAAAGAGTTCATTTGGTTGTTGAAATTGGGTCATGAAGTCAAAGTTGGGCTGGGCTCGCCAGAATGGAGAAGGTTCTGTATTTGGGCCATATCCTCTACATACGGGCTTGGATTGAGCCCAAATTTTGAGGAAAGCTCGGGGACATGATTTGGCACAAATCATCCTTCTGGAAGGCCGGTCAATTCACGCGTTTTGGAGGTCAAATGGGCGGTGAAAGTTTCATTAAAATATTTGGCCGAGATTTTGCATTCACACTTGAAACCACTTTAAACCTAGCCTCCCCTCCACTCTATAAATTAGTGATTTTCTCATTTGGAGAGGCTGGTTCGTGCATTGGGAGATTGGAGGCAGAGGAGAATTGGTTTCAACCAAATTATCCAACCATTGTAAGAGAGGTAGCTCTTGAAGCAAGGATCCTCTCATCGAAGCCTCCTTCTCTCCTTCATGTTGTAATTGTTTTGTTTGTGTAATAAACTTCTTTGTTCTTCTTTTATTTCTTCTCTTTTCCTCTGTTTTATTTAAATTTATTCTTCTCTTAATCTTCCTCTTGGGGCTGGAATTCTTGAGTAGAAGCGATATTGGGTTATACCCATTATAAACCTTTGCACATGCAAAACGCTTCTACGATGATTACGCCACCCATGGAAGAGTAGTCTTTTAGTAATCGATCTATCTTCTACCCTCTTCATTTAATTATTTTGAATCAATGAGATACTGTAATTCACTTAATATGATCCATGAATTGTGTTTTTAAATTGTAATAAACTAAGCAAGCAATTGAACAATTAACACAAAAACACGCGAGGTCGGGATTTTGTGTAAATTGTGAGAGCGCGATCTTAATCGGTAATACAAGACCACACGGGATAAATTTGTAGAGTTCAAATATAATCCCTAAACACAATTCATCCTCATTTCCAGAATGGATATGTGCCTTAATTTACCACTGATCATAAGCTAATCTTAGAACATCAATCAAAGCAGGGTGCTGCGATTGCACGTTCCAAAGTTAGCCTAGGTTTAAATTCACATCATCTTTGTGGTAAAGTTAATTCTCGTAGGGTTCGGGATTTAACAAATTAAGGGATCATAATTAAGTGAATGTTAATTTGAATGATAATGATTAATAATAAAGTTAAGAGGTAGAGTTAGATCGATTACGCCTTTTAAAATATTTTCTAAAAAAAACATCTTCTTGTTGTGTTATTTTAATCGGAATTCATTTCAAAACTAAAAACAAAAAAATACAATCTTCTTCCAGCAAACTTCTTCTAGATTCATAAACTATAAACAACCCCCATCCTTTTCTAGTAGTGTTTTTATTCTCTTTTATTTAATTTTTAGAATACCTCTAATAAGATGTTTTAATTCACTTCCTCCTTTGAGAGACGACCTTGGTTAGCCCCCTATGCTACACCAAGTAAACTAAACATTAGCTTCATAGAGTGTTGTGCTTGGAGTTTTATCCAACGTAACTCACTTTTGAAGTTCTTTTGAGAGCGCGTACGACAACGCTCTTTCATCCACAGATATCCCCTCTTTTGAGATTATATGACCCAAAAATGCAACTTTTTGAAGCCAAAATTCACACTTGTTAAATTTGGCATAAAGCTTCTCCTTTCTCAGGGTCTTCAATATAATTCTCAAGTGATCTTCATGCTCTTCCTTGATCTTTGAATAGACAAGAATATCATCTATAAAGACTACCACAAATTGATCAAGATACTCTCTAAAGACTCTATTCATTAGATCCATGAAGATAGCAGGGGCATTAGTAAGACCAAATGGCATCACTATAAATTCATAGTGTCCATACCTTGTACGGAAAGTCGTCTTTGGTATATCCTCCCTTTTGACCCTTAATTGATGATACCCTGAACGAAGATCAATCTTGGAAAAGTATTGAGCTCCGCGTAGTTGGTCAAATAAGTCATCAATGCGTGGGAGAGGATATTTGTTCTTGATAGTGATCTTGTTAAGTTCTCGATAATCAATGCAGAGTCTCATTGATCCATCTTTCTTCTTAACAAATAGAACAGGTGCTCCCCAAGGTGACACACTAGGGCGTATGAATCCCTTATCAAGATTCTCTTGGAGTTGCTTCTTCAATTCCTGCAACTCAATTGGGGCCATTCTATAAGGTGTCTTTGCAATAGGCAAAGCACCCGGTACGAGTTCTATTGAAAACTCAACTTCACGATTTGGTGGAAGACCCGGAAATTCCTCCGGAAAGACATCATCAAACTCACGTACAATGGGCATATTCTTAATCGTGAGTTTCTCACCAACCATTTGAGATAAATAACCTTCATTTAGTGGAATCAATACCCATAAGATGGAAGAAATTTCCACTGGAAGGTTATGTTCATCCTTGCATTGGTATACGATCGTAGATTGATCTGGAATATGAAATGTGACTTCCCTTCTTTGGCAATTGATATGAGCTCCATGTAGAGAAAGCCAATCCATGCCAAGAATCACATCAAATTCCACTAAAGGAAGGATCACAAGATTTGCAGGAAGCACTTTCCCACAAACTTCGATCGGAGAAGAATTATAAACTTCCGATGCGATTGATGTGCCATTAGGTGTTGTCACAGCTAACTCAACATCTAATTGTTGAGGTAATACGGTGATACCCTTAGAAAATTTTTCAGAAATAAAAGAGTGGGTGGATCCAGAATCAAATAAAACATTTGCTACTTTAGAGTGGATGGTAAGTGTACCTTTCACCACATCGTTATCGTACTCCACCTCGCTGATAGAAATTGCATGTGACTTTCCTTTGTCTTTAGCCTTAAGAGTTTGTTGACGTCGACCATCATCATCAACCCTTGGATTTGGGCATTGATTGGCATAATGCCCCATCTCCTTGCACTTGAAACATTGAAGTGTAGCAGGTTCATTCTGTGTATCCCTTCCTTTGTTTGCATCATTAGACATCTTCTTCCCATTATCACAGCATTCAAATGCCCGATGACCTTCCTTTCCACATTTAAAACATTTACTTGTCCCTTTAAGACAACTACCTCCATGTTTCTTTCCACACTTTGAGCATAAGGGAAAGTTCATCTTCTTTTCCGTGTGCTCTTTAGATTTTTCTTTGAATTCCATCTTCCTATTCTTATCAAACCCATGTGACTGATGGGTTACTCCAATCTCCATCTCGACTTTGAGAGCACATCGAACAATTTCCTCATAGCTATTGAAGTCCCTTATGGCTAACTCCCTTCGAAGACTTGGTTTTAAGCCACTAAAGAATCGATCGATCTTACTCTCAGGTTGGATAATAATACCAGAAGCGTACCTTGCAAGTCTTGTAAAATTTGCTTCATAGGTACTAACAGATTCATCATCCCTTTGCTTCAGTTCAAGGAACTCTTTCTCCATCTTTGTTCGGAGAATACGAGGGAAGTACTTATTGAAAAATAAGTTCTTGAACTCGTCCCATTCCATAGACTCAATTTCATCCCTTTGCCTCGTATTCTTAACAAGATTCCACCATTGATCCGCATCTCCTTCCAAACGATACACTGCTAGGATGACTTTATCATGCTCAGAACATTGAAGAACTGAAAATATCTTTTCAGTAGTACTAATCCATTGTTCAGCAACTAATGGATCAGTAGACCCGCTGAAAGATGGTGGACGCTGCCTCATGAAGGATTCAACAGAATGTTGCTCCCTCCTTTGTTCGTTTGGAAATCCTGCATGATTCATAGCTTGAGAAAGTTGTGTGAGCATGGCTACAAGATTTTGCATTCCATCTCCCATATCATTTGGTTGCTCAGGGGGACAATCATTGCATTGCCCATCGCATTCCGCATTAACACGGTTCCTTCGGGTTCCAGCCATTGACTAAAACCAAGAAGAATAGTGTGAGCAACACTAATTATAATAGGAAACCACATAATTCAAGAATAAAATTTTCATGCTTAAGGTCTTATCCTAGGTTATTCAAGGCCATTTCTAAAACACTAAGATTGTGTTCTATGCTTAGACTTATCCTTAGGGTTCTTACTAAGGCTTTCACATCCTAGTTTCCAAAGGTTGACTATACCTTTCCTCTGATACCAACTATAACGACCCATACTTTACATACATTGTTAATACTTCAAAATTGAAGTACACTTATTACAACATATGACAAAACCACAAAGGACCGTATAGGTATAGTGTCTTTAGAAACTGGGAAACATAAACAACTGGTTCATAAATCTTCTACATTGTCTCCCATTTATTTCATCATATCTAGGGTCCCTTTTAGCATATTCTACTTAATATCCATTTTCTTGACCTGGGGAAAAGAAAACATAAAAGGGTGAGCTCAAATGCTCAGCAAGGGCAAATAAAGGAAATAAAAATCATATCATATCTTTTTGAAAATCAAAACCTGCAAAAGAGATCCTAATATCTTAACATGGAATAAATCATAGAAGTGAAAATGAGATCCCCATAATCATAACATAAAACTTGAAACTTTGTGGCATGCACACATAATCATGGAAAATCATTTCTTGTTAGTCATGACTCATTTCCAAGACTATCTTAGTGGACAAAGTCCCTTTCTGAACCGAGTTCACTCCTCGTTTCAGTCCTGTATCACTGAACCGAAATAACCTTCCGTTCCAGCCATGTCTATCTCATGAGATATAAAATCATTACCCAATGCATTGGAGGGAGATATAGGTCCCACCCATCTTATAATGAATCCTTTCTTATGTGTGCCACATAATCATAAAACATACATCATCGCATAACACATATAACAAAAATGGGATTCTTGAAACATCATGACATCATAAATCAATTCATATAAGATAAAGGAATTCATAAACATAATTCCATCACAACATAGTCAAACCAATGTAAAAATATGGATAGAAACAGAACCCTTTATTATCTTATATGGAAAATAATTTTGATAAAACACTTGAATTGAATTCTTGAGGAAAATATCCTTTCTTATTCAAAAACATTTTTCCTTTCATAACATGTCATACAACTTTAAAATAAAATAAGTTGATTAAAAATAAACTTGAAAACTTGTAAAGGAAGCTTCTTTGAAGTAATGTTTTAAAAATCCATTCATGCCGTATAAGTTAAAAAAAACATTCTTCGTACTTTTGTCGGAAAAGTCAAAAAGTACCTCGTACGGAAAAACGACAAAAGATTCCTTTCATATTATTTACTAAAAACTCACATAAGGGTAAAATTGGATTTAAACTAATGCAAGTTGATGGAAACAATATTACATATTGAGGGAACATGGATGTGGATGATAAAATACACCCCAGTGAATACTTACGAATAAACAATCTCGGATAAAAAATGAGATTGTGATATTTCCCTTACCTTAGGTCCGATTTGCTTTGTTCGTGTCCGAAGATCCTGTATAATGGTTTAAATAATGTTATTGACTTATTCCAGAATCATACATATTGATATGAGATCATATATGGTCATATTATTAGCTTCTTGTTAGTAATATTTCATTGTTACTTGTTACTCGGGTCTTTATAACTTTTTGTTCTTATGCGTGTTTTGTCGAATAAATTCTTATTCTTATCTTTAGGTTATAGATAAAATCATTTCCAGAATGGTATTAGTGTAGTATATACCATATTCATTCATTCAATTCATTTATATAATCATTATGAAATGAAGATCATGTAGAACGAGTCGCATCACATCGTGGAGACGGTATTCCGTACGTACGCACGAGTGATGATATCGTTCCTATGATCGTGGAATTGTATTGGAGTATATATATATTATTTCAGTATCAATATTACTTCATAATAATCATATATAGTTACTCATTACACCATTATACCCATCCTTGTAAGGTGATGGTGGAAAATAGATTACACCACGGCGTGGAGACGGTATTCCGTACGTACGCACGCGCGGTGATTTCATTTTTCCGTAGGATGGATAGAAGGTGAATTAGGGTTGTTTCATATTTATAATAACATATCAGTATGTAAGTAATACTGATGTTATTACTTTATCATGAAACAACTAAAGAAGAAGAAGTTGAAGAAGAAAGAAATTGAAAAGATCGGTAATGGATATTACCTCTTCTTTGGAACGCCTCTTTGAATCCTCCACTTAAGGAACTAAGATTGGTCTTTGGAGAAGGCCAGGACCTCTAGGATTATTCTAGGGAAGTTTAGAGGAGAACATTTCAGGGGTTGGCCGATCTTGAGTGCTCAATTTGGTGTGAGGAGGAGGGGGAGGAGGTGCCCTTTTATAAGGGAGGAGAGGGGCACCTTAGGAATATCTCAAAATATTATTTTATATTAAAGTCAAAATCGGTTTATAATGATTCCAAAGGGTCTTATTTCGAAGATAAAGTGGGGAAGGGTCGAAATCCTATCAAACAATAGGATTTAGACAAGTTTGGGGTATTATTTTAACCTTATCAATTAGATTTAACTCTAAGTTAATTAATTTAACTTTTACCGTGTCTTTTTGTTTTCTTTCACTATATGGTTAATACACTTACTATAACATGCCAAACGATCCCCAAATTGTTTATTATTAATATATATATCCTTATCTAAGTCATTTGGCCGAACCTTAGATTTTTAAGAGTAAAATAACAATTAATAATATAATATTTGATTTAAAAACTATTTTGTGTCAATTTTGACACTATTTGATATATGATTTTTGTGAAAGTCATAACAGAATTATATGTTCGAACCAAGTTGATTAAATAAACATTAATATATCATAGTAACCTAGAAAATTAGTGGAATTCATAAAAAGTCTCAAATTACATTTATTTTGGTATTTATATTATCAATTTTGTCAATATTTCATTAATAAGATAATTACTGCATTATCTTTGTGTCATAAATAAATTAAATTATTTGATGTCTAAAAATTACAAATAAAATACCATCATGTAGGAAATCTTTTTATCTTTCTAATGAATATTTACAATCGAATTTATCTTATGTATAACCCCATATTAAAAATGATTTACTTATTAAACTTTGATTTTAACTATTTTAACCCTTCTTTAAATAAATTAATAATAAATGTCCTAATCTAATCCAAGTGGGCCTAAATGGTCATATTTTATTCCTAAGTTTGTTTTTGGTCGAATTACACTTGTCAAATAGAATTAGGACATGTTTTAGGGTAATATTAATATCATATTTACCCTTAGTTACCCTATTTACTATTAACCGTGGTAAAAATAGTAAAAAGTTACTATTCACCAAAAAAATTATTTTCATCTCATTGAACCACATTTTAGTCCTTGATATTAACCCTGTCTCTCGGATTTTCGAAATTCCAATCACAGAAGCGGTAAAATTAAGTTTTATGCAAAATTCAGTTTTTAACCTACCACTTAGTGGTTTCACTATTCATCAAAAATTGAAAGTTTTCAGAAAAATACCAAAATTTCACCCTAGGCTAATTTCGATATTCTGAGTCCAAAAATGAAGTCCATTTTGAAAAATAAAATTTATAAAATTTCAAAAAGTGGTTATTACTATTTATAACGGCTAGTTTTAATAGCATATTGTTGTTTAGTGAAACTCGGTATTGCGTACGACGCAAGCTATCGAGGAAGGTCGCGATTGCGTGTAAAGTAAGCCAAGCAAGTGTTGTGTAGAAAAAGATTCCTTTGATAACATAAAAGTCTCGGGTGTTACAAAATTTGAAAGTCCCTCCCCCACAATTATTTAACAATGTCCCTTTAAATTTAAAGAATGTGTTAAAAATAATAGTAATGATTAAAAAATATAATAGAGAAATCAAATATGACATTATTGGTCCTAAAGGTAACATCAAATTAATCTCCAAAGATCCTCCTCTCGATAACCTACTATTAAAAATAAAAAAACATATGAACACTAATTGAAAGTTGAAAAAGAAAATAATGTAATGGAAATAGGAAATATAATAGAGGGATAATTCTTATTGTAACCCCCTCAAGTTGGTACTATGGTTTTATTTACACTATAATAGTTGTTTAACATGTTATTTAAAATAATATAGTGGGTAGATATTATATTATGTAAACCACAATAATAATATTCTTAAATATTTCATTCCTTCAAAAACAATAGAGATAACCAATAGATAGTGTACATCTATTGAATACCCATACAAATAAGATAAAATTTTCATGGTGGGGGTAGAACAAGTAATGCATCCCCCTTCTTTGGTTTGCATATAATGTTTCTATAATCTTCCCATTATCCATCTAGAGATAGATCAAAAGGTGTCATAATAATATAATTACCAAAGGGAAAGTCAAAGAATACTATTATTTGAAAATGAATTAATCCTTGAATTATTTATATCAAAATATTCCAATTCAATATTGGTATCTTGTGTCTTAGTTTCTTTAGGAATTCCCACTAGAAAATCCTCAAGTACTCCTTCCAATAGAAATTAAATTGATTTCGAGAGATTCATGTAATCCTCATAAGATGCTTCTCGTTTTCATTTGTTATCCTCTTGGGAAAACCATGTATTAGAAGAATATTAAATATTTAAACAAGGGTATTTAATGACTAATTTAATATTAAAAAATTCATATGAAATTGGGTAAAATAAAGGTTCATCTACCTTACTTGATTCAACATAAATTTATTTATCAATAGAAATCATCTGTTGGAGTAGAGATGTAATGGTTTAAAGTACGTAGTCAGGAACCTCCATTTCACCTCAAAATCTACCACTTTGTTAGTTTCTGCCCCAATGACAGAGAGAGGCATGATAGTGATGATTTTTCATTCCCACTGATGGGGGAGTCATATACCTTTTCATTTAAAAAAACTAACAAATACTCATAAAAACAATTTATATCACCCATAAGTACATCAACTGACGTGATTTCATAAAGAACCTATTCATGTAATGGTAAAGGGAGGTGAAATAGTTCTTCAATTAATTATTTATTATCTTTTATAGGTTCTTTAACATGAAAAATTATTGGGGCTACATCTTTCTCCACAAGTTCTAGTTTGGGTTTCTCCTTTTGAAGATTCTATAATGCGCACATATATTCAACAAGCCACTATATGTTGTTATCCAGATATTGTATTTTCTCTCTATGTTCTTGAAACATATATTATTCATTATTTTAATCTTTATATATTTACTAAATGTATGTGTGGTGAGTCCTTGGATAATAATTTCAATGTAAGAACACTTTTTACAATATTTTTTATAAAATATTGTGAAAAAGAAAAATTATTTACAAAAGATATATAATTTTTTTGTGTGAAATAACTACTAGTATATCGGGAAATAATTCAAAGTATTAAAACAAATATAATAGGTTTGTAATAAATAATTATTTATATCAAATTATAGCATAGTGACTAACAATGGTAATCTCACTTAAGGATCTTTTTTAGTTTAATCAATTAATATTTAAAATTTACTTATTTTATATTTTATATTTGTGAAAACAATTAAATTTTCATTATTTGTTTTTGTAAAATGAAAAAGATAAAATTAAATATAAAAATTAACATAAATTGATATTAGGATGAAAGTTGATTATACCAAGATAATCACCCAGAGTGAACATTCATCACCTTAAAAATAGATTCATATTTACTTAATGAATACACTCTATTTTTTTGTGAAAAAAATCTTCTACCGAGGATTAGGATGTGTGTACACTAAATGATTGGGGAGTACACTACACATCCACCACCTTAACTGAGGGAGAAAAATGAAAAAAGGAAAACCTTAGTAGGATCATGCAGACCCAAAGACCCCTTTCCCCCTAATATCCTCATCAACCTAACCCTAAAAAATATAAAAATATGAGTGGTAATGTGCATAAAATGGGTTCATCAATGGATTACCCCTTCAGAGATTCCTCGGGTTAGTAACTAATGATAATGAGTGAAATAGATCATAGTGGATAATGAAACTATGAGAGAATACGAGAAATAAGATATAAATAACACTTGACTTAAAACATAATTATATGATTACAATAGTAAAAATTAAAACTACATTAGAAAAAAATGAAATAAAAACAACATGTTTCCATTTTATAGTGGATGATACATTTCAATATAAACCCATTCCTCCTATTTATAAACATATCCATATTATTTTAAAGTGATGATAAATTTATTCTTCTCCGGTCATGGTTCAATACCTTGATATCCTCACCCATTTGAAATATGAAGGTTTCCTTTTTTCTTCATGTTGAGATATTACGGGATATAGTCTTCCAATGAATCCATGAATGACTTTATTTATTTTAGACAAGGGGTTATTAATGTGATTAATATCATTTAATTTATATGTTCCAAGTGGATAAATCTGATAGGGTGCATGGATGCGGATATGGAAGCCCAAGTGCCCACCTCAAAGTGTAGTAAATTCTTAATTCATAGTTGTAGAGGGATTCTACACAGCTGAAAATATTAACTTTCATAATTAGAAATCCCCTACGTAGATAACTATATATTTATTTTTGTGGAATATCTAAATTTTTCTTTGTGTATTGGATTGGAAATTACTTTACATTAATGATTCACTTACATGGATTATTGGATAGTTTAATTCCACTACGTGGTTGATTCATATATGTGGATTGTTCCATATCCAAATTCCCATACATAGATGAAAATTTGATTATATAAAACTCTACTATGTGGAAAATTCACCAATGTGGTTGGATTAATGTAGCTAAATTCCCATATGTTGGTAAATTTTTATACCTAGAATTATCATATGTGAAATGATTTTCATATTTGGTTATACATAATATCTGGAAAAATCTAAATCTACTCTGAACATCAATGATTTTTCAGAAAAATGTCCAGATACTTGAAATAATCACCAAAACATTCATAATTAAATATAGGATTTAATCATGTAATTCCAAAGGATCAAGTAATCAATTAAATCTTAAGATTTTAACTATTTATCAAATAAATATACGATTATTTCTAAAATAAAATCTTATGATAAAAATTGACGACTTACTCAAAATGGTGTGTTTAAAATCCTTAAAACTCAAGATTAAATGTATGATATTATTTTCTTAATAATAAACTACCAACTATTATTGATTAAAACTTAAATAAGACACCCTAAATGTCATTTGTATAAATTATATGAACTTGTGTAAAACAAGAATACAAGAACCAATTTAGAAGTCTTACTAAGTTAATCAGGTATATGTATATGTGAGTAAGACATATTATTAGTTTTTGAGAGACCTTTTAGATATATTTCAAAAAATTAATTCTTTCCCATAACAGTTTCAATTAGTGTTGGAGGATATATATATAATATTGATATGGTTTAGTTCCATGATTATTTATAATCATCTAATAAGTTCTTTTCACATACATGGCTAGGAAGTAACTCAAAAGGTGATAATTGAAGAAAGGTATAAATAGGTTTTAGGAATTATAAACATAGATGAATAAGTGGTATCGTATATATAATAATGTTATATAGAAAGTATTAAGAATGTTTTTGAAGATACATTATAGAAGGGAGATTAGGAGGGAAGGATTTAGTACGGTTCCATTTTCTAAAATATCAAGTCCACCATGTTATTTTCTATTTATAATTTTAGAACTATATTGATTTCTTAAGAACAAGTTTAACCCTTGAAAAATTGAGGAAAAGTTCTTATCTAAGTGTGGTGGGGTGATTAAGCCAAAAATTTGAAAAAAATTGTTTTATTATTTTATATTATTTCACCTATATTTTCCTTTAATTTAAAATAAATAGTTTATATATATGGATAAAGTTAAAAATTCAATTTCCCTGAAAATTATCTTATGTTTATAATTTACAATGATTAAATAATTTGGGAATAAATCGAACAACCAAATATATATTTTTGAATTTTGGAATTAAATTATTATTGGGTTTCTAATTCTAATTTTTATTATTTTGATTCAAATTTTTAAATAAACTAGAAAAATACAACATTATGTCAAAATATTTCCTGATTATAGGTTTGAGGCTGACTTTGAAAATGGGAAGAAGAAATTATAAGACTATGCATGAATTTTGAATGACTTTAAAGCAATGTATGACATCCCAATCATTTTACCTGATGTTGGATCAAGTACCATATATAACTTCTAGACCACATAAGATTCTATGTCTCAAGACTCTCGGACACATATAACTTCAAATATCATAGGACGCATGACTGCACCAGACTTCCCCAATGGTGTAAGACTTGTTATATGAGTAAAGAAATTCTCAGTTTCATGCGTGGATTAATTATTTTATATGAATTTCCATGAATCCATGTTATATTTTTTTCATCCACATATGACTTCATCAGTCACACATGACTTAGGCCCTTTCTATTTTCATACTATATGAATTATCATATGGAATTCCAAAAAAATGAGGGAATACCCTAAAATTAATATATATTCATATGGTCTACCATAGTTAGGAAATAACTCACCCATGATTCCATAAGGAATCCATCCTATTGAAAAATATCGTAAATATCATGATATAGTTTTCAAGGAAATAGATATTTGGGAGATTCAAAGTTGAAGAAATTTATACCTTAATCCAAGACCCATAGAAGCCATAATTTGAAATGTGATTTGAGAACTAAAACATTGGAGTATTCCAAAAAAATAGAAATCATTCAAGGAAGAAGAAAAAGTTCATGATACTCTCATCGGAGTAAATGAAACATAAATGCCTAAAATGGAATCATATCATTATGATACTTTTATAAAGAGGATGACTATTCACTAAAGGCGGAGTCAATTAGTCAAGTGAGCTATGAGAAACCACTATTAGATTTTCTTTTCATTTTTTTATTTCAACAATCCTTTTACAGTGTGCAACTCTAGATCCTTAGTGGTCATGTAAACAAGATTCTCCCAACCCATATTAATGAATTCAACTATTAATTTTTAATTTTATTCGATTTAATTGCTCTTTAAATATTTGATTTCTTAGTAAATAATATGTTTTAATTGATTTTTTATATAAATAAATCTTCTCTTATACACTGTTTTCACAAAAAGGAGACATAGACCTTCCTCAAAACCAATTTAGTGGAGGCATGTGAGTCAATTCTGGAGTGATTAGAGATGTATCATTAATAAGATATTAAAAAATAAGAAATTTAGTGATTATTTAATTTCACTAATAAATCCAAAATTACTAGGTTATGATGATTAGTGGAGGTTTCTTATAATTAGATAAATAGATAAAGGATGTTAATTTGAATCATGATTTAAAATTTAATTGAGAGTATTATCCGAGGTTAGAACAATGATCTTATAATTGTGTTAAAATAATAATTTAATTTCATTCTTGAACATGTATTATTACTATTTTCAACACCAACCAAACCCAAAAAAACCAAATAACAAAACATTAAAAACTCCATTGTATTTAGAGACAACCTGATTCCCACACTCATTATATTTACTGGGGTTTAAAATTTGTTTTTTGTGAGGCCTGTGACAAAAAATGAATCACCCACACTAAAAATCTCCCCAATTTTAGAAACTAAAAAAAGAATCACTAAAATAATAAAAAACACCCCTGTCTGTAATATAAAAATGTTAAAATAAATGATTTCCAATTTTTAAAAACACCCATTTAAAAAATAATTCAATTAATTTAAATGTAGTAAAATTCATAAAATACTATCTATCTTTAAAAATTTATAAAATAGTAAAAAACAAAATTTTTATTAATGTAAAATGAAACATCAGTAAGAATATATCTTAACAACACAACATCACAAGATGTCAATTTTAAATAATTTATACATAACTCTAATTAATAAAAAATCCCCCTAAATTAATATGTTACAAAGAAATTAAAATATTAAAATAAAAATAGTTAGCAGTGATATATTTCTTGATATTTTAGCATGAATAGTTATATATGTAAATGTATAATTATTAAAACAACTACTACATATAAAAAATATATTATAGAAACAAAAACAAAAAACTATTCAAAATAAAAAATACTTTAACATTTAATATTTATTATTTACATCTTAGTCTTCCATCATTCTATGTTCAAATATAATATTTCAAAACATCAATTTTTCCCAAATATTATTAAATATATCTTATAGTTAATATTATGTAAAAATATATTATAAAATGAAATATCATTTTGGAAAAAGATCATGAATAAAATGATATCTTACTTCAATATTATTTGTACTAAAATTTCAAAAAGGGTTCTTAAAAAAATTGAATATGAATTATCAATTGTTTTTTGAAAATTTATAAAAATAATCATCAAAATAGAATTAGTTTTTTTAATCCATAATGATTGAGAAAAAACAACTAGAAACATCGATGTACCTACATGAATAGTAGAAAAATCAACTAAAAACTATTTATTTGAAATATAATAAATCAAAATATTTCCTAAAAGGTCACACATAATTGATATACATTTTATATTAATTCTACATCATACAAAATCATTATGAAACTAACTAATTAAATCAAAATAGTATTTTCATCAATAAAAAAACCATGATTAACTGTAGCTTTAACAAATCTTAAAATTCTTTTAAAATCATTAAAATTAATTTTTTTAGAGTTAGAATTAAATATACCACACATGATGACACTAAAAACAAAATTATAATTAATAGTAGTTAAATAAAAATTCCTATAATGCCTTCTAAAATAATAATATCTTATTTTTTACTCATTATAGTAGAATATAATTTACAAACAACACTCATAGGGTTTCATAAAATGTTACTGGAATCATGTGAAAATAACTTAACTAATTCATTAGAAAATATATATTCATTTAAAAATATTTCATCATTTCCTTTATAAATTTATAATTTAATAAATACTTTTAATTTTTACATAACTCTCATGTAAAATTTACTAGTTGTTAAATAATAAATTTATTTACATAATTTTTTTCTTAAAGATTAAAAAATTATATTGTCAACATAATATTTTATAATCAAAATATCTTTAAAAATTTTATTAATAAAAATAATAGTACTAAAATTCCTTCTAGAAATACGTTATTTAAAATATTAATATATATTAATACAAGATAACACCTTGTACATCATAGGATGTATACTCTTTCAATATTCAATAAAAATTGAGAAATTATCTAGGGTATTTATTAATTTTATAAAAATATTTATAAATTTATAAAAATTGATTAGTGTGTTCATCATGTCCAAAAAGAGTCATTTATTTCACATAAACTTCTTAAAACATTAATCTATTTTAAAATGAACTTTTTACATACATTTAGAAAATTTCAAATCCTTGAAATGTAGAATAAGAAAATAAAGTACTAATAGAATCTAATCTATCTCAAAATGAAAAATTATCATCGTCATCAATTATTTCTTTTTGAGAAAAACAGTTTTTATACAATCCTTCATTATTTATTATAATATATACAAATTCAACTAATTTTTTTTGATAATCTATTTAGTTCAAATAACATGTAAATTTTTAGGTGGATTAAATAAAGTCAAAATATCGTATCTAGAAAAAGTATCAATTTTTTATTCCAAATATAATATCCAAGTATAATATTTTAATGATTCTAAAAAACCTATAGGTTCAAAATCTGAAATAAAAGACTAGTGATCACAGAAATATCTTATGGAATTTATGGTATGTACATTAGAATTTTCATCTTAAATAATTATTTCATTTGGATGATATTTTTGGGTTTTAAAATTCTTTTCATTAGGGTGATATTCATCATTGTTGGTAGATTCATTTGGAGTTATATAGTTTCGGAAATTAAATTATCTAAAATATTCTTCAATGTGTTCTAAATCTGAATTATAATTTTTTAATTAATTCTCATGAAACATGAAAGGATTATTTTGAAACAATATTTATTTTATTATAAAATCTATTAGATTCACTAATATTAGAAATAAATTAATATTCCTTTATCTTCTTTAAAATAAAATTTATTCAAGGAATATTTTTTTTATAATAAAACTTTCACAGTTAAAAACTCAAAAAAAATTGAACATTAGGTTTCTTTAGTTTTTATAATTTATAAGGGGTTTTTCTTAATTAATGATCTAATAATAAATTTATTAGATAAATAATAAGAAATATTATATTATTCGACCCAAAAATATATATCTATTATAAAGTTATTTATCATTGACCTTACCATTATTTAAATAGTTTTATTATTTTTTGTACAACTCCATTTCTCTGAGGTGATCATGTTATAGAGAAATTATATGAGTAACCATTCTGTTCAAATTTTTCATTCAAATTCAAGATTTAATAATTCCATACCTTTATATCTTTAAATTAAAACAATTAAAGGTACTTTTTCATTTTTGAACTAATTCTCCTAAAAAAACTACAATAATGTTTAATTTTTATGTGATATAAAACAAATCCATTTATATATATATATATATATATATATATTAAAGTCATCAAAAATAAAAAATCAATATTTTTACAGCCTAAGAAGTTATTTTAAAAACATTCAAATAAATCTAAATGAATGATTTAGAGAGTTATTACTGTTTTTATACCTTTAATACGTCGAAAAAAATCTTTTCACTACTTTACTTTTATATAAGAATCACAAAATTAATATTTTTATAATTTTAACTTGGGAAGACTACGTACAATTTTATGTTTTAAAATATTGTTAAGTAATTTGAAATTTTTATATACAAACCTTGTATTGCAGAAAACATCATCTGTATATATATCATTAAGAAACCTAACATTTTTATTTTTAATCATTATAAAATCAATTGAATAAATATTATATTTTATATTAGTATAAGATATTATAGAATCATTTTTGAAAACTAGGACTTTATCATTTTAAAATATTAAAAACATTCCATCATCACATAATTTTTAATTATTAATCAGTATCTATTTTTATCCTTTAACATGTAATTCTTTATAAATATGAAGAAAATTATAAATTTATACTTCATTAAATCCTTTAATTGTTCTTTTAGAGGTTTCTCTAATTGTAATAGTATGTGAATCATATTGGTTGTATGATAAGAAGAGTGATAGATCTCTAATCAGGTATCATGATTAAGTACACTCTACATACAAAATTTAATTATTTATACTTTAGGGGAATATTTCCTAAAAAATATTTATGAAAATATTTTTGGTACCCATTACACTTTGGGTCTAATTTGATTAGTAAAATAATTTTTCAGTACCCAAATATATTTTAAACATTTAGTCTTAGGTAATTTATAGAATAATTTTTTCAAAATAAATGCTTTTGTATGTCCTAATGATTGATGAATTCTTAATGAAATTTCACTTTTCTACTTACTGGACGTGATGTATATAAAACTTATGATAGTTTATGTACCTTAAATTCAATAACAAAGAAAGTTGTTTACAATTTAGGTATATTGTTATCATAAATAAAAAAATATTTATATTTACTTGATTAATGAAAATAATTTTATCATATATTTCGTTCCCATTAAAAAATTAGCTAATTTGGCCTTTAAGATTACAATTTCTCTTTTTTTCATTATTGATGCCAAAATCAAGGAAATGGAAGAACAAAGGGAAAGCATTAGGGGCTGCCCCGTGAAGACTACTCGCGGAGCCCCGTAGCCCCGCGACCAGCGAAGAGCTCTCCCTTCGTGAACTTGCCACGGAGCAAGGAGGCGGGATGCTCTGTGAACTAATTTGACATTCATGAACCCACCGCGGAGGAAGGAGGAGGGATGCTTTTCGAATCGATTCGACGTTCGTGAACCCTCCGTGGAGCAAGGAGGTAGGATGCTCCGTGAACCCTTTTGACGTTCGCAAACCCGCGGTGGAGCAAGTTTCATCTTTGCACCAAGAGAGCTCTGCTTCGCGGTGCCTCTATCCTATAAATAACCGTCTCCCCAAGAGCCCAAAGGACATATCCTCTGACTTTTGGCCTTCTGATATCCCACATTGCAAAGAAATTTATGCTCTGCTAACCATGAGCTTTTCATGGTACTTTTGAATCGCGAATTGACTTCCCCTTTGAATAGATTCAGTCCCTCTTCAAAGAGGGTTTCCCTTTGCGGAGCCCATGGGCCTCTGCGAAGGAAGAAGATCCCAAAGGGGACATGTGTCATCACAGTATGTTTATGCTTCTCAAAACACCATTCGTACACATGTGACCCGTATGCTAAGGCATGGTCACTGTACTTCACGATGCACATTGCTTCACAATATTTGGCTTCGTAAGGCACCCTTGCTTCACGAGGAATTTATCCAAGAATGCCTTTTCACTTTGTGAAGAACCTTCCATATGAACCTATGCCTTATACTTAGGCTAGATGACTTCACTTCGTGAAGCACACCGCTTCACAAATCCCCAACACTTCATGGAGCACCAGATCTTCACGAGGCTTTTACCTTTGAACCAATTTTCTCTACAACTCTTTTTTCTGTGCGGCCCTTCAGGTTTTCACGATGCAATTTCAAGGTCCCTTGGGTAATGATCCCCATTTCAATGCTTTGACTCATGCTTCTTCACATAGGAATGCTAACGATTATTGCTTCTTCATATAGCCACACTAATGTAGACCCCCCGTAATGGACCACTCCAAAACACCCCTCAACCATGGAATTGTTGATCCCTTCCTTCCCTCAAGGGCAGGATAGTATGAGTTATGTATGTCCTAGGGGTGTGGAGCTAACCCACCTCGTCTGAGCTACAAGACGTTAAACATCCAAGCACCATCTTCCTCAGCACGTGACATTAAAATGGGGCCTCTCCCCATACCTCGCATGAGGGGGGACCCATCTCAGACATTCTCTATTCCCACATGTCTCCAGGGGAGTGAGATCATTCCTCACAGAGAATGAGACCCTTTTTTTGTAGCGGCGTTGGTCCTCAGGGATAGGGAAACAACCTTGGTGTAAGCCCCTAGCTTTTCTTGCAGGAGGAAACACCCCTACTCCTCTTATCTTCTTCCTTGATAAACGATCAAGGAAAGATGGGCATTAGGACCTCTGTTATCCCATTCATCTCCCCCAGGAATTTTTCACTACCCGGGATTCCACCCTAGAGTATGTCCCAATCTCCATCTCCTTGGGAGGATAACCACACTTAATACCCTATTTCTTCTTTGGGCTACAAGCCACGTGGAAGACCCACTCCCCTTACAACGGACGCACCTTCCATTAAGTGATCTCTAGGCCTTTTATTACTCTTTTTTCACACACCAAGCAAGACTAACATGGGATTAGAGTATGAATTGGCCATGACATCCTCTCCAGGAATCCTAGAGTGTAATCCCCACAACCATCCTGAACTATGTGGTCTATGATCCTTGCCATGGCAACGTACGTACGAAGCCTCCCTGAGGTTCAAGTCTACCATCCATTGGTCCCGACCATCTTCACATCAGTTCCCACTCCACCTGTACTATGTGGTCTTTGGTCCTTGCCAAGGCAAGGTACATAAGAAGCCTCCTTGAGGTTTAATCCCACCATCCATTGGTCCCGACCATCTTCATGTTGGTTCCCACTCATCCTGGACTACATGGTCTTTGATCCTTTCCAAAAAAGTTATGTAAAAAGCCTCCCTAAGGTTCAAGCCCACCATCCATTAGTCCCGACCATCTTCACATCTGTTCCAAATCATCCTAAACTACATGGTGTTTGATCCTATCCATGTCATGGTACGTAGGAATCCTCCCTGAGGTTCAATCCCACCATCCATTGGTCCCGACCGTATTCACATTGGCTCACCAAAACCCATCCTAAACAATTTGGACTTTGATCCTTGCCAAGAAATGGTATCTAGGAAGCGTACTTGAAGTTCAATACTAATAACCATCAGGTATCCTAGAGTGTAATCCCCAAAACCATCTAGAACTATGTGGTCTTTGATCCTTTCCAAGGAAAGGTACAAAGGAATCCTCCCTAAGGTTCAATCCCACCATCCATTGTTTCCAACCGTATCCACATTGGTTAACCAGACACTCCTCCCAAACTAAATGGACATTGATCTTTATCATGGAAAGGTATGTAGGAAGCCTCTCAATGGTTCAAGCCTAACAAACATTGGTTCCAACCCCCTTCAAATAGGACCACCATCATCCTACATGATGTTAAACTGTATGCCCACTTTTCATCCGGCATGACATTAAACTGCATCCACCATCCAGCGGTAAGCCGTTGTGACCCCATCCAGCGGTAAGTCGTTGTCAAACCCATTCAGCGGTAAGTCGTTGTCACCCCCATCCAATAGTAAGACTTTGTGACCCCATTCAACAGTAAGATGTTGTGACCCCATCCAGCGTTAAGCCATTTTAGTCCCCTCAATTGGGACCCACATTTCTGATCTGTCCCTCTGGAGTCAGTCCAACTCTTGGGCCGCTAATCGTGTGTAGCCCCAACATGTCATCGGGTCACTGTCCTTCGTATGAACCCCAATTTTATTCCCCAACATGGAGGTTCCACTTCATTTAGGTCCCATACATATGGGTCTTCTACTTAAATGTCCCATCACTTCACGAACTATGCCGAATTTTATTACCTACCATGGGGATACATATGAAGTATCATCGAGACTCAAGGTCGCCCTCACTGTCATCCTCAAGTCGACTCCATCCAATTTTCCATCCACTTCATTTAACCATCCAGCATCCATCATGATTATTATCCAGGCCATCACATACTTGTGAGATCATGTCAATTCACCACCTAGTATCAGTGTTTCCCCTAGGGGTCACACCCATCTGATCCACTCTAATCAGTGTTCTAATAAGTCTGATCCATCTCTGCTAGACATTAAACCTGCGGAATACCATGTGTTAAACATGGGGAGATTAGGAAAACCTTATATATATGTCTATGGAATATAATTCTCCGCATTCTACATGGGATGAATCAAGTTTCCAGGACATCGAGATGCTCTAAAATAAGAGGAAGAAACCCAGAATTGCCTGCGTTCTAGTATCCAAAAACACCAGTGAGGTCCTACGAGACTACTCACCCGATAGAAGGTTGCTTCCTTGACTGAACCTATTGGAATACCCTGATCTAAGCAGTGTAATTAACTGGTGTCAATGAAGATATGGAACTGGGAAGAGTTTCATGAACAACGTCTTAAGTCTATGAGGGAGACCTAGACTAGGTGATGATTTCCGAGGATTAATCCACGGAAAGAAGAACCAAAATCCCATCATCCCATTTCAATCATGGAGAAAACATCCCTGAACAAGGAATGGATTCCTCCCACCTTTGGAATGCGATTATGCGGGGCAACAAATAGCTTCATCATCCTCAAACAGACGAATGCATGCACCTCAGTGAAAGCATCAAAATAGAAATGGTGAACCCGATGTGAAATCATCTCCAAAATATGGAGATTGGTAGAATTCGAGACACCAGCAGGATAGCATGCCACCAGATCTAGCTATTTGGTGCTAGGTCCAGCCAAGAAAATTGTGGTCCTGGTGTGAAACTCACCAGAAGTTAGGGCAGTCAAAACATTGGACATCTCGGTCTATGACGTTGTTAGAATGGATCCATCTTACAAGCCATGGAAGACAAAATGGTATTGTGGGACAGGTCATCAATTCCATTCCTTTCAGAACAAAAGGGTTAATATTTCTACTTTTCAGGAACCAAGCTATGGTAGGAATTCGATCACCGCCTGTCCACCGATGCAGTGCCAGGGGAAATGTCGACGTGATGGTCTCGCATGACTCCACCACTTCTATGAGAACCACCACATCTACAAATGTTTTGTGCCCATGCCCCATCTCCTCATCTGAATTCATTTAGCGTAGGGTGATTAATGACATCATACGTCAGTACGAGGAGGATGGGATTATCCCAACCCGAGATATGGACCAATAGGATCTAGAGGCATCTATGAATCATCACCACCGCTACCCCCAAGAGCTCCACAGGGGGCCACTGATCCCCACTCCAAAGTACAATAATTTCTGGAGCCTCTACCTAGAACGCCTTGATGACTCTCTCCCCTAAGCCGATGAGGTAGGGGATGTTGGGACGAACCCGGTTGGAATTCTGTTTTTGGGGACCCTAAGGAGGGCTCCCACTAGGCCGTCCCAGCACTGCCATCTAATGCCATGAGTTCAGGAGCAGGTAAACCATGCACCTGCACCATTGGACCCAGTCTGGTTGACCCGACACCGGTGTGGGGCACTGGCCTAGAGGGCTGCCTTCCAAATGGCATCAACATCAGCAACTACTGTGGCTCAGGCCACTGCTGACTTATATCATCATCCCTTTGCATATTCTGAGTAGGGGAACTTGTATTCCTGGATATGTTTGAGGACCCAACTTCTCCATGGGTAGGCTGGGTCGACTCACATGGTTTCGGGTGGAGGTAGAGGTCGCTGCCAGTATGGAGGCCCTCCTAGTACCGCCACGATGATGAATGTAGGTCCTCCCCACTTCCAATCTTAGCATGGAGGTTAGACTCATGCTACCCTCAATCCGAATGAGGTACCTCCCCATGATGGTGACACCCAACATGAAATCCTCTCCCATGTTCATTACATCGGATATAGAGTCATCTCTCCTGTCACAGAATACCGGTGTGGGGACCTTGTGCATTTGGTCAATCTCCAGCATGGGAGAACTCACCATGTCCTCATGACAGCTGGAGAAGGTCCTTCTCGCCATAGAAAAAAATGGGGTTAAGGCCAAATTCACTTCACCAGTAGCCAGCACGAAGGTCCAACATGTGTTTGGCTTGGCCAGTACGAGGACCTTCATTTTACTAATGTCATTAGGGGAAATAAGCATGGGAGTCTTACGCATGATATTATAGTTTTTAGAGTAGGTACTACCCTCTCTAGCCCTTCCCATAGAGGTCCTCCTTGTGTACCCTTTGATATCTTTCTTGGTGCTCCTCGCACCCCGGCTTACTCAGGAGGAAGCCCTCTCCTCCCCAACACTAGTACAGCTGAAGGTCCTCCTCGTGCCGTAAATCTACTGAGTCTTGAAGAACCATCCCATGGTAGGATGGAAGGTTTTCACTACCATAAAAATAATGCTGAGAAGATTCAAACTGAGATCAAATCGGTTTTCTTCTCAAATTCCTAAGAGGAATGTGACTCAGTGGTGGAACCCTCACCTAGATCCTCCATGTCAAGGGATGGGGTAGGAACAAGGTGCATCATCCTAATACTCCCAAAATGCGATGTCCATTGGATTTTTGTCTCCCTCCGAAGGTATTTCTAGGAGGAAGAATTGTTTACAAATCTATAGGTTATGACCATGAAATCACTGGAATCATCACTAAAATCACTCTCTACCTCGACTAGAGATCACAGAGAGCTATTCTAGAGACTAATAGTGGACGACTAGTAGCGTTGTCTACCACCAAGAGCCGTATCCCCAATGATGGAAACAACAGCAGTCTGACCATCTTATCACGATGTCATGGCTATGTTACTTAACTTTTCAGAAGATAGCCAAAGATGCGGGAGTTTGTCATCTCTCTCATCGTATTCTCCACCAGCTAGACTACCATCTCAGTGGTCTTCTTCGGTACCATTACCCATTCCCCAGTAGCCTCCGGTTGATGAGTGGGGCAATGAAGAGCTAGACCCTGAATCCTAGCCCAGGAGCTTGTGGAATTTCCTCACAGCAGACCACTTCTCTAAGATGTTTTGGCCGGTCACAGTGCCTAATTTCTGTGTGTTGGAATCCCTCACCCAAGAGGAAGTTAAGTTTTTCTTCCAGACCCTCTGGGAAACTCATTTCCATCTTTGTCATCAGCAAGTGGCTTACCCTAAGATCCAGGCACATTTCAAGGACATTGGCGAACAATGTTGTCTGATGGATTTTTCTGCACTCCCTATGGCCCAGCGCCCTGAGTCACTATGTCACCATAGGGACCTCCAGCAATGGTGAGTTCATAGTTTCAGGGTACTACACAGTATTATTAAAGATGCTTCTCTCTATGTACAGATTTGTGGTTGGAGGTAGTATGCCGCCCTCCTCTTCCGTCCTTTCTAGTGACAACTCGATTTTCCCGTTGACATAGAGGGTATGACTTCGGGAAGAGTTGCGGTTAACATCAACAACCATCCAGAGGGAAAGAACGAGCTAGATCTTCTTGGAGAGGACCCAACCCCTAAGGGAGTTTTCAAACTTCTTGGATACGTCAGGATGGATTACTCATCAACAGAGGAATCTGTTGGGTCTTCTCATACCTACAGAGGCACTAGTCCTCAGCCAGAATCCAAAAAAGGTAAAGGAAAACCTTGGAGCTGCCAAACCCTCCAAACCATCTGGATCAGTGCAGAAGATAGAAGAATAACCTAAAAAATCCACGCTATACCAACAACTCACCGAACTAAGGAAGATGGTCGAAGACCTTCTTGTTGAACACGATCAGACTATGGTGATCCTAGGCTGGGGCAGTAGGGAAAGACACAAGTTTTCCTCGGTGAATTTCCTCTAGGTGACCTTGATCATCCTATCCATGTAGACAGGTTTGAAGTATGAACTTATAGCAAGAGGGCACGATATGTCTCACTAAATCCTCTTGAACATTGTGAAAATACTTAGGACCCAGCTCAAATTCCCCCAGCTTCCCCATAGGTTGTTCCACCAGCCACTCCATGAGCCACTGAGCCACCTTATCATGTTGAATAACCCTCTAGTGTACTGGTGGTCAAGGATCCCCATCAAGATAGGAACCCCCATCCAGACGATCCAATGGAAACACTCGTCGCCCTCCTTGAAGCTTTAGAGACTCGACAGCTGGCAATCCCACCTAATGGTAAGCCATACCCGGCATGGGTGGATGAAATTCTCGAACCCATGGGTTTCAGGAATCTGAAAATTTCCCCCTTAAATAGGATAGGGGACCCACCACAACACATGTCCCACATTATCTCAAGGTGTGTCCCCATGTTGGTAACTGCAGCACGGCAGGAGGCCTCCAAGCTCCAATGTTTCGTACTGACATTGGATGGGCCTGCATTTGTTTGGTACAACCAGCTACCAATCATATCAGTATCTGAATGGGAAGAATTCCATAGGAAATTTATCCACCAATTCATCTCCACCACTCGGGAGATGAGTTTCGCGGACCTCTTCAAGTGCATGCAGAGGCTGGATGAGCGCGTTGCTGACTCTATCGCCCAATGGAAAGGAATCAAGTATTCACTTGAAATGATGATGAATTTGGAGAAACTACTGACGATGTGCATAAGGAATGTCAAGATAGAATTGGTCCCCTATCTGATCACCTATAACTATTCCGGAGGATTTCGAGACTTCTATGATAAGGCCCAACGCCTAGAGGAAGCCTTACAATAGGGTAAGCAAGAACGTTTGTTGCGTCCTGTGATCCCCGTGAGAAGGTAAACTAGGGCCAAGCTCACTGCATTGGCTCAAATAGAGGCCCCCAAGCAACTAGACTTGTTACTAGTTGAGCCGCCTCCACATCCTCGCAGAGGCCCTCCACCTTAGGCATATCCACCGGCCCAGCAGCACCCAACTCAGAATCGGAAGGTGCCTATGTGCAATGTGCCACCACTACCTAGGTGAGATAACCAAGTTACACTCCTTGATAGACTCCTCTTACTCTACGTCAAAGTCAAGATCCAAGTCCCCCCTTTCCAGACAGGAGAAACTAGAACTACTCATTCAATGAGGCACAAGTCCCCGGTTACTTCCGCAGTGCCTTGGAGCCGGGGATTCTACGTTGGCCTGAGTGAAGAAGGCCAAAAAAGGCAAACCTCACTGATCAACCTATTGATTTTCCTTCTCACCAAATCATGGGGAACACTCTCAATAAGTGTAATGTGTTCAAATACTGGCTTCAAGAACTGGTAGATAATAACATAGTCCATTTAGGTTCAGCTCCGGCACATGTGGCATGCATCTTTGTGAGGCCAGACAACAACAACGACAACGAGGGTGAGTGGCATCAGGTTTACAATCGCGGGTACCAAAATTATGATGACTGGATGGGTCCTAAAATTGTCTCCCATGCCCATGTTGTCATCTGTGCATGCCAAAATCACCCAAATCCTTCAAAAGCTGCAACAACTAATTATGTATCATCGTCTCAGCCGGCTAATTCCCAGATGATCAAACACCGGTGATGAAAGGGAAAGTAGAGCCCCTTCTAATGCCATCGTCATCCCATACTCTCAGTGACTTCATGCCCCTGGAGATGGCAGTTCCACCCAGAATCCATCTATTAGTGGATGACTCTTTGAGTGACGGTCAATAGTACGCCTCAGTTAACACCGTAGAGTTGTAAAATCCCTACATTATTCTGGGCGATGAGGAGCACTAGGAAAATCCTCCGAACATCCCTAGCCATCATCAGTGCCAACAAATCCTCAGAAATATGGGATGTCAGAGTGTCTCGATCAGAACTTCCATCCAGGCTATACATGTGACTGAAAATAGTTAATGGGTTCTATGTAGAGCTCATCATGCCCAACCTTCTCATCTGGTGGCATTGGGCCTGCCTTCGACGCCGTTCATGTTGCTAGACCAGGAAGAGACATCCCGACCATGCTGTGACCAGACCTTCCCTAATACAGGTCAGTCTCAGCCATCTGGCCCTCATCCGGTGGCCACTCTGCAGGCTTCAACTAGTAAGGAGCAGCATATTCCCAGCACCAGTCAGCCGCCGGTCCAGCTGGTAGGGCCCACAATACCTTCTGTCATAGAACAACCTCATGTATGCATATGTTCTTCCTTACATTAAATTATGATGTTATTATGTATATTTCCAATATTCCATCAAGTCTCTCCATCCTGGAGGCCCTTATAATGTCATAAAATATGAGTGAGGCCCTTGCTGAGGCTTTAAGAAGCCCCCTCCAGTTTGAGACAGAAGTAGCAGCCGAAAAATCCATTCATGCGGTGGTGGTTGAGAATGACGAATGTCAGGCCATCATATTGTTCTCTAGAGACGATGAGGTCTCTCACATATAGGGTAACATTATCACAGTATACATCACCTTCCAGTTAAATGGTGTGGATTTTCATCACTATCTTGTTGAAACAGGATCTAGAATTTTCTTAATTCCGACTCGAAAACTAAAACAAAACTGGGATTGTTTGAAGATGATATGACTCCCTATGACCTACGAATCCAAGGTTATAATAGGGAGAAATAGAAACGGGTCATCAAGATCATCTTGAAGACCCTATTCAGTGTCCTACTTTCCAGCACCAAATTTATGGTTGTCTCTGAGGACACCGCCTACATTGCGTTCATGGGAAGTCCATGGCTCCACCTGCATGTGGTAGTTCCGTCATCATATCACTAGTGCCTCAAGTAATCTCTTAATGGTAAAGTGGGTGTAATTAATTGTGACGCATATCCCTTTTCCTCTTGTGAATCCCACTACCTGGATTCCAACTACTATAAGAGCATGGAAAAGTAGATTTAGACTAATGAGGTAGAGCATGTCGCGGCTGCGACTGACCTGTGGAAAGATCTAGATGACGCTGGCATCTTTCTAATACACTGATTGGAGGCCATGAACCTAGACATGGGAAAATTCTTTTTTGTTTCAGGGATAAGGGGGAACACATTCCCAGACCTAAGTGATGCCAGAAGATCACCTCATTCTTATATACAAATCAGGCTCAGGTGATCCCTGAGCCTCCTACACCCATAAGGTATCGGGATGTATGGCCCATGGAAATGGTAATACTTCATACTTGCTTATTCCCCCAGGATGGAATTAACTGGATCAAACCGATGCACCACTATTGATTTGATATCATCAAATGTGTCCCATTGTGTGAAAGGCCACATGGGATTGGATCGACAACCTTTATCTTTATGTTTGTGGTAGTACGTGATTCCTCCGATGTAGTGTCCACTACCGCTCAGGATGGTACCAGCCTCCCATTAGGATCTACCAACTCAGAAGCCCCTCTTCTTGAATATGATTACCCAACCATAATTGAAGAAGAAGATTTATAGTATACTCCCACTCTTTTTAGGAGGGCGTCTCTTCCACTGTCGATGAGTTGGTACAGGTGAACCTCACTAGTGGGGCAGACCCGAGACCCACATTGATCTGTGTGACCATGTCCCTCGAAGAGCAATAGAAGTGTGTATACATTATGAAACAATATTGTGATGTGTTCTCTTGGAGTTTTAATGAGATTCCAGGACATGATCCTAAGGTATCCTCCCACCGCCTCAGTCTCCCGAAAAATCATCGAGGGTTCAAGCAGCCTCCCATAAAGATGCACCCTTTCACGGTTCCCGATTGAGGCGAAGTTGATAAGATCATCAGATCCAGTTTGGTTATGGTGGTCCAGTACCCCAAATTGCTATCCAACATTGGGCCTGTCAAAAAAAAGAACAATAAGATCAGCATCTGCATTGACTTTCGGTATCTCAACCATCACTGTCTGAAGGACGACTTTCCCCTTCCTGTGACATAATTGTTAATCAACACTAAAACAGGGTTCCAAGACCTATCCTTTACAGATGGGTACTCTAGGTATAACCAGATTTTAAAGTCCCCAGAGGATGAAGAGTCTACAGAATTCAGTTTTCCACAAAGTACTTTTTTGCCGAGTCATGCCATTCGGTTTAAAAAATTTGGGTTGAACCTACCAGGGGGTTATGAATTGCATATTTAAGCCGATCCTCAGAACGTTGGTTTAATTCATTGTGGATGATCTAGTGGTCAAATCTTGCCAACACTAGGACTATCTCAAATACCTTGAATAAGTTTTCGTCTTCCTCCATTCCTGTCACCAAAAGATGAACCCATTGAAGTGTGCCTTTAGTTTCACCTTTGGAATGTTTTTTGGCATCATTGTCAGATACATGGGAATTGAGATTGACCCAAAGAAGATTAAGAACATTATCCATATGTCTCCTCTGAGCAATATTTAAGAACTTTGAGGCTTACAAGGACACTTAGCCTACATATGCTGATTCATCTCAAACATGGCAGTAAAGTGTAACCCCGTTTCTCAAATCATGAAGAAAGACACACTCTATGAGTCGGATGAAGAGTGTTAGACTGCTTTTGAGGAGATCAAGCAGTATCTGCTCCATCCTCCGGTCCTAATGCCTCCTGTCTCCAAAAAACCACTAGTCCTTTATGTGAATTCCCTGGAATGATCTCTTAGCACCCTTCATGCTAAGAATAACAATGAGGGGATGGAGAAAAACCTTTAAAACCTTAGCCACATGCTCCTTGATATGGAGACCAAATACTCCCTAATCGAAAACGGCTTCCTTGTGTTGGTATTCGCAGTACAAAAATTGAGACAATACTTGCAGCACCACAAGATACAGTTGGTGTCTTTAGTAGACCCACTAAAGTACATCCTGAACAACCCCATGCTGATAGGCTGACTAGCTCTGTGGGTGGTAATCCTCCAGCAGTTCGATATGAGGTTCTTCCCTCAGAAGGATATCAAAGGGAAAGCATTGGAATACTTCCTTGTTGCGCACCCAACTCTTATGGAATAGTCCCTCAACCTTTATTTTCCTGATGAAGTGATCCTCTCAGTGGACCAAGCCATCCCATGCTAGCAGATTCACTACGATGGTGCTTCCCAGAGCCCCACCGGCAGAAGGCTCAAAGACCCCAAACTCAACAGAGTAGGCCTGGGTATCATCTTCACTACCTTGAAACAAGACATTCTGCCTTATTCATTATGGTTGTTAGAAGGCTACACCAACAATGAGGTAGAGTATCAGACTCCCATCACTGGCCTCGAGCTGGCCCTCGAGATTGAAGTTCCCCATTTTCATGTGAAAGGGGATTCCGAACTAGTCATTTAGCAGAACAATGATGACTATGCTGTTAGAAAACCAGAGCTCATACCATTGTTGGAATTAAATATCCATCTAAAGTCTCATTTCCCATCTTGTCTAGAAGTTAATCATGTCCCTTGATCTCATAATAATTGAGCTGACACCTTGGCCAACCTGGCAGCAACACTTGTGAAGCCCGAGTAGGATGATATGATTATCCACGTGGCACATCAGAGAGTCATTTCTTCTGTAATCCCAGATGATTCCAATGGCCTGTAGGTGAGCCACCTTACCACTGGAGCCTCCATGTCAAGACCCCCAGGTCCCCTGGATGTAGTGATTTAAGTGACTCCTGATTGGAGATCCCCCTTTGTCCAATACCTCAAAAAGGTATACCTCCTAGCTGATTGGGCCGAGCGCGAGTGAATATGATGCCTTGTGTTGTAATTTACCATCCAGGATGGTCCTATCCAAGAGAATATCCTCTAAAATCTTGGTTTTGATGGGTTTATCCTCCATTTCATTCAAGGAGTCAATATTTCTTAGGTCATGCAAGAGGTTCATGCCGGTTCCCACGAGGCTCATCATACCGGGCCAAAACTATCCCACCAGATCCAGAGACTAGCATACTTTTTTCCCTATGTAATCCATGAATGAATCACGTTTTCCAAGAGATTACATGCATTCCAAATTCATGGTAACTTTATGCATCAGCTGCAAAATCCTCTCTACCCCTCCCCCCAAGTAATCTTGGCCATTTTTGGTGTGGGTACTCGATGTCGTGGGACCATATCCACCGGCGGCAGTTCGCCAGTGCAGGATCATTCTGACTACAATGGATTTGTTCTCCAAGTGGGAATAGGTGCTTCCACTCAAGGAGGTCAAGGCCCGTTACATTGTTGATTTTGTGAGCTCCAACATCATTTACCGATTTAGAGTCCCTCACACCATCCTCATCAATAATGGTACAAACCTTCCAGCAGTTGAGCTGAAGAAATTGTATGTTAAGTACAACATCCATTCTAGACGCACCTATCACTATCATGAAAAAGCCAATGGATAGATTAAGGCATTCAAAAATACCCACTCTAAAATTCTGCAGAAAATGGTTGGTCAGAATAGGAAGAGTTAGCCGGACAAGATCCCCAATGCCCTTTGGAATTATCAAACAATGACTTGTAATTCCACCCAGGTGACCCCATATTCTCTGGTTCACAGAAAGGAGGCCATCCTTCCCATTGAGATTCAATTTCCCTCATTTTTCATAGTCATCTATAATCAGCAAGCACTAGATAAAGTATCCAAAATCAGTCTGGCTGTGTTGGAAGTGCTCAATGAGAATAGGCTTCGGGCACTGTAGAATCTGGAAAGGCATCAGAACTAGATAGATAGAGATTTCAACAAGAATGTTCACCTATGATACTTCTTGTATAGAGACTTGGTATTGGCCCTCAGGGCACCAATATACCCGGCAGGAAACCAACCAAAGTGGAACAAAAATGATAAGGACCTTACATCATTCACACGGTTTACTCCAATGGCGTGTAATCACTAGTTACAATGGATGATGAGCGTATAAATCCTCCCGCCAATGCCAAGTTCATCAAGAAATACATTTCCTGAGTCACCAGATTCCTACAAGACCTTAAACTATATAGTACTGCACAACCCCATACTCCGTGATGGTCCCTCACGAGCCTAAACTGCACAACGATCCTACATGACCTTAAACTATAAGGTCCTACATGAATATAAAACTATGTGTCGTCCTGCAAAACGTTAAATTAAATCTCCATATCTATATATGTCTTGATTACCATCCTCATGGGACACATAAGAATGCTCAAACGCCTTGTATCGAGTCCATCCCCAACCTCAACTTTGACTATCCCCCCTGGGCATAGTTCTTTTGGAGGATCTCACATGGCATCGTGTAGGATTCTTTGTCCCCAAAAATGTCAGGGTTATGATGATTGCACCATTTTACCTCCTTTGATTTTATAATCCTCCTACGTCTTTAATTCATGATGTTAAATCGCATGGCCCTTTCATAACTACGTGTGGCTTGATTCCTATCCTCATGGGATACATAGGACTTCACAAACATTTTGTCCGTATGCCCAGCCCCAAACTTCGGGACCACCCATTGGGATGAATAACATGGTGTGGTGCTGGATTTTACCTTCATTCACTTTCAGTTCGTCTTGACCATAGCACGTAACCCTCTCCCCTGGATATCTCTATCTCTTCTTCTATCTAACTTTATTTTAATTTGCAAAGACGCATTTATGCTCCACATACCCCATCATTTGGGCACCCATTATATTTCACATCCAAAGGCCTCCTCGAAGAATATGTATACTTAGACTAAGGGATCTCCTATCATTTCAGAAAAAAATCCCTCAAGGGTTTTAGATAACAAGTAGATACGAGTCTGGCGTTGCACATATGGTCAGTGATCAATGCTCATTTGTTCTTCCCATTTCAGGTCACACAATATAGATGATGTGTCTCTAGTAAAAAACTATCCTTTGTCATTGTCACCACCCCCATATGTCCTAAACATGGAGTGTAAAGATTCATTATGCTCCTCCATCTCTCCAAATGTCAGTCTACTTCGAGCGGGAGTGTAATTCCAGCTGTCGGACACTTGTGTGATGAGAAGGTTCTAGTCCTACTTCTTGTTTCCCACACTAAGAATTGCTCATGTGGGATTAGGAGATGTGAAGGAAATGCGCACATGATAGGTCATATGGAAACAGTTGACCGGGATGCCCAGACTTAATTCCTTTGACACTTGGTCCGAGTTCTCATCTAGGACTATGTGGTGTGGTATGGACTCACATCCTTATTCACGTCGGGTTATTTTGGAATGTCTTACATGCACCCTTCATGAAATCTCTTCATTTATCATCCGCCCCTTGAGAGAAGACCCTACCATGCTTTGTGAGTCCCATCATTTGGGTTTCCATCACCTTATATATCCCAATGGGCCCCTGAATGGCATGGATTCTTGACCCAAGCTCTCTCCTACCATTACAAGCTAATTCCCTCAAGGATTATGAGTGAAAAGTTGATACAAGTCCCATGTTGCTAATATGGTCAATGGTCAACGCTCAATTTTTCTCTCCCCTTCTTGTCACACAAGGGTGAATACTGTGTTGCAAACCTGACAATAGTTGTCCTCTATCATCATTGCAACTTTGTTGTCTTCCATAGGCACTATGATTCACCCTCTCTGTCCCATTTTTATGAAATTAAACTCGGCATGTACAGTCCAAGCTCTACATCCCTAAACAAATATCACGTTTTTCCTAACTATAAGACATTAAACTGCAAACTGACCATGAAATTCTGCTCGTGGACTAGCCTCAGGCCCCTCAGAATTTATAGGCCCCTGGGTCATGTACTCACTTAGGGTTGTCCAGTGTGGTGCAGGCTTATGCCCTCATTCACGTCGGGTTACACGACGTGCCATACACATCCCGGGATGAGATACCATTCCCCTAACTTCTTCCTCACTTCAAGATTTCAAACTGCAAGTTGTCCATGACATTCTTCATGTGGCCTAGCCTCAGGCCCCTCAGACTTTTCGACCCTCTATCCCATGTTCTTACTTAGGGTTGTGTTGTGTGGTGTGGGATTTTGTCCTCATTCACACCAGGTTACTCAACGTGTCGTACACACCCCTAGTTGGGGTATCTTTCCCTTATTTGTGTCATCCATTCTTCTATAACTACGTACGACTTGATTACCATCCTCAAGGGATATGTAGGACCTCCCGAATATATAGTCTTCGAGTCCAGACCCATCTCTTAGAAACCTCCCAATTATTTTTTCCCCATGGACCACGTTCTTCCAGAAGAGGGGTATACAGTGTGGTATGAGATCATGTTCTAATTCGCATCAGGTTTATAACAACCACGACACATACCTCTCTCTCTTGAAAGGCCTTCACTCCCTTTCCCCGCTCTCATCTATTTAAGTCGGTTACCATTATGTTAGGTCCCTCGACCCTCTTCAGGGATTCACCAATTATCCCATGAGTACTCTGTTCTAGAACCTGGAGTATTAGATTCTACCTGGACATGCTTTCACCCATTTTTTAGGATTCTTGTTCCACTTCATTTGGGTTTACATTATCTTTCACATCCGAAGGGACCCCCAAATGGAATGGATGCTATGCCTAAGGTATCTCCTACCATTACGGGCCAACGTCCTTGAGGGTTTCAGACAAAAAAATGATACAAGTCCCGCGTTGCGAATATGTTCAGCAGTCGATGCTCATTTGTTGTTCCCATCTCAGGCCACACGATATGGATTCTATGTTTTGAACACATTCAACAGTTATCCTTCATCGTCACACCAGCCCCCTCAAGACCTGAATTTTGGTTACACAATTCACATTATGTTCCACCCCATCATGTCCGAATGGAATTTCGACAGTCCAGGCACTATCCGTCTGGGCACATTTCCACGTTAGGAGGACAAGAGCCGCGATAAGGCATCATTTGGGGATCTACACTAATGCCTCTTTGGAGTAAAATCCAGGTGTTGGAAAAACCTCTTCCTCCCTTGTTTCCCATATTGAGTTTTGGGTCTGCACCTACTTGGAAGGATTCCACCTCCAAGGTCCGAGATCTAAGACCATAAACAAATATCAATTTTAGAACTATGTATGACTTGATTCCCATATCCATGGGATATATAGTAATTCCTAGACATCTCAGGTTTTGTGTTTAGTTTGTGTTCCACTAATTTATCTCTTCTGTTATGCCTTCTGGGATATGACTCTTATGGGGACCACATGGAGTAGCACATGTGGTCTTATGCCCTCATTCACATCGGGTTTTCAATAACCTCCCCACGTACACCCCTTTCTAGAAGTTAGTTCCCCCTACTTCCTATCCTGCATGACAATAAACTGTATGTTGTCCCACACGATGTTAAAAGGCACCTTCAAGAACTATGTGTGGCTTGATTCCCATCCCCATGGGATACATATGAATGCCTAGACATCTCTACTTTGGGTCTAGGTCAACTGGGGGATAGCCTCTCTTACCCCATATCCTCTAACCTATTTGGCCCCTTAGCCCAAGGTTTCCTCCTCAAAATCATGAATGGTATGATGTGGACCTCGTCCCCATTCACATCAAGTATGCTTCATCACACTATGAACATTATCTCTAGAACCTCATCTCTTCTGTATATGTCTGAGCCATATGAATTTAAACTGTGATGCCTAGTCCCACATTACATTAATCTACTGATTCTATACCACACGACATTAAAATCCATAGTGGTTCCCATCACACGACCCTAAACTGTGACATTATCGTCTTGGCTGCATGACAAATAATGGCACTGCATCAAGGTGTCCTCACTCGAGGGGACATCATGTTTGGTATCGATCACACACCATTCCATTTTTCAACACCTGTACAAGGCTTGATTCTTGTTGTGATGCCTGGAAAATCTATAATAGGTCCATTGCTTCACCAAAAAAAAACAACGCTCATTCATTATAAAGGAAAAACAAGATCTATCAAATAGCACTTCTTTTGGATCATGGCCCAGTCCCACACAACCTTATTATCTATGGCAATGGTATCTTACCACACCATCTTTAGAACTATTTATGGCTTGATTACCATCCTCATGGGATATGTATGAATTCCCGGACACATTTTCTTTATGTCCATCGCCATGAATCTAAAATTCTGTCCTCTCTTTTGGAACCTCAGCCCGAGCTCACTGAGGAACATGTGTTGTAGCATGTACCACATGGGTCCTCATTCATGTCAGGTTTTGAAAAATAATGCACCATGTTCCTCCCATGTATTTTCCCAACCCGACCTAAGTTCTATCACCCTAAACAAAGAACTCCCTATGGGAACTACACATTGGGTTCAGCTACTTCGCCACCCTGCGCCCAATTCATTAAATCAACCCCCCTTAATGGGCCATCCTACGACCATTAAGATGGAAGCGTGCGATCCTAGGACCCTCATCCTTGCGAAGGGACTTGACTCCCTCTATCTGATACGTCTTAAAAGTCGTATTGAGATGCGTTTTGACAAAGAGCCCAGAGTGTGGAATTTTCTCAGGGACATTCCCCTCATTCCATGTCCAAGATTTGTGAGCCCTTTATTTAGATCACCATCCTATCCCATGTCTAAAGGTACCCCCTTTACAAACTTGTCTCATGCCACATTGGCTTACCTACTATCTTGGTCCAATGTCCCAGAGGACCTCAAAAGACATTTGCAACATGTCCCATGTTTCGAATATGGTCAACGATCGACCCTCCTTTGTTTGTCCTCATTCCAGGCTAACATGAACCAGATGTTGTGTTTCGAACATGGTTTATAGTTATCCCACATCACCACACCACCATCATTGTGGTCCAGATCTCAATCATTTAATTAACATATTTCCACTTCCTTATGTTAAAGTTGAATATCAACATACTCGGCTTTGCTCCATCATGCATGAAGGTGTGTTATATAGGTGAGTCTGCATCATTGGGGCATCATTCAAATAGCCTCCCATCACCCCTAACATGTTCCTTCCAATGATTGGAATGTCCAATCACTACTCGTTATTTCCTACACCAAGCACGACTCACGTGGGCTTAGTAGTTTTGGTCAGATGTGTACTGGTGCATTCATGCAACATTTTCCTTTCATCATCTATCATGATGTTAACACTGCGCTCTTGGAACTACATATGGCTTTATTCCAATCCTCATGGGGTATGTAGGAACACCGGACCGCTTTTCCTTGGGCCCAACCTAATTATCACTTTTGATCCCTTGACCTAAAGAGCTTTATCCCTGGATACATGGTGTGATTCCGACCCCTTCTGACCTCATTTATGTTTGGTTTTTAGCTACCACACCACATAATCCCCTCCTGGGATCTCCCATTACACTCTCTATCCTATCGTATGATATTAAACTGCACGATTCTATATGTCCTTAACACATAACAGTAAACTGGGATTCTACACTGAACAAGTTCAAGATTCCCCATGTTAATCATGGGATTCACCAGATCCCTTGACAAAGTGGTCCTGCTCGAATGTATGTTTGATCCATGATCAGTCGGATACACCCACCTAATATGCCTTCACCATGGTGGTGTGATATCTTGAGTGTTAGACTCCATTCAAAAAAACCATCACTCCAACTCCATGCTTTGCATTCTACTTCATTTGAACCCTCATCATCTTTTCATGTCTCTAAGGGAACCCCCTAACAGTATGAATTCTCATCCTACAGATCGGCTACTGTCCTCTCCCAACATTCTGGATGATAAATGAATGACATTCTGAGTTAGGCCCCATGTTTCAAACATGGTCAGCAGTCGGCCCTCATTTGTTATCCCCATTTCAGGCTAACACAATAGGGATATTGTGTTTCGAACATGGTCAACAGTTATTCTTCATTGTCACACTATCCTACAGTGTTCTGAATTTTGGGTGTTGTGATTCACACTTTCCACTCCACTATGTTCATATTAATTCCAATTCCCCTAGAGTTACCCCACTCATACACTAGCTCACACTGGAAAATAAATGATTCAATTGTTTTGAGGTCTTCATCCCCCACACAGGCCTCTCCCTTTCTTCCCAGAAATCCATATTGGTTGTTCAAAACCCCCGGATGCCCGAAGCTTAGTTTTCACTCTTACATTTGGGTAGAATAATAAGGTGGTCATCCATTGTTTCTCACACTAGGCCCGACCCATATGAGCTTAGGGACTGATTACTGGACGTTCCATGAATATGACGGGAATACAATAAACCAATACAAATAATGGAACTCGTACATGCATTCGGAATAAAAAAAATCAGAGCATTAAAGTACATTTGAGGGTTTGTAATCATTACAGTACCCAAGGGTCGATCCCTCCCATGGACGGGTTAACCCTGTCAAATGAGCGTCGTAGCTCTTCCACCCTCCAGCTTATGGCCTCCAAGATTTTTTGTCTCCTGTTAAGATCCTGCTCCTCCTCATTGGCGATGAGGCACAATTCGTCAGCCAAAATTCAGGCACGCTCTACATCGGTCTAGATGACAGTCATTTCTATAGAGGATTGCATCATGCACTCTTCGGCATGTGCCAACTGGGCCTACAATCGAAATATTATATCTGATTGTGCATTAAGGGAGGCTGAGTGCTCATCCGCTCGGACCTGCAGCCACAAAAACTCGTTTTTAGCCTCCCAGATCCTCCTGATGTTCACTACTTTCCTCCGCTTATATCCCACACTGAGGCTATGTTCATACTCCCAAATATTATACACCATAAGATTTCAGATGAGCATGTGGGGATGCTGAGCATCCACTCCCCTCGAACATAGTTCACGTAGCTGTGAATGAAGTCTATCCATCTCTTCCAGCCATTTCACTTGGGGGTGTCATCAATGAAGCACTTGATCTACTTCCACGATTAGAGATGTACTATTTTCCAATCTTCTTTATCAGAGGCCATCTAATCCCAGTCGTTGTGGTTGGTAGGCTCATATACAAGGAACACCCCTAGGAAGTTGTCAGTAGGGTCCACATATGGTGTTTGATAGGGTATGGTGGGGCATGGGCTATCAGATCGATCCTAATTATCAGATCCCACCTCAATGATCTCGGTTTTAGCCTCGCTAATGGTCCCACCAGTGATCAGGAGTAGCACATCTTGGTCAGTTTGCATCTCCACCTCCATGGTCCCCAACATTCCACTGGGAAAGGTGCTATTAGAAGTCCCGACCAACCTCACCAAGGAGGCCCATGCCATCTGAAGAACTTTGCATACCCAGAGGGGCACAAATTTCATTAGCATGGTCAATGAGTGGACGTCATGAATTACGCAAAGGAGACATACAGAGGTTGAACTATCGGTCTCTTTCCTAGTCTGTAGCTATGGGGACCCCGAGATGTGGCCCTTCATATATTATAGGGAAGTTTGAAAACTCCGGGGGAGCCATCTCAGGTACCCTGGCCTCACGAGGTGTACGAATTGCCATAGTAGCGGGCATGAATCCTAAAGGCCCTGCATCTGCATCTACTATAGGGTGGGAGTGGGTTCGGTGTGTGAGGTTCTCCTACACAATTCAAATATTGGTAAGAAATTAAAAATGTACTAGAAACAATCCATGAGGAAGGGGCTTAGAATGATACCTCAAGGGCCACTGCGAATTCCTCAAGATCTGAGCCTTGATCCCCGATTTCACCCTCCTCCAATTAGATCCCTCAATCGGCCTCCTCCTCTTAGGAGGACTCATCTAATTATTCCGGTAGAGGAAATATCTCTCTCATTTTAGTATCCATTAACTACATAGGGGTTGTTCGATTCATAAACACCATCACCCAGTCTTTCATTGGACATGAGGCACCCCTTGAGTGGACAAAGTCCTCAAACTCAGTCAGGTTCACTCTGCCTCCTCCCGGGGTACTGTAAAGTTGACCTTGACAAGGCCAATTCCCAGCAAGTCCATCCCGAGACGGTTCATGTGCTTCTACATCTCAGATGGGCTGAGGAATTGCCTGTTGATATCTCAGATGTCTCAAGTATCCAGGAAGGCAACATTCTTCGGCATGTCTATGTGGTGTAGCAAATTCTGAGGATCCTTATTGGATATTATACGGAATCCTCTTGGTGGCCTCCCCTCTGGATAGCTCTATTCTTCTAGGACCACCAAGTCCACTGATGTTGCTAGATCTACTTCCATTGCCTCCCGCTCAACTGGTAAGGGACTTGCCGTCACGACAACTATGCCCTCGTGGGATGTCCTTTCCACCTTCTAACCCTGGACACGAGGCTGGGGAGGCACCCCAACACCAGCTCTAATGGTTGAATACTTTATAATATCCACCGGGTAGGCCGCATCCCTGTTTTGGCATACTCCTTTACCAACCCGAAGTTGTCCGTGGAAGGAGGCAATTCGTTCTGCATCTTTCCATCTTCCCGTGTGAACATGACCCACATCTGCCTCATCACACACAGATGTTCCTTGTGGTGCACCTCTAAATAGACCTTCAGGGTTAGCCGGTACATACACTGAAATTGCCTGGCGAATCGGTGTGGGTTGTACAGCTCACAGAGAGGCTCATAGTATACACTTTCCTCTAGGACCCCACCTCAAAAGGCTAGGATATAGGACTGGTGCGCTTCTAATCCTTGGACATCATCATTAAAAGCACCAATTGTTATTAGGAATAGATGAATGTTGAATTCCACTATCTTCCAGACATGGTTCAGTACCACATGCAAAGTCAGTTTGGCCGGAAAGCTCCTCGTGGCATTCAGAATGAAGGGATGGAAGTTCGATCATGGAGGGGAGATGGGGATAAGATATTCATAGACCCCCCTGACATGCACCACTAGACACCTGTACATGAGGTGGAACGACCCGCATATTCACTGTGGCCTCTTCCCCTCGCTGATATGACACAAAATCTTGTTCAGTTTGGTGATCATTGGGATTCCGAGCTTCACCCACCCTCCTATCACCGACATAGATGCCATAATAAATGTGCTTGGTCGCACGACCATGTTCGTATCCCACACCAGAAGGATCCAACTACAGATGAGAGCAGCGATGAATGTCGACAGCCTGACTATCAGTTGTTTCCCAGTGCTGACCCTAAACCCCAAGGTTTTCCAATGGATATCCTCCAGGAGCTGTCAGTATGTGTTCTCGTTTCCTCGTTGATCCCCCATTCTGCAAGTACGAGTCCACACCTGAAACTATCTATTTTCTAGTAAGTTCAGATAATGTTTGAACCATCATCTAAAGTGGACGTCTCTCATTGCTTCCTTGTCCTATCCCTGCCCCAGCTCCATCAGTGATATCTCTAGTGGTGACATTTTCTCCAGATCCTCCCACACACCCATAACAGAGATGAATGCATCATATATCACCCCCAATATTGGGACCACTACGATCTGGAACACGTCCCATAAACTAATGCCAACCTCCCCGTGGTGTAAGTGGAAGGTATGGGTCCTCGATGACCAGCTGCTCAACATCTCCAGCATCAGTTTCTTTTGTTGGTAGATATGAAATTGGGTGGCCCAATCCACCTCGTACAAGCCCACTCTCCTCGAATCTGCCCCGAAATCCCCATATGAGGCACCTACCATGTAGGCCCAGGATTATTCATCTGTAATGTTTTCGACATAGCATAGATCCCACTCATCAAGAACATCCCTTCCCTGAGTTCCTCAAGGTCACCTTCAAGATCATCTGATACAAGGGGGATGTATCCAACTGCAATTCCCTCCCGTCAACATTTTTTAGATGGTTGTACATGCAATTATAAATTACCAGTGTGAAGTCCTCCGAGGCATGGACATCAGCCACCCTGAACCACTGGTGCTGGCACAACATGCTCCTAAACCAGTAAGCCGGTTCGTCCCCACTTTCTTTAGGGTTGAAGATTTCATCCCTCATCCCAAAGCCATACAGTGACAACCTCTTACATAGAGGAATGTTTCTATGGCTTTCCGACAGCATCTCCACCAGTGAATTGTAGTCATAGTTTCGCCATATCAACTCCTTTATACCAAAGATATTCTCCATATCATCCCTTATGACAGCATCTACAAGAAAACCCCCTAGAGGCCTCCCGTTGAGCCATTCAGTTTGGAGGTTTGGATGTACTTTGGGTTTGGTTTGTGTAGATCTTTCGAGGAGAATGTTCGCAGATCTCGGTTGAAAATGATGTTCACGGAGGCCTGCCTTGGCCTTCAGACACCATTTTCAGAGCACACTGACGCGAATTCAAAGACTCATAGTGAGCTGCGAAGCAGAATGCCTGATTCGTGGAGAGAAATCATGTAGTACGCGGATCTTCATGAATCAAGAGTGCTATAAGACAAAAACGCAGAAAGAGAAAGGAAAAAAGAGAGGCTAGCTCCCCTATTTATAGGCAAGGATCTCAT
The DNA here is from genome assembly GCA_963277665.1 of Viscum album. Classification (NCBI taxonomy): domain Eukaryota; kingdom Viridiplantae; phylum Streptophyta; class Magnoliopsida; order Santalales; family Viscaceae; genus Viscum; species Viscum album. Next base: position 283,494,855 of record OY728119.1, on the reverse strand, counting down.
TTTCTTTGTGGTGCGTTCAATACGCGACGAGATTCACATCATTCCAGCCCACACACACCACTCCAGCTCACAAGCCCCCTTCATGAGTCACCTTCGTGATTGACTGAGAAATATTTGAGGTTGACCCTCCGACATTGACCCACAATTTCTCCTCAGATCAATGTCTAAGGGAGGGCATATGTTGATGCCAAAATCAAGGAAAGGAAAGAAAAAATGGAAATAATTAGGGGATGCCCCGCAAAGATATCTCACTGAGCCTCGTAGCCCCACCACCGGTGTCGAGCTATCCCTTTGTGAACCCACCACAGGTGAAAGGCTGAGGGATTCTCCACGAACTGATTTGAAATTCGCGAACCTGATGTGGAGCAAGGATGCAGGATTCTCTGTGAACCAATTCTACATTCGCGAAACTAGAGCGGAGAAAAGAGGCTGGTTACTCAGTGAACCCCTTTGACGTTTGCATACCCACCACGGAGCAAGCTCCGTCTTCACGTTGAGTGAGTTATGCCTCATGACACCTCTTGACTATAAATACTAGGCTCCCCTCAATACAATATAATGGATCCATAGACCTTTTTCCTTCTGAGCTCCCACATTGCAAAACAATTTCTCCTCTGGGAACCATGCGCTTTTCAAGGTACTTTTGAATCACGAAGTGCCTTCCTCTTTTCATGGATTCGGCCCCACTTCAATGAGGGATTCCCCTAGTAGATAGCACGGGCCTCCATAAAGGATGGAGATCCCCAAGGGGACACGGGTCATCGCAGATGATTTATTCATTATGAAACACCCTTCGTACACATGTGGGATGCATGCTAAGGCGTGGTCACTGTGCTTCGCGAAGCACATTGCTTCACAATATTATGCTTCTCAAGGCACCATTACTTCACTAGGAATTGTTCAATGAATTCCTTTACATTTTTCAAAGCACCTTCCATATGCATCTATACCCTCTAAATAGTCTAGATGACTTCACTTCGTGAAGCACATCCTTTCACGAAGCCCCTCCACTTCATGGAGCACCAGAGCGTCATGAGGCTTATACCTATGAACTACTTTTCTCTATAAATCCTTTTCCCATACATCCCATCAGTTTTTCACTAATAAATGTTAAGTTATCATGGGTGATGAACCCCATTTTGTTGATTTACCTCATGCTTCTTCGCATATGCACGCTAACGACTATTGCTTCTTTAAAAAGACACGCTAACATGGACCCCTCCAATGGTCCACTCCATAACACCCCTCAACCATAGCATTTATGATGCCCTCCTTCACTCAAGGGCGGGAGGGTATCAGTTATGTGGGTCCTAGAGGTGTAGAGAAAACCCACCTCATCTGAGCTACAGGACGATAAATTTCGAAGCACCATCGTGCTCAGCACATGAAGTTAAACTATGGCCTCATCCCATGCCTCGCACGTGGGGTGCCCTGTCTTGGACATTATCTTTTCCCACTCGTCTCCACGAGAGTGAGATAATTCCTCACATGGAATGAGTTCCTCTTTTTTGTAGGGGCATTGGTTCGTGGGGACAGGGCAACCACCTTGGTGTAATCCCCTAGCTTTTCTTGCAGAAGGTAACACCCCTACTCCTCTTATCTTATTCCTTGCCAAAGGCCAGAGGACAAATGGGCATCACAAACATTATTATCCCATCCATCTCTATTGTACTTTGTCACCACACGGGCCTCCATCCTAGAGTAAGTCCCAATCTCCATCACCTTGGGCTTTTAACCACGCGTAAGTCCCTATTTCCTCTTTGGGTTGCTAGCCATGTGGAAGCCCCACTCTACATCCCACAGACACACCTTCCATGATGTGATCATCAGGCCTTTGTTGCCTCTTGTTTCTCACACCAATCATGACTCACATGGGCCTAGAGTAAGAATCGACCATAAAATCCTCTCAGGGAAGCCTAGGGTGTAAGCCCCATGACCATCCTGAACTACATGTTCTTTGACCCTTGCGAAGGCAAGGTATGTAGGAATCCTCCCTGAGGTTCAATCCCACCATCCATTGGTCTTGTCCATCTTCACGCCAGTTCCCACTCCTCCTGAAATACATGATCTTTGATCCTTTCCAATGCATGGTACGTAGGAAGCCTCTCTAAGGTTCAATCCCACTATCCATTGGTCCCGACCATCTTCATGTCAGTTCCCACTCATCCAAAACTATGTGGTATTTGATCCTTTCCAAGCCAAGGTACATAGGAATCCTCCTTGAGGTTCAATCCCACCATCCATTGGTCCCAACCATCTTCACATTGGTTCCCACTCATCCTGAACTATGTGGTATTTGATCCTTTCCAAGTCAAGGAATGTAGGAATCAACCCTGAAGTTCAATCCCATAATCCATTGATCCCGACCGTATTCACTTTGGATCACCAAAACCCATCCTAAACAATGTGGATATTGATCCTTTCCAAGGCAAGGTATGTAGGAAGCCTCACGGAGGTTCAAGACCGAAAACCATCAGGCAACCTAGAGTGTAAGCCCCATGACCATCTAAAACAATGTGTTCTTTGATCCATGCCAAGGAAATGTACATAGGAAGCCTCCCTAAGGTTCAGTCCCACCATCCATTGGTCTCGACTGTATCCACGTTTGTTCACCAGTCACTCCTCCCTAACTACATGGACTTTGTTCCTTGTCAAGGCAAGGTATGTAGGAAGCATCCCTCAGGTTCATGAACAAAAACAATTGTTTCCAACCCCATTCACTTCAGACCTCCTTCATCCCACATGAAGTTAAATTGTATACCACATTTTCATCCTAAATGACATTAAACTGCATCCACAATCTAGTAGTAAGCCGTTGTGACTACATCCAGTGGTAATCCATTGTCAACCTCATTCAGTGGTAAGCTGTTGTCACTAAAATCAATTGATAAGCCATTATGACCCCATTTAGCAGTAAGAAGTTGTGACCCCATCCAATGGTAAGACATTGTTGTCCCCAAAATTGGGACCCACATTTCTGGTCTATCCCTCTGGAGTCATTCCAACTCTCGGGCCGCTAATCGTGCGTACACCCCATCATGTCATCGATTCAATGTCCTTCGTACTCACCCCAATTTCATCCCCCAGTATGGAGGTTATACTTTATTCAGGTCCAATCCAAATGGGTAACCTCTTTAGGTGTCCCATCACTTCACAAAATACACAGAATTTGATTCCTTTCCATAGGGATATGTAGAAGTCTCTTCGACACTGAAGCCTGGCCTCACTATCATCATCAAATAAACTCCATATCATTTTCTATACACCACATTTAACCATACCTAACCGATCATGATTCTTATCTGGGCCATCACATCCCAATGAGATAATGTTAGTTCACCACCTAGCATCAGTGTTTCGCCTCAGGGTAACACCCATATGATCCACTCTAATTAGTGTTCCGATCAGTCTGATCCATCTCCGCTAGACGTTAAAACTGAGACATACCCTGTGTTCAACACGTGAAGCTGAGGAAAACCTCAGATATATGCCTATGGTATATAATTCCCTACATTCGACATGGGATGCCTCGGGCTTCTTCACCCATGAGAATCCCTATAATAAGGGGAAGAAACCGAGATTCCACAATGTTTCGGTGTCCAGACATGCCAGTGATGTCCAATGTGACTACTCCCCCGACCAACGGTTGATACCCTAACCGGACCCCTTGGAATGTCCCAACAGAAGTAGTGTAATTAACTGGTCTATGAAGCTATGGCAATGGGAAGAGTTTCACGAACAATGTCTTAAGTCTATAAGGGAGTCCCAGACTAAGTGATGAGTTCTGAGGATGAATTCATTGAAGGAAGAACCAACATCCCATCATCTCATATGGATAAAAGTGAAAATACACCTATACAAGGAATGGATACCACCCACCTTTGGAAATTAGGAATGCAGGGCAACAAACAACATTGTCATCCTTGAACAAACGGATGTGTGTGCCCCAAAGAAAGCATCAGAAACAATCATTTTTTCTCTTTTTGAGTGATTTAAAAATAATAAAATGTATCATTATAACACGATACTTTATTTTTTAAATTTATAAATTTCTTAAGTAAAATTATAATTTTCCCAAACAAGATTATTATTTTATATTTTAAATTATTCTCACAATTCACCAATTCTTAAAATATTCTTTTATAGTTTTTCATTTACATTATATAGTTTATAAATAATATATTTTTCCCATTCAGAGTCATAGTCAGAACTGAAATCAGAATCAATATTAAAATAATTTGTATTATACATTAAACAAAAGTTATAAGACCTGTTTCCAATTCCATATGCATCACTTGAATCTGATTCCTTTTTTACAACTCCATCTAGCCCCTGGTGATATTTTATCTTCATAATTATAACTTTTATCCTTTATCTCATGAATCAATTTTGGATTGTATAACTTGATATGTCCTTTAATTTTTTATTCATGACATATTAATTAAAAAATTATATTTACTTAAATTAACCTTCTTATTTTCTTTTTATTCAACCATAGAATAGTCATTTCAAAGAGACCTTTTGAAACCTTTTTCACTTTTCATATTTTTATGGAAACCTTTCACAATATGATATAATTTTTTTCCATATCCCTATATATCTAAATCATAAGTGTTATATGAAACATTTATATTACACTTAAATGAAACACTTTTATTTATCGTGGAATATTCAACAACAATTTTATTCTACTTTAGTATATACTACAAGAGTGAATTGGTGAGTTTATCTAATGTGTCCTCTTTTAAATTCCAAATTTTTTCTATCAAAAACATTTTCACATGTTGTTTATTATGTAGAGATCTTAAAACAATTTTATCCAAAATTGTTTTTTAGACATTCAATAATTGCAATCATTTCATTAAAATTACTAGTAAATATGTTACAAATTATTATTAATAGGTTCTTTATCCACCATCTTGAAATAATTATATGCATCTTTTAGTAATTATACTTAGGTTTTCTTCAATTTATCAATTGGAAATTGAGTATCATATATAATAATCCATATGTATGTTGTATCTTTTCATATTGAAACATGACAAAAAGAACTTATGTTTATAAAATAGTATGAAATATTTATAAGATTGTATGTTATAACATATTTTTCGTTTTCAATAAGATTTAATGAATAAGGGTAAGAACCAAGACATTTTTATGGGTTTCCATTATAGTTGAGTGGTCAATACTCAGGTGCATAAGGTAATTTTCCATTCAAGCTTCCAATATCCATTACAGATTCAATCAAAATAGAATGCTATCTAAAAAATCTGACCATGATATAAATTTAAACGTGAAATCTCAATAATTATCTTTCTCATATTATTTATATTCTAGAGAAAAGGTTAGATAAAAACAAATATAATAAAGAAAATATCTAGAGATCCAAAGTTAAATCTATGATATTAATGGTTTACCCATGTTGATATGCTAAGAAGATCGGGATGGGAGTGAATTTATTTGTTAATTTTAAATATAATTTTAAATCATAGATTAAAATAGAAATATTTAAATAAAATTATAGTTGGAAAAAATAATGAACAATGGATTTATTATAGTAGTTTAGATTAAACTAATCTCACATATACTCTTCACTTCTCTATACTCCATGGGGTAAATTGTATCCACCTACTCCTTCATTTTTATGAGATACAAAACTCAATTACAAATTACCTTTTCAATTCAAGGTATAAAATACCAACTTTTATTTTATTGGGAGTCACATCCCAATAAATTCCTACCTTTTATTTCGAAATCACAATCACCCAAACTAACTATTCATAGTTGGAGGCACAACCAAAAACATTTACATTTTCAAATAGAGGTACAACCAATATAAATCATGGTTTGGTATATAATAAAAATAAACTATAAATGGTTATGAATGAAAAATTTAGAAACATAAATAAATGATTAATGAACCATAACAACTGAAATTAGTTAAACAATTTATATTACTCTGATTATGATTCAAATTTCTAGGTAGTAAGATGTTGCATTTATAATGATTGAAACAAGTTGGCACTAATTGTTGAAATAATTCACTTGTAGAATTTATATATTTTTTCAATCCATGTGTATCTCTCATATGGTTCTGTTATTATTTATTTATAGAGAAGTATCCAATGGTTATTTATAAATAGTTTTGAAAACCATGAACACCATTTTATTTATTCATGTTTTTATATGTAAAATATATCTATTAGTTATTTAAAAAATACCCTAAAATTATAATATGAGTCTTAAAACTACCTGAAATAAATCAAATAAATGAATGAAACAAAAAAACACATACATAAAAAATAATAAGTACTTAAATGATGTGAAATATACTTCATAGTGCAATTGTAATATAATATAAAAATACTTTAGTTAGATCACCTAATATTTTGATATTATATCTTCTGATCTTATGCATCTGATAGTTAGTTTATTGAAATAAAAAACTCAATAATCATGTAAAAGAAAACATAAAAGTAATTTAAAAAATTATAACATCAAAACCATTGATTTTTAAAGGTAAATTAAAACTTTATAAGGATCATATTTTATACACTATAATATTTAGATTACACGATGTAAGGTTCAACATAATCTTCTTAAGGTTCATGAATAGTCTTCTGAAGGTTTATATAATTATTTATAGGGCACTTATAATTCATTTTAAGGTTCATATACTTATTCATAAAGATATTTTATATATTTGTATGGTTGATTCCATGGAAAAAATAACATTGTGTGAGTTGAAGACTAAAAATTATTAAATTGAATACTAAATCATTATAAGGTGAGTATCCTTTGAAAAAAATATAATTCAAAAAATGATTTTAAAACCTATAAATTAATTTCAGAAACCATTTAGGTGATTTGAAAAAATCATAATGCAATTGTAGAAAACTATAATGTAATTTACTTTTCAAAATATTCATAACCAAAAGATAAATAGTAATAGTAAGAATCAATTACATTGAGAAAATACTAAAATATAAATATATAAAAAAATTCAACACTAAGTATAAAAATGGTAATAATAGAATTAATATAAAAACCCCATTAGAGTCAACATTAATCTTAAAATAAACACCAATCTAGTATAAAACATAAAGATATGATTTTTGTAATCTTATATATTTTCTATAAATTTTATAAAAAATATTTTTTAATTATTTATATAAAAACAATAAATGAGAAGAGTAAAGAGTATCTCCAATAATAAACTATAATAATATCTAGTATGAGTAACTCCAACATAAATAATTTTCCCAGAGTGTTATCCATAACATAATAAAGGAGTCAAGAATTTATATAAAAATGTATAAACCTAAAATAAAAATAGAAATCATAATGGGAAGCTGATATAGAAATACATAGGCTGAGTCTAAAACAAAACAATACCAAGATGAACACTACCCATATTCCTGTGACATGGGGGATTAATCCCAAAATATAACCACCATGGAACCCAAACTAAGCTAAAAGGAATATCCACAAACTCTAATTAAATCATTACCATGATAGAATATTTTAAAATAAGTTATGCATACATCTAATTAGTGTATGTTGGGTGTTGGAATAAAAACCCTAGTTGGATATCACTTAGATTTCCTTATATAAAATTTTTATATAATCCAAGAATGATATTTTTAAAATAATCATATAAAGATACACTTTTAATATTAAAGAATATGTAGCATGTAACAATTATCATAAAAATTTAATGTTGAATGTAAATATCTGTTAACAATTTTATTTAAAAACCATATGATATACCCTAGGTTAGTTATGGGTTAATGAATCCTAAGAAACTAATAATATCTTATATCCAAAACTAATCATACCTAATATCTTGAGGGAGAATCAATATTGATTTACAAGTTTTATGATGCAATATAATGCTAGGGAGAGTGCATTAATTCCTAGAAAGTATTTTCCCTTGGTTCCATTCCAAATAACTATGAGTTCCCATGATGTATAACACTTTTCAAATATTCCAATTTCATTTTTAAAACCTTTTCATTTGAATGTTTCATTTAATCCAACATGTAATTTGCATCATAATCTCTATATAAAAACATGACTTTAAAACCACTTTAATTACTCAAATTAATAGAGATATATTAGAATATATTATATTATATAAATTAATCCTCATTGACATAATATAATAGTTTATAACAATTATTAACCCCATTTGAAAATCATTTAATAAATCAATGTTCCTCAAACAACGTAATTGAACAAGACCACATACCTTAATAAAAAAAACCATTGGTGAATGGGGTAAATCTACATTTGATGAAGTGGTAAGAAATCAAAAGGAAAAATGAAATTCTTAAACATCACAAATAATAAAATTACAGTCATGAAACACAATTCTTAGGACACTATGTCCTCGAGGGGAGGAAGAGAACCAAGAGAAAGAAGCAGAAATAAAAACCAAGAAGAGATGAATCCATAGAATTTTTTTCAAATAATATCAATGAGAATCCACCAAAAAATAATGTGTGGAGAAGAATAAGGTGGAGGTTAGTTAATGTCCTAGGACATTGAGAATTCAAAATAAATGATAAATATGGATTAGGGAGTAAATTCTTGTAGGGGTGGAATGGAAATTTCATATTCTGAAGAACATGGGTAGATCATAAATTTTGGATGCATGGTTTTTGAAATAATGATGATGGTACTAGAATCACTTTTGAGGAGAAACTTAGTTTGGAAAACCATTGAATAACCATGGGTACACCTCAGAAATATTTTATTGGCCATGAAAATCTGGATCAAATGGTTCTCACTAGACATTCACTAATAGTGTGACATGAATAACTTCCCTGTTTTTATCTAATCCAAATAAATTTGACCCAAAATGTAAGATTATACATAATAAAAAAAAATATTCATATCCAAAAATGAAAATGTGGGTCAGTAAATTCTCCCTTCTATATCACATTATTCTCCTATAAAATCCAACCAAAGATAAATACTTGGAGAAGAGATGATTCTGAAACAGCATTATAAATGATTCCCACTACCATGTACTATGAGTGTAACTCCCCTGAAACCATAATATCAAAACCAATGGAATTTACTTCCCATGAATCTCTTTATCTTATGAGTCAATAATATATATTAGTTACAATTTCATCAAGACATCCACCTATAATTTTATCTCTTCCTAGATCAATACATGGGAGGGATCATAATATTGTTTCTTTTAAAAAGATACATGGAATAAATTATGTATAATCATCAAATGCAGAGGTAATTCCAACAAACCTAAAACCATCCCTTTTATTTTAGTGATTTTTATTGTTCCCATATATCTTAGGGTAAGATTCGATTTTGTTACCACGATGTTGGTGAAATAACAGAGGTGATATTCTCAACAATAATTGTTCACCAATTTAAAACTCAAAATAAAGATTAAAATAATGTATATATGATTTATTAGGATATACATTTTTATTATACACTTTTAGGTAATATTAATCTTATATTTCAACTTTTTAATGATAATAATTCCCTTAATAGAAGTCCACCCCACCTTAGTCTAATAGATGGGATACCAACATGGACTACCATATAATGTTGCAAAAGGATCCATAAATATATTATATTGATACCTATTATTATTATAAAACTCAATCAATGATATATTAGTTTAATAACCCAAAAATTTAAAAGGAAACACTATACTCAATATCATAAAAGATAAACCACATCAAGCTTACAAAAACGACTAAATCTTATTATTTAAATATTAATATTATAACAAAGATGTTAGAATAAAAGGAATGAATGAGATGAACTAAATTATTAAAATAAATTTTAAAAATTCATATGAAATTAATTTATTTGTTTCCAAATTATTATAAATAAAAATAATTACCAATTGAATATAAATGGTGTGTTTTTATAAAAAAAAGCCTTTTCCAGCCCAAAATGTAATTTTATCTTAATAAATTAAATTAATTAGAATTAGGGAAATATATTAATAAACATTATCTGTTATATATAAAATAAAATGTTTCTAAATTATTCCAATAATTTTTGTAGGCTTAATATAATAATACTTTTAATTTCAATCATAAAAAGCTTTATTTTTTTAAAAGATAAATTTTCCTCCTTCTGAGAGTGCACCTATTTTAGATATAAATTTTGTCACCTTTTTAAATTTATTTTGATAAAAAAATTATTTTCGAATTTTGAATATCAAAATTATGATATTGTGGAATTTTGGTATTTTTCTAACAAGTTTAATTTTAATTGATGAATTGTGAAAATACGATATTTTATCTGAAAACAGCTTTTTTCATATAAACTATTTATACATAAAAATTATTGTTTAGAATTGGATCTAAATTATAATTAGTTAAATTATAAACCAATAAATACAATTTATTTCAATTTAATCAATTTCACAATGAAATTCAATATAAAAACTTTGAAATATTTTGAACTTTTTTACTTTAAAAGACTTCTTTTTCATTTTGTCTATAGGATTGATTTTAAATCCAATTTTTATAATTATGTGAATTGAATCAGGTAAAATGGAAAAAATATTTTTAATTATAAGGTAAAAATTATGTTTTAGGTGAATTTAATATTTAGGAAAAAACAATTCACCACGGTAAAATAAATATTTACCACGATATAGGTAAAACTATGAAAAAAGGTTAAAGGTAAAAAGGTAAATGCTTAAAATACCTAAAAAGTAAAATATTTTATGGTTGGTTGAGGTGTGTATCTACCATAAATAAATCAGAAAAATTAATTTTCAGCTAATGTTGTGAAATTTAATGCCACATCAATGTGGTTGGATTTAAATAAAAAATATTTCTTATTTTAATAACTTAAACCCACCTCTCCTCAAGTATAAATACCAAGTCTAAAAAGACCCTTTCGACACAAAAGACATGTAGTACATCAAATATCTTTCCAAAAATCTACTAAAAACTATTCTTACATACTTTTTCTTATGTTCTAAAAAAATACTAAAACAATATCCCTTAAGTGTCTCTCAAGGAGGTGATATTCAAGAGATAATTTTTATGATGTACTTCTCTTAATTTCTTCCCATTTTCTACTTTATCCTTCCCTACTTCATCCATATATGCATGATAACTATTGAATAATGTATATAATATTGTTTTATTTTTATAATGGAATATATAATATCTATTTCATTTCTCATCTCCTCTTACTAAAATAAACTAATCTATTCTCCAAGGTATATCAGTTAATCACCTCAATGAATAATGGTTTTATTTATTTTCCATTAGCGCCTTCATGGTTATAAATAAAACTATAAATATAGATAAATAACATAGTAATATTTATAAAAAAATTATTTCCTTTTTTATAAATAATATAAACATTTAATATTAAATATAATGAAACTAGTTTGTGATGTTTGGAAAAACCTCCAAAACAATCTAAACATTTACCATTAACATTTTATCTAACAAATTATCCTTATGTAAGGAATAAAAACCATATATGGGACCATTAATACTTAATTATGTTAAATAATACTATTCCATTCTAATTTTTGATATAGCATCCCACCTTTTTATCACATAAACTTTCATTACATCACACAAAACTGAGGATCTTTAAGGTTTAGTGTCTTGGAAACCAGGAACATAATACATGAAAAAAATATAAAACATTCTTCTTAAACAATTGAAAGGCTTATACTTAAGTTAATCTTCGGTTAATTACTTCATCTCGTAACCTGGGGACATACATCAAAAGAAAGGGTGAGCAGAAGGGCCAGTAAGGGAAACAAGAGAAAAATTTAACAAGTGAACTTGAGATACTTCAATAAGGTCATGAAAAGAACTTTAAGGCATGGGAAAGAAATCATAAGATATATCGTAATAAAAATAACATTTTTCATAACTGGAAGATGTGGCGACAAAATTTAATATTGACAATCATTTCTTTTCACCAAGGTCCATCCCCAATGTGTCATTAAAAATTACCATGGTTATTCACCAAGGTATCAGTCTAAAAGGTCATCTCTAGAGATTAAGTCTTTACCCAATGCATTGGAGCGCTATATGGGCGCACCCTTGACATGTCTTTATTATCATGTGAGACACATATATCATCATAAATCATTTCATAAAAAACCCATATAGCTTAAAATAAATTGGTTTCATTTCATAATCATAACGTTTTAAAAACTGCTTTAAAGACATGATCTTTGTGTCACTTTAAACCCAAGGAAAGGGAAAGCGGGTTTCATGTATGTAAATCCCAGAATTTAAAATAGAACATTTTGATATATATGTGAATACCTCTTTAGAAGAAAGATATTTGAGTATTCACTTAATTAAATAAATTAATTCGAGAATAAGAGAGAGACATTTTGAGACGGAAATTCTGCAGCATAACGGCTATGTTACAAGGTTTTAGAGAACATTGAAAAGAGAAGGGACATGGGTCACCCAATCATAAATGATCCATAAGACAGTAGGGGGATATAATATAAGGTATTTAAGAACATGGTAAAGAAATTTGAAAGATATACCATATGAAATGAATAACATGAAAGGAAGACAAAAATAAGATTTCTCTTATGAAAATTCGGCAGCCTAACGACGTCACATACACTTAAAAAATGAATTGATGAGATCAACTAGGGTCTATCATCATATAAACATAAAATATCAGTATGATAGATATAGAGATCATACCCCAACATAATAAAAAGGAACTTGAAAGACTTGACATGAAAGTAGAACTTTGAAAAATGAGAAAGATGAACGAATCCCTTAAAAATTTGGTAGCCTAACAACGTCACTTAAACTTCAAAAAAAAATGAATTGACGAGATCAAATAGGGTATCTAATCATATGAAAATAAAATAACAGTATAATATATTTATAGATCATACCCCAACATAATAAAAAGGAACATGAAAGACTTGACAAGAAAATAGATCTTGAAAACGATAAGGGTGAAAGAATCCCTTAAAAATTCGGCAGCCTAACGATGCCACTTAAAACATCAAAATACTGAATTGAAGAGATCAGATAGGGTATCTCATCATATGAACATAAAATATCAGTATGATATATTTAGAGATAATACCCCAACATAATAAAATGTAACTTTCAAGAATTTTCATGGAATTAGAACTTTGAAAAAGGAGAAAGTTGAAAGAACCACTTAAATATTCGGCAGCCTAGCAGCGCCACTTAAAACATCAAAATACTGAATTGAGGAGATCAAATGGGGTCTCTCATCATATAATCATAAAATATCAGTATGATAAATTTAGATATCATTCCCCAAAATAATAAAAATGAACATGAAATACTTTACATGAAAATAGAACTTAAAAAAATGAGAAGGGTGAAAGAATCTCTTAAATAATTCGGCAGCCTAACGACACCACATAAACATTATTAAAACGAATTGATGAGAGAAAGAGGGGGTATCTCATCATATGAACATAAAAAGTACAGTTTTATGAATATAAAAGAACATCCTCCAACATAAGAACATGGAGCATAAAAGATATGACATAAAAGAGAGTACTTGAAAAGAATGAGAGAGGTCGGATCCCTTACCTTAAAACATAACTCTTAAAACTCAATGGTTTGGACATTGAGGGCTTGGGGGCACCTTGGGAGGACTCCTTGGGGGGTAAGGAGACCGTAAATTCGTTGGGGGAGAGTTGGGAGTGAAAACTAAAGGAGGAAAGGGTGGGTATTTATAGGGAAAGTGAGGGGACAAGGCATTAATGGCCAAGGGACACCTCACAAGTGCTTTTCTCAAAACCATGTGCTCTCCCATGGAATTTACCATGGAGTTAGGCCACATGGGGCCCCCAATACAATAATTCATCACCTTTTTCTGGAAAACCCTTAAAATATCTCATGACATCATCATGACACAGTTATAATGTCATTAAACATACCGAAACCCTAAAACTGCATTTTTACTAATCACTGAAAAAATCATCTTTCTCAGAAAAATCCCAAAATTTCACCTTAACCAAATATCGATGCTCTAATTACATTTATGAACTCCATTTTATAAAAATAATTTTCTAAATATTTTTAATTTAATTTTTAAATAAGAACACTATTCATCGGGAATTCATTTTTTTCAGAAAAATCCACAAAAATTACCATAACATAATATCGATGCTCTGAGTTCAAAAATAAAGTCCATTTTATAAAAATAATTTTCTAAATAATTTTAATTTAATTTTTAATTAAAAAACACTATTCACCCTAAAAAACTAATACATGAATAATAATTTATGAAACCTTTATTTAACTATTTTATGGAATCACATTACTTAATCAAGGTTCCTAGATTATATTAATACTTTCATTAAGTGAGATTACTAATCCATTTGGTCACATTACTAATCCTAGGCATAAAATCACTATTCATAATTTACTATTAATCAAAAAATAATTTGATCTTATTAAACTATAAATTTTGTACTGAACATAATTTTAGAAGACCATTTTTTTAAAATCATTATGCATTTTAATTATTTAAGGTTTACATAAACATTTTTTTAAAATATCCTTTCTCTAAAATTCACCAAAAATATGCATTCAATATTTATCCGGACATTTGAAAAGTCATAAACATTATCATAAGAAGAAATCCCAAATTTTTATTTAAAAAAAGGATTACACAAGGCAGTTACAGTCTCCTTAAATAGCCCATTATCACGCCAGCATAGGACCTAAGTGTAAGGTGTGCTAAGGTGAGAGAATCTGAGGGAGGCTCGGCCAACATCTCACGAGTAGTGATTTCTATCAGGTTGAACTTCTCACGAAGGCGATTCCGTTCTAGCTTCACACGATGAAGTTCGGATTGGGTTTGGTCCAAAGCAAAGCCCAGTGGTGCTACCTCCTTCCCAAGTTCTGTTAGATGGGATTCGATCAGTCCAAGACTACTGGGTGAGGCCATCGAATCTTCATTCTATAATAATTAACCAAGATTACTTGTATTTAGATACAAAAATCAAAACGCTTAGTTTACAACAGTCATATTGACCAATGGTCATATAATAGTCAAAACCCAACGGTCTCAATTTAATTATACTCATGTTATCAAATGAAACATATTTGTTGAGTATTAAAAATAAAATAACACACAAAATTAGGAAACAAGATTTATTCAAAATTTCGGGTCGTTACTATCTTCCCCCTTAAGAAATTGCGTCCTCGTAATTTTTTTAAAAAAATGGGTTTTGAAATTTCATTGAAAGTCCCACATCATAAAATGAGTCAGAAAAACTATTACTTTAAAAGAAAGAAAGGTAAGTACAAAGGTCACCCGAGTTAACCCATACTAGGATTCCATGGAGGAAAACATGGATATGGAAGAAAAAACAAAGGGTCAAGTTCTGAGGGATTGTGATAGAGAACATGATTAGGAGAAAGATAACCATAAGAAAATCCCAAACTTATGATGTGTGTAAACGGCCTTCGATTACCTAGTAGGAAACATAAACCAACCACATTTTTGTTTTACATTTATTTTCATAATTTTGAGGAATTCATTTACTACATAGAACAGAAACATAAGAAAATATACCTACCTTCAAGTAGAGTTTCATCCTTTAATAAGTCTCTACCAAAACTAATCTTTTCTCCAAATGATGAGAATTCAAAAACACTTGGTCTCATCAAAACACAAGAATGATCTTCTAGAGAGTAACGTATTCCACAAAAGAAAAACTATCTATCTTTAAACATTACTCCCAAAAACAGAAAGGGTAAGATAAATCAACTCTTCAAAAAGAATGAATCCCAGAGGAATGGAAACTACTTTTAAATCATTAATGTTCCATGGTACTTACCAATGTTCATCATAGACCATTCCATAAATAACTGCTCTTAAAATTCCTCAAAATAAACCAAACAGTGATTGAAACCCAAATACAAGAAGAATTTGATAACATAGTCTTCCAAAATATACTTCATTGTTCATATCCAAAACACATCAACCACTCCTAACATATTATAAAAAAATTAGCTAACCTAAACATATTTTACCCAAGATAGGTTAATCATTTCCATAAGTAACCTAAATTACTATTAGTCCACCTTAAATTCATCAATTCTATAAGTCAACCTTACTCCTCAATGAAAATACCGTAGTAATCTATTTACCTCGATCATATAGGGTCCCCAAAATAGTGAACATCTTCCAAAATAATAATCATCTTTTAATACCCTAATCATCTTTATCATATTAATACGACAATCATCACATTTCCTATCATATTGGTTGTTGGGACACGTTCTTCCATTTCCCACCATTAACTAAGAAGAGAAAGTATAATTAGAGGCTTAAATACTTAACCAATTATCATGAAAAGGAACTTAAAGCATATAAGGATAACTTGTAGATGAAAATTATACCCTAACTTTTGATCCCCTAGGTTTCAAACTAGGTTATCCGTGATCATATATTCTTATGTGAATCTTTATTTTATTTTATCTTTGTTCCTTTAATAATGGTTCATACTAAGCTTATGAATTTACCAAAGCATATCCCCCGGGAGTGTGGTAACCAAGAGTGAAGCAAGGCCCGTTGTCGTGTACCATTTCCCGTTCGAGTCAAGCTCAAAGCGGTGTTTTCGGGTTTTACCCCTACGTACATCTGTGCCAGAGCCACCTCTACCTACTTGTATCCAGACAGGGATGTATTTGCTTGGCAACCCCTTACTCAATACTCACCAAAATACTAGGAAGATTTCCTATATTTAAACTTTTCTATAAGGTTCTTCCTAGAGTTTTCATATCCTAATTTCCACAAATAACTAAACCATCCTTTGATACCAACTATAGCATCCCGCCTTTTTATCCCATAAACTTTCATTACATTACACAAAACTGAGGATCTTTAAGGTTTAGTATCTTGGAAACCAGGAACATAATACATGAAAACAATATAAAACATTATTATTAAACACTTGAAAGGCTTCTCCTTAAGTTCATCCTAGGTTCATTACTTCATCTCGTAACCTGGGGACATACATCAAAAGAAAGGGTGACTAGAAGGCCCAGTAAGGGAAACAAGAGAAACATTTTACATGTGAACTTGATATACTTTAATAAGGTCATGAAAAGAACTTTAAGGCATGGGAAAGAAATAATAAGATATATCATAATAAAAATAACATTTTTTATAACTTTAATATGTGGCTACAACATTTAATATTGACAATCATTTCATTTCACCAAGGTCCATCCCCAAGGTGTCATTAAAAATTACCAAGGTTATTCACCAAGGTATCAGTCTAAAAGTTCATCTCTAGAGATTAAGTCCTTACCCAATGCATTGGAGCGCTATCTGGGCGCACCCTTGAAATGTATTTATTATCATGTGAGCCACATATATCATCATCAATCATTTCATAAACAACCCATATAGCATAAAATAAATGGGTTTCATTTTATAATCATAACGTTTTAAAAACTGCTTTAAAGACATGATCTTTGTGTCACTTTAAAACCACGGAAAGGGAAATCGGGTTTCATGTATGTAAATACCAGAATTTAAAATAGAAAATTTTGATATATATGTTAATAACCCTTTAGAAGAAATAGATTTGAGTATTCACTTAATTAAATAAATGAATTTGAGAATAAGATAGAGACATTTTGAGACGGAAATTCTGCAGCATAATGGCTATGTTACAAGGTTTTAGAGAACATTGAAAAGTGAAGGGACATGGGTCAGCCACTCATAAATGATCCATAAAACAGTAGGGGGATAGAATATAAGGTATTTAAGAACATGGTAAAGAAATTTTAAAGATATACCATATGAAATGAAGAACATGAAAGGAAGACAAAAATAAGATTTCTCTTATGAAAATTCGGCAGCCTAACGACGTCACATACACTTAAAAAAATGAATTCATGAGATCAACTGGGGTATCTCATCATATGAACATAAAATATCAGTATGATAGATAGAGAGATCATACCCCAAAATAATAAAAAGGAACTTGAAAGACTTGACAAGAAAGTAGAACATTGAAAAATGAGAAAGGTGAACAAATCCCTTAAAAATTCGGTAGCCTAACAGCGTCACTTAAACATCAACAAAAATGAATTGACGAGATAAAATAGGGTCTCTAATTATATGAACATAAAAGATAAGTATGATATATTTATATATCATATCCCAACATAATAAAAAGTAACATGAAAGACTTGACAAGAAAATAGATCTTGAAAATGAGAAGGGTGAAAGAATCCCTTAAAAATTCGGCAGCCTAACGGCGCCACTTAAAACATCAAAATACTGAATTGAAGAGATCAAATAGGGTCTATCATCATATGACCATAAACTATCAGTATAATATATTTAGATATCATAACCCAACATAATAAAAAGGAACTTTCAAGATTTTACATGGAATTAGAACTTTGAAAAACGAGAAAGTTGAAAGAACCACTTAAAAATTCGGCAGCCTAACGGCGCCACTTAAAACTTCAAAATACTGAATTGAAGAGATCAAATTAGGTCTCTCATCATATGATCATAAAATATAATTATGATAAATTTAGAGATCATACCCCAACATAATAAAAATCAACTTGAAATACTTTACATGAAAATAGAACTTGAAAAAACGAGAAGGGTGAAAGAATCACTTAAAAAATCCGGCAGCCTAACGGCGCCACATAAACATTCTTAAAACGAATTGATGAGAGAAAGGGGGGGTATCTCATCATATGAACATAAAAAGTACAGTAGGGTGAATATAAAATAACATCCTCCAACATAATAACATGGAGCATAAAAGATATGACATAAAAGAGAGTACTTGAAAAGAATGAGAGAGGTCAGATCCCTTACCTTAAAACATAACTCTTAAAACTCAATGGTTTGGACCTTGAGGGCTTGGGGGAACCTTGGGAGGACTCCTTGGGAGGTAAGGAGACCATAACTTTATGGGGGGAGAGTTGGGAGTGAAAAATAAAGGAGTAAAGGGTGGGTATTTATAGGGAAAGTGAGGGGACAAGGCATTAATGGCCAAGGGACACCTCACAAGTGATTTTCTCAAAACCATGTGCTCTCCCATGGAATTTACTATGGAGTTAGTCCACATGGGGCCCCCAATACAATAATTAATCACCTTTGGCCGGCCAAACCTTAAAATATTTCATGACATCATCATGACATAGTTATGATGTCATTAAACATACCGAAACCCTAAAACTGCATTTTTACTATTCACTAAAAAATTCATCTTTCTCAGAAAAATCCCAAAATTTCACCTTAACCAAATATCGATGCTCTAATTACATTTATGAACTCCATTTTATAAAAATATTTTTATAAATATTTTTAATTTAATTTTTAAATATAAAAAATATTCATCGGGAATTCATTTTTTTCAGAAAAATCCTCAAAAATTACCATATCATAATATCGATGCTCTGAGTTCAAAAATAAATTTCATTTTATAAAAATAATTTTTTAAATATTTTTAATTTAATTTTTAATTAAAAAACACTATTGACCCTAAAAAACTAATACTTGAATAATAATTTATGAAACCGTTATTTAACCATTTTATTGAATCACATTACTTAATCAAGGTGCCTAGATTATATTAATACTTTCATTAAGTGAGATTACAAATCCATTTTGTCACATTACTAATCCTAGGCATAAATCACTATTAATAATTTACTATTCATCAAAAAATAAGTTGATCTTATTAGACTCTAAATTTTGTAATGAACATAATTGTAGAAGACCATTTTTTGAAAATCATTACACATTTTTATTTATTTAAGGTTTACATAAACATTTTTTTAAAATATCTTTTCTCTAAAATTCACCAAAAATATGCATACAATATTTATCCGGGCATTTGAAAAGTCATAAATATTATCATAATAAGAAATCCCAAATTTTTATTTAAAACAAAGGATTATACAAGGCAGTTACAGTCTCCTTAAATAGCCCCTTATCATTCCAGCATAAGACCTAAGTGTAGGGTGTGCTTGTAACATCCAAAGTATGTAATGAATAATAAATATTTTTATCTATGTCTATTAGTGAATTAGATAGTGTTTTAGAGGCTTAAAATGAGAATAAATCCAATCCTAAGCATGGAATACACTAATATTTTTAAAAGATTGTTTTACTGCCTTTTGATGGAAAACCATTTTTAAATCTATCTTTTGACAATTTTATAAGCTATGTTTGTCAAAATAAACTTATTCTTTATGATTGGGACATCAAAATTTACTTCGTGTGAATTTTTGGTATTATTCCGATAAAGTTCATTTTTTAATGAATAGTGAAAAATGTTGTATTTTAATTCAAAATATCTTTTTAATCTAATATATTTATATGATTATATTATCTTTTTAATTGTCTTTGAAGTTAAATTAGAATATATTTTTACCATTTAATCTAATGGTGGTCATTGGAATCAATTTCACTTTGAAATTGCACCTAAAATGGTGTCAATCTTTTGATACTTATTGTTTCATAAAAACACGATATTTGTCATGACAGCGGGAATTAATTATTAAATTAATTAATGTAACTTATATGATTTGAATTTTGTAAAATAGACATCATTTTTTAATTCAGCATATCAAATATATCTTAGGGTGAAGTTTTGGTATTTTTCTGAAAAACATCAATTTTTGATGAATAGTGAAACCACTAAGTGGTAGTTATGGAAACTGATTTTTCGTTTAAATGAAACATTGCCACTTCTGTGATTTAATTTTAAAAAATACGACATACATGGTTGTCATTAAGAAGTAAAATGTGGTTCAATGGGATTAAAATAATTTTTTGGTGAATAGTAACTTTTATGTTTTTAATCGCGATTAGAGGTAATTAGTGTAGTTTAAGGTAAAAATAATGTTTTAATAATATTAGATGAGCTGGACACATGTCATGCCCTTATTGGATGTGTCATGGCAGACCAAGACAAGCTATGGGTCAACTTGGGGACCCCATGGAGCCACTTTGGTAGGAAAATGACATTAATATCTTTTTATTTATTGTAAAAGTAAAAATGACACAAACATGAGTTGTTTCATTAAATCAATTTTTAAATGGGGTTATACAAGTAAGATTTTTGACTATAAATATTAATTAGAAATAAAAAAATATTTCCAACATCATGATATTTTTTTTATAATTTTTAGACATTAAATAAAATAAATTATTTATGACATAATGATGATGCAGTGATTACCTCATTAGTAAAGGATTTAAATAAAATGAAACGATAATGTAACATCTATGACCTAAACATGTCCAAAACCTATTGGATGGGTGTATTTCGAACCATTATCACCTTAACCTCGAATTATATCAATGTGGGACCTTTTTAATCCGAAACTCATTTTAAAATAAAGGAACATTTCTTTACATTCCAAGAGTGCCCCTCCTCTCCTCTTATAAAAGGCCCCCACCTCTACCTCCTTACCTACACTTCCAAAGCCTTTGGCTTGGCCAACCCCTACCCATTTTGTCTCTCCGCTTCCCTCTCTTAATCCTTGAAGCCTCACTTTTGGCAGAAGTCTTTCCAAGGTAGCCTTTGATCTCAAACAAAAGGGAGTTACCCGATTTTAAGGTAATGTCTTCACTTATGTTCTTTTGTTTTATTTTGCTTCTCCAACCCCCTAAAATCTTTTTATTCATTTATTTTGTAACAAAACAAGTATATTCCATATAATAGGGTGTTTTTATAAGAAGGATTAGAGATAAACTTACACACACCTACATCTAATGGTTAAAGAACATACTGTTTCTGTGGATGGCGAATTTCTACCTCCCGAAACGATGATTGTTCAACATTATTTTAACACCTTAAAAGGTGGCCATTATGATGACACTATATTTATATATGATATATAATATGTTTATGTTTTCCTTAAGCTTCTGTATTTTTCATTTTGGGCATACCTTTATGGTTTCCATTATGGGTAAACGCGATATCTTCATTTAAGGAAGTGCGGACTATCGCCCCCTCAAAGTGATTTGATTCGTTAATACCATATGTGGGAAGTATAAAGGATGGAGTTATGATATTATATATGATATGACTCTGGAATTATAATATACCTTTATATCATTATGATTCCATTTCAGAAAATACGAAATAGAAATGGAAGCAGCGTTCATGCGTACGTACGACTTACCGTCTCCATGAACGATGCATTTCATTTCTTACCTCTAAATGTTATATAATATTATAAATGCATGTATATACTGGATATATATGATATATATGATATATATATCATGATTATAACTCTGGATATAATGGATACATGAAAAAACTGTAATTATAAAGAGCATATTTTGACTCAAGTACCAATGATCGTTAAAACGACCGCTATTAACTAAAAAAAATTACATAGTGTTCATGACAAGGTAATAAGTGATATAAAAGGAATAATTAACTTGAAAAAGGTTCTTAATAAAGTAGAAATTAACTCAAGTTTATTATTCAGGAGATTAAATAACGATCAAGTCATGTCAGATACGAGGTATGGGACTTCGTCTCAATCTCCTTTCATTGAGGCATATTTTGTTTTATACACAACCTTCTTTTATACGGTGTATAAACCCCTTTTACTTTTACGTTTATTCAAAATGAATCTTTTTTATATGAAGCATTTACTAAATGACAAAAGGGAATGTTTTTTTTTCGTACGTATGCAGAGACAACGACTTCTCTGCCACCGTGACCATTATTTGAGTTTCGGCTTCCTCTACAAGACATACCTTTTTTAAAGAAAAATAAGTACCATGTTTTACATTTCTTTTATTTCGGCATTTAAAATGGTTTTGATAATGTTTTTATTATATCATAGTGTTATTGATATCTTGTGATTGAAATGTGGAAATGTTTTGTTTCCTTTATGCATGTATTATGTGATACGATTATGTTATGGTTCTTGGGCATTGTTATGAAGACGGGTGGTTCTGTGATAAACTAAGGGCGGGTGAGCCTGATATAGCTCTCCAATGCATTGGGTAATGTGAAGGAGTGAAACATTAAGGTTTCTATGAAGAGATTTAGGGAATATACTATGATGGGTATTCCAAACGTAACCAAGAGGGTTACCCCCTACGTAAGAATGTTATGAATGCCTCAAGTTACCTTTATTTCTTATGATTTCTATGATTTATTCATGATTTGATGAGGTATGTTAAAGTTCTTATGTTTTATGGGTAAAGTATGATTTCATTATTATGTATATATGAACTCATGTTTCCTTTCCATATTTTTATAATCCATACTGAGCTTTTTATGCTCATCCCAAGTTTTTTTGAAATGTTTGTCACAGGTCAAGGGAATGGTACATGATATGATGATAGTGTCAAGGAAGTGTCAAGAAAGAATCCATGTTTTATTTTAAATATGTTTCCATTGATGGGAAAAATTAATACTATCTTTTATGTAACCACTTTGTTTAAATGTGGAATGTAATGCATGTTTTATGATCTAATTCTCTAAAAATCTAAACCTGAAAAGATCCTCAAGGTGTAATCTTGTAATAACTCAAGATTAATTAATGTTTAAGGTCGGGGCCTTATAGTTGGTATCAGAGGTCGGTTTAGATAACTTTAGGAGTTAGAATTCTATTAAATGATTATCCAAAAATATTTTTTTTATGGCCAAATTGAAATGATATAGCATTTGAAGATTACCATGTTCCTTCATCTAAGAAAAGTTTGTTCAGAATGGTTTTTCGAAGAGGAAACAGGGAAGGAGTGCTAGGAAGGCATACAGAAGGAAATAAACTTCCATATCAGCATCCTGAGATGGTCGGAATTAGAACTGAACAGTTTGTTGCAGTAATGGCACAATTGACCCAAGCGATAAATGGTGGTGGTATCAATGCACGAGATCAGCTAGATCAACCGTAGAGGAACATGTCAGTGGTGGAACATTTCATGAGGCAATATCCCCCATCATTCAGAGGATCATCTGACCCTGTGTTAGATGAAAGGTGGATTAAAGAACTGGAGAAGATTTTCGATGTCATGGGGTGTTCAGACAATCAAAAGGTTAGTCTTGCTATTTACCGTTTGAAGGGTGAGGCAGATCAGTGGTGGTCGATGGTTAAAAATATCAAGGACGCTAATGAGATTGATGCTCTTGACTGGGATGAATTCAAAGGTATGTTTCTTGAGAAGTATTTTCCTAAGGTTGTTCGACTAAGGATGGAAAAACAATTCTTGGAATTGAGTCAAGAGGAAGACTCAGTGGCTGCCTATGAAGAGAGGTTCACTCGATTGGCAAGGTATGCTCCAAATTTTATCCGAGACCTTGATAGTAAAATCAATCGTTTTTACTTAGGATTAAAACCAAAATATCGAAGGGCATTAGCTTCTCGTGAGTTTAAAACTTATTAAAAGCTTGTTCGATGTGCTGAGAAGGTGGAAATAGAGTTTGCCGATGATCAAGTGTTCTATAACAACCAGTAGAAGAAGAGACAAAGGTGGCAGGAGAAAGGGAATAATTCTTCAAAAAAGTCTGATGGTAAGAAAACTAAGTTTCCAGTTTGAGATAAATGTGGTAAAAGGCATGGTGTGGAATGTCTTCTGAATTCTGGAAAGTGCTACCGATGTGGTAAGATGGGACATAAGGCTTGTGATTGCACTAAAAAAGATCAAGGTGATGGTAAGTCCAAATTTGATTTACAATTAGTGAAATGTTTTAAGTGCAATGAGATGGGTCACTATGCAAATGAGTGTCCGACAAAGAGCTTGAGTGATGTGAAGTAGTTGGACTACAAACAGAAAGGGGTAGTGAAATCCTTTGCAACTACTTCAGCAGATGTCAGGCCATCAAATGAAGTTTTATCAGGTACTTTGTTTGTTTTTTCAGATTATGCCAGTGTGTTGTTCGATTCGGGGTCTACACATTCTTTCATCTCTGAAACCTTTTCTAGTAAAATGGGAATACCATCTCAAGAAATGACTCCTAAACTTGTGGTAAAAACACCTGGGGGAAATGTTGAGGCAAAAAGAATTTATAAGAATCTTCCAATCCTTATTCGTGGAAAGAACCTACTTGAAAACCTTATTGTTCTACCTCTAGTAGAGTTTGATGTTATCCTGGGTATGGATTGGCAATCTATTTACCATGCTAAGATTGACTGTAGAGCTAAATAAGTTTCTTTTCAGAAAGACTTTCAGTTTGTGTACAAGAATGAACCCTTACTGTTGATAGCTTATCAAGAGACCGAGAAACTTGTAAAAGATTGAAATGAATGTTACCTTGCACATATTGTTGAAAACAAGGGAACTATTCAGATTAATGATGTGCCAGTGGTAAATGAGTATCCTGATGTTTTTTTATGATGAGTTGCCTAGAATAATACCAGATCGGGAAGTTGAATTTACTATTGACTTAGTTCCTGATGCTAATCCAATTTCAAAACCCCCTTATCAAATGGCTCAAATTGAACTTTTAGAGTTGAAGCAGCAATTGCAAGATTTATCAGAGAAATCTTTCATTCGACCTATCACATCACCATGGGGTGCTCCTATTTTACTTGTTAAAAAGAAAGATGGTTCTATGAGACTTTGCATTGATTATAGACCCTTGAATAACATCACTGTTAAGAACAAATATCCTTTTCCTCATATCGATGATTTTTTTGATCAGCTCTAGGGAGCTCAGTTTTTTTTTCAAAGATTGACCTGAGATCGGGGTACCATCAGCTGAAGGTAAAGGAGGCAGATGTTCCGAAGACTTCATTTCGTACAAGATATGGCCATTATGAATTTGTAGTAATGCCTTTTGGGCTAACCAATGCACCTGCTTTATTCATGGACTTAATGAATAGAATCTTCCATGAGTTCTTGGATAAGTTTTTGGTCGTTTTCATTGATGATATTTTGATGTTTTCTAAAAGTAAAGAGGAGCATGAAAGACATTTAAGGGTTATTTTGCAAACCTTAAAAGAAAAGAAATTGTATGGGAAATTCAGCAAGTGTGAGTTTTGGTTGCAACAAATTTCTTTCCTTGGTCACATTGTTTCTAAAGATGGGATAACTGTTGATCCTGCAAAAACAAAGGTTGTTGAAGAATGGCCAAGACCCACAAATGTAACAGAGATTCGTAGTTTCCTTGGTTTGGAAGGCTATTACCGAAGGTTTGTTAGAAATTTTTCACGGTTATCTAGTCCAATGACTGAGCTAACTCAGATGGGTGTTAAGTTTATCTGGATAAATGAATGTGATGATTGTTTTCAGGAGTTAAAAAGAATATTGGTGAATGCTCCAGTTTTGGAACTTCCAGGAATGGTGAGTTTGTTATCTACAGTGATGCTTCATTGAAAGGACTTGGTTGTGTCCTTATTCAGAATGATCTGGTAATTTCTTATGCTTCACGTCAGTTGAAAACTCATGAGGTAAATTATCCTACACATGATTTAGAATTAGCTATTGTTTTTTTTGCTTGAAAAATTTGGAAGCATCATTTGTATGCAGTATAGTGTGAAATATATACCGATCACAAAAGTTTAAAATATATATTCACTCAAGAAATAATTGAACATGAGACAAAGGAGATGGCTAGAATTAATCAAGGATTATGATTGTGTGATTCATTACCATCCAGGAAAAGAAAATAAAGTGGCTGATGCTTTGAGTCAGAAAAGTAATGCTTCATTAACAATGTTGCATTTGGAACGTGATCCTTTGGTTAAGGATTTGATGAAATTTGGAATAGAAGTTATTGGTGCAGGATGTTCTTCTGTTTTGTTTCAGGTATCAGTGAGATCATCTCTATCAGACAGAATCAAGCAAGCACAGAAGCAAGACAGTGAGTTGCAGAAAAAGGTAGAGCTAGTTCAGAAAGGTAAGTTGCCTGAATTCAAAATTGATAATGATTGTGTTTTGAGATTTGGGAAGAGATTGTGTGTGCCTTGTGATTCACAGTTGAAGAGAGAGTTTTTATGTGAAGCTCATAGTTCTCTATTTTCAGTTCATCCTGGCAATACTAAGATGTACAGAGATCTGCGAGAGTATTACTGGTGGGATGGAATGAAAAGAGATATTGATGATTTTACTGTGAAGTGTTTGACTTGTCAACAGGTTAAAGCAGAGCAGCAGTTACCGAAAGGGATGTTTCAGCTTTTACCAGTGCTAGAGTGGAAATGAGAGAATATATCCATGGACTTCGTTGTGGGATTGTCGAAGACCCCTCGAGGTAATAATGAAATCTGGGTTATTGTTGATCGCTTGACCAAGTCTGCTCATTTCCTTGCTATACGAGATACTTTTTCCCTAGATCAACTTTCCCGTTTGTATCATAAAGAGATAGTCAGGTTACATGGAGTTCCTCTCTCCATTGTATCTGACCGTGATCCCAGGTTTACTTCTAACTTTTGGAAAGGCCTTCAGAAGTCGTTGGGTACTGAATTAAATTTTAGTACAACTTTTCATCCTCAATCAGATGGGCAGTCAGAACGAACAATTCAGACATTGGAGGATATGCTACGTTCTTTCTCTACGGATTATCAGGGAAGTTGGGATCAACATCTTTCTTTGGTGGAATTTTCATATAATAACAGTTTTCATTCCAGTATACAGATGGCACCATTTGAGGCGATATATGGGAAGCGGTGTCGAACTCTATCTTTTTTGGGATGAAGTGGGTGAAAGAAAGTTTATGGGACCAGAATTGGTAGAAGAGTTGGCAGAAAAAGTTCAGCTGATACAGAAACACATGAGAACAGCTCAGAGTAGGCAGAAGAGTTATGCGGACAACAGGAGGAAGGATCTATCTTTTGGGGTAGGTGATCATGTTTTTCTCAAATTATCACCATGGAGAAGTGTGATGCGATTTGGTAATAAAGGAAAGATGAGTCCAAGGTTCATTAGACCATATGAAATTCTAGAGAGAGTCGGATCAGTTCCTTACCGAGTGGCTTTACCTCCGAGTTTATCTCAGGTACACAATGTTTTTCATGTTTCGATGTTGAGAAAGTATATGCCAGATCCATCTCATGTTTTGAGTCCAAAGGTAGTTCAGCTGGAAGAGAACCTATCTTATGAGGAACAACAGGTCCAGATTCTTGACCAGAGGGAGCAAGTGTTACGGAATAAGGTGATTCATCAGGTAAAGGTTTTTTGAAAAAACCACATGATTGAAGAGGCAACATGGGAATCTGAAAATGCAATGAGGGCTAAATACCCCCACTTATTCGATAAGTAAATAAATTGTGGGGTGCAATTTTCTAAAGGGGGGAAGGATGTAACATCCCAAGTAAGTAATGAATAATAGATATTTTTATCTATGTCTATTAGTGAATTAGATAGTGTTTTAGAGGCTTAAAATGAGAATAAATCAAATCTTAAGCATGGAATACACTAATATTTTTAAAAGATTGTTTTACTTCCTTTTGATGGAAAACCATTTTTAAATCTATCTTTTGACAATTTTATAAGCTATGTTTGTAAAAATAAACTTATTCTTTATGATTGGGACATCAAAATTTACTTTGTGTGAATTTTTGGTATTATTCTGATAAAGTTCATTTTTAATGAATAGTAAAAAATGTTGTATTTTAATTCAAAACATCTTTTTAATACAATTTATTTATATGATTAGATTATCTTTTGAATTAGTTTTTAAGTGAAATTAGAATATATTTTTACCATTTAATCCAATTGTGGTCATTGGAATCAATTTCACTTGGAAATTGGACTTAAACTGGTGTCAATCTTCTGATACTTATTGTTTCATAAAAACACGCTATTTGTCATGACAGTGGGAATTAATTATGAAATTAATTAATGTAACTTATATGATTTTAATTTTGTAAAATATACATCATTTTTGAATTCAGAATATCAAATATAGCTTAGGGTGAAGTTTTGGTATTTTTTTGAAAAACTTCAATATTTGATAAATAGTGAAACCACTAAGTGGTAGTTAAGAAAACTGATTTTTCATTTAAATGAAACTTTTCCACTTCTGTGATTTGATTTTAAAAAATCCTACATACATGGTTGTCATTGAGATTTAAAATGTGGTTCAATGGGATTAAAATAATTTTTTGGTGAATAGTAACTTTTATGTTTTTAATCGCGATTAGAGGTAATTAGTGTAGTTTAAGGTATAAATAATATTTTAATAATATGAGATGAGCTAGACACATGTCCTACCCTTATTGGATGTGTCAGGGCCGACCAAGACAAGCCATGGGTCAACTTGGGGACCCCGTGGAGCCACTTGGGTAGGAAAATGACATTAATATCTTTTTATTTAATGTAAAAGTAAAAATGACACAAACATGAGTTGTTTCATTAAAAAAATTTAAATGGGGTTATAAAAGTCATATTTTTTACTATAAATATTAATTAGAAAGATAACAATATTTCCTACATCATGATAGTTTTTTTTATAATTTTTAGACATTAAATAAATTAAATTATTTATGACATCATGATGATGTAGTGATTACCTCATTAATAAAGGATTTAAATAAAATGAAAAGATAATGTAAAATCTATGGCCTAAACATGTCCAAAACCTATTATATGGGTGTATTTATAACCCTTATCACCTTACCCTCTAATTATATCAATGTGGGACCTTTTTAATACTAAACTCATTTTAAAATAAAGGAACATTTCTTTACTTTCCAAGAGTACCCCTCCTCTCCTCTTATAAAAGTCCCCCACATCTTCCTCCTTACCGACACTTACAAAGCCTTTGGCTCGGCCAAACCCTGCCCATTTTGTCTCTCAACTTCCCTCTCTTACTCCTTGAAGCCTCACTTTGGGTAGAAGTCTTCCCAAGGAATCCTTTGAGCTCAAACAAAAGGGAGTTACCCGATTTTAAGGTAATGTCTTCACTTGTGTTCTTTTGTTTTATTTTACTTCTCCAACCCCCTAAACTCTTTTTATTAATTTCTTTTTTAACAACACCAATATATTTTATATAATAGGATGTTGTTATAAGAAGTATTCGAGCTAAAATTACACACACCTACATCTAATGGTTAAAGAACATACTGTTTCCGTGGATGGTGAATTTCTGCCTCCCAAAACGTCGATTGTTCAACATTATTTTAACACCTTCAAAGGTGGACATTAAGATGACACTATATTTATATATGATATATAATATTTTTATGTTTTCCTTAAGCTTCTGTATTTTTCATTTTGGGCATACCTTTATGGTTTCCATTATGGGTAAACACGATATCTTCATTTAAGGAAGTGCGGACTACCGCCCCCTCAAAGTTATTTGATTCGTTAATACCATATGTGGGACGTATAAAGGATGGAGTTATGATATTATATATGATATTACTCTGGAATTATAATATACCTTTATATCATTATGATTCCATTTCAGAAAATATGAAATAGAAATGGAAGCAGCGTTCATGCGTACGTACTGCTTACCGTCTCCATTAACGGTGCATTTCATTTCTTACCTCTAAATGTTATATAATATTATAAATGCATGTATATACTAGATATATATGATATATATGATATATACATCATGATTGTAACTCTGGATATAATGGATACATGAAAAAATTGTAATTATAAAGAGCATATTTTGACTCAAGTACCAATGATCGTTAAAACGACCGCTATTAACTAAAAAAAATTACATAGTGTTAATGACATGGTAATAAGTGATATAAAAGGAATAATTAACTCGAAAAAGGTTCTTAATCAAGTAGAAATTAACTCAAGTTTATTATTCAGGAGATTAAAGAACGATCAAGTCAAGTCGGATATGAGGTATGGGACTTCGTCTCAATCTCCTTTCATTGAGGAATATTTTGTTTTATACACAACCTTCTTTTATATGGTGTATAAACCCCTTTGACTTTTACTTTTATTCAAAAGAAATCTTTTTTATATTAAGCGTTTACTAAACGACAAAAGGGAATGTTTTTTTTGTCATACGTATGCGGCGACAACGACTTCTCCGCTGCCGTGACCATTATTTGAGTTTCAGCTTCCTCTACAAGCCATACCTTTTTTTAAATAAAAATAAATACCATGTTTTACATTTCTTTTATTTTGGTATTTATAATGGTTTTGATAATGTTTTTATTATATCACTGTGTTATTGATATCTTTTGATTGAAATGTGGAAATGTTATGTTTCATTTATGCATGTTTTATGTGATACGATTATGTTTTGGTTCTTGGGCATTATTATGAAGACGGGTGGTTCCATGATAAACTAAGGGCGGGTGAGCCCGATATAGATCTCCAATGCATTGGGTAACGCAAAGGAGTGAAACATTAAGGTTTCTCCAAAGAGATTTAGGGAATATACTGTGATGGGTATTCCAAACATAACCAAGAGGGTTACTCCCTACGTAAGAATGTTATGAATGCCTCAAGTTACCTTTATGTCTTATGATTTCTATGATTTATTCATGATTTGATGAGGTATGTTAAAGTGCTTATGTTTTATGGGTAAATTATGATTTCATTCTTATGTATATATGAACTCAAGTTTCATTTCCATATTTTTATAACCCATACTAAGCTTTTTATGCTCATCCCATGTTTTTTTGAAATGTTTTTCACAGGTCAAGGGAATGGTACATGATATGATTATAGTGTCAAGGAAGTGTCAAGAAAGAATTCATGTTTTATTTTAAATATGTTTCATTGATGGGAAAAATGAATACTATATTTTATGTAACCACTTTGTTTAAATGTGGAATGTAATGCATGTTTTATGATCTAATTATCTAAAACTCTAAACCTGAAAAGATCCTCAAGGTGTAATCTTGTAATAACTCATGATTAAGTAATGTTTAAGGTTGGGGCCTTATAGTGCTAAGGTGAGAGAATATGAGGGAGGCTCGGCCAACATCACACGAGTAGTAATTTCTATCAGGTTGAACTTCTCGCAAAGGCGATTCCGTTCTAGCTTCACACGAGGAAGTTCGGCTTGGATTTGGTCCAAAGCAAAGCCCAGTGGTGCTACCTTCTTCCCAAGTTCTGTTAGATGGGCTTCGATCAGTCCAAGACTACTGGGTGAGGCCATCGAATCTTCTTTCTAT
The DNA here is from genome assembly GCA_963277665.1 of Viscum album. Classification (NCBI taxonomy): domain Eukaryota; kingdom Viridiplantae; phylum Streptophyta; class Magnoliopsida; order Santalales; family Viscaceae; genus Viscum; species Viscum album. The sequence goes on along the minus strand of OY728119.1, from coordinate 283,462,795 downwards.
AATAATTAACCAATATTAATTGTATTTAGATACAAAAATTAAAATGTTTAGTTTCCAACGGTCATATTGACCAATGGTCATGTAATAGTCAAAACCCAACGGTCTCAATTTAATTATACTCATGTTATCAAATGAAACAGTTTTGTTGTGTATCAAAAATAAAATAACACACAAAATTAGGAAATAATATTTATTCAAAATTTTGGGTCGTTACATTTGATTATTAGTCACATTTTACAAGAACTTCCAAAATTTTATAGAAATGAACCGATCATGAAACCCTCAAACAAACATACTCAAAACCGTGAAAATAACGAAATATTGTTAATGAATAGGTCATAAGATTTTATAAAATCATCACATAATGTATTATAAAAATTAATATAGTTTTTTTAGGAGTTAATAACATTTTTAAAAAAATTATACATGAGGTTAAATTATGCACTGCTAAAGGGAAATGTTGGGTATGAGATTTCTTAACCCAATTTCCATTCCTTGTGTTAAACTTAAAATAATTGTTTATATTTTTGTAATATTTTGGGTGAAATTAATTTAAAATATCTTAAGGTTTATTTCTAATTTTTTTATGTTGATTTATATTGGATACAAATATTCAATCCATTTGATTAATTATTACTTAAATGATATGAAATATATAGGGGGCTTCATCTTAATATCCTTTCATTGAGGCATATTTTGATATTATATACCCACCTTCTCTTATAAGGTTTTTATATTATCCCATTTATATATTTTATCATGAATTTATTTGTTGTTATGTTTTTTTATATGTTACTACTTCATAGGGTTTATTATTGATATAATTCAAAGTGTTATGTGACGAATTGATTTAAAAATCACTGTTTAAATATTAAAAGATATAATTTGAAAATATTTTCATCAATTTCAATATTATTGATATTTTTTGATATGTTTATTTAAATGTATTATAAAGGTAATTTTATTCCTATTTAATTAAATGGTTTTGAAAATGAATCATTTTAAGTGTTTTATACAAAACACTTTTGATAAATGAGAAATTGAATGTTCTATAATAGATGTACATGGTGATTTTAAATATTTCCACCTCCATGAATATTATTTAATTTATAGATTATTTTTAAATAATAAATGTTTTCATAAATGAAAATCCTTGTTTATTTTTTGGGATATTTTGGAATTGGAGATTGATTTAAAAAAAAGGATATTTTGGTATTGAAAATGGGGTTTAAAAAATTGGGTACTTTTATTTGAATGTGTTTTTAATATGTGATTTAAAGCGTTTTAAAAGGGTTTTATAATGAAATTGTTTTATTCCTGAAATGTTACTTTAAAAATTTCTAAGAAATGTGTAATATTGATATAACTTATAGAATGGGTTGAGCCCCATTATAACTAACAGGTGAGTCTGATATATATTACACACAGGGTTGAGACCCATTATAGATCATGATAAATGGGAAAGCCTGAAATATATTATAGAAGGTTTGAGCCCCATTTTAGCTCATGGGTGATCATTATATATATTATATGAAGGGTGACTCCATATAAAGATCTCCATTTCATTGGGTAAAAATAATATCGGAAGTTTATCATATAATAATTCAAATTGAAAGGGTTTTATATAGATGATACTCTGACTCACCAAAAGAAGTTTTAAATTCCTTGGTATTGGTTTTAAAGTATTTATATGAGAGAAATCATGTGTGTGTGTGTGATTTATGTGAAAATGTTATATTTAATTTTCTCTAATAAAAATTAATGTATTTTCATAATTTTAACTAGAAAAATAGTTTTATTTATTTTTACATCCAATACTTAACATTTTTTGTCATCCCATGTTTGAAAATGTTTCATCAAGTTAAAGGATGATTAAGGTAAAGTGTAAAGGAAAGATGAAAATCATGATTTAATATCTTATAAATAAACCTTGTATTACTTTTAAATGATTAGTTCAGTAAGAAAAATGGATAATGAGTAAAAGTTTCAACTTGTAATGAATGGGTTAAATTTATAATATTCTATCATAATTATATAAAAATATAAACATAAAAATTATTTGGAAAAATAAATCAATTTATAGTTTTGAAATAACTAGAATATGTAATATTTAAGGATGGATCCTTATATTTTGTATCAACTCATGGTTTAGGAAACTTTAAAGGTCCGGATAGTGTCAATTAAATTTCATAAAGAAATTTTACATTATGGTAAAATTGAAATGATGTAGCATTTTAATATTAAAATGTTTTTTATCTAAGTATGTCTATTAATAATGGTTTATCCATTTATGAATCATGGATTCTATGGTGAGAAGTAATCAAGAGGAAAACTGAATTCCAAATCAACATCTAGAGATGGTTGGAATAAGAACATAATAGTTTTTCATAGGGATGGATTATTTGGAAAAAGATATAAATGGTGGTGGTATCCATGCTAGAGAGTAACGAAATTTTCAATGAAGGTGTATTTATATAGTGGATAATTTAATGAGACAAAATCCCCCATCATTAAATGGATCATCTAACATAGTTGTAGTTGAAGGATGGATAAATTCTCTAGAAGAGAAATCTAAAGTCAGGGGATCTTTGGAATGCCAAAAGTCAACTCTTTAGATATATAACTTTTAAGGTGAAGCTGATTGATGGTGTTATTTAGTTAAGAATAACATAGAGAAAGATTATCTTTATGATATGAAATGGGACACATTTATAAATATGTTCCTTGAAAAATGATTCGCTATGGTTTTTCAACTTAGGATGTATAAACATTTCATATAATTTTGGAAAAAAGTTAAATGTTTGGTGACTGCATATGAAGCAAACTTCACAAGATTGGCTAGGTATATGAAAGAATTTACATTAGAAATTTATATTAAAATTATTATATTTTACTGATGATTATAACCAAGATTACAATGATAATTGGATGAATGATAGTATAAAATTTAGGATAAAGTATTTTTTTATGCTGACAAATTGGAGATAGATTTCTCTGACAATTAAGTACCATGATATTATAAGAATAATAAATAGTCATGGTGTCATGAAATGAAAAATAATTCATCTAGGGATTCTGGAGGTAATCCTAAAACTTATTTATAGAATATTAAATTAAATTTTGGGGAATATATGTTCATATTGGGCAATTGATATTGGCGTGGTAAGTTTGTCCAAAAGGTTTGTTACTATAAAGAGAAAAGACCTGAATGATACAAGAATAATATGATAGATATCCAATCGATAGTGATATGTTTCAGTTGCAAGGAGTCGGGGCATTATGATAATTTGTGTAAGAAGATACTTATTTAGTGTGGAAATAATCATGTTCGAAAACAAAAAGTTAAAAAAAATATTTTTCAACTACTATAGTTGATATTGTGACATCTGGGGAAGTTAGAGAAGCTCTATAGATCTCAGTATTTCGCAAAGGTTAACCATAAGCTCATGGTTTTAGACACTCATTCTGATATTTTAAGTGATGTTTTAATAAAGTGATTAAAAGGACTTTTTAGGAGATGTATTTTTGGGTTTATGTTTATGTAATGTTTTTTAATGAGAAGTATGCCGTTACTTTTGGATATGAGTTTTAAGGTAATTATAATCTTTATGATATATATGATCTTTGATGATTATGGTTAATTTATTGATACACATCCTTATTCTGGGAATGTTATGAGGATGAAATTATCATCATAAAATAGAAATATGTCACGTAAGTATATTCCCTTACATTATTATATAGTGAAGGGATTCCTCGACTACAAGAAAACTATTTTTGAATGAAAATGTTATCTATTTATTATTATTACAAAGAAATTATTGACCATTTAACCCATTATAGATTTACAGTTTTGGTATTGTTATATTTCTCACAACTATGTTCCCTATCACTCTACATAATTCCATGAGCAATATATTTTCTCTTCCATGTCCATGTTTTCCTCTATGGAAACCTAGTATGTGTTATCTCAGGTGACCATATCACATTCCTTTCTCTCTTCTCAAAAGTATGTTTTATTGATCCTTTATTAGATGTGGGATTTCAAAAAAGGTATTTTGAAAAAGCCAAACCCATAATTTTTCAATCCTAATTTCAAATTTCAATTATGAAATTTATTTGGGGTGGGGGAGTAGAATGTAGCAACCTATAATTTTAAAAGGAATCACTATACTCAATATCATACAAGATACACCACATGAAGATTACAAAAATAACTAAATATTATTTTTTAATGTGACTATTATAACCAATAATTTGGAATAGAGAGAAGGAATTAGATTAAATAAATAATGAAAATATAGTTTAAATTTTTTTATAAAATTAATTCATTGGTTACCAATTAATTATAAATAAAAATAAAACCAATTTAATATAAAGGCATTGTTTTTATAAAAAACAATTTTTATGCCCAAAATGACATTTTATCATAATAAATTAAAGTAACCACTATTAGTGAGATTTATTATTGAAATTAATTTTTTATATGTAAAATAAAATGTTTTTAAATTAATCTAATATGTTTTATATTCTTATGATAATAATAAATATAATTTTAAGCATAAAATCTATATTTTAAAGGACATATTTCCACCTTTTTATGGGGAACCTATTTTAATAAAAAAAATTGAAATTTTTATAAATATATTTTGAAAAAATAAACTTAATAATTGAAATAGTAATATCAAACTTATCTTGAGGTGAATATTTTTTAATTTTCTAACAATTTTCATTTTTTTAATAAATAATTAAATTACAAAATTTTATCTGAAAAATTATTTTTCATATAATTTATTTGTATAGTTAAATTATATTTTTTATTTTTTTTAAAGAAAAATAGTTAATATATTCTTCAATAAAACCAATTTAGTTAATTTAAATTAATTTCACATTGAAATTTGATATAAAAACATTGAAATCTTTTGAAGTTTTCCCTTTTAAAATCCACCTTTTCATTGTATCTACATGATTAATTTAAAATATACCATTTACCATTATATGAATTTAATCCAGAGAAATTTATTCCATATTTTTAATAATAATTTCAAAATTAGGTTGAAGGGGAATTTTCAATTTTATGCATTCAAAAGTTACCATGGTAAAGAAATATTTTCCACGATATAGGGAAAAATTTAAATTTGTTAAAGTTAAACATGTAAAGGCTTAAAATACGCAAAAAAATCCACATTTAGTGGATGTTGTATCAAACTGAACCATCCTCTAAAATATTAATTTTTAGAAAAAATCAAGGAATTTAATCCCACCTCAATATGGTTGGATTTAAATATAGAATATTTATTATTTTGATCACTTAAACCCACCTCTCCTTAAGTATAAATTCCACCCATCACCACCACATTTCGTCTCGAATTCCTTTTAGCTCCTAAAATATATAAAAACGCCTATAATAATTACATTACCCTTCTATTATGGCTTATTTTTATACAAAATAGAAAATCAATGGTCTTAAAGGGTATTTTATAGGGGTGATATTCAAGAGGTAATTTTTCAAAGTTAATCTCTTGAATTATTTTATTTTTATACTCTCTCCTCACCAAATTCATCCATAAATGCATAAAAACTCCATAATAATATATATATTGGAGTTCTATTTTTCTAATGAAATATCACATATCCATTTCTTTTTTCATCTCCTCTTATTAAATGAAACACAACTATTATCCAAGTTAAATTGGTTAACATGACCCATGAATAATGATTTTGTTCATTTTAATTATCGCCTTCATGGCTAGTCATAAAACAATCATTATGATTAAATAATATTCTAATAGGTTTATTATAACCTATTTAATGTTATATAATTATTATATACACATTATATTAATAAAATAGAACTAGTTAATGATATTTGGGGAAACCACAACAAATAAACTAAACACTTCCTATTAACATCTTATCTAATAAATAATCAACATGTAAGGAATAAAAATTATATATGAGACCATTAATAATTTTTTAATGTTATTTATATTATTCCATTCTAATTATGGAGTTTGAATTTGAATTTACAAGAACATCCATAATTATAAAAAAATGAACTGATCATGAAATAATGAAACAAATGCACCCGAAACTATGTTAACAATGAAATACTATAAATTAATGGATTATTATATTTTATAAAATCATCACATAAGGTATTAAATATGTGAATATAGTTCATAAATAGGTTAATAAAATTATTTAAATCATTATACAAGTGGTTAATGTATGTACCACTAAATGGAAACATGTGGCAAGGGATTTCTTACCTGAATTTTCAATCCTTGCGTTAAACAAATATTTATTGTTTATGTCATGATAATATTATGTGTGAAATAATTTTTGAATATTTTTTTGGTTTTATTTATAATTTTTTATGTGGATTTATAGTGGATAAATATATTTAATTCATTTGATTAATTCCCACTTCAATGATATAAAATTTATATGGGACTTTGTCTCAATATCCTTTTATTGAGGCATATTTTTATGTCATAAACCCACCTTCTTTTATGTGATATATATATATATACCATGTTAAATATAATATTTTTAATTAATTTATTATCATTTTATCTAATGTTTTTTAAAATTTTATTCCTTTATAGGGGTCACGATTCAAATAATTTTAAGTGGTATAGGACACATTCACCTAAAAATATATTTTTTAATATTTAAAGATTTTATTTAAAAATATTTTCCTCCATGTATGTACTCCTGATTTTATTTTATATTATCATATCAATGGATTATAAATATAATTTTATGCCTATTTAATTTATTTTTTTTCAAATGGAATCATTTTGGGTGTTTTATACAAAATGTTGTGACAAAAAAAGAAATTTTTTTATTCTTAACATACACTGTGACAATAAATTTTTCCACCACCATAACTATTATTTTATTAATAGATTAATTTTATATATTGAATGTTTTATTAAATAAAAATTATTATGTGTTTTTTGAGTATTTCGGAATTAAAGATGAATTTTCAAAGAAAAGGGTGTTTTGTTTTTGAATGTTTGCTTTCAAATGAAAAGGGTATTTTTATACAATGTTGTTTTTTCATTTGGGGGTAATGTTTTTATTCAAAGGGTTTTAATATGAAAGTGATTTACTCCTAAAATATTATATGAGGAATTTATGAGAAATGAGTGAGACTGATTGAATTTATATGTGTAACACCCCGAGCTTCCACGATACGCTTCTCTTTCAAAAATGCAATAGCTTGCATTGTATGCAAGTTTGAGATTCTAACGCACCACAACCAATCAAAGTAGCCGTTATGAATAGTAATACCTACTTTTTGAAAATTTATAAATTTCAACTTTCCAAATGGACTTCGTTTTTGTATTCGGAATATCGAAATTAGCCTATCTTGATTTTTTGGTATTTTTGTGAGAACTTCTAATTTTTATGAATAGTGAAAAATACTTAAAAACAACTTTTTTAATAAAAATAATTTATAGTGATAAATTATACTATTGAGTGGTTTTAAAGTGTAATTAGAATATATTTTTACCATTTTATCCAATGGTGGTCATTAGAATTAATTTCACTTTGAAATTGGACATAAACAATTGTCAATCTTTTGATATATATGGATTCTTAAAAACACGCTATTTGTTGCGATAGCGGGAATTAATTATAAAATTAACTAATTCCACTTATATGTTTGGAATTTTGTAAAATAGACATCATTTTTGATATTTGGAATATCAATTATAGCTTCAGGTGAAATTTTGACATTGTTCTGAAAAACTTCAATTTTTGATGAATAGTGAAACCACTAAGTGGTGGTTAAAAAACTGATTTTTCTTTTAAATGAAACATTACCACTTCTGTGATTTGATTTTCAAAAATCCGACATACATGGTTTTCATTAGGAAGTAAAATGTGGTTCATTGGGATTAAAATAATTTTTGGTGAATAGTAACTTTTAAGTTTAATTAATCACGATTAAAGGTAATTAGTGAAATTTAAGGTAAAAATGATATTATAAAAATATGAAAATACCTTTACACTTGTCCTACCCCTATTGGATGAGTCATGGCCGACCAAGAAAAACCGTGGGTCAACTTGGGGACCCCATGGAGCCACTTTGGTAGGAAAATGACATTAACAAACTTTTTATTTAATGATAAAATAAAAATCTCACAAACATGAGTTGTTTTACTAAAACAATTTTTAAATGGGGTTATACAAGTCATATTTTTTACTATAAATATTCATTAGAAAGTTAAAATGATTTCCTACATCAAGATATTTGTTTTATAATTTTAATACATTAAATAAATTAAATTATTTATGACACCATGATGATGCAGCGATTACCTCATTAATTAACGATTTAAATAAAATTAAAAGATAATGTAAAATATAAGACATACACTTGTCAAAAACCTATTGGATGAGTATATTTCGAACCCTTATTACCTTATCCTTGAAATATAAAAGTTTGGGACCTTTATAATCTGAAAAAAAAGCATTTCATAATAAAGTAACATTTCAATATTTCCATGAGTGCCCCTTCTCTCCTCTTATAAAAGGCCCCCACCACTACAACCTTATTCACACCTTCAAGCCATTTGGCTCGGCCAACCTCTGCCCCAATACTCTCCCAACTTCCCTCCCTTACTCCTAGAATCCTCACTTCTGGAAGAAGTCTTCCCAAAGAAGCCTTTGGCTCAAATCAAAAAGAGTTACCCAATTTTAAGGAGGTTAAAGAGCGGTCGAGTCAAGTCAGACACGAGGTAAGGGAACTTCTTAACCAAATTTCCATTCTATGGGTTAATCTCCTACTTTCAAATTATGTCATGATATTATTATGTACTATCTTGTATTTTTACTTTCTTTATGTGTACTTATAGTTAATACACATAATAGATCTATTTTATTTAAAAAAATAACCTTTTTAAGGGACGTCATCTCAATCACCATTCATTGAGGCATATTTTGTGTATAAACCCCTTTTACTTTTACGATTATTAAAAAGGAATCTTCTTATATGAATCATTTTACTAAACGACAAAAAGGAATGTTTTTCTTGTCATACGTATGCGGCGACAACGGCTTCTCCTCCAGCGTGACCATTATTTGAGTTTCGGCTTCCTCTACAACCCATAACTTTTTTTAATGAAAAATAAATACAAAGTTTTAACTTTCTTTTATTTTGGTATTGAAAATGGTTTTGAAAGTGTATTTATTATATCAATGTGTTGTATTGATATCTTGTGATTAAAATGTGGAAATGTTATGTTTCCTTTATGCATGTTTTATGAGATACGATTATGTTATGGTTTATGATATGTTTAAACCTATTCATATGAGGAATGCATTGGACTTAATATGTGACTGTTGGAGCCCTCTACAGCTCCTCGATACATCGGTAGGTCTCATGAGACAAACTAGTGTCTTGGCGTGAGGCCTTGACAAAATCTTATTTGTGGTCTTGGCATGAGGCCTTGGCTACGTGGTTATGATAGTCTGGCATTATGCATTCCATCATTATGAAAGTGGTTATTGATATTTCATGTGATTATTCGACCAGTAGAATATCCATGTGAAGAATTAAATGGAATTATCTCATTTTACTTTTTCCATATTATGTTGAAGTTCAAGTTTAAAAGGCTTTTGTTTTAGTTACACATTGCCTTAAATGTTTATGTTTATTTATGAAAGCTTCCGCTATATTTTTATCCTTACTGATCATCTAAGCTCACCCCTTTCAATGTTTTAATTTTTCTAGGATGTGAAGAAGTATTTTAGGAATGACCTGCAGGTATAGTCTGAAGGGGATATGAGTGTGGAAAATAGAGACTATGTTATTGTGATTTTTTTACTTTATGATGTAATGTAAGACTTATGAATGTATCTAGTGTTTCCAAGGCTACTAAACTAATCGGTCTTTCGATACATGATCTTTTGTGATCATGCCAATGTTACGAAGTAATGCACTGACTCTGGGTAACTGGGGTCGGGGCGCTATAGTTAGTATCGGAGGCAGTTTAGTACTAACCTTGGAAGCTAGATTTAGATAAACTCTGATTAGAGCACATAGCCCAAAGATAGACTTTGAGGATTAGTATAGATGAACTTCCTAAAATTTTGTTATTATAGAGATGTTGTGAGTTTTCCGAGCAATACATCCTTGTCTGGATACGAGCAGGTAGAGGAGACTTTGGTACAGATGTACCTAGGGGTAAAACCAGAAAACACCACTTTGAGCTAGACTTGAACGGGAACTGGTGCACGACAACGGGCCTTGCTTCACTCTTGGTTACGACACTCCCGGGGGATATGCTTATAATAGTTCTCATTTTCTTTACAATCCATTATGTAGGGTTTATTAGTATATATTTCCTCAAGGAAAACATTTTTTTATGATTATGGATTATATCCATAAACCGTTCAATTTACATTAAGTATTTTACAAGTTTTGAATTATTCATTGCAATTTATAAACTAACCTAGTTTATGCCACTGTATAGAAATGACGCCAAGCAGAAGGAATGTGAAATCCATCAATACGTATGATCCAAAGAGTAAGAAGGATCATATCTTTCACGGTATTAAGCCAACATTTAGAAGGGAAATAGTCTTCCATGTGTTCTCAACATATGAAGAAATAGTATCATGTGTTAACAAGATAAGTAAAGAATTCTCTGAGTCTTATGGCTTTGAAGAGAAGAAAGAGAAGAAAAGGATGGAAGAGAGAATGATGGATAAAAGGATGAGGGAAAATAAGGATTTTCCGATATGTGATAACTGTGGGAAGAAACACCTTGGAACTTGCCTGAAGGGAATGGGAGTTTGTTATAAGTGTGGAGAAAAGGGACACAAAGTGCGTGACTGCAAGGGTAAGAAAAAGGTTTCAAATGTACAATGCTTCATCTGCAAGGAGTGGGGACACTACGCAAACCAATGTCCAAATCATCAGAGTATTCCCCAAATGATGTTATTAGATAATAATCAAGTTATGATACTACCACAGATGAGGAGGAATGATTAGAGGTCTTATGTTGTTATTAAAAAAAAATTTCATTTGAGTGTTGTATCAATGATGTACTGGTTATAATAATTATGGAGTATATAAGGATTGTACTGCAGTACTATTTCATCAAGGACTTGAGATTGTGTGGAACCAAGAAAAGTGACTCCATAATAGGTTAAATTTTTGGAAAATATATGGTTGAGAGAAAGATAAACCATAAAATGGTTCTGATACCGAGAGAGTGATTTTGGAATAATACATGATTTATTTGGATAAATTATATTGGATATTCTTAACTTCCTTGAAACTGATTAATGATTTGTATTCATTTTCGGATAGAAGGAGTATATCTAGTATTCTATAAAGAATAAGGGATCATGAATGTAATCAATAAGGATTTATGGTTATTCAGGATATTGTAGTGTTTTAAAAGAATACATGATGAATGTGTTCACATGTTGTTAGGCGAAAAAAAAGGATCTTAATTATGTTTACCTTCCTTATAAAATTTGGACTGTGAGTTGGATAGAAGAATTTTGGATAACCATAAAGGTTGGAATGGATTAAGTTGAACCTTGTATAGTATTATTTAAGGTTAAAACATTTCGAAATATTATTTTTGGAATATTATAATACTATAGTTTTAGGAAAAGGACAACCTATAGGTCAGGGGATAACCCGTCACGTTGGACAAAGCTGTAGGAATCGAACCCACAACCATAGTGAAACAGGCCTTTATTACCTACCACTAGGCTACAGGAAGTCCCTAGTTATTACAAAATAGTTTTCCTAATCTAAATGGTATGTGGTAATATTTTGAACCTTATACAATTAGGATAAATAGAATATTTTTGAGTTTTGTTACCATTTGGAGTGAAAGATAGGTTTGTGGTGAAAATTTATTAAAGAATGAAAGTCTACATGACAAGTAAGTATATTTACTTAAGTTCTTAGTAAATCTACTAAATAAATTCCTCAACTTTATAAAAGGTAACTAAAAACAAAAACGTTGTTGGTTAACTTTTCCAACTGGGGATTCAATGACTATTTAACCAATCACAAGTTTGTGATTTTCATGTGGTTAAATTTCTCCTAATCATGTTTTTTACAACTCTCCATCAGACCTTGATGGTTTGTTTTTCTTCCATATCCATATTTTCATAGAATCCTAGTATGGGCTATCTCGGGTGACCTTTGTACTTCTCTTTCTTTCTTTTAATGTTATATTTTTATTAACCCTATTTCTGATGTGGGTTTTCCACAAAGGTATTTTCTATTTTCAACCATTTATTTTCAAAGAAAAATGTCAAATTGTGAGGATGAAATTTATTGAAGGAGGGGAGAATGTAACACTTCGAGCTTCCACGATACGCTTCTCTTTCAAAAATGCAATAGCTTGCATTGTACGCAAGTTCGAGATTCTAACGCACCACAACCAATCAAAGAATCCGTTGTGAATAGTAATACCTAATTTTTTAAATTTTATAAATTTTATCTTTCCAAATGGACTTCGTTTTTTTATTCGGAATATCGAAATTAGCCTATGTTGATTTTTTGGTATTTTTGTGAGAACTTCCAATTTTTTATAAATAGTGAAAAATACTTAAAAACAACTTTTTTAATCAAAATAATTTATAGTGATAAATTATACTATTGAGTGGTTTTAAAGTGTAATTAGAAAATATTTTTACCATTTTATCCAATGGTGGTCATTAGAATTAATTTCACTTTGAAATTGGACATAAACAATTATCAATCTTTCAATATATATGGTTTCTTAAAAACATGTTATTTGTTGCGATAACGGGAATTAATTATAAAATTAACTAATGCCACTTATATGTTTGGAATTTTGTAAAATAGACATCATTTTTGAATTCGGAATATCAATTATAGCTTAGGGTGAAATTTTGGCATTGTTCTGAAAAACTTCAATTTTTGATGAATAGTGAAACCACTAAGTGGTGGTTAAAAAACTGATTTTTCTTTTAAATGAAACATTACCACTTCTGTGATTTGATTTTCAAAAATCCGACATACATGGTTGTCATTAGGAAGTAAAATGTGGTTCAATGGGATTAAAATAATTTTTGGTGAATAATAACTTTTAACTTTAATTAATCGTGATTAAAGGTAATTAGTGAAATTTAAGGTAAAAATGATATTATAAAAATATGAAAATACCTTTACACTTGTCCTACCCCTATTGTATGAGTCATGGCCGACCAATAAAATCCATGGGTCAACTTGGGGACCCCATGGAGCCACGTTGGTAGGAAAATGACATTAATTTTTTTTTATTTAATGATAAAATGAAAATGTCACAAACATGATTTGTTTTACTAAAACAATTTTTAAATGGGGTTATACAAGTCATATTTTTTACTATACATATTCATTAGAAATATCAAAAGATTTCCTACATAATGATATTTTTTTTATAATTTTTATACATTAAATAAATTAAATTATTTATGACACCATGATGATGCAGCGATTACCTCATTAATTAACGATTTAAATAAAATGAAAAGATAATGTAAAATCTAAGACTTACACTTGTCAAAAACCTATTGGATGAGTAGATTTCGAACCCTTATCACCTTATCCTAGAAATATATAAGTTTGGGACCTTTAGAATCCGAAAAAAAGTATTTCATAATAAAGTAACATTTCAATCTTTCCAAGAGTGCCCCTCCTCTCCTCTTATAAAAGGCCCCCACCAATACCACCTTATTCACACCTTCAAGCCATTTGGTTCGGCCAACCTCTGCCCAAATACTCTCCCAACTTCCCTCCCTTACTCCTAGAAGCCTCAATTTGGGCATAAGTCTTCCCAAGGAAGCCTTTGGCTCAAATCAAAAAGGGTTACCCAATTTTAAAGAGGTTAAAGAGCAGTCGAGTCAAGTCGGACGTGAGGTAAGAGAACTTCTTAAACCAATTTCTATTATTTGGGTTAATATCCTACTTTCAAATTATTTCATGATATTATTATGTCCTATCTTGTATTTTTACTTTCTTTATGTGTACTTATAGTGAATACATATAATAGATCTATTTTATTTAAAAAAAGACCTTTTTAAGGGACATCGTCTCAATCACCATTCATTGAGGAATATTTTGTGTATAAACCCCTTTGAATTTTACGTTTATTCAAAAGGAATATTCTTATACGAAGAATATTACTAAACTACAAAAAGGAATGTTTTACTTGTCATACGTATGCGGCAACAACGACTTCTCTGCTGCCGTGACCATTATTTGAGTTTCGGCTTCCTCTACAAGCCATAACTTTTTTTTAATGAAAAATAAATACAAAGTTTTAACTTTCTTTTATTTTGGTATTGAAAATGGTTTTGAATGTGTTTTTATTATATCAATGTATTGTATTGATATCTTGTGATTGAAATGTGGAAATGTTATGTTTCCTTTATGCATGTTTTATAAGATACAATTATGTTATGGTTTATGATATGTTTAAACCTATTCATATAAGGAATGAATTGGACATAATAAGTGACGGGTGGAGCCCGCTATAGCTCCTCGATGCATCGGTAGGTCTAATGAGACAAACTAATGTCTTGGCACGAGGCCTTGACAAAATCTTATTTGTGGTCTTGGCACGAGGCCTTGGCTACATGGTTAGGATAGTCTGGAATTATGCATTCCATCATTATGAAAGTGGTTATTGATATTGCATGTGATTATTCGACCAGTAGAATATCCATGTCAAGAAGTAAATGACATTATCTCATTTTACTTTTGCCATATTATGTTGAAGTTCAAGTTTAAAAGGCTTTTGTTTTAGTTATATATTGCCTTAAATGTTTATGATTATTTATGAAAGCTTCCTCTATATTTTTATCCTTACTGAGCATCTGAGCTCACCCCTTTCAATGTTTTAATTTTTCCAGGATGTGAAGAAGTATTTTAGGAATGACCTGCAGGGATATTCTGAAGGGGATATGAGTGTGGAAAATGGAGACTATGTTATTGTGATTTTTTTACTTTATGATGTAATGTAAGACTTATGAATGTATCTAGTGTTTCCAAGGCTACTAAAATAATCGGTCTTTCGAGACTTGATCTTTTGTGATCATGTCAATGTTACGAAGTAATGCACCGACTCTGGGTAACTGGGGTCGGGGCGCTACAATATGAATGGATGAGCCCCGTTATATCTCATTGGTGATCCCTATATAGTTTATAAGAGAGGTTGATCCCCATTATAGCTCATGAGAAAAATATGATCATGATAGATCTTATAAGTTGGGTTGATCACCATTGTAGCTCATGGGTGAGATCGATATAGCTTAGACAAGTGTTTATAATAACCAAGGATCTCCAATGTACTGGGAAATAATAATATTAGATATAAGATGTATAATTATTCCAATTGAAAGGGTTTTGAAAGGGTTTTATTTGGATGATGCTCTAAGTCACCTAAAAAAGCCTTACATTTCTTATTATGGGTTTTAAAGAATTTATTTGATTAAAAATGTGTTTTTAATTAATGTGAGCTTCTTATATTTCATTTTCTATAATAAAATAAAAAAATTCATGATTTTCTATAGACTAATGGTTTTCATTATTTTTATGTCCCTTAAAGAGATTTTTGTTCTCATCCCATATTTTTTTCATGGGGTTAAAAGATGATTAGGGACAAGGATGAAGTCAAGATGAAAATTTTGATGATATATAATAGAAATAAACGATGATTTATTTTAGAATGTCTAGTATTGGAGAAAAAATTGATACTGGGTAAAAGTGTCCACTTGTAATGCATGAGTTTACTTTATTAGAGTTTTTCATAATTATATAAAACTCAAAACCTAAAATAACTTTGGTTAAATAAAGAAATTTATAGTTTTAAAAGAACTATAATATGTAATGTTTAAGTATGTGTCCTTTCAATGAGTATCCCATGTTTCATCAAAATTTAAGACTCATAAACATAAAATTTCCTCTAGAATTTGGACCCATTTCACTTATACATTGGTTTGAAGATGTTATGAAGGATAAAATACACATGGGACACCGTATCCTCTTTTAATTGTTTCTTTAATGGGGATGTAAACCAAGTATGTCTATCATAAATGATAGAAAATGGAACACCATGAAATTTTACAATATTCTTTATGTACATCAACCCAAGACCCTCCAATTTTATGCAATCCTTGATTAGGATGGATTGAGTTGATTTACTCAACTGATCAATCATAACCCATATTGCATTCCTTCCCTAAGGGGTACGAGGTAATAAAATGATGATTTCCATGGATATTTTATCCCATTTAATGGTGGTCATTAGATGTGGCTAATGAAAACTGGTGGATTTTTATGCATCAATTTAATCTGTAAATACGTATAACATCATGATATAAAATCCTCTATGTCATATATCTTCATATACCACCAATATTAGTGTCTCATGTCATAATACATCTTGCCGACTCCTAGATAAAATTACCATTGGGATTATTAGAAATAGTTCATAACTACTTTCCTTATTGACAAATGAACCACAGAATAGTTCATAAAGTAGCGAATTCCCTTAGAAGAAAGCAACCACTGACTAGTCGTCTCCCCACAATATATGATACTATTGATATTCTGGAATTCCTTATACCTAATTTCTTTTAAAGAGTTAGCTTACGAAGTGATGGTGTCAACTAAATACTATTAAGAAATAGATTTTCCTTTTCTTCATTCTCCTCCAAGTGTATCTAAGTAAAGGGTACCATTATGTACCACTCATCATTAGATTATTTCATGGATTTAGATGACATATTTATGCTAATAGAATTGATGACCATATTAACCATTACCAATGTATAGGTGAGGTTGAAATTAAATGTCTAAAGATTTCCCACCCATCACCTTTACCTAATAATTGATTCATTTTGAGAGAAAATATATCTCACGATTTTATGATCGATATACACGGTAAATTTCTCACAATAAAGAAAATGGTTTCAGCACTTTATAGAATATGTAACAATATCTATATTAAGTTTATAAGTTAAGTAATTATATTCTTGTGGTTTAAGTATACAGGTTCCATATTCCACCACATGATCACCCTATATAAGAAGAAACCCCAATCCCATACTCGACGCAACACAATAAATGATATATCCTCGTACATCCTTAGGTATAATTATAATAGGTGACGATGTCAAGAGACTACTTCAAATCATCAAAAGATACTAAAAACTCCAAACTCCATTAAACTATTACCCATTTTCGAGTGAGATCAGTCATATGTAATGAAATATTAGATAACTACTTGATAAATCACTAATAATTGTCTTCTAGACACAGAAATCTATGTATGTTGATGGAATTATTTGGTTCTTCTCAAGAAAAAACAACTGTCAACCATTAAGGATCATCTAAAATACGTTTTTTGGAAGCCACGTGTCCCAAGAACTTGAATTCTTGGATCCATAATATATAATTATATTACATTGCATCAATAAGATGTTCACATAGAGCTCCCAAAGAAATTCTTAGGATATTATCATAATACTCTTCAATTTTGGGAAAAAATAAGATGTCATACATGAATACCATAGTGAATATCTTGATATATTAATGAAAATATCTATTTTATAGGCACTATAAATACCTTATTATATTTGGGTAAACCAAATGGAATCACTAGGTGTTGAAATTACCATAACATTTCGTTGAACTATTCTTGTAAATGACAAAATTATTTATCTTGGGAAGTAGATTATCAAAATGATGAACAATATTTGAGAACAACATTCAATTTTTAATTGATCAAAGTCGTCATAGATAAAAGGAATGAGTTATTTATTCTTAATATTCCCATAATTCAGACTCATATAATCATTGCTTAAATAAAGTGTCCCCTATTTTTTCTTAGTAAAGAGTACATGGTCAGTGCAAGGAGAAAAATGGTGCCAAATAAATATATTTCATGATATATCATCAAATTAAATATTTAATTATTTCAATTTATTGGGCTTCATTTTATATATAAGAAAAATAATCAACTGTATCATGAGAACTAGATTAATAATAAACTTGAAATCCTGCTCATGAGGTAACCTCAAGAATTTAAATGGGAACACATTAAGAAACGCTTTTACCATTGGGGTAATCTCACTCCCGAAGTTCCCTTCACCAAACTCTATTTGAAGAGATGAAATATCACCAACCAAAATTCCAAACTCATGAAGTGGATGTATAAACCCAATAGACCATGAGAACAATTCTAATTGAAAATTGATAAATTTTCCTCATATATATAGATAAAACGTGAAGGATATCCAATGTTTTACTCCTTCCCACGATGTGTAGATATTTAAAAAATTGAATGGATAAGAAATGAGAATATATAAATAAATGAATATAAGTAAATGAGATCTTTCAGTCACTCCGCTTGAGAGCATCCTATCCAAGGGTTTTCAAGGGTTTTGAGTTTTCTTGGCAGCTCAGTTCACGGCGGCTCATCTCCCTCTATGCCCCCGCGTCAGTTCTGCAATTTACCGCTCTCGCTCCTTTTCGGTGTCAGTGGATCATTCCCCCCTTCTCGGTGCCGATCCACGAACCCTTCACAGCGCAGCTCCGGCTTTACATGGGGTCTTGAAAGCTTGCCTGTCGCCATCTCTCTTCATTAGTGCTAGATATGGGATAGGGAGGGCGGTTCCAGATCTCAATTTGTCAAGCCCCATTTGATTTTCAGATCCGTGGTTTCTCGGTTCATGACTCTCACCAGATTCCGTGGAGAGCATAACCCTAATTGCAAATCTTCTTCAGCTTTTTGACCCAAGCATTCACAGTCTGGAGTCTTTCCTAGGTGATTAAGGAAATCCTAGCCCTAATCACCTACCTCACCTGCTTCGCGAAGGTTAGCGGTGCCTTGTGGGTGGTTTCCGGTTTCACGGCTCTACGAAGCATCTGCCGCAGGGAAGTCTGGTTCGCACAGCACTTGCCGTAAGGAGTCACCGTGATGTGAGGTCGCGTTGTGGCCGCCGTGACGTGGGTGATCCGCATTGTTCCATCGTGAAGGCCCCGCCGCATTGAGTTTCCACGTTTTCCTGTCGTGGGGTGTTGCTTTGCAATGAATCGGCGGAAACTGTGAATGCCGGCGGTAACCTATGGCCGGTTTTCTTTTTTTCGCAGCTTGCGTTGTTGCGCCGCGAAGGGGGTGATTCGCCGTGAAGGGGGTGATTCGCTGTGACGGGGGGGATTTGTCCCGAAGGGGGTGATTCTCGAAGATCCATCCGCGAAGGTATGAGGTTTGTGTGTTCGCGAAGTGGTCTGAGGTCTTAGGATTGTGTTACTGGTTGTGCCGGCGGGAAGCCTTCGTCGCGTTGTGTTGCTGTGTTTCCCTGTCGAGGGGTTTTGCTCTGCGTTGACTAGGTGGGAACAGTGAAGGCTGGTGGTGGACGGTGGCCGATCGTCCGTTCTCACTGTTGGAGTTGTTCCGCTGTGAAGCATGTGATTTGTGAAGTTCCTCCTGCGAAGTCTTAAGGCGTTGTGGGTCCGCGAAGTAAACGTCGCTTCGCGTCTGTTTACAGTTTGTGCCATCGCAAATCATCAGCCGCATTGTGAAGCTGTGAATGTTCTTCCGTGGGGTGTTGATCCGCGAAGACTGGAGGGTGCACGATGCGGGTTTGTCTGTAAGGGGGACGCGAAGAGGTTTCCGGTCCAGGGACTTCATTTCTTGACCAGGCCATGAATCAACTGAGACTGGACTGTGTTGACTTTGTGCTCATGGCGGATTTTTTTTTTTTTTTTCACGTTTTTCTTAAAAAAAATTTCTGAAAAACGGCCTAGGTCAATTTTTTTTTTAAAAAAACGCTACAAAGGCGGCATCTGCGATGCCGCCTTTGTTTTAGCGCAGAAAGGCGGCATCTGCGATGCCGCCTTTGCTCCCCCGCGCCGCCTTTGGTCCGGATCGATGACATGGCAAAGGCGGCCGGGAGGAGGCCGCCTTTCGCCTCAGGGTAAGGCGAAAGGCGGCATCGCGGAAGCCGCCTTTGGCCATACGCAGAGGCGAAAGGCGGCTTCCGCGATGCCGCCTTTGCCTGAAGTCCTTATAAAAGGGCGGCCACCCCCCCCCCTCTCCTCACTTGTTCATTGCAACTTATCTCTCCGATTTTCTCTCTCTCTCTAAATTTTTTTTTTGCTGTGCGAGCTTTTACGAAGCTTCATTTAGAGGTATGTTTCTTTATTTAATTTAATGTTTTTATTTAATTAATTTAATTTTGTTTAGTTTTAAATCTTTCATTTGTTAAGCAGTTTAGGTAGTTCTTAATATTTGGTTATTTAGTTTTTGTAATTAGTTATATATAGTTTTAAATAATTACTGTTAGGTAGTATAGATTAAGTATAGATTAACTTAAGATTAAGTATTTAATAATTTTGGTAGCTTAAAGATTATGTGGTTATCTACGCAATTAAATTCCTGTCTGGATACAAACAAGTGGATGTGGCTCTGGCACAGATGTACATAGGGGTAAAACCCGAAAACACCGCTTCGAGCTAGACTCGAACGGGAACTGGTGCACGATAACGGGTCTTGCTGCATCCTGGTTTGACACTCCCGGGGAATATGCTTAAGATGATTCATATTTTCTTTATAAACTACTAAAATTTCTAAGAGAAGAAAAAGCAAATCAGTATATTTATCAATGATAAATGATAAATATAATTTTATAGAATGAAATAAGGACATAAGAATTAACGAATTAAAGTTATTATTAGTTAATTATAAAATAATAGAATAATTAATGATTAGTTGTTATTAGTTAATTTTAGAATAATTAATAAATAACATAGGATTAAAACATGAATTCATATAATGATTAGCTAACGATACTAATGATCAGTATATTTATCAATGATAAATGATAAGTATAATGTTATAGAATCAAATAAGGACATAAGAATTAACAAATTAAAGTTATTATTAGTTAATTATAGAATAATAGAATAATTAACGATTAGTTATTATTAGTTAATTTTAGAATAATTAATAAATAACATAGGATTAAAACATGAATTCATATAATGATTAGCTAACGATACTAATGAACATATAAAGTGAAATGAAGAAGAACAAACAAACTAAATAAAAAGGCGCTCTAAAATTACATTCTAATAAATATCATATGGTCAAACATCAGTAACATAGTTTATGGTATAGAAAGGCGCAATAAAATTACATTATAATAAACATCATATCGTCAAACATAATTGTTAATATTTTGTTACACTATCATAATTTTGATGAAAGAACACATTTTTGACGTAGAGGGCCATGTATGCCTGTGTGTACTGTTATGGGGAGATTATTCAAACTGAGCAAGGAGCTTCTTACAGTACACAACCAATTACAGTGGTTAGTACAGTGGATTGTGTTACCATAAGTGACCTTCAAGAGAGAATTCATGTTTCCTTAAATCTGGGACCCGATCAAGAGATAATGTCTATGAGCTATAGACATTTGCAATTTCCAACAACAATGTGGCATATAGCTTGTCCATTGGTTGCTGATGCGCAGTGGGTCCAAGCAATTAACTTATTTTATCAACGGTTAGATGGTACCATGATGGAGTTATACGTTGTTGTTGCTACTGTACAACAACAACGTCCACTTGTACAAAGACGTAGAAATACAAGAATGGTTGAAGACAGTCTACCCCATGACATTGAGCCTATTCCAAATGATGCAGCAGAAGAGGACAACCTAGATGATCTTCCGGATATACATGTCAATCCGACTTCTGATGAAGAGTTTCGTAATGATGGATCAGATGGCGACAACAGTGCTGATGAGGAGGGACCAACAGAAGATAGAGAGGAGGTTTTGAGAAATGCAGTTGTTGTACATCAACCTCGGTCAATAAATCATCCACCATTATTTTCATCTTGGTCAGAAGCAATGACACGCGTGCCTGAATTCGATAATACTGTTCTCACACCGGCAACTGAGTTCCCTGGAGTTGTACCAGATAGGTTTAGTGAGGTGGACAAAACCTTATATATTGGAAGGAATTTTCCCAGTAAAGATGCCTTAAAAAGCACGTTAAAGAGATTTCATATTGAGAGAAACTTCAACTATGTAGTTCACGAATCATGCCGTAGTAAATATGTTATACGGTGCGTGAAGTATGGGGATGATTGTAGATTTCGCTTAAGGGCTATTCCAGACATTACATTTGGAGGTTGGAGAATCTCAAGGATTGAGGCGGCTCATAGTTGCGTTCAGCCAAGTCTCACACAAGATCATACTTCATTGGATGCAGAATGTGTGTCATCTATTGTTGTTGAGATGATTAGGACATGCCAAGATGTTCCAATATCCCTTGTGCAAGAGAGGATTCTACAGACATTCGGTTATAAGATTTCCTATAATAAGGCATGGATGACGAAACAGAAGGCAATTGTGAAGGTATATGGTGATTGGGATGACTCATATCGAGTATTGCCGCAATTGCTAGCCACACTGAGGCATCATAACCAAGTTGTCTTCCATCTGGATACAAACGAACATGTGTCTCCTGATAATCGACTTGATCCATCTCGTGTTCAATTTCATCGATTGTTCTGGGCATTCCTTCCTTGTATCTCTGCATTTCGTTTTTGCAAACAATTTATTCAGATTGATGGAACATTTCTGTATGGAAAATACAAGGGCGTATTGTTGATTGCGGCAACCCAAGATGGAAACCGTTCACCTCTTCCGCTTGCCTTTGCCATTGTAGAGAAAGAAAACTATGAATCATGGAGTTGGTTTCTGGCATGTATCAGCAACCATTTCACCAACATTCAGGGAGTTTGTTTGATATCTGATCGTCATCGAGCAATTAATGAGGCAATCAATGCAGATCCTGATACATGGAGATACCCAAATGCACATCATCGGTTCTGCATTAGACACATTGCTAGCAATGTACATAAAAAATTCCACAACGAACCGATGAAGAAGGCAATCACGAGGCTTGGTACGTATTTTATTCATTCTGTTTTACTGTTTCAATATAAATATAAAATCAATTTATGTGAAATATCATCTACGTTTTGTAGCATATGAGTCGGACCAACGACGATTTGAAGAACGTTTTGAACAAATTCGTCAGGCTAATCAAGAAGTTTATGATTATATGATGCGGATTCCAAAAGAGAAATGGACATTGGCATACGACGGGGGAAAGAGGTACGGACACATGACGACAAACATTGTGGAGTGCATCAATGATATCTTCAAAGGACTTCGCAAGCTACCTATAACCGCATTAGTTCAGGAGACATTATATCGATGCATGAAGTACTTTGTGGATAGACAAAAACTAGAATCAGACAGAATACATCAAGGGATAAGATATGAAATACACTTTCAACGAGAGATTGAAAAAAATATTGAAGAAGCTTCTGGTTATCACGTATGTCTATTTCGAAGAGAAGACTCCCGATTTGAAGTTCAAGAGCGTTCAGACCCCATCACAAATCACGTCGGTGAAAAAATGGTGGTATTACTGGAAACAAGGCAATGCCAATGTGGAAAATTTCAGGCCTTACGGTTTCCATGTACACACGTCATCGCAGCATGTGCCTCTGTGAACATCTCATGGGAAGCATATGTTGATCCAGTGTACCAGATGGATATCATTGCCAACTGTTATGCTGCACCATGGACACCTATTGGGGAGTATCGTTATTTCCCAATGCCTGAAGGCCAGCCGATAGTGATACCTGACATGAATCGGTTACGTCCTCGTGGGAGACCAAAGGCGAGTAGGATGCGTAATGAGATGGACTGGCCTCAAGAACAAGGGCAGAGTTTGCGATGCACAATATGTCATAAAGAAGGTCATAACCGGAAGCGATGCCCTAACGTTGTTGGGTCGACTTCACAGTCTCATTCATAATGATGTATTGTCTTCATTGTGACATTCCCATATTGTAAACTAAATGTTTTTATCTCTTTTTTATTCCTTGGTTTTCTAAACCCCAAACATCTGAGATAAGTTTTCATATTAATATTCATGCTTTCAAGAAATAACTTTGAATATGAAATAATAGAATTTATTTCAAAACTCCGAAAGCGGAACACTTAACCCATATTGAAAAGTGTATGTCAGTTAACCCATTAACATGTTTCCTGGACGTTAATATTAAAAATTTTAACCCTAAACCCTCCAACCTAAACCCCAATCTAAACATGCAGGATATTTTAGAAAACTGTTCTATAACAAATTTATAGTATCATAATAATTAGCATAAGATATTGAATACATACAATTAGATAAATTCTAAAAACATCATTACTAATTGACATGATTTATCTTAATCCAATCCATAAGTAGTTAATCACAAAGCTCCCCCAAAATATGTGTAACCAAATTCAAGACTCAATATTTTAGATAACATAACTTATTTCATATTAATATTCATGCTTTCAAGAAATAACTTTGAATATGAAATAATAGAATTTATTTCAAAACTCCGAAAGCGGAACACTTAACCCATATTGAAATGTGTATGTCACTTAACCCATTAACATGTTTCCCGGACGTTAATATTAAAAATTTTAACCCTAAACCCTCCAACCTAAACCCCAATCTAAACATGCAGGATATTTTAGAAAACTGTTCTATATCAAATTTATAGTATCTTAATAATTAGCATAAGATATTGAATACATACAATTAGATAAATTCTAAAAACATCATTACTAATTGACATGGTTTATCTTAATCCAATCCATAAGTAGTTAATCACAAAGCTCCCCCAAAATATGTGTAACCAAATTCAAGACTCAATATTTTAGATAACATAACTTATTTCATATTAATATTCATGCTTTCAAGAAATAACTTTGAATATGAAATAATAGAATTTATTTCAAAACTCCGAAAGCGGAACACTTAACCCATATTGAAATGTGTATGTCAGTTAACCCATTAATGTTATATTTACATTTTACACTTACGACTCATTTTCTTTGTTTATATGCAGATGGATGATACCATACTACTCACTCAGCAGCCTACCTATATTTCGCAGGCCGTGTTAGAGGGTCATCCAGATCGATTTGTGAAGGTGCGTCGAGCGCACCATTTTCATCACATGGAGCCTCCACATGCCATTAGACCTTACTTGCGGTGTGCTGGCTTCTATGGCCTTGCCGTATCAGATTTCACATTTGTAGATCATTACCTACTTGCTGCCCTCGTTGAGAGATGGAGACCAGAGACACACACATTCCACTTGCCTGAGGGGGAGATGACCATCACCCTCGAGGATGTCGCAGTTCTTCTCGGTCTTCCTATCCAGGGGAGACCCGTTATTGGACCCACTCGTGCAGCTTGGCCAGACCTTGCTCAACGCTTGTTAGGCGTTGATATTTTGTCCGACCGTAGGGCTACAGATGGATCGTCCATATCTATGCGTTGGTTGGAGTCGCATATTCCACATTTACAGGATGATGATGATGAGAAGACCGTCATGCGTTACGCCCGTGCATATATCTTACGACTCATTGGTGGGACCATGTGTACTGATCACTCGGGGATGCACGTGCATATGATGTATCTACCCCTACTAGAGGACTTTGATCGGGCTGGGACGTACAGTTGGGGATCAGCCTGCTTGGCATACACGTACAGATCATTATGCAGACTATCCCATAGGGACCGTACAGGTCTTGGAGGATGCGTCATCCTTATTCAGATGTGGGCATGGGAGCGCATCCCATCATTCCGCCCTGACCTTGCTGGTCCACCGGTCGAGATGGAGGTGCTGCATGACGCTCCGCGTGGACGCTGGTATGATAAGTCATTTCTATTGGTTTTTTATTCTACTATGAGTTATTGACTATAATTTCTCATTATTTGTCATTATCGTTGTATTTTACAGGTGGTGTCAGCGACACAATTTTTACGTGGTTCCGAGACAGCATTTGGGCGTATATCGGCTACAGTTGGACTGTCTCTTACCTGATCAGGTATGTATATACAATCTATCACTGTCTAACATTTTTAATAATAACATCAATTTTGGTTTTTAGTTGGGTGTTTTTTTGACAAAATCACTTGTCATTTCAGATTTCATGGCTTCCATACTGGAGTATTATGGACCAGTTGCCAGCATACTGCACTGTTGGTCTTGAGGATGCTATGGCTGTAGTGCCCCTCATTCACTTTCATATTATTGAGTGGCAGCAGCCTGACAGGGTCATGCGCCAATTTTTTCGTACTCAGCCGATTCCATTACCATCTAGACAGACAGACAAGCTTCATGGGATGAAGCTGACAGGGAGGCAGGATGATGACTGGTCCCAAGTACATGCGAGTTTTATCGACTGCTGGCACAGACGTGCAGAGTTACGTATTCAAGGTGTTCCTACAAATCGATTCTCTCTTTCAGAGCAGGTTGACTATGCGCCCTGGTATAGACTAAAATCTATACTGTATCTTACCCAAGCTGGCATAGAGATGCAGAGGATAGTAAGTTAATAAATTCCTATTACTTTGTTTATTGAATTATTTTCTAATTCCATTTGAATCTATTTACAGGGAAGTCACACAGAGCAGCTTGTTCGCATGAGCGATGAAGAGGAGGAGGGGGTCTTTAGCCGGGCAGCCGTCCATGCTACAGCGCTGGAGGCGAGGGCATCTTTTCATGCGCTTTCCGAGAGCATCTTCACGCGTCTGGCTCGGAGACAGGAGGTTCCTGCCCCAGAGGAACATCCTGCAGCTGCTGCTGGTGCTGAGGAGCCACGACCACGGCGACGTAGACAGCGTCGTGCTGCACGTGAGGCATCGCCTGTTCCACAGGCAGAGGTCGGGCCTCTAGTAGTCCAGGATCAGCCTATTCAGGATGTGCCTCAGGTGGCATGGGATCCGTCTTTCCTGACAGGATATCCGCAGTTCTCTCCATCTTGGGTTCCAGATCCTTCCCAGCCTTGGATTCTAGAGCCGTCGTCGTCTTGGGGTATAGCTCCATCACAGGCTTCGTTCCCCTCTGCGATGGAGGCAGGTCCTTCTACCACCCTAGTGGGAGAAGGATCCGAATGGCAGTACGAGATGCAGTTGACAACTCCTCTAACTGACACACAGATGGAGGATGCGACAGTCGACGTTTCAGTGCCCGAGGATCAGCCTTCTCCAGGTCATCAGACTCCACTGCGCACTCGACGCGGACGTCCTATTCGCAGACCACCATGTGGGACGGAATCTCCTCGCCACAGACATATGCATTGATTGTACATTATTGTTTACATGTTTTATGTGTACTGAAATCAAAATACTATTTTTACTTGTTGGTCAGAGTGGAATCTCAGGAGGGGGTAAATTAGGTTTTATTTATATATATTTATATAACCATACGAACATAATAATAAAACATTTATAATTACTAATTACCTAATTACAGATTATATAATTAATAATTCTATTACTAATTAACTATTTAATTAGTATATAATTAATATTTATATTACGAAATAACTAATTAATTAGTATATAATTTTTAATTTGGTAATTAGTGTTTATTAATCATTAATTATATAATAACTAATTAGTTAATTAGTAATAAAATTATCAATTATATAATACTTAATTATTACATATATAATAAATACTTAGTTAATTAGAAATATAATTAATAATTATAACTAATTAATTAGTAATTGGTAATTATTAATTAGTTAACCAGTAATATAAATATTTATTATAATTATTCATTATAAGAGGGTTTGCCCTGAAAATCATTCTGCATTTTCGATGTGGGATTCAGGTTCTACCTTTACTGTGCAGTAGATTCTGCATTTCCGATGTGGGATTCTGTTTCAAGTACGTAACTTTGAAATACAATAAAAGATAAACTATAAGACCAACATAAATGAAACTTAAAACATGGATTAAACATATAAAAAATAGTTTAAAACAAAAGCAATTTACAAAAAAATGTTAATGAAAAATAATTTATAAGCTTTCAAAACCGCCTACTTGAAACTTAAAAATGTTTCAACTACGTGACTTTGAAAGACTGTAAAATATAAACTATAAAACGAATATAATTGAAACTTTAAACATTGATTAAACATATAATAAATAGTTGAAAACAAAAGAAATTTCCAAAAAAAAGTTGATGAAAAGTAATTTATAAGCTTTCAAAACCGCATACTTGAAACTTAAAATTTTTCAAGTACGTGACTTTGAAAGACCACAAAACATAAAATAGAAGACCAATATAAATGAAACTTAAAACATGGATTAAACATATAAAAAATAGTTTAAAACAAAAGCAATTTACAAAAAAATGTTAATGAAAAATAATTTATAAGATTTCAAAACCGCCTACTTGAAACTTAAAAATGTTTCAAGTACGTGACTTTGAAAGACTGTAAAATATAAACTATAAAACGAATATAATTGAAACTTTAAACATTGATTAAACATATAATAAATAGTTGAAAACAAAAGAAATTTCCAAAAAAAAGTTGATGAAAAGTAATTTATAAGCTTTCAAAACCGCATACTTGAAACTTAAAATTTTTCAAGTACGTGACTTTGAAAGACCATAAAACATAAAATAGAAGACCAATATAAATGAAACTTAAAACATGGATTAAACATATAAAAAATAGTTTAAAACAAAAGCAATTTACAAAAAAATGTTAATGAAAAATAATTTATAAGCTTTCAAAACCGCCTACTTGAAACTTAAAAATGTTTCAAGTACGTGACTTTGAAAGATTATAATTATATTACTAATTAACTAATTAATTATTATATAATTAATAGTTATATTAATAATTAACTAATTATTTATTATATAAGTAATAATTAATGAGTAATAATTAATAATTAATAATTTAATGAATAGCTATAATTAATATTTATATTACTAATTAACTAATTAATAATTACTAATTACTTATTAATAATTATTAATTACTAATTACTAATTATAATGAATAATTATAATAAATATTTATATTACTAATTAGGTAATTAATAATTAATAATTACTAATTAATTAGTTATAATTATTAATTGTATTTCTAATTAACTAAATATTTATTATATATGTAATAATTATATTAATAATTAATTATTATATAATTAATGATAATATTACTAATTAACTAATTAATTATGACATATTTAATTATTAATAATTACTAATTAATAATTAAAAATTATAATGAATAAATGTAATTAAAAATTATAATGAATAAATGTAATTAAAAAATAAAAATAAAAATTTAAAAAAAAATATATTTTTAAGAGAAAGGCGGCATCCGCGATGCCGCCTTTCACCCGCAGCGCAAAGGCGGCATCGCAGATGCCGCCTTGCCTCGAAATGCAAAGGCGGCATCCCGGATGCCGCCTTTGAGGTGCATTTTTAAAATTTGTTTTGTCGGAAGCGTTTTCTGGAATTTTTTTTTAAAAAACGTAAACAAAAAAAAAATATTTCTGGAGATTTTACCCAGTTTTGATGTTTGGTGTCCCAGGGTCGCGGGGGAAGGGGTTGGTCCTTTAGGAGGTTTGATAATTAATCTTCTGGTTTTCCCTATAGATGCTGACTTGGTTAATCAATGGAAGAAGTTGTCCCTAGCGGACAAAGAATAGGAGGAAATCGAGGCTTGGAGAAACGAATACACACTTTTGAAAAAATTCATGTCTCTTTTCGTTGTGGGAAAGTTCGTTGAAAACATATCGATAAATCATGGGTCCTCAAAAACACCCTTCAGAATATCTGGAAAAGTGATGCAGGAGTGGCTATCTGGGAAGTGAGGATCAACTGCCTCTTCTTTGAGTTCTTCAATGAGAAAGATAGAGACAAAAACTTGTGGGGCAGACAGTGGTCCTTCGATAATCGACTCCTCCTCATGAAAGAATACAAATGGGGGGGGGGGGGACGATATCCAGCGAGTGAATTTAACCCACTCTCCCTTCTGGATATGTATTAAAGGAATCCCAATTTAGGTCACTTTCTTGAATGGGATTTCTCTGACCCAATACACTGGGGTCCCGAGGTTCAGATCAGGGAGGAAGTTGTAGTGTCAGAGCCCCTGATGAGAGGAATGTTCCTAAAAATTGAAGAAGCCAACACTTGATATCATTCGAGTTTGAGAAACTCCCAATCTTCTGTTTCTTCTGTGGTCGCCTTGGCCATCTGGAATGAACATGCACCACAAAAAATAAGAGTGAATCTGGTAACATAATTCTCCAATATGACCCTTGGATCCGTGACAAAACTAATAAATATGCTTTCATATCTATGATGGAAAAACAAAAGGACCGTGACCGTCTTACGTTGGCACATGCCAGCCAGGCGGATCCCACACCTGAAAAAGCCCTTATGCATGGACCATTGGATTTCCCTAATGCTGTACATCACACTTAGAGAGAAGCTAAAGTCCATCCTTACCCCCAAAAGACAATACTCAAACATCCACAGGGTCAAAAACGAATAAAAAAGAACCACCAAGACAATACGCAAAGTCAATGCCGATGCACACCGAACCACCAGATCTGGACCCTGACCCACAATTGGCCGCAACATGAATTATAACAATAGAGGAACATGGAATGATGGGAATTCCAATACGGGGCCCAATTACCCGTCGAACGTGGAGAAGAGTGCAACAAGGAGACAGTGATGGTCACGCGGAAGACCCTAAACCCGGGGTCAGGAAAAGACAAAATGAAACATGCCAATCAGAGAGAAATCCAACCAATAGATGGAAAAAAACACGTGGAGAAACAAGTCTAGAGTAACCAAAGGCGGCGGCAGGCGAGACCCAGCCCCACCTAGAGAAATGATTGTGTTATGCTGGAACTATCATGGGATTGGCAGCCCAAGAATAGTTTGAATGCTTCAGCATAATTGCACTCAAAGTCACCCCAATATGGTTTTCATTTCCAAAACCATACTGTAAAACAAGGGCATAAATGGTATTGCTAAGAAGTGTGGCTTGCAAGGCTATTTTATGGTGCCTAGACAAGGCCATTCTGGGGGCCTCTATCTCCTCTTCAAGGACAATATTGATGTTAACATTTTGTCTTTCTCCATGCACCACGTGGCTGCGACTATTGAAACTAACTTGCACCCACCTTGGACCTTTGTGGGATTCTATGGCTGGCCATCCCATTCTGATAAGGGGAAGTCATGGGACCTTCTTTACAAGCTGTTACATGACTTACCTAGCCCTATTATTTTCAGAGGAGATTTCAATGAGATCGTGTTCAATAATGAAAATAGAGGCGGCCGTTTCTGACACCCATCCTCGATGTCTATCTTCAAAGATGCGGTCACTAAGGCGAACCTGGTTTAACTGGGGTTCATAGGTAATCATTTTACTTGGTTCTGCGACAATACTTAAGGTACTCACATCGATGAGCATCTTGATATATTTATGGGTTCTACTGATTGGATCAATCTGTTCAATATGTTTCATGTTGGCCACATGGCCCTTAACTGTTCGAATCACTTCCCAATTCTCATTGACTGTTTGCAAGGAGAACAAAATCGACAACTCAGCAGACCCTTCAGATTTGAGAGCTTCTGGGAAAATGACCAGGAATGAAAAGAGGTGGTCCGATCAATCTAGAAGAGCTCCCAAGAAGATGTTGGCCTCAATCTCCAACAGGTGGCTTCCGGCCTGAGATCTTGGAGCAACAAGAAATTGCACCAACTTGATAGGCATTGTGACATCCTTAAAAAGAAGTTTCACAACTTACTCAGGAAACCCCCATCCAATGGAAACATTTCCAGGATTGGTGCCACTCAAAGAGAGCTGGACGGGGCCCTTCATGTTAGGGAAATGTTTTGGGCTATGCGGGCGCGTGACACCCATATTAAAGAGGGCGAAGCTAATACCAGGTATTTCCACCTGAAATTGTCTGCTAGGCGCTGAAAAAACTCTAACAGGAGCCTTTCACAACCTGATGGAAGAAAAGTTCCTTACACCTGTGGCATTTATGAAGATTTGGTAGGCTATTTCCAGAACCTCTTCTCCATGGGGACTCCTTTCATGTCTACTGAAGTGGAAGAATGCATCAAACCTGTGATCACCGAGGAGATTAACCGGCATCTTAAAAAAGATGTGACGAATAATGAGATACACCTGGCTTTGAAGCATATCCACCCCACTAAAGTCCCGGGATCGGATGGTTTTCACACCCTTTTTTTAAACAATACTAGCACATCATTAGTCCTGACATCTGCAAAATGATAAAAAACATCTGGGCGGGGAATACAAGCTTTTCTTCCATTAAAAACATGGTCCTTTTCCTCATCCCCAAAATCAAGAAACCTCAGGCGATTCCTGATTTTCGACCTATCAGCCTCTACAATGTTTCTTATAAGATATTCTCAAAAATCCTTGTGAATCGGCTGTGTCCTTGGCTTCCTGATATTATCACTGAAAACCAGAGCGCCTTCGTGGCCAAGCGGTTGATTACTAATAATTCAATTGTGACCCATGAAGTGTTCCACTCTATTAAAACATGCTCCATTGCGAAAATAGGAACCATGGCCTAGAAACTGGATATGACCAAAGCCTATGACAAAGTGGAATGGAAGTTCCTTAAAGCTGTGATGCTGAGAATGAGCTTCTGCACTAATTGGACATAAAGTTTCATGTACTGCATCTCGACCGTCTCTTTCAGAATCATGGTCAATGGTGAGCTCACCAGAGGATTTACCCCAACCTGAGGCATGTTCCAGGGAGAACCTATCTCCCCTTATCTCTTCATTTTGGTGGCTGATGTTTTCTCTAACCTTATTTCCAGGGCTGCATCTTCTATGTCAATTCATGGTGCAAAGGTTTGTCGTGAGAGCCCACAAGTGTCACATCTCTTATTCCCTGATGACTGCCTCGTTTTCTCTAGAGCCACTATTAATGAATGACGGGTGATCAGCCAAGCGATCCTGTAATCTGACCGTGCATCTGGATAGTCTGTAAACCACAAAAAATCGGAAATCTCATTCAGCACAGGGGTGCCTTCTGCCAAGAGAGCTGAGCTTTGTGCATCTGCAGGCATCCATTTCGTCAATAAACACTAGAAGTATCTCAGACTCCCTACGGTGATTGGCCAGTCTAAAAAATAAATCTTTGCTGCTCTGGTGGACAGGATTGAGAAAAAAATTCAAGGATGGACCCCAAAAAGCATCTCCAAAGCTGGAAAAGGAACCCTCATTAAAGCTATCATTTAGTCTATCCCCAGCTACTTCATGTCGATGTCTATGCTCCCGGCGGCCATCTTTAACCTGATCCATTCACATACTACCAACTTCTGGTGGGGGAAAAATGATGGCAATAATGGACCCCACTGGTTGGCTTGGGAGAAACTCTGCAACCCATGTCAGAGGGAGGGATGAGATTCTGGAATCTTCTTCTGTTCAATGACGCACTTTTGGCCAAGCAAGGATGGAACCTTCTTAACTATCCTTCATCTTTATGTGCGCGGGTACTCTGTGCCAAATACTTTCCCCACACGGACTTCTATGGCTCTTTTATTAGCCCCAGCCTAGCTTCCTCTGGAGAATTATTTGTGGGCCCGGAATATCCTGGAAAAAGGAGTGGGTTGGAGGAATGGAAATGGCTCATCTGTCAACATTTGGACCAATCCCTGGCTTTTCGATAAGGATGGTGTGCGGGCCACATCCCCCGCTCAACTAGGTCTTGAAGATTCCACTTTCAACTGCCTCTTTTCAGACCAGGGACCAAGATGGTGTGGAATAAATCTAGGAATGGTTTAATTAAAGAGACCAACGAATTATTCTAAGCATCCCCTGGGTCCCTGATGCCGACCCTGACAATCTTTTTTGGACCAATGATTCTTTAAGAGAGTTCACAGTGAGATCTAAGTACAAATTGGCTCTTGGCATTCACTCTCGCGACCATGATGAGGGACCATGGAAAGCACTTTGGATGCTTAACATCCCCCAAAAAATTCACCAATTTTGGTGGCAGGTGTGCACGGGAACCCTCCCTACCATGAGCCTCCTTGTTTTTCGACATATGGACTGTGATGAATCCTACCCTTTTTTCTCGAATATTCCTAAAACCCCTTGGCACGCCATCATTCACTGCTCTGGAGCCAAGGAAATTTGGAATAAATGGGGCTCGACTTCAGATGCTTAACTGGACATTGGCTCTGACCTCCCTGATCTTCTGATGCGTTGGTGTTCCACTCTTTCGTCGTCTAATGAAAGCTCTCGTTGCACCCTGGCCTGGATCATTTAGGTTCGGCATAATGATTCGTTTTTCCACCATGATTATCAGCCTCCCAAGTTCTGGATTGAACGAGCCACTTCATGGATTGAGGGATGGATGGACCGCAAAGGACACTTTTTGCCAGGCGTTTCCCCCTCTTGTTCCCCTCACTGGACCCCCCAAAGTAAGGGAGTCTTAAGCTTAATGTGGACGCTTCTCTCCCCAAGGATGGGCCTTTTTCTCTCGGCCTCCTGGCTCGAAATCATCTGGGGAAGATCATTGCAGCAAAATATGAACCACATCATGCCTTCTGGGAACCTGCAGTTGCTGAGGCCTATGCCATACTGGCAGGGATGATGCTTGATGTGGAACGTGGATGGGCTGATATCATCATCGAGTCTGACTGCCTTTCAGTCATCAATGCTATTAACCACATTGATGCCAGACTCCAGGCCTTTGGCTTAATCGTCAGAAGAATCCGCCTGATGCGCCAAGGCTTCTCTTGCGGCACCTTTTACTTTACCAAAAGGTAAGGAAACAATGCGGCCCATCAGCTGGCAGCCTCAGGCCCCTTCGATTTCAGCCAAATATGGTTGGACAATTTCCCTTCTTGGATCTACTTATGTACCACTACTGATATTATCCATTAATATAATCCTTCATTCTTCAAAAAAATATATAAATGAGAGAACCCATATCAAATAATGTAGTCTCAAAATATGAGGTAATAAGGATATTACCACTCAATGTCATAGGTACCAAATCAGTTTTGATAGAAACTTTTCTTATTTCATGCAACTAAATCATTTCAGGATCGGCTTGAATCCTACATATAACCTAATTATTTGTCCTTAACTAAATCTACCCCTAATATGATCCTTATTTTCCTCCATTATTTTATATCTAGATCTATTTTTCTTTATATGAATCAGTTCTAACTATGGAACCCCTTTGATATGATGAGCCTACTCCACTTTGAGGAGAGGGTTTTATCTATAAAACATCTATATATGGCCCGAAGATCTATATTAATGAAAAAACATGAAGGAGTATTAATGTGGATGTCCCAAAAGTAAATCCCTACAACATTAATGATAGTAAAGAATTCCACTCCCCATGGTTGTTGATTTTATAAACTAAGATATGGTTTTGAAGCCGGTACCACTTTTCTTTTTATATTCATTATGAAACTACTTGTTTTCAAGAAATCCACCCTCACTCCTACTAGGATTTTAAGGAGCATTATCCAACAACTATATACCAAATTGTTTGATCTCCATGATCAAATCTTAGTACAACACGTCCATATAAGTGGGAATCTTCAATAAGAATGAATATGAAGGGATGTTAGGTCGAATGCACATTTTTAATCTCCATGATTTAATTTATCATTTGAAACAATCTCAGGAGAAAATGTATGATCTTTGAAAACAATATTTCGCGTTCTATAACCCTCCAGTTTCCCTACTAAAGGTGTATAAGATTTCGGGATGTCAAAATTTCTACAATATCTAGATAGTATGTTATTTTTTTAAGAATTTTCAATTGATATTATCATGTAATTTAGCATAAACGATAGACTCCCACCCCTTTTGGATAGGACTATAAAAAATAAAGGTGAAACAATTCACTTTAATAGTGTTCATATTCACAAGGAATTCAAAAATTGTTTCAATATTCTTCAATAAATCCCTTATCTATTGAATTTTACTACATCCTTGAGAGGATAAATGCTAGTAGTGTAGAAATTATTGATCTTGTTATTTATTCTAACTCAAACCTATAATTTTATCTTTAGTTTGATCTTTTATGAGTCATGTTATTTTATCCAAAGAATATATTGTTCATTACACTACCTCAACTAGATTGTGATACTCTAAGATATTATATCACATAACATTATACACATATCCCTTAGGGGGTCTTTGAAAAGGCATAAATATACATGAAATCACATAAAAAAAAGAAAACCTTTAAAAAAGGTAAACACCCTCAATTGAAATCACAATCTTCTATTAAGAAATGATAAAAATCATAATACTACTTTTAAAAGCTTGAAACACATAAATAATGAATATTAAATTTGTTAATTATTTAAAATTCCATGATTTTATCATTGAATTGATGTGATTGGTGACACAATTTGGTAGAAGAGTTTTAAAAACCGTTCAGCAAGTGTGTGAGGCATATGTCTTCTCTAACATTGGTCACATGGTATACTAAAAAATATATAAACATTGATCTATAACCATGTTCCATGGAAAATCACTATATTCCTCTATTTTTTACCTGATATCCATATAAATATAGAATTATATGGAAATAAATCAAAAATACTCAATTCCAAATATCCTTTGGTGACATAAGACATGTTATAATTTGTGTTGTCTATAAATATCACTCACAACTGATGCCCCATAGGGCATAATTACTTCATACGAGGAATCAAGTTTATGAATTTATAAACATGACACAAAATCACTAAAACTACTAAGGGGTAGTATAATATATGCTAGTAACAATGAAAAATCCCTAAAAAATGGTAATTTTAAAAAAGGAAAATCTATCTTTAGAGTTAAGAAGAATCTACTAAGATAAAAAAAACTTCTATCATGGAATAAATATTGATGATGATATATTAATAAAATCTTGAAAATAAATGTTTATGAAATAACAAATCATGTAAAATATGATGGATAGACATGAAATTTTTGTAATTGAGTCTAATTAATTCATTGTTCATGGTCATTACTATCCAATCACCAATCTATCCTTTTCTTATTTTAATGTACTTCACGTTACTAAGAAATTGAGTAATCCAAAAACCATATACAAACATACTAAATAACTAACCCAATGGTTATGAATAAATTCAATTAATATTAATTGTATAAAAAGGGTTCCCCTATATGTAGAGAAACAATATCAATGCAGCATGAATGAAGATGAGATTCATAAAATCAACATAATGTAAAAACCCAACATGAAATACAATTAGAAATCAAATAATTTAAAACTGAATCCCCACTTATTAGAGTATTTAAACAATAACTAACCCTCACACTAGCCATGAGAGGGTGCAAATTGAATCTGTAACTTACTAGAGAACAAAATAATTTGAACACTAGTTGAACCCCAACAGTGAAAATCCCCAAGAAAAGTTTAATCAAATTTATGAAACCAAATTAACCTTTAATTATATATATATAAATCCATTTCATATATATATATATATTTCCATATATATGTCTAAAATATATCCTATTTTTTATATAACTCCATGTACTTGTTTATAGGCATGAAAAATAAAAACAATCATTTCCTCAAATTTCATAAAATATATCTTCAAACTATCAAGGGGAGAGAGGATAACCAACATGTATCTTATTATATATAGATAAATCATAAAGTAATAGAATCCCTCATTGAATTAGTATTATCTTATCATGAACTATATTTGTATATAAATGATAAAACCCATGCGTATATGCCACAACACCTTAACTCTACATGAGTTCCTTGGATTGTTTATACATCATTGTAGTGTGGGAAACTGAAACAATACACACCATATTATTCCATATCATTCAAAATATCTCTTTCTTATCCACTTAAATCCAATGAATCATATCCCCATCCACTAACAAAAGGATTTATTTATCTGATTATTAATCATAAAAATCCCCCTTTTTCAGAAAATATGATTGCGGAAGAGATAATGCAATAACCTATACTTATAGCAGGATATATTTTTCTACTACAATGAAAGCCATATATTGTGTCATGAAACTAACCCAAAATTATGAAGATTTTCACTATGTTATACTTTCATGATTATTATAGTGTTAAATAACTAGAATATGACACCATTAGTCAATGTAGCATCAACCTACAATGAAAATGTAGAAAATATTATGCATCTAAATAAGCTATAATGCAAACTATTAAGCTTAAAATTATCGTAAAGGAATTATACTTACATATCACCTATTCACTTAGACAAAGTCACGATTATTATTATAGCTCACTTATGCACTAAATCTTATGAAACCCTTTCTTCAAGACCCCACGACATGAAACCAATGGGCACAACATAATAAAATCTTACCCATAAACTTTTTTTAATATTGCAGAGAGGTACAAAGACCTATATATGAAGAATTATATTATGTATTTTTAGTTGCCGATTTAGAAAAACCGAAATATACTTTTCTTCGTATGTAATGATGAAACACACTACAAATACAATACATAAATATATTCATTATTGAGAGTTTGTTCTAGCCTTCACATAGTGTCACCATTATGCTTCCATCACATTTCTTGGAATGATAGTCATGATTCATGTATTGCAATCATTGAGAAAACCCTCCATATGAAAAATCTAGGTTTAAGGAAGGATACGACTAGGATGAATCTATTTTATCGTTAATCATGTGTTTTTTCATTTAGTATAAATAGCTCCCCAGGTTTCAATTATCATAAATTAAATTTTCCCTTATTATACCACTCAGTTGATAAACTAGGATGCGATAGCCAACACTATTGTCATCATGTGTTATCGCCTCCTACTATGAAAACTACTCCTTTTCAATGTATTTCCCCAGGCCATTATCACCCAACACTAAACCATGATTCCTATTCACAATTTTTTTTTTTTTCATTTTTGTAGAATCCGGTTTAGGGGTAATCGGTACCCCAACTTACAACTGAAACACAAAAGACAAAGCTTACTCATCAAAATACCCAGACTCATCACCATACCCCATATAAGATCCATCCTCTTCAGTGGCTGATTTCCACTCTGGATATCTCCAATAGCTTGCACTTTGAACCCGACTCCTAAGCAGCTCAAGACCGGGTTACTCTGTGGAAAACGTCTTGACCACACTACCCTTCTTAAAAGCCACTATCACCTAACTGTTTCATTTAGAAGTCGACCTAGTCCGCATCGGCCGCGGAAGAAAAGAATATTCTTTCCTTGGTCTTCTTCTAGGAGAAGCAGACAAGGGTCTATCAATTAAATCCATCACCTGCTTCCCACTTTGAACAACATCACTGAAAGACCGGCCAAAAGGGCTACTCTCATTTTTCTTCCCTCTCTCTGTGCTCTCTCTTCCAGCATCAGCTCTCACCCCCAAAATAGCAGAAGGAGACTCATAGATGATCCCCTACCTCTGGTCCGGAGTGTTACTCTCCATCAAAGGGAGTCACCTCTCCTCACTAGTAGTTTCCTCCACACCCATGGACCCTGTCTCCCTTCCCATACCCTTAGGACCCTCCGGTTTTTTCACACCACCATTCACCCCTTCAAAATCTTCCTCAACCATACCATCCTCTAGTATACCTGTCAAGAGTTCATTAAACCGATTGTGAAGAGTATGAAAAGGCATTGCCAAGGGATCTAGACCCTTAGCACCCTTAGCACAGGCAGAAGCCACCTCCCATGAGATGGAGTATCCATCCTCATTCTATTATGAATCTTTACTAACATGGGAGTTAGCTGTTTTCTCAAAATCCTATCTCAATCTTTTGAATACATCCGAAACCAGTGGATTCAACTGTAATGACCCGAACCCGGCCAGCCACCCGAACAGTGCCGAATGGGTCGGGTGTCACTACCTTAGGCGTACCTCCCTTGAATGCCAAAGGCTTTCGACTAGAAGTGAGGGTATGAATAGGTATATTGGGGAGGATATACCCTCTAGGAGGATCACAGTAAGGGTACTGGTCTGAGTATATCAGTAAAGATGCTACAGAAAGAAATACTTAGCAGACTTGAACCAGACCTGCATAGTGGAAACACATCCAATAAAAAAATCAGCGGAAGCAATAAGTATAATCAACAACAGCAGAAATAAACACAACAACATGCTGATAACATGTAACTACTACTGAACATGAAAACATGCATACAAAGAAGGTCATACACAACTGAATATAAAAAGGGCGTCAATGGCTAACCAACAGTAGCTACAATAGGTAAGCATGCTGATACAGAAAAGTAAATACAACAAAGTAAACCCCAGCGAGGTATGACCTCAAGGTCTGTACCATCTCCATGAAACAACTAATGCAGCCCAGCTCCTGAAGCTGGCCTCTTTCCTTCACGTAAATCCATAATGTATGCATGCATCCCGACGGGCCCGTGCAGGGTGTGAGACAAATCTCAGTAAGATACCACCAAACGGTGCGTACCAAATATATCTATTTAACTAGTCATGAATTTACAAGGAATGTAGTAATCAGTAAAATTCACAAATAAACACAAATCCACTGGTGCTCAACAGCCACCAAGAAGTGTCACCTGCTTCAGCCAATGCCAGAATCTCTGTCGTGTAACCCGAAACCATGTGCCACCTGACACCTTGTGTCTCAAGTACCGACGTCCTGAAGGCACGCCCAAAATAGTGACCCGGAACCATGTGCCTCATGACACCTCGTTCCTCAAGTAATGACGTCCCGAAGGAACGCTCAAAATAGTAACTCGACACCATGTTACTAATGACACCTCATGTCTAAAGTAACGACATCCCGAAGGCACGCCCATTTCCTGAAGGCTCCTCACCTCCCACATGGCTTTCTACGGCAAGCACCCCCAACCAAAAATACATAACCGTAACTACGAGGGCCTCTACCCACACGAGTGGTCAGAACCAACTCATCACAGAGTATCTCTGTGTGCACACTACTCAAAGTCCCGGGTGAGTGGTAATCACCAAAATAGTCCTAAGCCACCAACACATCTGACACCTCGTGTCCATGTGACCATGTCGCTCAAGTCTGATGGCATTGCCATCATAGTATCTCGGGCCGTGCCCAACCTGACTGTCCTACTGCCTCAAGATGACGTCCATGACCCCAAATCCCGTGGTCAAAACCACCCAATGTAACCCGGAAAAAGCCCCAACCTGTGATCAGCATCACTCAAGCGTAACCGGGCCAAGCACAACACAACCTAAAGGGTCCAACAGATGAAATTCAGAAATTGCATATATAACATATGTAAACAGAAAACATAACCAGGCAAAACCAACTAAACAGTCGAATTGCACTATACCAGGTGTAGTCCCATACCAGCACCGAGGTCTTAAATTCCTCCAACAATTTATAACAGGCTTTGAAAAAATAAACTAAATATTTTATAACAGTTATATTTAAATTAAAACCATTTTGGCGTTCCCCGACCGAAATGCCCCAATGAGCAACGACCCCTCACCCGGCCCTGCTCACGCAAACTGGTAACCAGGCATACCCAAAAGAATCCCATAGGTCCCATAAGCAATAAAATCTGAAAAGGAAGATAAAATGGGTCCCGCTCAAAATACCAAAAAACACGCCGAAAGCCGCGTCACCCGAACAACCACAAAAACTAAAAATGAGTTATGTACCACCTACCTGAGACTCGCACGATGATACTCCTTCGGTAACACCCGCCAATTCAGTGTAAAATGCGGTAAATCTACAAAAGATTCAAAACCGCTCAAAGGGATATAACTCGTTCTAGAATGAAAATCAGAAAAAACGGACATAGAGGAATCGAGGCCTTACCGAGGGGGTTCCAATGAACAAATCAGTGATCAAATTGGACATCAAACAATGAACCGGGAAGCAATTGAAGGTTTGGCCGGCTTGGATCACGTATCTGGGCGGAGGAGGGGTGTTCTGCCTAAAAAACGAGGCTAATGCCCGATTTAAGTGAAAAAAAGAAAGTACACAGCATGTACTTTATGACTACACGCCGTGTATATTTCATTTAACTGTTCAAAAGACGGCTGATTCCGCCGACTTACTTTCCGAACCTGCTGACATGAGTACACGGCGTGTACTGGGTTCCTCTTGTCTTCCTCACTGACATAACCACACGCCATGCATATCCCTCATACACGGCTAGACTACACGACATGTCCAAAGAGAACACGGCGTGTCCCTGGTTCTTACTCGGCCAACGACCTACACGCCATGTATGGCCTCCCACGGTCGGGGGTCTACACGGCGTGTTCAACGCTGCACGCCCTGTAGTAAGAAACTACTACACAGTCATCACACGACATGTACTAGGCGAGCATACGGCTGGTCACTCGCCTACACATACACGGCGTGTAGTCTGGAAATTTCTAGAAACTCTTCATTTTCTCTAGTTTCCTCAGAAACCAGTCAAAAAATCAAACAGGGTTGGGATTTTGACCCGTTCTGAAAGCCCGAGTTCTTAAAAACTCCCCACCTTAACATAGCTCATCCCTGAGCTACCAAATGAAACCCGGAGATGGCACTGAACACGCTCATCCCAGTTAAACAACTCGGACTACCCCAGTCTCAAATGTTTCAGTTAAATTTTTCAAGGGGGGATCCCCACCTTAGGAATTTCCTTACTCGGTCTCAACCCAACAAAACTTAAAGAAAACAGGGTTTACTAACCTGTTTTCCAGACACATAGTCCTCCCGTGACACATCATTACCCCTGCACCCCATTGGTTCTCCTATGTCGCTTCCGACACTCAACATAACCCGCACCACATCGGTGTCCGCCTCCATGAGGTCCCGGTGCTGAGCACCTCATGTAACCCACATCTTCGATGCCCCGATGCCCACGGCACCTCAAGTAACCCGCATCCACGATGCCCCTATGCCACGCATCTCATACAGATATATATATATATATATATATATATATATCACACACCCGAGATGGTGCCAACCCACTGACTAGCGTCTATTCAGTCCAAAAAGATCCTTTGCACATCATGAACTCAAAACAGACATAACTCTATAGGTCATACCAAAAAGGAAACATGGAGGTCACGGTCACACCGCGGTGTACCTCTAACTGTCATCAGCTCACCGGCCTCCTCAGCCTCTGGCTGATCCATGGCGTGCACCTGGCCTAAAACACGACTGCCTGAGGCCTGACCTCCCTGTGATGCTGCTCTAGTCACCGGCCACTGACCCCTGATCTAGGTCCCACCATCTCTGTCACGACCTCCGCACACAGCTGAACCTCAACTACCCTCTCTGGGTACCGAACCTAAACCAACTCCAGACACTACAGTCTGTCCTGGTCCCTGCCTACCGGCTATCTGATAAGGCTACCTGCAAAACCTCTCCAGATGCCCATCCTGTCCACATGCTCGACACTCCTTCGGAGGCCTATCGCACTGCGCCCAAACATGTCCCAGCTGTCCACACTGGAAGAAAATCACTTTAGAACTCCCACGAGGAGGTCTAGCTAAATCCCTGTCCTGACTGCCCTTCTGGAACTCGTCACGTCCTCGCTTCCTGCTGTCTGAACCATCACCTGAAGCTATCATCCTTCCCAAGCGAGATTTCTCTCTCTCGTTGCCCTCGGCTATGAGCGCCTGATTTAGCACCTCAGAGAAGGATCCCAGCCTGAAGATGTTCACCTAGACCCGAATGGCGTGTCGTAAGCCATCCTCAAAGCGCCCCACCCTAGCTGCATCATCGCTCACCATACCCGGTGCAAAACGAGACAACTCTATGAAGGTAGCTGCATAGTCCATGATGGACATGTCCCCTTGCTGAAGACTCAAGAACTCCCGAGATCTCTCTTCCCTCAGTGTCTCCGGGTAGAAGTGCTCAAAGAACCTGTCCTCGAAGTCCTTCCATGCTAGTCCCTCGTGCCTACGAGCCTGAACCTGTAGGTCCCACCAACGCTCCGCCGGTCCTCTCAGCATGTAAGTCGCCAGCTTGACCCTCCTCCCTGGAGGTGTCTCGAGCTGCTCAAAAAATCATCTGCATACTCTCAATCCAATTCTCTGCCACTTGTGGACCACCCTCACCCTGAAAAAGTGTCGGGTGCTGCGACTGGAACTCCCGCGTCAGATACGCCATAGAAGGATTTGTACCCTATGCACCCCTGTCAATCCCCTAAAAGTTGTGTACTAGGCTCGCCTGGAGCTACTCGTCGAGCCACGGCCCGAACGATGCCAAACCCGGCTGCTGTCCTACCTGCTCTGGATCTTGAGCCTGATCCTATCCTTGAGCCTGCACCTATGGATCATGCTCTGCCTGTACCGAATCCTAACCCGACACTGTATCATCTCCTTCCTGACTCTCCATCGAGTCGTGAAGGAGTAACCCGTTGAATACCATAAATGATCAGACAACCCATACATATATATAACAATATATTCTATGAAGATAAGAAAAGAACTAAAAGGCAGTGCATAACAACTACCCTTACTCCCCCTCACCGAAACCCATACCCCACGGTATCCCGGTCTCATGGCCTCCTTACCCGCTCAACAGAGCCAAGTATCGATAGTACCTCAGGCCATGCCCATCCCGAAAAATCACGTTGCCTCAAACCGATGACCAAGTCACCCAATCCTGACAGTTACACTGCCTCGGTGATAGTACCTTCTTGCTCTCATAAGAGTCAGACCCAAATATGCTGCAACATGAAATTCTAAAAAATATAAAGCATGGAATATACATTTGCACAACTAGAAATTCTATCAAGAATTTCACAAATTTACATTTCAATGCAGATAAAGCATGGTAATTGATTTGTTTTATTCACATGGTATTGTCACTTCACAAAGAATACATGCAATTATGAAACTGAAAT
Organism: Viscum album; assembly: GCA_963277665.1. Lineage (NCBI taxonomy): Eukaryota > Viridiplantae > Streptophyta > Magnoliopsida > Santalales > Viscaceae > Viscum > Viscum album. Next base: position 283,417,993 of record OY728119.1, on the reverse strand, counting down.
ACCCTAAAAATGTTCCTATCAAATCCAAGAAAAGTAGCCATGCCATACTGGGACAAGGTCCAATTCTCCCTTACCACACTGGGTCAGGGATCACATATCACAATCAAGAACATCACACACCAAGTTAGCCACCAAGGTGGAAATCATATAAACTGTAATCTGAGAAAAAGAAAACAGCAATTCCCACCCGTGGAAACTAGGTCCATCCCTCGTACCTAGGGCTGCAGGCACCCAATCACAAGTTAGAAACCCAGTTCTAGTAACAACAACTTATCTCCAGTCTAACATATCCCAAATAGTAAAACCAGAAGAAATAAAAGAGAAGTCTCAATCTCATTTGTAGCTGGAAAACACTGCTATTAAATCCCTGTCAAGAACTCCTCTGATACCACTTTGTAATGATCCGGACCCGGCCAGACACCTGAACAGTGCCGAACGGGTCGGGTGTCACTACCTTAGGCGCACCTCCCCTGAACGCCAAAGGCTGCTGACTCGCAGCGAGGGTCTGAATAGGTATAGTGGGGAGGCTATAACCTCTAGGAGGATCATAGTAAGGGTACTGGTCCGAGTATATCTGTAAAGATGCAGGGGAAAGAAAGACTCAGCAGACTCGAACAAGACCTGCATAGCGGAAACACATCCAATAAAAAAAATAGCGGAAGCAATAAGTATAAGAAAAAGCAGCGGAAATAAACACAACAACATTCTGATAACATGTAACTACTACTGAACAGGAAAACATGCATACAAAGTAGGTCATACACAGCTGAATATAAAAAGGGCGCCAATGGCTAACCAACAGTAGCTACAAAAAGTAAGAATGATGATACAGAAAAGTAAATACAACAAAGTAAACCCTAGATAGGTATGACCTCAAGGGCCGTACCATCTCCACGCAACAAATAATGCAGCCCAGCTCCTGTAGCTAGCCTCTTTCCTGCACGTAAATCCATAAAGTCTGCATGCGTCCTGAAGGGCCCGTTGAGGGTGTGAGAAAAAATCTCAGTAGGATACCGCCCAACAGTGCGTACCAAATATATGTGTTTAAGAAGTCATGCATTTACAAGGAAGTAGTAATCAGTAAAATAAAGAAATAAACAGAAACTCCACTGCTGCTCAACATCCACCACGGAGTGTCACCTGCTTCGGCCAACGCCGGAATCTCTGTCGTGTAACCCGGCACCATGTTCCACCTGACACCTTGTGTCTCAAGTACCGACGTCCCGAAGGCACACCCTTAATAGTAACCCAGCACCATGTGCCTCCTGACACCTCGTGCCTCAAGTATCGACGTCCCAAAGGCACACCCAAAATTGTAACCTGGCACCATGTGCCTCCTGACACCTCGTGTCTAAAGTACTGACATCCTGAAGGCATTCCCATTTCCTGAAGGCTCCTCACATCCCACATGGCTTTCTACGACAAGAACCCCCAACCAAAAATACCTAACTGCAACTATGGGAACCTCTACCCACACAAGTGGTCAAAACCACCTCATCACGGAGTATCTCTGTGTGCACACTAATAAAAGTACCAGGTGAGCAGTAATCACCAAAATAGTCCTAAGCTACCAACACATCTGACACCTCAAGTCCCTAAGACCATGTCGCTAAAGTCCGATGGCATCGCTATCCTAGTATCCCAGGCTGTGCCCAACCTGGCAGTCGTACTGCCTCAAGCCGATGTCCGTGATGCCTAATCCCGTGGTCAAAACCACCCAAAGTAACCCAGGAAAATTCCCAACCAGTGATCAACATCACTCAAGCGTAACTGGGCCAAGCCCAACACAACCAAAGGGTCCAACAGATGCAATTCAGCAATCACATATATAACATATGTAAACAGAAAACATAACCAGGCAAAACCAACTAAACAGTCGAATTGCACTATACCGGGTGTTGTCCCATACCAGCACAGAGGTCTTAAATGCCTCCAACAATTTATAACAGGCTCTGACAATATAAACTAAAATGTTTATAACAATCATATTTCAATTAAAACCATTTTGGAATTCCCCGACCAAAATGCCCCAATGAGCAAAGACACCTCGCCCGGCCCTACTCATGGAAACTAGTAACCGGGCATACCCAAAAGCATCCTAGAGGTCCCATAAGCAATACAGTAAGAAAAAAGCCGATAAAACGGGTCCCGCTCAAAATACCCGAAAACGCGCCGAATGCCGCGTCACCCGAACAACCACGAAAACACAAAATGAGGTATGAACCACCTACCAGAGACTCGCACGATGCTACTCCTCCGGTAACACACGCCAATTCGGTCTAAAACGTGGTAAATCTACAAAAGATTCAAAACTGCTCAAAAGGCTATAACTCGTTCTAGAACGAAAATCAGAAAAAACGACCATAGAGGAATTGAGGCCTTACCGAGGGGGTTCCAACACACTAATCAAAGATTGAATCAAACTTCAGACGAAGAACCGGGAAGCAATTGAAGGTTCGGCCGGCTTGGCTCGCGTATCTGGGCGGAGGAGGGGTGTTCTGCCTAAAAAACGAGGCAACTGCCTGATTTAAGAAAAAAAGAAAGTACACGACCTGTAATTTAGGACTACACACTGTGTATATTTCATTTAACTGTTCAAAAGACGGCTGATTCCACCGACTTACTTTCCAAACCTGCCGACATGAGTACACGGCGTGTACCTAGCGGTACATGGCGTGTACCGGGTTCCTCTTTTCTTCCTCACCGTCATACCCACACGCCATGTATATCCCTCATACACATCTAGAATACACGACATGTCCAAAGAGAACATGACGTGTCCCTGGTTCTTACCCGGCCAATGGCCTACATGCCATGTATGGCCTCACACGGTCGGGGGTCTACACGGCGTGTTCAATGCTACACGCCATGTAGTATGAAACTACTACGTGGTCATCACACGACATGTACTCAGTGAGCACACGGCCGGTCACTTGCCTACACATACATGGCGTGTACTTTATGTACACGGCGTGTAGTCTGGAAATTTCCAAAAACTTTGCATTTTCTCCAGTTTCCTCAGAAACTAGTCAAAAATTCAATCAGGGTCAGGATTTTGACCCGTTCTGAAAACCCGGGTTATTACGTCAACTAAAGCCTCATACCTCCATCCGCCTCTGAACCCTGGACCTCTCCATAGGTCACCTATTGGGGATTAGGATACTGAACCTCCACAACAGAATTCGGCAGAGAGACATGCCCACCATCCATCAACCCCAAGTCCTCCTGACCGTGGTCCAACACTATTTCCTGCTCAGATTTCTTGTTGCTTGAATCACCCTCCAACCCCACAGAAATAGAAGGCACACCGCACCCGGTCTCACCATTCATAGGATGCACAGGGGACCCCGAACTAATCACCCTAGCCCCCTGCACTGGGTTCTTCACCATATCACCCTTCACCTTCCTATCTTTAGAATTCAACACTCCTGGGGGAGCTCTCCTACGACAGACCGATGGGTGTGGTCCAGCCATATAAAATAGGTACAAAATTCCATCTAGTTTTTTAAACCACCCTCTGCTTACACCTGTACTCCTTAGCAATGGTAATCCAAAAAAACTTAAAAGGCAGGTGAGACACATCAACTTCAACACAGATCTAGGGATTAACAGGACGACACACAGCTGTAGTACGACTATCAGAGTAAAGAAATATTCCTATCATATTACCAATCATCTGAAGGATTGAAGGATTCTAAAAAGGAAGCGGAAGTTTTTGTAAACTGAACCAAATCGCCATTGACGGCGAGTCCCGCCTCATATGAAGATCAAAAGGCCATCGAAGAAGAATAAAACTCATCCCGTTGAAACTTCATGGAGCCCTAGACCAAGACTGAATAAGGTCCACCTCTGATTCAAAAAGTATCATAATCTGGAGGCTATCGAGTAATCCGACCACCACCCATTCCTATAGAGCCCACGAACCAAACACGAACCTGTCGAAAACGTCAACTGATGGTTGCCTATGCTTGAAAAGGGCAACCAAAGTGAGGTTCAGAAGCGCCGAAGACTCTGAGAACTCCGAGTTCGAGATTTGGAGGTTAGGGTAACCATCGAGGAGCTCCAGCGCTTTAGGGAAAATCGAAACACTGGGAAAAGTGGGAAGAAAGTCTGGATTAAACAATTAAAATATAAATGAGAAATCATGACTGAATAGTAGAAATCAAATCCCACTCACTTAAACCGTTGCTTTCCCTTAAGTATAGAATTTTAAAAAAAAATCCATACTACCTTGATTTAAACATCATAATCTAAAAAATCATGCAATTATCAATAAATAATAAAATTTCAATTATTTAACTAAATATAACACTTCATCCCCTAATTTTATATAAAATAAACTTGCATGTTTTTTTTCAATTTTTGTATTTTAATAAAAATACTTATCCTAGACATATTTACAAATTTAAATTTATTATTAGTATTTATTCTACTCTCGATCTACCTCTCTTGAAAAATTATATCATCACTCAAGGGAAATTTTACTAGAGTTATCCTAAAAAATTAAGTACATGCATCCTATCCATAGGTTTGAAAAGAACCTCAAATATCCACCTTTTATAGATAAAAATCTTCATTAATAATGATGTATTTCATAAAAAAAATCAAATGAACACGTTCTTAAGGGTTTGAAGGTAATTGATGTGAATTATTATTAAGATCCAAAAATGAGGTTTACTATTGAAGTATAATTCAAGATAAACAATAAAATATCAAAAAACCCTACTTCAAATATAATATAACATAACACTCTTAATATTTATCCCATATTATAATGAGTCAGGAAAATACATATAATAAAAAACACACCCTCCTTTCAACAATAATCCATTTTCCCAAATAAAAATTCCCTGTGCTTTTTCAATTATTTTTTTCCCTTTACATTTTAATTTTGTTTTCTTCTTGAGGGTAGAAAATAAAGTACATTAAAAACATTTGGGAATATTTATAACACACCCAAATGATAAAGCCTAACATCCATAATTTTTAAAAGCACAATATCTCCATTAGTATATAGAACAACATCTTACCCAATAATTATTCCATTATAAATTATAAAAAAAAATCCAAGAGAAGGGTAGAAAGGAGAAAATTAGTTTATACTGTATCTTTCCAATTAAATTCATTATTGTATTATAAGGGGTTAAAAGAATGGTTAAATGTAAATATATCTCTCAACAGTGAAAAGTGTTTAAATAAAAAATTCCTCAATCATATCAATATAACTTTGTTATTTCATAGCTTTGACAGTAATCAATTCGTGTTCTAGTAATAAAAATTCTCAATGATTCTCTCAAGAAATATGGTATAATAAAATTTTTGAAAAAAAAGTATTAGAGACCCCTCATTACTAGGAAATATAAAATTTAATACAATCACTCATAGATTGAATAATAACAAAAAATTAATCAATATAAAATTTCTAAAATCCAAGCATGATAATGTTAGAGTAATTTCATCTATATAAATCAACCAGTAATCCCAAATCATGACTAATAAAATTGATACTCTAATGATTATATTTAATCTTACACCCCAATATTATTAATTCAATATTATCAAAGATGGCATTCATAACCTGGAATCATGGGAATGATAAGAAACGTTTTCTTCATATATCAACAATAAATAAAAAATGCCTATGTTTGGCATGAAAATTAATATAAAACAACAAAAATTATATGGGAATAATATAGATAACACATATGAAATACTCCAATATCAAATAAAATTCTCATTCCATATGCTAAATATTTTTATCTTCTAATTTCCATTACAATGGTAAAATAAAATCTCAATATCCAAGTGAAAGAAAATGGTCCATTGCACTATAGGTAAAAAAATATAAGGGTGATTGAATTATCATCATAAAATAATTTCCTAATATAAAGTCTAAATTTCTAAAATATTGTTTAGATAGATCCCAGAAGGCATAAAATATTATTTGGTCTCCTCCTATAAATAATTTTTTAATCTTTAAGCTATATTTTACATCATGTGTCACAAAATAAGATTGTGGAAAGAAGTTACCCGATATGCATTTTAATCATGACTAAAATTCCTCCTTATCTGGTGTAATACTTCTCATTCTATTTAATAAAACCATATTGATGATAATTTTTGGATATCACCCCAAATTGTATACACATAAAGAATGAAGAAGTAAATCTTGGATTTTCCAAACCTATCAGGACTCCTCCTTCCTAACTTCTTATTTCCACTCTTCCTAAATAATATTCAATGTTATTATTAGTTTAAGTAGTTGTCACCTCCTATTATATCTTACCTTCATATTATAAGGCTTCATCCACTTATTTATCAATTTTCATAGTAATTATAAGGGTTTGATCCCTAATTTTTTTTCTCTCAAATTTACTTTCATAATCAGATGATTCCTTTGATTCATCATCAAACTAAAAATAACCCAAAAATTTCTCATCATGTTATAATTTGATTTTAGAATTATTTTTGGGTGTATATTTTGATTTATAAACCTTGTTTTATATCTACTTTACATGTTCCAAAGCCTATTTAAATGATTATTATTTACTATAAAGTTTATTTTTTTTAAGTTGGTGTGATTGTGGATCTCAACCTTTTATTTGTATCTCCTTGCTGAGTATAATGAATTTTTAAATAAGGATATCCATATGTATCACCTAGAGTATATGGGGAGTCATAGTTTATTTAACCTATGATAAAAAATATAAAATCAAAAAAATTAAAAGAATATAAAAAATAAAAAACAATTTAAAAAATGACATGGAAAAATTATTATCTTAATCTATCAAATTAATGCTCCTGATAAAGACCATGTTCCAAAAAATGGTGCCAAAATATTTGATGTCCCATTGGGAATTATTACTTTTTTGGGCTCTGAATTTTAGAAAATTATCAACATATAACACAATCACTAAAAAAGCTAATGTGTATTATATGATATTCATGTATCGAGGTTGGAACCATAGAGGCAAGGTAAATTAAAATGGGAATCACTAACATAATTGTAAAATTAATAAACTATAAAAAAATAATAGTACACCTATATTGGAAGTATTGTGAAAGATGATTGTACTAGAATCTTGAAAATACATGCTTATGTAATACCTAAATAGGGAAAATATTGTATTTTGACATGTAGTTTTTATAATTGAAACTAAGAAATGCCTTGTCCTGGGTCATCACTCTCCAATCACGAAGATATTATTTTCTTATGGTTATGAAATATAGCTATTAAAAAATAGGGTAGTAAAAAACAATATTTAATTATGATGAATTACTCACCAAATGATCATTATGAATGTCACACACTAGAAATTAAATAAAAAGGAAACTACCATACTAAAATTAATAATGGTTATTCTCTAAGAATTAAAAAGTGATTTAGAAAAAATAAATTAATGAAAAAACCAACATGATCAAACATTAGAAATAAAATAATTCAAAACTCAATCATCTATAATTATAATTGTTTAACTCACCTGTATTGATAATAAAAAATCTTGTTTAATTCTATAATGGGATAGTTTTTTTGACAATTTATTTAAATGTATTTTAATCTAATGACTTTACTAGAATCAGTTTATAGTATAACATTTTCTATGTCAAAGTTCACTGTTAAATGCCACTGTCACTGTCATCGTTAACAAACCTACATCAGAACATTAATGCTTGAATTCATTGGTGAAAAGGTCATCGTTGAAGACCTTACTGATGAAGGTTACCGTTATAAGAGCTACAGTTATAAAGTTACAGCTAGAAGTCACCAGTACAAGGTCACTGTTATAAAGACTACCATTTGAGTACTTAACGAAGCCTCTATATGCTGAATTAATGTGATAGGTCACTTTTGTGACAAGGTTGCTGTTACAAAGAGTTTCTTTTAGAAGTCCACTGTCAGAAATATTACTGAAAGTCTACTATTAAGTATATTATTGTGTAAGATCTCACTGGTAAATTCTACCACTGGAAAAGTCTACTGTTGGACAAGTATACCACTGGACAAGTCTACCACCGGACAAGTCTACTGTTGGACAAGTCTACCACTGGACAAGTCTACCGTTGGTAAAGTATACCACTGGACTAGCCTACTGTTGGAAGTCTACTGCTGATTAAGATTATTGTTAAAGATGCTACCGATTGACATGGTACCGTTACTAGTCTACCATACTCTTCTACTCCATACTTTGTCAAATTCTTATAATTATTTTAATAGTTATATTTTTGCTAACTGTAATGCTTCTCAATTAATTAATGATTATTGTACACATATCATAAGACCATTTCTTGGTAGTATGTGGTATGAGAAAGATTTCATGTGATGTACTTGATCCTATTGTCGGACCTCAAATATAAAAGAAAAAACAGAGGAAGGAAGATGTAAAAGAGAGGTACCGAGCAAAAAGGAAGAAGCCAAGGTACGAAGAAAAGTGTGCTATCAGACACCATAAGAAAAAAAAGGTAAGAAAGAAGAACTCCCTAATTGTTGACTTTGATAATCCAAGGGCCTCACGAAGATCATATTGAAGAACATACTCAAGGATGTCCTCATGTACTTCAAAAACTCCCTTATACAAAGAAGTTGAACATCTCAGTTCTTAGAAGATTGTACCTAGAAGTTGCGGCACTCTGTTTTTGGAGACAACTTGATGAAAAGAATAGAACCTTTATTTCCTCAACTCCATGAACTCTAGAGATGATCTTGAAACACACTAAGAATTGTAAACTCTATACTAATTTTTATACCTCTACAGTGTTCTTTATTTTACATTTTGAGTAGTGTGTGTTTGTTAAACACACACAATCTCCTGTTCTTTAACTGGGGGATACTAAAAATCCCCACTCAAAACTCTCTCAACTCTTGTATCCCATGAATAACTATGGAAGAATACTTGTGTGGATTGGTTTCTTGTTTCCCATGCATAACTGTGGAAAAAGCCTTATGTGGTTAGGTTTCATGTTTTCCCACGTAAAACCATTGTAGAGGTTGTGGAACCTGGACAGTTTGTAAACACTGTTCTAATCCTTGATACAGGTTGTGTATCAAGTTTCTTTATATAAACTTCTTGCTGACAGGTGATCACCAAGTGGAGAGTATTATGTCTTGACTTCAGACTGAACATATTCATTACATTGTTGTGCTAATCTTCAAGTAATCTATTTTATTTTATCCGCTATTTATATTTTTCAAAGACAAAAAAATGTTTTTATATTCACTCTGATAGTTAGTCTTGGTTTGTGTGTATATGTGCTTAAATTAGTAAACATGTTTCAAAAGTTGAATTAGTAACTAAATTGATTCAACTGAGGACTAATAAACCTCATAGAAACTTGTTGTGCAATTAAAAATTTATATCTCTACTGCCATAATTAACTGGGATGTTTTGAATTGGGGGATTTTAGTCATAATGTTTTTAACAAAAATTTTAATTGGAAGTCAATTCACCCTCCCCTTGAGTATCCAATCTGACAAAAATTTGGTATCAGAGGTCATTTTATTTTAAGGTGTTCAAATTATTTTCAACTACGATTTTAGTTGTATCATAAAGATCTTAAAATTTCCATCATATCTAAATTTTAATATCATTAAATTATATGTAACTATGGAAACTAGAGTTGAGGGTGCTGCTACTAACATCCCACCTTTCTTTAATGGTAATAACAATGCTCAGTGGAAATTAAAAATGAAAATGTATCTAGAGAGAATGGGACTTAAAATTTGGGAAAAATTGAAGAAAAACATTTATTTCCTCCTACTGCTAGGGAAACATGGTAACAATTGACTAATTCCACATATAATAAAAATTTTATAGCAATGAATGCCTTTTACTATTCTCTAGTTGATATGGAATTCAATAGAATATCTTCTTAGAAAACTGTATATGAAATTTGGGATACTTTAACTATCTCTCATGAGGTAACAACTAATGTTAATGAAATAAGATTAAATACATACACTATTAAATATGATAATTTTTAAATGAATCATGATGAAACTATCTCTAAAATTTATCTTAGGTTCAATGAAATAGTGAACACCATGAGTCTTCTTGGGAAACCAGTGGACATCAAGGACCAAATCATGAGACTGCTTCGATGCCAACCTGACATATGGAGAGGAACATCTATTTCTATTCGAGAATCTTGTGACATAGACAAACATCCTATGAAAGATATAATTTGAAAACTCATGATATATAAAGAAGAGATTAAGTTGAATCAAGAATTAGGTGAGAACCAAGGAATAAGTCAGTAGCATTCCGGACTTCAACCTCAAAGAACAAAGATAAAGAAAAGGATCACGCTTCTGTAAATAGTTCCACTAGTGAAGAGTCAGATTTTGACAGTGATGAGGAGATGGATCATCTTTCTAGAAGGTTCAAAAAGTTCAACCGAAAGAAGATATTTTTTATGAAGTCAAACTATAGGGGAAAGTATGATAGTAAAGGAGAATGTAATAAAGAAAGAAAATGGAATGACAACTCAAATGAAATAATATACTATGAGTGGAAACAAAAAGGTCATGTGAAGAAAGACTACCCCAACCTGAATTTTAAGAAGAAATATGAAGATAAAGGCAATGGTTATAAAAAGGCTATGAAATCCACCTAGAGTGCTTCAGAAGACAGCTCCAGTGGATCTGATGCTTCTAATAGTGAATAGAACAATCATGCTAACTTATGTTTCATGGTAGAAACATTTGAGGTAACACTTAATTATCATATACATAATGCCTATTATTCTGGAAATAAGAGTGAGTCTTATAATTATGAATATATGACTAAGGATGAACTATTTCAATACTTTTAAATTCTTTAGGATACCTTTAATGAGCTCTATGAAACATATAAATCATTAAAGAGACAATATACTTTAAATACAAATTATAAGTCAAATATTGATATTGAAAAAGATAAATTCTCCCAACTATTAAAATAAAATACATAATTAAAATTATCCAATGAGAAATTAAAGGGAGATCTTGAGAAGTTTACTATAGGTAGAGATACCTTGACTTAGTTTCTAGGAAAAAAAAATTCCCCAAAATATACAACTGGTCTAGGATATCAACTAGGACAGAGAAAAATTAGCAAAACAAAATTTGTTCCAAAATCTGGATAGTTCGCTGCTAGTTCAAGTTCTAGAAAATCTTTTGAGACACAATTTTTAAAAGGAAATAATAATGTATTTATTCCTCCAAATATGTATGTTTATGTTAGGAAACCTATAAATCAAATATGGGTTCCCAAAGTTCTACTTGAAAACCTCTCTGGACCTAAGAAAAATATGGGTACCAAAGTTACAACATGCTTAATATGTTTTGTAGGGAAGTTGCCTAAATATTTCTTGTAAGACATTATGGTACTTGGATAGTGGAAGTTCTAGACATATTATAGGATATTATTCTTACTTCAGTAGACTAATCAAAGTTGATGGTGGAAATTTAGCTTTTGGTGACAATGTAAAATGAAAAATCATCAGCTTAGGCCAGATTGGTAACCCTAATACAATATTAATTTCCAAAGTACTTTTTGTTGATGGATTAAAGTAAAATTTAGTTAGTATCTCTCAGTTGTGTGATGATGGATTAAATGATAAAATTAAAAATAATGAATGTATTATTTTTAATTCTAAAAACGATTCAGTATTCACTGATCTTAGAAATGAGAATGTATATGCTGTTAATTTAGATTCTTTTGCTAAGAAAAATGTTTCTTCATTACATACATTTCATAAGGAATCCTGGTTGTGGCACAGATGATTATGACAATACAATATGAACTCACTTAGTAAACTGACTAGGAAAGTTTTAGTTTGAGACTTACCTAAACTGGAATTCCCACTTAACAAAGTGTGAAATCCCTGTCAAAAGGAAAAACAACAAAAAGTTTCTTTCAAACCAAAGAATGAAGTTTCTAATTCTCAACCGCTTGAGTTGGTTTGCATGGACATTTTTGGACCATCAAGAGTTTCTTGTTTATATGGGAAGAAATATATTGATGTTCTTGTAGATGATTTTTTTATAGATATACTTGGGTATACATTTAATCTCAAAAAAGTGAAGCTTGTTTCTACTTTATTAAGTATTCATAGTCTGTAGAAAATCATAGTGGACATAGAATTAAGACCTTGAGAAGTGATCATGTCCATGAGTTTAAAAATCAGGATTTGGAATCTTATTTCTCACACAATGGCTATAGTCACAATTTCTCTTCTCCTTGAACACCTCAACAGAATGGAGTCCTGGGAAGAAGAAATAGGACACTTCAAGAGATTGCCTGAAATATTCTTAGGGAATATGATCTACCTATTTATTTTTGGGCTGATTCTATAAATACATCTTGTTATACCATAAATAGAGTCTTAATTAGACACGTTCATAGGAAGACCCCTTATGATCTTTGGAAAAATAGGAATCCTATGGTTAATTACTTTGTATTTTTTGGTTCCAATGTCTTTATCCTTAATAATAAGGACAATCTTGACAAGTTTGCCTCCAAAACTGATGAAGGATTTTTCATAGGTTACTCAATCTTGAGTATGGCCTATAGAGTATTTAATAAGATAAAAAAATGTGTAGAAGAATATATTCATGTCGAATTTGATGAGACTGATCCATATGAACCCAAAACCTCTCTTGAACACTTTGCGGAAGAAAAGTCAATTCTAGACCTTAATGAGAATGATAGTGAACCTCCTGTAAAAGTAACCAGTTTTGGGAATCCTCTAAAATCTTCATCTATTGACTCTGAACCTATAAAAAATCATAGGGATTCTATCTCTACTATTTCTATGGGTATTATTACTCTCAGGAATCATCCTTTATATGTTGTAGTAGGTGATTTAAATAGAGAAACACAAACTAGAGCTTCTATGAGAAACCAGGTTGAACATCAATATTTTCATTCATTGATTGAACCCAAAAATATTAATTATTCTATCAATGATGAATTTTGGGTAATGGATATTAAAGAATAATTAAACCAATTTGAATGAAACAAAGCCTGGTAACTAGTTGAAAGACCTATGAACACTTTGATAATAGGCACAAAATGAGTATTTAGAAACAAAGTTGATGAGTCTGAAAATATAGTTAGAAACAAAGCTAGGTTAGTATCACATGGATGTTGTCAAGAGGAAGGAATAGACTATGAGGAGACCTTTGCACCTGTAGCTAGGATAGATTCCATTAGGATACTATTGCTTATACGGCTCATCTAAATTTTAAACTTTATAAAATGGATGATAAAATTGATTTTCTAAATGGGTATATAGTCGAGGATGTGTTTGTTGAACAAACCACTGGTTTTTCAAATCCCCATTTGTCAAACCATGTTTTTCAACTTTCTAAAGCTTTATATGGTCTAAAGCAAGCTCTAAGAGCTTGGTATGATAGACTTAGTTCCTTTGTTATTTAAAAAGGTTTTTCAAAAAGAATAGAAAATCCTACTTTGTTTATTAAAAGGATTTCCAAATATGTATTTATAGTACAAATTTATGTAGATGATTTAATTTTTGGATCTTTTAAAAATTATTTATGTACTGATTTTTCAAAAATAATGCAAAATTAATTTGAAATGAGTTTAATGGGGGAACTGAAATTCTTTCATGGATTGCAGATTTTTCAAAACAAAATGGAATTGTTTTAAATAAAAATAAATACATTAAGGATATTCAAAAATTATTTGGTTTGGATAGTAGTAAAGTTAGTGATACACCATTGAGTACCACTTATAAGTTGGATGCTGATGAAACTGGTGAACCAGTGGATAAAAAAAACTATAGAGGTATGATAGAGAGTATGATTTACCTTAAAACTAGAAGACCTAATATAATGTTCAGTGTATGCATGTGTGCTCATTTTAAAGCTAATCCCAAAGAATCTCATTTAATTGATATTAAATGGATTTTCAAATATCTCATATATACTCCCAACTTAGGACTATTTTATCCAAGAGGACAACCATTTTATTTAATAAGTTATTCGGATGCGTACTTTTCTTGTATTATATTAGATAGAAAAAGCATCTCTGGAACATGTCACATGTTAGGCAAGTCACTAGTATCATGGTGTAGTATGAAACAAAATTCTGTTGCATTATCTACTGCCGAAGCTGAATATATAGCTGATGGTAGTTGCTGTGCTCAAATTTTGTGTATGAAACACACTTTAGTAGACTATGGATATCAATTCAAACATGTCTCTATAAATTGTGACAACACAAGTTCTATTAAAATTTATAAAAATCCAGTATCTCATGCTAGGACAAAGCATATCGATGTATGACATCACTTCATGAGAGATCATTATCAAAGATGTGATATCACTCATCAATTCATTGGTACTGAACACAAATTGGTAGATATATTCAAAAATACTTTGAATTATGAGAGTTTAAATTACATCAAACATTAGTTAGATATGGTAAAATATTGAACCTCACTATTAGAACCACACTATTAGAACCACACTGTTTGAACATCACTGTTAGAACATCAGTGTTAGAACCTCACTGTTAGAACCTCATTGTTGAACCTCACTGTTAGAACCTCATTGTTAGAACCTCACCATTGCACCTCACTATTAGAACCTCACTGTTGAACCTCGTTGTTAGAACGTCACTATTTCACCTCACTATTAGAACCTCACCGTTGGGTAACTCACTGTTGGAATTTATAGTTACTTTGTATTTTATGTGGGAATCTGAACTGTTTTTTAGTATTATTTTCCCTGATTTGTTTTTTTCAATCCCTAAATGATGAAATTAGATGAAAAACACATTTTGATCCACTCTCTTCCTCACTCTCGTACCCCTGCTCCCAGAATCCTTAAACCCTGCCTTTCCGCTGAACCCTCAAACCTCTTCTAACCTTGATGGCTAGATTCGACCGACCGATGGTTGGTGATGGAGATGCACCAAACCCCTAGAGATCTCGAGTCGAGCCTAATGGTGGAAGCAGTACTGCAAAGAAGCTGGTTAATCTATATCTAACAAAGAGGGACATCATACTAGAAAAAGAATTGTGCGAGGAATAGTTGTTTACGAGCAAATCTTTGGTACTGGAAGTATTACAAACTCAAGGATGGGTGGAGTGTTTCAAAAACAACAACATGCCTTATTATCCAAAGTTTGTCGAATAATTTTATGAGTTTATGAGATTTGATAAGTCTAATGAAGTGAAGATAATGATGTCTAGAGTACATGGCACTGAGTTAAGGTTTTCTTCTGCTGATTGGGATGAATTTTTAAGGGTACCTCATGAAGGTATATTTTATTACTACTCTGGAGTGATTCCTCCAAACAGTGATATTTTTGTATATAAGAACACAATGGAATATCTGACAGGAAATGGGACCTCAAGGAAGGTGATTGCTACTGAAATGAATGGGGAGGATATAATTCTATTCATGTTTATCCAACATGTGATAAGTCCTAGGAGAGGGGACTTTTCTATGTTGAAGTATCATGACATATTCATATTTTATTTGATGAAGCATGGACATATGATCAACCTGTGTAGGTTTCTAATGGATCTGTTTGAAGACATGACTATGCTAAGTTCTAAATCAAATGATATATTTCATGCAAAACTGATTTCTATGATGCTGAAGGTTAAGGTCATTGCAGGAGAAAAAGATAAAAAATTGTAGCCAAGAACAATTTTTGTATCTCTAATATAGTTTAAAATTTTATGAAGATCAACTGGAATCCCTAGAGAAGAGAATGGGTAAATGATGAAGGGAAGATTTATGAGAAGTTTGATCCAGTAAATAATCCTTCTAGGACAAAGGATTAGAGGGATCCAGGTCTAAAGCCTAATTAGGCAGAACCTGTATATTATGATGAATAGGTAGATGAGGCCATGGAACATGAGAAAGAGGGCACTTCTATAAATGATAGGAGTGATCATGATCAACCTGCCAATCCTCTAGTTGGAGTGGTAGATTTTGGTGATCCCAGTCCTCCAAGAGAGTTACTGAGGAGAGAATCTTTCCTAAGGGACAATGAGGTTGGAGAAACCAGTGAAGAAGATTATGATGAGGCTCACATTATTGTTAGAGATACCTCAGAAGAATAAGAAGCTGATGAATCAAGTCATTCTAACCATGAGGAATATGTTATGGCCACTGATGACAGTAAAGAGGAGGATCTCAGTCTATGTCCTCTGATAAGCATTACATATTGGACAGTAAGTGATCAAGAAGAAGAGGTTGTATCTTCTGTTGATGAAATAGATATTGTGGATGACCCAATAGAAGTAGTGACTCACTGTAATGATGAGTTAGTTGACCAAGTAGGATCAACAGCTAAAGGGGAAAGACTAGAAGAGGCTGATATAGTTGTTCAGGATGTAGATCCAAGTGAGGGGGAGCATCCTGCTACAGAGGGGTCAGTATCTGTTGTTCATGACATTGAGGGGTGGTCTGTGGACCCTGGGTTTCTATTTTTGGGACTAGATTATGATGACTCAGAAGATGAAAGGCCCAACAGAATACCTTTAGTGCCAAACCTCATTTTTGTACCTCTAGAAAACACTTTCCCTCACGACTATATTAGAAAGACAGAACTTGAATCCTTGAAATCTGACCTATAGAGAACGTCTCTGGATATGTCCTCAGAGATGGAAAAAGATATTTCTCTAGTTCAAAATCATTTTGCAGTTGAGTTTTTAAAAATTCAATACAGCATTTAATCTAATATTATCCAGGAAGTAAAGAAGTTTCAGAGTCAAATGAGTGAACTGTCAGAGTCTGGGGAGCTTCTAAAGAAATCATTGTTGAGCTTGAATTCTCTTCTAACCAACAGGGCTCAGGTGGACAATGATATTCATTTTATCAATGGTGTAGTACACTAGGTGGTTTATATCTTTGAAGACTTCAATAAGTCCATGAAAACACATGTGAAAGGTCAAGATGATGATGTTAAAAGAAAGATCAATAGGCTAACCAAATCTTTTAAAGAGACTTTGGATTTCACTCTGGCACCTTTGGGTGCATCTTCATCTTCTTCCACCTCTCCTCCAGCAGATATTTAAGCATTCAGGATAGTTGTCAGAGAAGAAGTGACAAATCTCTCTGGTACTAGTACCTTAGACTCTCAGGTCATTTCCATTACCAGAGGAATTCATAAGCTTGTGGGAGATTATTTAAGAGAAGATTCTCAAGATCATAAGTCCATCAGGGATCAAGGTGACTTCTGTTACAAAAGGGTATACACTAAGCATTAGATGGATGAACACTTCATGTTGCTGTTGGAGAACATGAGGATTCCACCTGTCACTCTGGAATTTAAGAATCAAGTTAGCATGCTTCGAGAGATGACTCCTGCTTTAGAGAAATTTATGAAAAATAAGGATGATTTCATTTAGGCTATGGAAAGAGGAGGCAATATCATCATGGACTTCAGGAATATTCTATTACCATTCTTCCATGTGGACTGTACACCCATCATTTTCCCTCTCACATTTCCCTCTACCTCCGGTGCCTCAGGATCTTCCAGTGATGTTCTTTTGATGTCTCTTGCTCAATCCAGAAGAAGCTTGACCCCTACCATTCCTCAAAGATCTACTCACTATAGGTCTACTGATTCTTCTGTTGCATCTACTCCTACCTTGCTAACTGCCATCCCTCGGCCTATCCCTCCAATTTCAGATCCTTCATCCCCTACTTCCAAATCCAAATCTCAAATGGACATTTCTAATGTGGTTTGAGTGGGTTGTATCTTTTGATAGGGATTTTGTAATGCTCTTTGAATCATGTAATGATATTTCATTAATATAAATTTTCTCAATTGTTTCTTGTTGTATTTATTTTTTCTAATCACAAAGGGGGAGAACATACACCAAAAGTAATTTCATATCCATATCAAATGTAATTTCATATCCATATCAAATTAATCTCTTCAACATGTGTGATGGATGTGTGATAGGCCTATATCCATGACCTATTTATTCCATTAATGTATCTTTGATAATCTTATAATTATTATAATGTTTAATGTTATAATTTTTGATTACCAAAAAGGGGGAGATTGTTGAACTCACTTATTTTGATAATCACAAATCATGTTTAATTCTATAATGGGTAATTTATTTGAAAATTTATTTCAATCTATTTTAATCTCATGACTTTACTGGAATCAGTTAAAATCATAAAATTTTCTATGTCAAAGGTCACTGGTAAGAGGTCACTATTTTAGACCACTATCACGGTCACCGGTAAAAAACCTACAACTGAACCTTACCTCTTAAAGTCATTGGTGAAAAAGTCATCTTTTAACACCTTACTGATGAAGGTTACCATTATAAGATCTACAGTTATAAAGTTAGAGTTGGAAGTCACCGGTACAAGGTCACTATTATAAATCCTACCGTTGGAGTACTTACCAAAGCCTACCAATGCTAAGTTAATGTGATAGATCACTGTTGTGACAAGGTTGCAGTTACAAAGAGTTTTTGTTAGAATTCCACTTTCAGACATATTACTAGAAGTCTACTATTAAGTATCCTACTGCGGAAGAGATCACTGGTAAAGTCTACCAATGGAAAAGTCTACCGTCGGACGAGTCTACCACCAGACAAGTCTACTGCTGGACAAGTCTACCATTGGACAAGTTTACTGCCGGACAAGTCTACCATTGGTAATGTTGACCGCTGGAAAAACCTACCATTGGAAGTCTACAGCTGATTAAGCTTGCTGTTTAAGATGTTACCGATTGATAGGATACCGTTATCAGTATACAATACACTTCTACTCCATACATTTTCAAATTCTTATTATTATTTTAACAGTCATATTTTGCTAACATTAATGATTCTCACTTAATTAATGTTTAATTTACACAAATCAGGAGACCATATCTTGGCAGTACGAGGTACAAGAAAGATTTCACATGATGTAATTGCTCCTATTATCGGACCTCAAATATGAAATAAATAGACCGAGGAAGGAAGATATAAATGAGATGTACTGAGAAAAAAGGAAGATTCCATGGTACGAAGAAAACTGTGCTATCATACACCATTGGAAAACAAAGGGAAGAAAGAAGAACTCTCTAATGGCTCACTCTGATAATCCAAGGGCCCCACGAAGATCATATTGAAGAACATACTCAAGGTTGTCCTATTGTGATTCATCAACTCCATTATACCAAGATGTTGAACATCTCTGTACCTGGAAGCTAGTACCTGGAAGTTGCAACACTCTGTTTTTGGAGAAAACTTGAAGAAATGAACGAAACCTTCATTTCCACAGATCCACGAAGTTTAGAGCTGATATTCAAACACACAGAGCATTCTAAACTTCATACTAATTTCTTTGGATCTACCATGTTCTTTATTTTACATTTCTGAGTATTGTGCGTTTGTTACACACACAATGTCTCCAGTGCTTTAACTGGGGGATACTGAAAATCCCCATTCAAAACTCTCTCAACTCTTGTATCCCACTAATAATTGTGGAAGAAGCCTTTTGTTTCTTGGTTTCTTGTTTCCCATGAATAACTATGTAAGAACCTTAGTGTGGCTTCATTGGTAGTTTTTCCACGTAGAACTATGGTAGAGGTTGTAGAATTTGGACAGTTTGTTAACACTATTGTAAAGCCTGATACAGGT
The DNA here is from genome assembly GCA_963277665.1 of Viscum album. NCBI lineage: Eukaryota > Viridiplantae > Streptophyta > Magnoliopsida > Santalales > Viscaceae > Viscum > Viscum album. The sequence continues at coordinate 283,398,379 of OY728119.1, read as the reverse complement.
TGTGTATCAAGTTTCTTTATATAAACTACTTGGTGGAAAGTGATAAACAAGTAGAGAGGATTAAGTCTCAACTTGAGACTGAAACACTTGTTTACATTGTTTTTCTAATCTTCAAGTACTCTATTTTATTTTATCCGCTGCTTATATTTTTCAAAGAAACAATTTTTTTATATTAACTCTGATAGTTTGTTTTGGTTAGTGTGTATATGTTCTTAATTTAGTAAACCTGTTTCAAAAGTAGAATTAGTGATTATATTGATTCGACTGAGGACTAATCAACTGTAGAGAAACTTGTTGAGCAATTGAACATTTATATCTCTACTAACTTAATTAACTGGGATGTTTTTAATTGGGGGATTTTAATCATAAAATTTTTAATAGAAATTTTAATTGGAACTCAATTCACCCCCCTCTTGAGTATTCACTCTGACCAATATTTGTTATCAGAGGTATTTTTATTTTAATGTGTTCAAATTCTTTTCAACAGTGATTTTAGTTGTATCATAAAGATACAAATTTTTTTTCATATCACAATTTTCAGTTCTTTAAATTCTAAGTAACTATAGAAACTAGAGTTGAGGGTGCTGCTACTAATATGACACCTTTCTTTAACAATAATAACTATTCTTAGTGGAAATTAAAAATGAAAATGTTTCTAGAGAGCATGAGACCTGAAATCTGGGAAACAGTTAAAGAACAACATCTATTTCCTGCTACTACTAAGGAAACATGGTCATTGTTTACTAAAGCCACATATAATAATAACTGTAAAGAAATGAATGCCTTGTATTTTTCTCTAGGTGATGGGGAATTCAATAGAGTATATGCCTGCAAAACTGCATATGAAATTTGGGATACTTTATCTATCTCTCAAGAGGGAAAAACTATTGTTAATAAAATGAGATTAAATACATACAATATTAAATATGATAATTTTAAAATGAAACCTCATGAACATATCTTGGAAATGTATCTTAGGTTAATGAAATAGGGAACACCATGAGTTTTCTTGGGAAACCAGTGGACATTTCAGATAAATAAATGTAGAAAAAATAAAAATAGAGAGCATAGGGAATGAAAACACTTTAATTAATAAAATAATCATTTATCATGTAAATGTTCTTTAAAAAAAACTATGATAGAGTTATTAAAATTATTCTTAACATTTTGGATCTTAAGTAATCTTTAATTATAATAAAAAATTATTTTTCACCATTTACTTTTATTTTTGTTTTCACAAGATAGAATTATATTTTTTTATAGATTTGGATGAAATATAACTCATAATTTTTAAATAAAAAACTAATTTATTTTATTTACATCAATATCATCGATAATTTTATCCAAAAAATTTAATTATGTTTTAAAATACATTTTTAAAAAAAATTGGTTTTAGGCGTAATGTGTGATAATATTGATATTAATTTCTCTCAACCTCAGAAACTATTATTTTCAAAAAATTGTTTCCATATTTGAGATTAGTATAAAAATTAGTTAATAATTTTCTATTCATTTTTTCTCATGAAAATATTTAACTAAAGTTAAAAAAATAATTAGCATAGTAAAAATAAATTTGGTAAAATTGTAAAATATGGAATAAACTGTCTAAAAAACTCACAATAATATCCATTATTTGTGTGTATGAGAGATTAATTAAACAATAATAATCCAATTTACATTATTTTACACATTAGTATAAACCTTCCTTTGAAAATGACATGACATTAATATGAAGTTATGAATATTGAAAAAAATTCCTCTCTACTCACTTCTAACTGGGGGCTTCCACCACCCACTTAAATACAATCTAAAATTTGGATTATTATAGAAACTATAATCTTTATACTTCCCCTATATCCCAATACCAATTTTTTAATCCCTATGATCCGAGTAAAATCCCTAAGTACTCCATTTTTAAGAAATTATCTAAGGTAAAAATCAAGTTCTTTATGTCTATTCTAATAATTTCCTAAACTCATTTCATTTCCATCTTTATCATCTAAATACAATTCTCCCATTATTATATAATTTTATCAATATTGTTTGTATATTTAATTTGTTTCTGTTGAGTGAATAATTATTGTCCACCTTTATAACACCATGATATTTTAAATTACATTCCCCTTTAGAACATAATGTGTTCAATAATTTTCTTCACATGCAACACTGAAAGAAAAAAACCACTAAACATTTTATAACCATTAAAATATATTTGTTAGGTTGGAAGGTATAAATAGAGGTTGAATATTTATGAATTATATATAAAATTAAAAATAAATTTTTTATACTTATAAAATGTTATTAGTTTACCTTGATAACTAATAAGAACACCTTTTGGTTAAAAAAATTTCTCTAAAATTAATTTTTACACCCATTATTTTAAGAAATTATATATTTTTTTGATATGGAATATTTTTATATGAAAAATAAATATTTTTAATGATTAATATATTAAAACAAATTTTATTAATAATTGATTGAAGATAATAATAAGAGTAGTTAATATCTAAAAAACTATTTTCCTATCATAAAAAATTTTCATTATATTTTATATTTCAATTTAAACCATAAATTCGTAAAATATATAATTGTAATGTAAAAAAATTAACTTATTTTTCTAATTGATCATATTAATATTATCTTAATATTATTATTTGGTATTTTTATAAAATATTTTATCTTTTGCAGTAAATAAGAAAAAAATACTATTATTTACCAAAATTTTAATTTTTATGACATTGTTACAAAATATGAAGAATATATAAATTTATAAAACAAGGATGTTCAAATTAAATTCTAAAAGAGCTATGGATTTAAAAATATTAATTTTAACATCGATAAAATATGCTTAGAATTTTCAAGCATAAATTATAATTTTTTCTAATAAACAAAATATTTTCTCCTTGTCATTAAATTAAATAATATATTTTCTAAAATTTGGTTTTGTTTTTTCATGAATGAAAAAGGAATTTATTTGTTTATAATAAAAAAAATGTACATAAAAAAAATTAAATGATAGTATTATCCTATACATAAATTTTATGTATGAAATGAACTTTAAAAAAACAAAATGGGTTTTATGCATTATATGTGCTAATAATAAACATAATTTATATAAAAATTATAATTTATATTTATTAAAATGAATTAAATATTTTAAATAATCATTTTAAAATTAATAAAAAATTTCAATTTCTATTTTGGACATTAAATGCAGTAACCTATTGTAAAATGGACTTACCATGGAAAGGGTAAATAAGGGTAAAAGGGTTTTAAATTTTTTAAAATGGATAAAACAAGTTAAAAACATATGTGGCAATGAATTTTGGATGGATTATCAAACTAATATATTAATAAATCAATTACATTCCTTTATTAGAGACTTTATCCTTTAGTAATATAATGAAATTAATTAAAAGTGAAAATATTTTAAAAAAAGGAATCTCTACTTATAAAAGGAGCTCACATCATATCCATTTATCCACTCATTAAAAGGATATATCAAAATAAAAAATCTTCCCTAGTCTATCCTAAAATCCCTCATAACTTCTCATAATCTTATGTATTCCGAAAATACCAAGATTGAGATCCTTCAGTAGTTACCCAAGGGTGAATGAACAAAGGGATAGGTAATGATCTATACTAAATTTTATTATTATTATTTTTTATATACCCCTAAACTACCCTCTATCCATAAATGTACAATACAATAAGAAAAATTTAATTTAATTAAATTTTATTATACTATCAGAATATGCATTTTATACATTCCTCTAAAATCATTTAGAAAAAAATAAAATGTTATCATTCATTTGTGCGCACTACCTTCTTCTTGACCAACGAGTTTAATCATTTATAAACACTTTACATGGTTGGTAAAAAAGAGTTATTTAATGAAAAAATATAATAATTATAAAATGATTAATACTCTAATATAAAAATTATTTTATTCATATATCCCCTCCCATTCAATTAAAAATGATTTTATCGTCGATGTGCGTGCAAATTACCGCCTCCATAGAATGATGTATTTCATTTTTTCATAATCGAATAAAATAGTTAATTTATAAAATTTATCTAATGTATATAAATTCTATTTTTACAATATTGGTATTATTTAATGATAATATTTGACAATACATAGGTAATATTAATGATAAAATATTATATTAACATCAACCACCTTAAATAAATTTATCAATGCACCTTTCTTAATTTGGGTCAATTTTGAAATTAACTATGAAAAAATATAAATATTTTCATAATGTAAATATAATGGAAAAAACTCTAAAATTTTATATACCGTGAAGTCATTTTAAAAAATAATTTACCATATACAATAATATTAAATGGTTAAGGAAAAATTAACCAAACAACCATAAGTAATCGATGTAAGTGGAAATTATATTAAAATTTATAACAAATGAAAATAAATAGAGCTTAAGACATTAAATATAGATGAATAATTATCTTAATAATGTTTTTAATAAAATTAATTTTATTATACAAGAATTTATGTTCACACAAAAAACAAATCTAAACCTAAGGTAAGGGTTTTTAGATTTAAATTTTGTTTATTTGAGATGTGGTTTGTGTTAACCAATTCTGTAGTTTTGTGTTGTATACATTGGACATGAAGTTGTTTCATTCCATAAATTTAATAAAATATAGGATATTTAATAATAAATATCATGATATACCATTTATTTAATTTCAATTATAAATATTTCGACACTGTAAGGGTTTTATTTAACTCAAACCCCCTTTCTTTGAGTTATTTTGCTTCATCTAGATTTTTTTTTTCTATGACTAGTTGATTCCACCATAAGATTTTATTTCAAGTTAAATTATCTTCATATATAGGGTGATATAATTTTTAAAATAAAATATTTTACATTGATCAATTTTTCCCTTAAAAAGTATATCATTGTTGAGAATAAATCTCATCATAACTAATGACTATTTCCCATAATTTTCCATAATTATCATTTTCTAAAAATTTCACATTTATATTTTTAAACTGAATTATGTTTCATCTCATGTGAAATTAATATTTTTATTCTATTTTTCTAAATAATGTTTTATTATCCTCTTTTACGATGTGGTATTTCATCAAAAAGGTATTTTAAAACATAAAAAGGGATCTTCCAACAACCCATGTTTTTTTGGGTAACATGTACATTTTATTTTTCTCCCATTTACATAATATAAATCTCATTAAATTATCATATAATATATTTATAGATGTTACTTACACACACACACACATAAGTATCTATATCTATTTACCCTTCATTTATGGATAATTCCTTTTTTAGTTCTTTTCAAATTCACACTTTTTAGTACGATTGACTTGTGGAAACTTTACAATTTTGTATTTCATGAAATATTTCACCTCCATTATATTTTTTTAACCATGAATAGAATTTTAAAACCCTCATTATTTTATGAAAAAAACATAGTCATTAATATTTTTTTTCTAACGTTAGATAATAAGCTACTTACCTCTTTATAAAACCATATACCCATTTCAAAAGGCATCAACTATGTGATTCATTTTTATTATGACTAATCCTTGATCCTCCTCATGAATTTTACTATATTGGAATTAATTTCTAAATTTTTGTGTTTCTTTATTAAAATATGAACATCAAAAAAATTTAATTAATTTTTATTTTTGGAATCCTTATGATATAGCCTCCAGTTATGTTTTGGGTCCAGATTTTGAAACCCACTTTTTTAAATGGGGTTTATCATGATTCTTATTTATGAATGTGGTTCTTTTCTTAATTTGGATAAATTTTTCATATATAAATTATTATTTCTATTAGTCGATCGCGGGGACAAAAATTATAAATTCTGAAAATTCATTCGGTAATGTTATCATTTAATGAGATAGCATGTATGGTTCATGGGTTGTTAGCCAAAGAACAATATGATATGTAATGGGGTGGCCATGAATTATATATCCTCAAGTAAATTCAGTAAATATTTACATATCATGAGATAATATAAAATGAAATGTGGAGTGAGACCAATATATTATAAGACTCATTCTACTATGTCTAAGGGAATGAGGAGAAAACCTTATCCCCCATGTGGCTCTGTATTCTTTGTTTATAGGAATGGAGAGTGAACCCAATCCACCCTAATAATTTTTCAACAATAATAGTATTTTCACTAATCCTTCACATATTATTATGATTTCATGAGATTATTATTTTCAAATATTTAGGATCCCATGATTTTATGATAACATTTCTCTATGCCATGGTTTTATTTTTATCTCACTATATTATATCATGGTACATGATTGTTATTTTGTTATTAAATGTCCTTAATTTATGACTTATATATAACTATTAATATCCCAGGTTTATTTTAATATAAAATTTCACCTTGATCATATTTTATATTATTTTTATTATCCAACCATTGATGAAATGTTGATATGTTTTTATTAATTATCATTTATGCTCACATATTTCTTTTTTTTATTTTCCCTGGGTTATAAAGATAATTATAAATTACAAGAAGTCTATAATGGGGTAGATTTTTTTTTTATTATAATATATGATAACAAGATTGTAAAATATTTTTCCTATGTAATTTTCCCTCAAAAAACACATAACCAAAGGTTCATTGAGCGATGCTATATTTTTTTGAGATTTAATGTTCAACTTAGGAGAATTAGGTAAAATAATTATATGTTCAACTTGTGTCATTATAGTTGGTATAAAAGGGGGTTTAATTATTTTTGTGATTATTCTATTTATATTAAGGATTATGATTAAATAACTATAGTGAAATCCATAAGTATATTTATAAGGGATATTTATAATTATAGGATAACATCATGAATCTTTATTCAAGATGAGAATGTTTTGTTTTCATAGAAATAAAATCCTTGTATAGATTCTACAAGTGGTTGAAGGCTATAAAATAGGTGTATATATGGGTATTAGTAAAAAAAATCTGTATTGGGTAATAACTAAGTTATCACCTGGTTGATAAAAAGGAGTCAAAACAACACACTTAGCATGACACTCCCGAGTTATATACTTTGGTTAATCACGTTCTATTTTCAAGTCGTTATGATTTTTTAAGGAGTTAGGTCAAGGAGTATGAGAGAACCAAAAACATATGAAACTAAGTTTTATCCAATAATGATTTTTGTTTAACTGAAGGATAATATATTATATTTAATGAGTAAGATATTTCAAGGATGAGGTTTTCATGAGTTAATTTATGATAACACTATGGTAATCTTATTTATTTATCAATACCATTATATGTTTTTGGTTTTAGCAATTTTTGAAGTTTGAATACATTACATAAATAATGAATTCCATAGAAAATGTTTATATTTTCCCAATGAGAATCCAAATGGGATAAGATATGAAGTGATAAACCCTGTAATTTTAATAAAATAGCTATTATGAATTATGATTAACCACAAGGACATAGATGAGTATCTAAACACACGAAAGAGTATATTGATAGAATATCATGTAATTTTAGGTGACATAGATGAAAAAGGAAAAAAGATTCAATCTACTTCATGTTAAAAATGAGGTAATATACACATAGGGGGAAAGTATCAAAAGTATTATATGATGTTTTTTCTATAGTAAAGGAGGGAATTGAGAAACAAAATGCTAAGGATAAAGGAAGAGTCCATATAATATGATGTGGAAATATATTTTTCTTCCTATGGACCCATTTTCAATTTGATTTTTTATATGTGAAGAATTTTTGGCACTTTTAAAACTGGTGCACTATTCTACAGGATTAAGATAAAAATAAACACCAAAATCCTCCCCAAGGGAACACAGAAATACCTATTAGATGACTAAAATTTAAGTGGATTGTGATTATTATGTGGTGATACGTGTTCTTTAATCTAGATTTTTGGATGTATTATGTCATCTATGTTATCAAAAACTATTAAATATTGTGTTATAATTAAAAACTCTCAGTGGTATCATCATTGAATCCAAGATTAATGAATATACTTAATGGATTGTGGTATTATAATTCATGGAATTACTATTATCTTTAATTTAGATGAATTTTACAGGATATTGGATATGTATTAGCTATCTTAACATAGATTTCATAATAATGAAATAAAGTGACCATTTTTCTTATATCAAATCAACTTATGGTCATCTATAATAGCAATGATAATGATGAACTCTCTAGGAAAATAGATTCCATTATATAGGTATTAACCTCAACTGTGAGGAGTATTTAGCATAAATGGTTAGTAAGTAACCATATATTGTGATATGCCTATTATGAATTAATAATTTATTTCCTAGACTTTCCAATGTATCAAAGGTTTATACCTCATTAGAAATAAAACCATAATCCACGTATATATTAAGGGAATCCTTAACCATTTTAATGGATTTTAATAATTTATACTGTTAGGATACAATTTATTTAAGTGGGAGAATGTGATACCGTGTGATTTAAAATTACATTTCCCTTCAAAACCTAATGTGTTTAATAGATTTCCTCACATGAAACATCAAATAGAAAAAACCATGACAAATTATATAACCATTATAATTATGTTCTTATGTTGAAGGTTATTAACATAGGTAACCAAAATATGAAATATTTTTCAAAATAAAGATCATTTTATACTAATCTCATTCAATTAGAGTACCTATAAACTGCAAATTAATGAATTTTAATTAACATAAACCCCCTTATAAGGGATGAGGGGGAACCCAACATGAAATCAAGGACATAAAGACATAAACTATGCCCCAACAATCCAAAATACATCAACAACCATATCATGACAACAATGAAAATATCTTCCCTTGAATGTAAAATGTTATGTCCTGCTTCCAACATCTGATCGATGCTTGGATAGAAGTCCCATATAGAGCTTCATGGGCCCAATACCAATGAAAAAAGTCATACCCTCTAAAACATCCAAATATAGATAACAATGATCTGGTGAAAACTCCCTACTCTAAACCTCATATGGAGAAACAAATGAAAAACATATGGTTGCATAGTCCCTTGAAAGTGGACCACAGTTCATAGACCCAAAAATGACACAACAGATGATCCACCATGAAAAACATTAAGAAATTCAAAAACTTTAGCCTTCAGAAAAGAATAATCGAGATTATCTGCATCCCTATCACTAGAACCATCAACGGAAGACATCTCATCTACAACGAACCAATGAGGATCCCTCTGAAGCTGCATTCGTAGATGAGAAACCCAAATAAACTAGATTCTATAAGATTTGAGAAGCCCAGAAACTACCTCCTAGGGTTATAAGACCCAAAAACTACACTAAACGGATCTCACTAAAGAGGGGGCCAAGCTGATCTCATCCAGAAGTGACACTCTCGGCATGAATCCAAATAGATTAGAGCCGAAGAAGAACCTGCACCAGAAGAAAAAGTGAGCAAGATCACAGGAAGAGGAGGAGAGGATAATATGAGAAGGCTGGGGATAGGTCCACAACACAGATGTAAACCCCACAAATCTTTTCAAATCCTATCGCCACCAGCAATATTTCTAATGGAGACCACATCAATCAACCCAAATCACTAACCCTACCTATAATGACCCAAATTTTTTATTAATATTTTTTTTCCTAAATTTTATGTATTATTTTATTTTATACTAAATTAATGAAGTGAGTATAATTAAATGAGACCATTTGGTTTTGACTATTATATGACAGTTGGTGAATATGACCGTTTGATGCTAAACTCTTAACATTACAATTTTTTTCATTTTTAAATACAAGTGATCTTTGTTAGTTAATACAGAAAGAAGACATGATGGCCTCATCCAGTTGTCTTGGGCCATTCGAAGCCCATCTTATGGAACTTGGGAAGGAGGTAGCACACTTGGGATTTGCTCTGGACCAAACCCAAGCCGAACTTCATCGTGCAAAGATGTAATGTAATCGCCTTCGAGAGAATTTCAAGCTGATAGAAATCACCACTCGGGAAATGTTGGCCAAGCTGACCCAAGATTCAATAACTTTAGCACACCTTACACTTAGGTCATATGATGGTGTTATAAGGGTCTATGTAACCACACCTTGGCTGCTTAATGTAATCCTTTGATATAAACACAAATTTTGATTTCTTCTTATGGTGAAGTTTTTGAATTTTCAAAAGTCTGGATAAATATAGGATGTATATTATTGATGTTATTTTTGAAAAAAAATGATATTTTAAAATATTTATGTAAACTTGAAAATAATTAATAAAGTGTAATTATTTTAAAAAAATTTATACAGTTGTGTTTAGTAAGAAATTTAGAGTCTAATAAGATCAACATAATCTTTGGTGAATAGTAAATTATGAATAGTGATTTTATGCATAGGAATAGTAATGTGACCAAATATTTTAAGTAACCTTACTTAAGAAATTATTAATATAATTTAGGCACCTTGATTAAGTAATGTGATTCAATAAAATTGGTAAACAACTGTTTCAGAAATTATTAGTTAAGTATTAGTTTTTCAGTTGATTTTTTTTAATTAGAAATTAAATTAAAAATATTAATAAAAATATTTTTCAAATATCGAGTTCATTTTTTAATTTGGAGTATCGATATTAGTTTAAGGTGATTTTTGGGTATTTTTTTGAAGTTGAATTTTCGGTGAATAGTGAAAATACAGTTTTGAGTATCGGGTGTTTGATGACATCTTTAATGATGTAATAATTATTTAATCTTTCTGGTCGACTTATGAATAGTGATATATTCTATGAGGTGTCTCATTTGGCCAATACCATGGAAAAATAACATGGTAAAGACAATGGTTTTGCTAATACCACCGATGAGGTGTCCCTTGGTAATTAATGATTTGTTCCCTCAATTATCCTATAAATTCCAAGCCTTTACCTCATCCATTTCATTCCAAAATCCTACACAACGAAGTTATGGTCTTTTTACCTCCCATGGAGTCCTCCAAAGGTTCCCTCAAGCCTCCCAAGGTCACAACCTTCAAGCTTTCAAAGTTACTCTTCAAGGTAAGGGATCCTTTCACCCTCCTCTTTTATGTCATGACATCCTTTATGTTGTATCTTCTAATTTAAATCTCTTTATATTGAGGGATATTTCCTATATGGTTTCATTATTTTCCATTTCATTTCTAATTGTGGAGAGACCCTTTCCTTTCTCGTCAATTTGTTTTCTGATTTTTTATGTGACGCCGTAAGGCTGCCGAATTTCTCGTAAAAGAAATTGCATCTTCCCATTCCTTTCATGTTTTCTTTTTATGCTGTGTGTCATTAAAATATCTATACAATGATCTTATTTAGTACCCATACTATATTATTAATTATTTCTGAACAGATGACCCTTTTCCCCTCTCTTTTCAATGTTTTCTAAAACCATGTTATATAGCCGTTATGCTGCAGAAATTTCGCCTAAAAAATTTCTATCTCTTTCTATCAAGAAATTATATTGTTTATTTATGTCAATACCTAGACATATTTTTTTTCTCTGGGTGTTCATAAATATATAAAAATGATATATTTTATTCAATAATTGACATACATATAACCCTCACTCCCTTTCCATGGGTTATAAATGACATAATGATCTTATTTTTAAGATCTTTTAAAGCGTCATGATTATGAGATGAAACCCATTTCTTTCATTATATATGGGTTATTTAAGAAATATTTTATTTAGATATATGTGTATCACATGAAAATAAAGAAATATTAAGGGTGATCCCTGATAGTGTTCTAATTCATTGGGTAAAGAATTAATCTCTTGAGATGAAAAGTTTCACGATACCTTGGTGAATAATCTTGGTAATGTTTATGAAACCTTGGGGATAGAAATTGGTGATATGTTCATGTATGTATAAATGTAATTTTGAAGCCACATATTCAAGTTATGATTAAAGTTCTTTTCATTATGACATGCCTATTATTTCATTGCTCTTTTCTTTATGTTTTATTCAAGTTTGTATTGATATAACAAGTAAACAGATTCCCTTATTTACCCTTACTGGGCCATCTGCTCACCCTTTCCTTTGAATGTATGTATCCAGGTTATGATATGTGGTAATTTTACTAAGGATTAACTTATGATGAAGCCTTAAAAGTTTATTATAATAATTTTTATGTTGTTTTCACGTTTTATTGTTCCCAATTTCTATGAATTTAGACTTTAAAGATCCTCTGTATGTAAAATGTAATGAAATGTTATGTATTAAAAACCGGGATGACATAGTTGGCATCAAAGGATAGTTTAGTTATTTATCAAAATTAGGATATGAAAAATTTAAAAATAATCCTATATAATAGTTTAAATATTGGAAAACATCCTGGTATTTTGGTGAGTATTGAGTAATTGTTTTATAATGAAAATACTTCCCCGTCTAGATACGAACTGGTAGAGGCGGCTCTGGCACAAAGGTACCTAGGAGTGAAAACTATGATAAGGAGTTCCGGGCTTGGTCTGGGGTATCTTGGTACATGACAACGGGCCTTGCTTCACTCTTGGTTACAACACTCCTGGGGGATATGTTTGGTTAATCATAAGGTTTTTATGAATCATTATGAAGGATTAATAAATAAATGTAATTGTTTAAAGAAGTTTTTAGACATAAATTACTTTATTGTTAAATGATTCATATATGAAATAAGTTTCTCACTAAGGTTTTATTCTTTATAAATGGTGGGAAATAGGAGGAACCATGTAAATGGTGAACGCAATGGATCATGCCTTGACAACCCTCTAATGGAAGCCAGAATGGAAACATTCATGAGAATGATGAACCAAGTGACTCAAGTTATGGGAAATAACTCTAATCAAGATGAGAGAAAAATGTAATTGTGAAGGTAACAACATTATGTTGAGTCTTTTATGTGTCAACGACCACCAACATTCAGTGGATCGATAGACCCGTTGATTGCTGAGAAGTGGATCCGCTCTATTGAGAAGATCTTTTCTATATTCTGTTGTTCAGAGCAAGAGAAGGTCACCTTGGTTGTCTATCTCATAGAATGAGAAGCTGATCAGTGGTGGGAGTTGATTAAAAACATGGGGCAAAGAGTGTAGGTTGAAGCATTGGAGTGGGAAGAGTTTAGAGGGATCTTCTTCAGTATATATTTCCCTCGATCCATGAGAAAAATAACGGAGAAGGAGTTTCTTGAGCTGAAGCGGAATGAGAAAGAATCTGTCAGAAAATATGAGATGAAATTCAACCGACTTTCACGATATACCTCTATATTTGTCATAGATCTAAATATTAATGTTAATATATTCTTTGGTGTACTGAGACCTCATCTATGGAAGAATCTAGCCAACCGAGACTATGAAATCTATGAGGAGATCGTGCGGAGTATGATGAAATTTGAGTTGGAGTTTGGTGAGACATAGTGGTCTCATAAATCAAATGATAGGAAGAGGTCGATGGAGCCCCGCTTAGGGAGGACCTTTGATCAGGGAAGATGAGGCAAGCAAGTGAAATATCCCACTTGTAAGAAATGTGGGAAGAAGGATTTGGGGAACTGCTTGACTAAGAGTGGTAAATGCTACAAGTGTGGAAGAGATGGACATATTGCAAGGAATTTTCGTAGTGTGGTGAAACCTTAACTTCTAAACACTAATGACAAGGGGAATATGGTGTATGCCCTACCCGATGTCCAGTGATTTAAGTGTGGAAAACGTGGGCACTTTTCCAATCACTGTCTAAATCTGAGGGATGTTTTGAGGAACCACCATCAGACTCCGCAAAGGACAAGGTACCAAGGCCGTGTTTTTTCTATAACGACAGCTGATGTAAAAGCTCTGAATGATATGGTAGCATGTACTCTTGACGTTATCTCAATGCTAGCAAGTACTTTGTTTGATTCTGGTTTTACAAATTCCTTTATTTCCACCACGTTTACAAAGAATTTAGAATCAACCAACTAATTGCTAAAAGTAGAGTTATCTGTCAAGACTCTTGGTGGGATTATCTAAGAAGCATCGGTGTTTAGAAACTCTAGTATTTACTTTTGTGAGCACAATCTTATCACAAATCTAGTAGTCATTCCCATGATAGAATTCTACATTATACTAGGGATGGACTGGATCTCAATGTATAATGCTAAGATCAAATACAGAAGCAGGGAAATCAAAGTAGTATTGAAGGGAAAACCTACATCTATCTTCCAAGGAGAGATATCTCAACCCAATATTTGTCTAGAGAACCCCCTATATCCTTATTTATGTAGTTGATTGGTGAATAAGAAGAAGGATATGATAGTTTAAGGATTTAAACTATCCCCATCCTCTAGAAATATGTTGATTTATTTCCTTAGGAGTTTCCCGGACCTCCCCCAGAAAGAGAGGTAGAGTTATATATGGAACATGTACCTGGATCTCATCCGATATCAACGACCCCTTATAGGATGGAAGATGTGGAGATGGAGGAATTAAAGAAACAAATCCTAGAACATTTGGACAAGGGGTTTATCCGAACAAGTGTGTCTCCTTGGGGAGAAAATATTCTCTTTGTGAAGAATAAGGATGGATCCATGCGGCTATGAATTGATTATAGAGAACTGAACATGATCACAGTAAAGAACAAATACCCTCTTCCAAGAATTGATGACTTATTTGACCAACTTCTTGGGGCTCAATTCTTCTCTAAGATTGATCCTCGATATGGTAATCATTAATTGAGGGTGAAGAATGAAGATATTCCAAAAAAACCTTCCAATCATGATATGAAAATTATGAGTTCATTTTTATGCCATTCGAACTGACTAATGCACATTATATTTTTATGGATTTGATGAATAGATTCTTTAAGGACTACCTTGATAACATTGTGGTAGTTTTTATTGATGATATTCTGATATATTCCAAAAGTCATGAGGAGCATGAGGATCATATAAGGGATATTTTTCAAACTCTACTAAAGGAGAAGCTTTTTGGGAAGTTCAGCAAATGTGAATTTTGGTTACGACAAGTTGCTTTCTTAGGGCACATTGTAACCAATTAAGGAACCACATTTGACCCTAAAAAGACAAAAGTTGTAGAGGAGTGACCTCAACCTACAACAATAAATGAGATTCGAAGTTTCCTTGGGTTAGCAGGATATTATAGGAGGTTGGTGAAAAACTTTTCATGACTTTCTAATCCATTATCCATGTTAACTAGAAAATGGGTCAAGTTCATCTGGACAAAGGAATGTGAGGAAAGTTTCCAAGAGCTGAAGAAGAGATTTGTTACTGCACCCATGTTAGCTCTACCCACAAGTGGAGAAGGATTCATTATTTTTAGTGATGCATATCTAAAAGGGCTTGGGTGAATCCTCATGCAAAATGACAAGGTCCTTTCTTATGCATCCCGATAGTTGAAGAATCATGAGCTAAATTATCCTATGCATGATCTGGAGCTGGATGCGGTTGTTTTGGCCCTGAAGAAATGGAGACCCTATCATTATTGGGAGAAATGTAATATATATACAAACCATCAATTTTTGAATTATATTTTCACACAAAAGGAATTGAACATGAGATAAAGGAGACAGTTGGATATTCTTAAAGACTATGATTGTTCAATTCACTACCATCCTAGAAGAGAAAACAAAATCACCGATGCATTAAGCAAGAAAGACCCAGTTGTTCATTCCATAATGTGGATTCAAATAGATCCATTGATCAATGATCTAGTAAAGTTGGACATTGTAATTATTAGGGAAGGTACATCATCAACCCTGACCCAAATGATTTCTCAACCATCATTACTAGAGAAGATCATCAAAGCACATAAAGCAGATCCGTTGTTGCAGAAGAGGTTTGAGGATATAAAGGGTGGGAAGTTTCCTAAGTTCAATATTGATCAAGAAGGTGTACTAAAATTTTATACAAGACTACGTGTTCCATCTATTCCAGAAATAAAGAATGTGCTGATGGATAAAGCTCAAAGCTCTACTTTCTCTATATATCCTGGAAGCACAAAAATGTATAGGGACCTTTTTCATTACTATTGGTGGGATAATATGAAAAGGGATATTTCTGACTACAATTCAAGGTGCCTAGTATGTCAGCAAGTGAAGGAAGAGAGGAAAATTTCTAAAGGGGTATTGAAAAAACTACCCATACCAGCATGGAAGAGGGACAATATCACTATGGGATTCATGACTGGTCTTCTAAGAACATCCAAAGGAAACAATGCGATATGGGATATTATTGAAAATCTCACCAAGACTGCCCATTTTATCTCCATTCGGGAATATTTATCTCTTGATCAACTTTCCAGGATTTAGGTGAAGGAAGTGGTAAGGTTTCATGGAGTTCCACTCTCAATAGTTTCTGAGCATGATCCAAGGTTCACATCAAAATTCTGGAGAATTCTCGAACATGATCTGAGCACTGAATTGAATTTCAGTATGACCTATCACCCCCAAACTGAAGGCCAAACAGAAAGGACTATTCAAACACTCGAGGAAATGCTGATAATATGCTCAATGGAATTTAAAAGTGGATGGGATCAACATCTCCCCTTAGTTTAGTTCTCTTACAAAAATAGATTCCACTCGAGCATTCAAATGGAACCCTATGAGTCACTATATGGGAAATGATGTAGAACTCTTACTTTTTGGGATGAATCTTCTGAGTGAAAGCTTCTTGGGCCAGATCTTGTGCAAGAGAAGATATAAAAAGTAAAAGTCATACAACAACACATTAAGGCTGATCAGAGTCAGCAAAAGATCTATGCCAACAACCGTCAAAGGTACTTGGAGTTTGATGTCGGTGATAAGGTATTTCTTCAAATTCCGCCTTGGAAGAGAGTCATGAGGTTTGGGAAGAAAGGGAAGCTTAGTGCTAGGTACATTAGCACCTTTGAAATCCTTGATCGCACGAGAGCAGTGGACTATTTGTTTTCAATTCTTGCAAATCTAGAACAAGTTCATGATGTATTCCACTTATCCCTTTTGAGGAAGAACATACCTGACACTTCACATATACTAAACCCAGAGGTGGTACAACTATTACATGACCTCTCTTATGAGGAGAAGTCGATGGAGATCTTGGATCGTAGAGACAAGTTTCTACGCAACAAGACTACCCACCTTGTTATGGTTTTATAGAGGAACCACATGTATGAAGAATCCACATGGAAATCATAATATTCTATGAGGTAGAAGTACCCACACCTTTTCTCTTCTGAGGGTAAAATTTAAAAATTTCGGGGACAAAATTTCTTAAGGGGGGAAGAATGTAATGACCCGAACTTTTTATTAATATTTGTTTCCTAAATTTTGTGTGTTATTTTATTTTATACTCAATTAATGAGTGAGTATAATTAAATGAGACCATTGGGTTTTGACTGTTATATGACAGTTGGTCAATATGACCGTTGGAAGCTAAACTCATAACATTACAATTTTTTTCATTTTTAAATACAAGTGATCTTGGTTAATTAATACAAAAAGAAGATTCAATGGCATCATCTAGTAGGCTCGGGCCACTCGAAGCCCATTTGACAGAACATGGGAAAGAGGTAGCACCCTTGGGCATTGCTCTAGACCAAACCCAAGATGATCTTAATCGTGTGAAGCTGGAACAAAATTGCCTTCAGTAGAAGTTCAAGCTGATAGAAATCACAACTCAGGCAATGTTGGCCAAGCTGCCCCACGATTCTATCACCATAGCACACCCTACACTCAGGTCTTATTCCTGTGTTATAAAGGGCTATGTAACGAGACCTTATATGCTTTATTTAATCATTTGATATAAATAAAATTTTGATTTTTTCTTATGGTGATGTTTGTGAATTTTCAAATTGGATGATAAATATCGGATGTATATTATTGATCTTTTTTAAGAAGGATATTTTTAAATATTTATGTAATCCTTAAAATAATTAATAATGTGTAATGATTTTCAAAAAATGGTCTTCTACAGTTGTGTTCAGTATGAAATTTAGAGTCTAATAAGATCAACTTAATTTTTGGTGAATAGTAAATTACGAATAGTGATTTTATGCTTATGAATAGTAATGTGACCAGATGGATTAATTAACCTCACTTAAGAATGTATTAACATAATTTAGGCACTTTTACTAAGTAACGTGATTCAATAAAATAGGTAAATTACTATTTCAGAAACTATTAGTCAAGTATTAGTTTTTTCGGATAATTTTTATTTTTATTTAAAAATTAAATTAAAAATATTTAGAAAATTATTATTATAAAATGGAGTTAATTTTTTTTAATCCAGATCATTGATATTAGGTTAAGGATATTTTTGGGTATTTTTATGGAAAAGATGAATTTTCGATGATTAGTGAAAATAGAGTTTTGAGTTTCGGGTGTTTAATGAAATCTTTGATGATGTAATACTTTTATAATCTTTCTGGTCGACTTATTAATAGTGAGATATGCTATGAGGTGTCCCATGTGGCCAATAACATGGGAAAATACCATGGGAGAGCCCATGGTTTTTCCAATACCACCGATGATGTGTCTCTTGGAAATTAATGATCTGTTCCCTCACTTCTCTAATAAATACCAAGACATTTCCTCATACATTTCATTAAAAATTCCTCATCAATGATGTTATAGTGTTTTTACCTCCCTAAGAGTCCTCTCAAGTTTCTCTCAAGAGTCCCAAGGTCCTGACCTTAAATATTTCTAAGTTACTCTTCAAGGTAAGGGATTCTTTCACCCTCCTATTTTATGTCATGAATTCATTTATGTTGTGTCTTCTATATTCCATATATTTATGTTGAGAGAATGTTCTTATATGATTTAATTATATTCAATTTCATTTATAATGTTTGTGAGACCCTTTCCGCTTTAATAAATTTGTTTTCTAAATTTTTAAGTGACGCCGTTAGGCTGCAGAGTTTCTCGTAAAAGAAATCACATCTTCTCTTTCCTTTCATGTTTCCTTTTTAATGTGGTATATCATTAAAATATACATACCATAATCTTATTTAGTACCCATAATGTATTATGAATTATTTATGAGTGGGTGACCCTTTTCCCCTCTCTTTTAAATGTTTTCTAAAACCATGTTATATTACCATTATGCTGCAGACATTTCATCTCAAACTTTCTATCTCTTTCTCTCAAGAAATTCTATTGTTTATTTATGGGAATACCCAAAATTATTTCATATCTATGGGTGTTCATAAATATATTAAAATGATATATTTGATTCTGGAATTGACATACATATAACCCTCACACCCTTTACATGGGTTATAAATTACATAATGATCTTTTTTTAAGAACTTTTAAAACATCACAATTATGAGATGAAACCCATTTATTTCATTCTATATAGGTTATTTATAAATTATTTTCTTATGATATATGTGGATCACATGAAAATAAATACATATTAAGGGTTCTACATGATATCTCTTCAATTAATTGGGTAAATAATTAATCTTTATGGATGATAAGTTTCACGAAACCTTGGTGAATAATCTTTGTAATTTTTATGACACCTTGGGGATGGACCTTGGTGATATGTTCATGAATGTCTAAATGTAATGTTGAATCCACATATTCATGTTATGATTCATTTTCTTTTCATTATAATATGCCTATTATTTCATTGCTCTTGTATTTATGTTTTCTTCAAGTTCGTATTGATATCACATGTAAACTGATTCCCTTGTTTACCCTTACTGGGCCTTCATCTCACCCTTTCATTTGAATGTATGTCTCCAGGTTATGAGATGTGGTTATTGTACATAGGATGAAATTATGATGAAGCCTTATAAGTGGATTTGAGGAATTGTTTTATGTTGTTTTAATGTTTTTGTGTTCCTGATTTCTAAGACACTAGACTTTAATGATCCTCTATATGTAAAATGCAATGAAATGTTATGTATTAATAAGGAAGGATGATATACTAAAAAAGAACAAGATTAACCTTACAGAAAATAGAATACTGGATCTTGGCCACTAAACCTTCACCGTTCTGTGATTGAATATGACCAAGCCCATGAAGATTAAAACCTCATCTTCTCCACTAAAAGAGGAGCCATTGTGCCACAATTTTGCTAATAAAGTTTTAGTGGGGAAGACAAAACCAACCTATGATGGAGGAAGAATATGTAGGTGAAGGGGGAACCCTAAATAAATTCATTCCACACATTATATGATATTTGTTTTTCCAAAAATAAAATTATAAGGATCCTTAAGGACTCATGTAAGGGAGACCGTCCAAAGGGGGAGGTGATGCTCTTAACCCAACTTTCATAATTCTTTCCGTCTTCTACCCACCTCATGTACCCTATATAAATGAAGGTATGATAAAATAATAATTTAATATATATATATATATATATATATGTTATTATATTTAAGGATTACCTATTTTATACCTTCCTCGAAATTTTTTGAGAAAAATGAAATCGTTATCATGGGTTTGTATGAACAATAACCTCCATGAATGATTTGTTTTATTTTTCATAACCTCATTACATGGATTTAAGGAAAGAGTTATTTAATTATAAAAAATAATTATAAAATGATTAATATTTATAAATAATTATTATTTTACTTTTATACCCCTCCCTTTCTTTGAAGAATGATAGCATTGTCCGTGTATGTGAGAATCAACACCTCCATGTAAGGAAATATTTCTTTTTCACCTTAACTACCTGAAATACATAATTTTAAAAATATATCTAATGTATAAAAATTATAATTATTCGAATATTAATATTTTAGAATGAAAATATTTTATAATATATAAGTAATATTAATTAAAAACAGTTATAATAAGCTTAACATCCTTAAATGAATTGATTAAGGAATGTTTCTTAATTTAGATCCATTTTGGGATAAACTATTAAAATGTATTAATATTATGGTACTATAATAATAAAGGAATTAAACCATGAAAATTATAAATATTGGGGAGTTATTTTATAAAACTATTTACTACTATCATCAAACTAAAAGGGTTACAAATAAATTTACCGGACAACCCCAAGTAACCAATGTAAATGAAAATTGTATTAAAAATAAATAGAAAATGATAATAAATGAACCATATAATATTAAATATAGAGGAATAAGGATGTTAATAAATTTTTTATTAAAATTAATTTTATTATCCTTGATATTTGGTTCACAAATAGAATTAAATTTTACCTAAGGTAAGGGTTTTT
Source organism: Viscum album (assembly GCA_963277665.1). NCBI lineage: Eukaryota > Viridiplantae > Streptophyta > Magnoliopsida > Santalales > Viscaceae > Viscum > Viscum album. The sequence continues at coordinate 283,377,235 of OY728119.1, read as the reverse complement.
TTTATCGATATTTTTCATTGAGACAAGATTCATATTTACCACTTTTATATTTTCTTTAGTGTATATATTGGAATAATATTTATTTTTATCAAAAATTTCATGAAATATAGGTTATTTAAAAATAAATATAATGTTTTTCCATCCAAGTTTTTCCAATTTGAAATATTTAAACACTATTAGGGTTTTGTTCAACTCAAACTCCCTTTCATTGAGTAATAAGTCTTTATATTGAACCTATTACATATATGATTAGTTTATTCAATAGTAATATTTTTTTCATGGTATGTTTTTTTCCTATATAGGAAAAATAAAATTTTCAAATAATTTTTTTCCTTTAATAATTTATTCCATAATATATATCATATTTGAGAATAATCCACAACCTTATTAATAGTAGTTTCCCCTCTTTATCCAAAATTTAGCCTCCCAAAAGTATTCTCATTTATCATTGAAAAAACAATTATATGTTATCTCATGTGATTTTCACATTTAACTTCTCCTAATTTCAAAATAATGTTTTATTATCCTCTTATATAATTCTTTATTTCAACAAAAATGTATTTTAAATCATAAAAAAGGGATCTTCAGAAACACTCTCATTATTTTTTAGTTACATTCTTGATTTATTTTACTTCATTTTTCTCAAACTTCTGGTTATGAATTTCTTATTTATTATATATATTTTTCCCTTAAATATATATATATTTTTATTTACCTTTTTGGGGGATAATACATGTTTTAATATATCATTTTAAAGTCCCAATTATAAGTAAAACCTAACTAAGGAAACATTTTGATTTGTTATTTCATAACAAGTTTCGAAACCATAAATCGTTTTTGACAATGAATTAATTAAAAAAGTTTAAATTGTTTTATTAAAACACATCATCCATTAATTCTGGTATAATGGTAAATAATTAGCTATTTACTTCTTTAAAGTATCCAATGACCATTTATAAAATCACCACTTATGCGATTCAATTCTATTCTTACATCTACTTGATTATTCCAATGAATATTACTTCATTATAACTCAATTTTCCATGCCTATGTTTATTTATTAATATATAAACATTGAGAATTATTTTATTCCTTCTTCTCTTGGGAATCCTTATGTATAGCCTCAAGTTATTTTTGAGTCATGATTTTTAAACTCACTTCATTCTCTTGGGGTTTATCATGGTTATAATTTATGTATGGTTATATTTTCCTCATATAGAATATATATATATATATGTATGTATATATATTATAATTCTATTTATGTGATGGGTGGGCCAAGAATTTTATAGTAATACAATGCATATGGTTTGACAACAAAAAATTTAATACAATTTATGACATAATGTATTACATGAAAGTACACATGAAATATTTCCGAAAAATTATGAATTATAGTGTCTATGAGATATTAAGTTCATAGAATATCAACTTGATACATGTATACAAAAAAATTATTGAAAACTTCCTTAAGATGCTATAAAATTCTGTTGATCTTTTAAAACTATATGGGATAACCAAGGGACATATATTTAAAAAGTGGTGAGATATAAATCCTAGTATGGGAATAAAAAAATAATAACATGAATAAATTATTACATGTTAGTCAATATAAATTTCAATGGAAAATGAAATGGGATAAAATCATAAACATGAACATTGAGGCATGATATACTATAATAACATAAATGCAACATGGGAATATTAAAACAATTTAAAACATGGAATTGTAAATATATGTCATGGATAACCCCCAAGAAAACATAAAATATTGTAATTAGGATAAAATAACATGCACTATACAAGTGATATCATGAGATTAAATAATTTCTCAATTCATTGGAGGGAAATATGATTTTAGGACCACCTTTCACTTTCATATCATGTACACTCATAAGTGTTCCACACCGATCATTCAACATAGAATTATATTGCATAAAATTTGATCCCAAAATTAATTATTTTATGAAAATATAAATGAATGTCCCCATTAAATAAGTTATAGGAACATCTTGGTGAATACAATTTAATGGAAATGGGGATGAGTTGTAACATAAAATAATTGTCATCGAAAATCCTTAGATAATTTTAGCAGTGTAACAGGGGTACTCAAGGATTAATGGTAGGGGTTATTGATATTGAAAGGGTTATATAATATATTTAATGTCAAAAGGTAAGTAAATTGGATATTTAGGATCAAAATAAATCATGAAAAAAGTGGAATAAAAAGTCCAAAGACTGAGAATGTGATTGAATGAAGAGATGGAGTGAATACCTTATTTCAGCATATTAATGAATTAGGTAAAAGTCATTGTGAGAGGGGATAAATGATATAAAATTATTATAAAATTAATTTTAAAGTATAATGATAATTATAAAGTCATTAAAACATTAATGATTTATATTTTTAAGGATAAATATAATGAAGGTTCTTGAATGGAAAATTAGTGAGGGAGATCCCTTACCTAGAGAGTGTTTTTGAAAAATATATTAGGAGCTTATTGAGTGTCATAGAGAACCTTAGTACGGATATATATAGATTAGGGTAGATTATATTTTCACTTAAATGATTTTTAGTGAATATTTATTATGGCATGGGTGGGTGTATATAGGAAAGGATAATATATTTCTTTACTATTTCCCAAACATATGTTTTAGACACTATAAAATAAAGAATTAAAACCAAAAAAACATACCATATTTTTTTCACATATTTTACCAAAGTGATGTGGTTTTAATTAATTTAAAATTATAATAACTTATCTCATTAAAATATTAACCTTGGTTCTATGGAAGTGAGTCATGTTCATAAAAAATTATTTTAAAATTTTAATATATAATATAGGATTTGGAGGATTAATAATGGGTTTATAAAATTGATCAAATAACCTAAAAACATAATTTCAAAGAGGAAATATAAATTTGGTCTTATATACCATTTATGTCATATATTAAATAACTTTTTGGTCATTATGATGCCATAATACACAATATTTATATATGTGTGTATACAACATTTAATTTTGACTAAAAAATTAAACTAGATTTGAATTTTTAAAAAAAATAATAAATGGATAATTTTGAAAAGATTATTTCCAAAATAATATTTATTTTATAAAAAAAAACTAATTATTAAAATTTACACTTTTAATTAAAAATACCCTATTTTTCTAAAATATACAGGGTTTTTGACAAACAAATAGTTTTCTAACACTTATAGAAATAATTTTTTTCTTATATTATCATTTATATTTAATAAGAACTAAATAAGAATAAAATTTTATTATTATTTCTTATATCAAAAGATATTTATTTCATTAAAATCAAGTGTCTTTTTTGAAATAATACAGTTTAAAAAATATAATTTCTGTTTCACCATATCAAAATATAATTTTTATCATGCTTATTATCTTACCATTTAAGAATTAATATTTAAAATGGATAAATATAATCATTTTATTATTATTTTAAAGTATGAAAACTCATACAATTAGGGTCTAGATAAATGTCACTTTACCACACCAGTGAATTCCTTAAGGGTATAGTGTACGATGGTGACATTTTCTTATGGTGGTTCCGTGTAAATGATTTGAGATGTGATCTCATTGAGCTTGTAATATTCCTATAAATAATTTAATTCATGACTTATTTATTAAATATTATCTTGTTATTTATCAAGGTAAAGGCTCAATGATTCCATATACTTCGGAAGCTCATAGTAATTGGCTTCATAGGGTATGATCATATTGGTCACGACCAAAATTTATATAATTTGTATCAATTGGGAATTATTATAACCCTTAATATACTAATCATAATGGTGATTTTACAATTTATATATTAGCAATTTTTATGATGTATAATGGTCTTTTAAATTTGAAAACCCATATAACTGTTAAAATAGCCAAAATAGTGAATGTCTTTTTTATAAAATCAATACTATATAAGGAATTAATTTATTCGAAAAAGGAATTCAAATAAAAAATGTTATCATCCTCACATTATTACAACTATAAAAATTTCTCTATCTTACTTTTCATTTCTTACACTAAAATAGATGAGGGTAAATTTGTTTCATCACAAATTCTAGTTCCCACATGACATCCTCAAACTTGTGGTTTCACCATAACACTTTGACCAAGTGAGTTGTATTATTTTGTAGAACTTTGTATCTATAATAATATATCTTCACTGGATACTAATCATATGCATTATCTTTCTCTAATGGTAACAATTCTAGATTCAATACTTGCGAGGGGTCTGGTATGCACTTTCTAAAGAGGGATACATTGAGCACATCATGTACTTTAGATAGGTTATGTGAGAGTGCTACACGATAAGAAACTACTCTGATGTGATCAAGGATCTCAATGTGGCTTATGTATCTTGGAATAAGCATTTGATTCTCACAAAAACTCATGGCTTCCATTAATGAAGATATTTGGATGTACTATTAATCACTACCATTAACTCTAGGTCTTATTTAATATTTTATACAAATATTTTCTATCAAAATTTTAAAAATTTCTTATGAAACTGAATGGTTTGAACCTTATCTTTCATTTATCAGATAAGATTAGGTCCCATGAGCTTCTGATCCCCATAATCATCATAGTATAATGGAGTCCAACACAACTTCCCATAAAAACCCTCATAAGGTTCAATTTGAATGTTTCAATAGAAACTATTTTTATATAAGAACTCTATTAGAGAATGGTTATATTCCCTACATCTTTAGAAAACCATTAAAAATGATCACAACATATCTTCCATGTTTGAATGGTCCTTTCAGACCAAACATATGTCTAAGGGTGGTAATCAGTGTTGAAGCACAATTCCGTTTCCAAAGATTTTTGAAGGATTTTCCAATACATCAGCGTAAACCATACATCTTAATTAGATAAAATAAATAGTGGAAATCCATATAGTCGCACCACTTCTCACATGTATATCATGGCATGTTAGTCAAAAGATTAATATTCCTTGATATTAATAAAAATAAATGACTTATATAAGATGATCAACCACCACACATATATAATTATTACATTTAGATGTACTAGGGAGTCAAATGATGAAATTACTAGAAATTGTTTCCCTATTACATAATTGTATAATCGATGGTTTCATCAGACCCTTTGACATAAATAATTCATCCTCGATTTTTTGACATACAAAGCACTGATATACAAACTCAAAAATCTCATTCTTCTAGTTATCCAACCAAAAATTTGGATTCAAATAACTATAAATCATATTTATTACTGGATGAAAAGAGAAGTATGATATATTCACATCATCTAGAAGATTCCAATTTAGTTCTAGTTTTTATAGGACCTATATCTATGTTCCAAACCATATAACTCCATCTTTAAAAAAGTATAACTCTTGAAAATTTTCAAACTTCTTAGATATCACCTCATCATCTTTTTATGACTCCTTTATCATCTCAAGAATAGATAGTTGAGTAGTTATTTAATAATTTTAGGATGAATATAATTTTATTAATCCAATATCCATACGTTGAATATCCTAGTGTATTGGATCCCTTGAAATACTCACCATTGATATAGTATTATGATCCTTTCTACTCTAAGAATTTAGCAGCTTGTTTTCCTTCACAGGATGGTAATGGATTGAACAATCACAATCCTTAATCATCTCTAACCACCCCCATTGGTGCATATTAAGATTCATTTTGTGAATATTCATTTGAGGATGTTGTGAGTTTTATATGTGTCAAACTTCTCCCCATAGAGACAATGATTCCAAATATTTAATTTTGAGATCACAACAACTGATTCTATATCATGGGTTGTGTAGTTCAACTAATGTATCTTTAGATGAAAGGATTTATAGGGTACCCCCTCTCAACTTGTATGAGTATAATACCCAATCCATTTTTATATGTATTACTATAGATAAAAAATTCACCCCCATGGTGGGTAATTTGAGAACATGTGCAGTGATTATCCTCTTCTTAAACTCCTTGAATCTTTCCTCACATTCTTCCTTTTGGAAAAACATTACTGCATTTTGAGTTCTCTTAGTTATGAGGATTGAAAATCAAGAGAGATTTCTTAGAAATATAATATAATACCTATCTAATCCAAGGAAACCATGAATTTACATCTTATAGGTCATTATTTTCCATCCTTCAATTGCCTTTATTTCTAAAGTGTCGAAAAATATACCTTTGTTGGTGATAACATGCCCCTAGAATGTTACTTTCTCTAACTAGAATTCTTATTTACTATACTTCACATACATTGTTTTCTCTCTATAAGGTCTTTAGTACAATATTAAAATGATCCTCATACATATCCTTTATTTTTGATTAAATGAAAATATCATCTATAAATACTAAAACAAAATTGTCTTGGAAATCCTGAAGGACTCTGTATATAATGTCTAGGAATATTACTGGAGCATTAGTGAGTCTAAATGGAATCACTATGAACATGTAGTGGCCATACCATGTAAAAAAATTAGTCTTGGGGATATCCTCTCTTGTTACATTTACTTGATATAATCCCAACTAGTAATCCACATTAGAGAAATACTTGGATCCACATAGATTATTGAAAAATTCATCAATTTATAGTAGAGGAAACTTGTTATTTTTTCTTGATTTTCTGGTCTCATTATAATCAATGTAGAGTTGAATTGACCTATCATTATTCTTGATGAAGAGGATCAGTTCATCCCATGGCAAATAAGTTGGGTAGGTAAGACATTTACATAGATTGTATTGTAGTTTCTTCTTTATCTCCCCATGTTCAACAATAAAAATTCCATATAGAGTCTTTGATATTAATAATGATATAAGTATAATATTGATTGAAAATTAAAAATATCAGCTCAGAGGAAGACCAAAAAATTCTGATAGAAACACATTAATATATTCACTCACAATTGGAATGTATAAAAGGATGATATTTTCCTTAATCTCAAATTATTTGAGCTAGATATGATTTCTCAAAGGGTAATAATATCAATGTTTTAGATAATTATAGAAAATAAGATTCACTATCCCCACACATTTATAGAAGAATTTTTTTGGTTTTCTATAAGAAGGGTGATTTCCTTCTCTTAGTAATTTATATTGGCTTTATAAAAGAAAACCATTCCATAACAACGATAATATAAGATTCAAGTAATGGGATATATAATATACTTTCAATAATAATTTTATGACATACCTCAACTTATGATAAAATAATTCTAGAAGTTATTACCGATTGATATCAAATCATTTGGGGTGGTGAGTTGATGTTCTTGAAAAACATACATTGTACGATAATAAGAAATAAATTGAAAGAAAACATGTCATACAAATTTTTTGAGGATATGGTACATTTACATTATTTATCATGATCAATCTCAGCATATGACTTTCCTTATTCTCATGGTATTAGAGATTGTTGGTGCACGTCATTCTTTTTAGCCCTTGGAATATAGAATTGTCTAGGATAATTACCAACTTCTCAACATTTATGAAATAGAACCATTAATATTACCTTAGATTGAAATTTATTTCCCCTATTACATTACTCATTTTTTTCAAGGAAATTGGATACTTTATGCCCTATTTTTATAAAATTTAAAATATATTCCTAATTTTTTATAATATTATCCTTGGTGCAACTTTCGAGATTACATTAAAAAAGGAAATTAGATATTATTTTATTTATTACCTTTGTCATATTAAAATACACGAGATTACATTCTACTCTTCTTTGATGTGTTTAAATATTCAAATATGTGGAATTTTTTAGTCATGATTTGGTAGCTGGTTTGGAATAATCACAAGATGTATTAAATGATATCCCATCATTTTATGCATCTCATTTGGGAAGTCATCACATTTCTCATCACATAGGTTTTTGACTTGGTTCTACTTATTTAAATCCATTGACTAAAAAAAGTTAAAATTAAGGAAGATTATTGTTAATGAATTCAATACCAAAATGGGAAACCATGAATACTGAATAGATAACTTAATAAATCTCTATGCTTCAATCTAAGTTATCCATGATTTGTTTCTAATATAAAATATTATAGACTTTTTTTTCTTTATTAATGGTTCGTAATGATATTGTGAGTTTTTAATAGCATCACCACTAGGAGTGTCAAACCAGGTGTGCAACAAGTCCAATTTTTGTTCACCAGTGCACGATCAAGTCTAGATTAATACGTTATTTTAAGGGTTTTAACCCTAGGTGAATTTGTGATAATTCAACATTTATTTTTAGTTTCAAGAACATGATTTATTTTATTGGAAACTAATTAATCTTTAATTTAAAAAAAATTAGTTATGTTTTCCTAAGATAAGTATTATCCCTATTTATTTCTAGAGTTATTTTTAATCATAATCAAAAAAATAACTAGAATTTTCTCTGATACCAACTATGAAACCCTATATTTTAATACAGTTTATATCATGATTTATTATATAAAGGTAGACAACAAAAAATAAAAAAATATTGTGTGGCATATTTTTTTGGGTGATGAGGTACATAACATATCAACTTGTTACATAGATATAATAAATCAGTTAAAAACATCCTTAAAATGATATAAAATTCTATTCATATATTGAAAATGCATGGGAAAACCCGAGAACATACATAAGATAGGGGGAGATATTAAGATAATAATGAGAATAGAAAAAGGATAACATGAATAAATATTTACATATTATTAAATAGGAATTTAAATGTTACATGAACGGGGTTGTAATATTGAACATGAACTTGAAATCTGGATATATCATGCTAACACAATGGATACATGGGAATGTGGAAACAACATAAAACATTGAATCAAAAAAATAATTCAATGATAATTGACAAAAAAATTTAACATAATGTACTTAGGATAACATCCTATTCACCATACAAGGAATCTTATGAGATTTAAACTTTACCCAATTAATTTGAGGGCTATATAATTTCTGGCATGCTCATCACCTTTATATCATGTACATGCATATGTGTGCCAGATAGAAAATTAAAAATATTATAATATTTAAACAAATTGACTCTCATTACCAAGAAGTGTGGGATAAATACATGAATGTCCCAAATAAATAAAGGATTTTCAAAAAATAGGTGAATACCCATGAGTGGAATGGGGATTAATATTCACAAACAAAATATTGGCAGGAAAAATCACAAGATATTTTTGGAAAGATAATGAGGGGACTCAAAGATTAATTAGAGGGATTAATGATAGTAAAAGGGATATCCAATCACTTAAAAATAATAAGGTAAGTAATATGTATATGTAATTAAATAATCCATCATGATCAATTGGGAATAAAATGGAAAAAAGAGAAATAATGTTCTTGAATATTGAGGGGAAGGAGAAGATACCTTACCTCAACATAGTAAATACACAGGTAAATTTTATAACAAGGGAGGATAAATAATACGTAATTTTTATAAAATATATTTTAAAGTAAATGGTTCCTTATAAAGGCATTAAAAATGAACAATTTATATTTTAAAGGATTAATAGAAAGTGGTTCTTGAATGGAAAAGAAATGAGGGACATCTCTTACCTTGAGAGGGTTTTCCAAAAAACATGGAAGGAGCTTCTTGAGAGAATGGGAGAACCTTTGGAGGAATATAGGGAGAAATGGAAAGATTATATTCATTCTCTATGGGGTTTGAGTGAATTTTATGGGGATCATAGGTGAGTTTATACTGGAAAAGAGATATGAGTTCTTTACTATTTCATAAACAAATGGTTTTGGATCTATAAAATAAAATATTCAAAACTAAAAGCCTTCCAATGGAATTCCCATGTTTTATAATAAAGTAAATTTTATTTCATCAATTTAAAAGTTCCATAATATGTCCTATTAAAATATTAACATTTGGGATATGGGAGTGAGCCTTGTTCATAAATAATTGAGTTTAAAATCATAATATATAATATAGGTTTTGGAGTATTCGTAAATGTTTTATAAAAGTAATCAAATAACCTAAAAAAAATTATTTTAAATGGAAAATATAAATATGGTCATGGATATAATTTATATAATATTTTACATCAATTGTGGGTCATTATGAGGTCATAATAAAAAACAAATATTTATATTTTATTTAATTTTGACCCAAACATTCGGTTGTCTTCGAAATCTATAATGAAATAACTGTTTTCTAATTTGGGAATACTAATTTAATAAATAATATTTATTTTAACCAAAAAAATCTCTAAGTACGAGAATTTAACCTTAAAAAATCCTCATTTATTAAAAATACTCCTTTGTTTTGAAATAATATTTTTCTAACACTTATAAAAATTAGCTTTGATTATATAAAATCATATTATAATTTATATTTAATAAAAATTAACCAATAATAATATTTAATTAAAATGAAATTTATTTCCAAATTTCTTGAATTCATTAAAATAGAGGGTCTTGGTTGAAAGTATACATTTCCCCTAAATGAAATTTGTGTTTCACAAAATCAAAACCAATTTATTTATTAAAATATATATTAATAATTTAAAAAGTCATATTAAAAATATATAAATACAATATTATTTATATTAGAATAATGGATACAAATTCAAACAATTTGGGTCTAGATACATAACACTTTATTTAACTAGTGATTGTCATATGTTTAAGGTGTACGATTGTGACATTTCCTGGTGTGCCTCGACATAAATTGTTTGGGATGTAATCTAGATAAGATTGAACATATCCCCTAAATTATTTAATTCATTATTTATTATTTTAATATCAAAATGGTATTGATGAATGGAAAATCCTTGTGATTCTATCTCTTTCTGAAGATATAATAAGCTGGATTCATAAGGTGTGATCTAATTGGTCAAGGTCATAACTTCTTTCTTCTATATTAGTTAGAAATTATCATAACCCATAATATAAAAATATTTACGGTCACTATAAAAGGGGTATATTAACAATGTTTATGATTCATAAGGGTATTTTAAATTTTATAGACCATATAAATTTCCAAAATTGCCAAAAGAGTGCATTTATTCTCTATAACTTCTTTACATAATAAGGAATTTATTTATTAAAAAATGTAATTTCATTTATAAATATTTGGGTCATTACATTGGGTAATGTTTTAATCTCATGAGATACCATATATAGTGTATGGGTGATTATCAAAAGCACCCAATGTTATGTGATGGGTGGGAATGGAATTATATATCCCCCATGAATTGGGAAAATATTTACATCTCATGATCTAATATGAAATAGAATGGGGAGTGAACCCAATCCCCCATCTAACTTTTCCACTATGTTTGATGGAATGAGGAGTAAACCCTATCTTGCATGGGACACTGTTAACTATGTTTATAAGAACATGGTGTGAACCCAATCCACCATGGTAATCTATCCTTTATATTGATGGGAATGGGGAATGAACACAATCCACGAGGGTACTCTTTCCACTGTGATATTATTGAAACTGATACTTGATATATTATTATGATGTCATGTTTTATACTATTTCTACATATTCATGATTCATTGATTTTATGATATCATTTTCTTATTCTATGATTCTATTCACATATCACAATCTAATATCATGGAAAATGTTTTCTCTTAAGAGGTTACATGTCCTTCATTCATGATTTATGGAATAATATTAATATACCATGTTCTTCATAATAAGGAATTTCTCACTAATCATATTTTATCGTATTATTAGGATCTATCCCTTGATGAAATATTGATAAGTTTTCCATATTAATATTTTGTTCTCACCCATGTCTTATGTTTCAATCCCCATGGTTGTGAATACAAGTATACCATATGATAAGATTTTAAATGGGTCTATAAGAGTCCTATTGCAGATAAATGATAATTATTTTATAAAATATGTTTCGTATGTACCATGTTCTCAATGACACTATGTGAAAAGGTTCTCTGATCGATGTGAGACTTTTGGAGACATGTTTTTTAACTTATGATATTAATGTAAAATAAATATATGTTTATTTTATGTTTTTATAGTAGGTATCAAATGTGGTTTTGTTATTTTTATTGATTTGACTCATTATATTACAGATTATGATAATATAAATTTAATGAAAACCCTAAGGATAAGTATAAGGGGTATGTTGAAGTATACAAAAACATCCTGGCATTTGGGTAAAGATGAGATTGTGTGGTTTTCCTAGAAATTACCTCCATGTATGGATACTATAAGTGGATACATGCTCTAGAAAAAATGTACCTATGGGGATTAAACCTAAAAGGGCCATATTGGGTAATAACTTAATCATCAACCGATGCATGATAAAGAGGAATAAATATTCACCGGACTTCAAACTCTAGGTGTGTTATGATTTAGTAAATAAAATTATCTTTATATTTCAATATGAAGGATTTTTTACGCAAAAGAGATAGGTCGTGGAGTATGAGATAACTTGATATAAAGAAACCTAGATTTCATTGAGAGTTATTTTGGTTGAACTAGATAACAATGTGATGGTTTTAGAGAGAAATGAATATAATTTTTTGCTTTTTAATGAGATAGTTTATGATAAATATATTTTGATTTTATTTATTAATCACTCAAATTAACACATTTAGGTTTTAGTAATGGTTGAAGCTCGAAGGAATTAAGTTAAAAATAGATTCTAGGGAAAATATAGAGATTATCCCAACAAGAAACCTAATGGGATAAGATATGAGATGAGAAATATTGTGACTACAACCAAATGACATGTTCTTAGTTGATTTTCCAAATACACAAAGTAAAATAAGGATAGATTCTCATTGATGTTTAGGATATGAAGTTGTTAAAATAATGATGGTTCAATCTACTTCATATCAAAATTGGGGGAGGCATAACTGATGGGAATGTATCAAAGAAACTATAAGATGTTTTTCATGTGCTATAGAAGCTCATTTAGAAATAAAATATCAATAAAAAATAAATAGTTTAATAAAAATGATAGTGAAAAATATTTTTCTCCTTAAGTACCCATGAGAGATTCATTATTTCATATGTAAGGAATTTAGGCACTATAAAAACCACTACACTAATCCAAGGGATTAAGATGATAATTAGCACTAAAAACTCCCATACCATCTGTTGATGTAAATACATATAAAAGGATAAAATTTAAGTGGATAGTGATAATTTTGTTTCACTAGGTTACTATTAATTTAGATTTGAGGATGTCTTTTGTTGTGTGAGATTCACTAATTTTTTTCAAATAACATATTAATATAAATTCCTAGTGGTATGATAATTGTATGACATATTAATGAATATACTTGATGGATTGTAGAATTATGAATCCTATAAGTCATATTATCCTCCATTTTGATGAATTTGATGTGATTTTTTAAATTTATCAGATATCTCCACATAGGTTCCGTTAATAAAAATAATTATAGATCATATTATATATATCAAATCATCTTATGGTCACCTATCATTATAAGTATGGTGATGGAATATTTAGGTAAATTGATTCCACTATATTATCCTCAACCCCAATCATGAGGGTTATTTAGCTTAAGTGGTTATGAATAAATTCCATATTTCATTAATAAGTGACTTGGTCTTTACCTACTCTAGTGCCCCCAAATCCTACAACAGATTCCTATTCTACCTATTCCATTGGTCATATGATTTCCACATGAATCATGACTCTCCTTCAATAGATCTATGGGTAGGTTTACCAAAATATCATTTTCCTTTCCCAAATCCTTCCATTATTAGTATGCTTGAGAATATTGTTTTGTCATTATGTATGATATGTAAGATGAAAAAATTCAGTCTATTATGTGATTCAACCTCACATTTGAGTGTAATTCGATGTGTCCATGTTTCCAGTCAAGTGGGTTTGTATTGATGTGGAGGTGTAATTCTTCTAAAAATAGTAGGTTGTATTAGAGTCTCGGACAGAATTATGTTTGTCATGTAAGAACTTGGGACATCTTGCTTCTAAATGATAGCATGGACGTAAAAAAAGGTTGATCATATGATGCTCCATCGATACCAATTGGGTACATCTGGATTTATTTAATTTGGAAACAAGGATATACTCTATACTTATCACACCCTTAAGGATGAAAGACCCTTAAATCTTGACCAAAAGGTTGCAGATATCTTTGAAAGTTTGAGACGTAATTTGGATGGGCCCATTTTGGAAGAGAAGGTCCTTTTGGTACTAGGGGATATTGAGGGGGAATCCAATGGCCCCTCAATCCCATTTATAAATTCACCAAATCCCACATCCTATATTGAGGTAGTTCGAGTAGGTGCTGATTCGTTCTATGTATGTAAGGAAAGAAAAGTGAATCTAACTACCTATACTGAACTCAAAGACTCAAGGAAGAGAATGTTGGCTAGGGATAGTGAATTGGTGAAGGTGACAAATAGACTGTGTTCTAGAAGGTCCAACATAACTATTAACTTTATTAATCATTTTGAAATCTTGGATGTTGATTCCCTTGTCCCAGAGTATTACGTTTCAATTTGGACCATGATTGGAATCCAATGTCCAAAACCAGTGGATAATCACACTGAAGGGAAATAAACTTGTGGGGTTGAGTCTGGATATGAGATCTCTAACTTAGTCTCAATTTATATTGATGAGGGAATACTTGAATGTGGACTCCACAAACATATGATAATGATGTGGAAAGAAGGAAACACAGAATCGGGGAATTGTATTATTACTAAGGGGAATAAACCAAAAGGATGTAAATATTACTTGCACAAAACAAAACAAATAGAGACTAGGTCATAAAAGAAGTTGAGGTCCATAGATAGAGACGATTCTCACACTACTAGTGACCAGGCTACTGGAGTAAGGGAAGCTTGAAGCCAAATATAGGATTGTATTATGGTAGCTGATATAACTACCACTGCTCCCAACACTGATTTGGTGGTTCCCACTAAGGAGGAGCTCAATGTCTTAATGTATGCAGTATGTAAGAAAGCAAAAATAGTGATATGACATGAGAACATATTATACACTCCGAGAAAGGAATACTAGAGGAGTCTCTCCATATTAATTCTTATCAAGAGGATGTTGACCGGATGTATTCTAGTGTTCTTCAAGTTTCTGAAAATCAAGAGTAACATGGGTGGATCGATAAGAATGATCTTACATTAATATGTGGTTTCAATATAAGGGAGATTAACATTGAGGAGTACCTTCACATTTGGGACAATATAGCTTCCCATTTTTAAGATCTCATCAAGAATGACCATGATACGAATGTCTCTAATCTCCAATTGATTTTATATATGGATAACTCTTCTGGTAAACTCAATTGTTCTTTTAATGATTTTTTGACTTTTTGTGATTCTAATTGAATTTATTTTAACTATGAGGGTTCAATATTTTTCCATAAATGTGTTTCAATAATAAAAATATAATTTTCAACAACCGCACATTTCATTAAAACATTAACATGAGCATAATATGGCTGAAATAAAATATGAAAAAAATAAATCAATATAGATAGTCACATAAAAATGACACTAAACCCTAGATATTATACTAGTCAAACAATAACATGAATTATACACAAATAATCTCATAATGAGTGAATCCATAATGTGGGATATCATAAATATACCATCAAGGCCTCAAATAATATTTCTATGTAAATGTGTAAGAACATGGACAAAACCCAATTTAGTTTGTCCTAGGAGACCTACCAATGCATCAAGGTTCTATAGAAGGACCCAAAAACGTACTATGTCCAATTAATTTATATTATGAAGGTGGTGAAATATATTCGATGTATAAATTCATATTTAAAATAGAATATGAAATGTAAATAATTTTACCAATTAGTAAACATAATCATAAACTATCCAAATTAATTTTGTGAATGGTATCAATATTGTACATCCCCAACCAAAAGGGTATTAACCATTCAAAAAATTTTAGATGGTATCATAAGAGATCAACCTCAATTAAGAAAAATAAATTAACATAAGGGTCACCCAAGGAAAAAATGGTTATCTTAATCATGGCATAAGGCACAAGAAATCGGTGTATCATAACAATTTCCTTGAAATAATGGATTTAAATTATAAGTGGACTTTTATTATGAAAAGTATACATATATCTTTATAATTTATGCGTAACTAAAGTGAAGACATGTAAAAAGAGTTTTTTTATTAACTTTAGAAATGAGCCACTTTAGTGAGGTTTATGGGAAAATCTAGAAGAGTCTTTAGAGAGGAAAAAGGCATAATTAATTTCATGAAACAAAAATATAAAAAATATAGTTTTTAATGATAAAAATATATATTTTTTAGAAAAATATTTGGGCCTTAAAATATGTTGTGGAGTTTACTTGAAAATGGGTAAGAAGTAGGTATGTTCCCTTTAATCGGGCTTGCTTATCGGGAGAAATTGAGAAGGGATCCTTATAAAAATGAATTTTCCTGTCAAAGAAAGATTAATTAAGATAGGAACATATGTTTGGGCTATAAAAACATAATTTAGGAGGAGTACATAATAAAAATAAATAACTACATTCGGGTAAATAGAAAGCGTAGCCTGAATGAAAAATGACGGTTTAGGAAGAAACACTAACCTTACGTCTGAAAGTGTTTTGTACATGAAATTAATGCCCCGCATAATGAAATTATATTCATTAATAATTTAATTAAAACCCTATAAAATATTTATTTTATTTATCATAATTTTATTAATATCATTTATGGCCTTTTTGAATAGTAATAAGACTCAATTCTATCATCCAGGAGTGTTATTTTCCTTTTTTTTGTGATTGGTTCACTTGTATACATGTATGAAAGATCATGTAAAATCCGAATAGTTATATAGAACTAAAATTATATTTTTTATAAAAACATCCATAATATTAAATGGTGTTATATTTAAGTTTCTATAGATATGGGGATGATTCATTAGATAAAACATTAATGATATCTATTTAGACTATTTTTCCAATTTTTTGGATCATCACACACTAGTTTTGTTTTATTAGACAATATTTTGTATATATGTTGGTTATAAAACACTAAATAAGTTTCAATATATATATTAAAATATTTTATAACCATTATAAAGGTTTTATGACCAGATATGATTGAGGTATTAGAAAAACAAAATCACCATTCAAGAAGCCGGCGAATCGACACCTCACAGGTGATATTTTCATTTTTAGAACAAAAGGGGAAGATAAGAGAATTTATGGTGGAGATACCATTAACATAATATATTTAATGTAAATATATCATACAGGAGTTTTCAATTTACTTTGTACTGGGGAGTTGATGGAATGATAAAAAAGGAAAATAAATTTAAAGAGAGAGAGGGATGGTTTTAACTCTGTAGTGTCATGTCCTAGAGAACCTCCTTGAGAGGCTTGGAATTGGTATTCTGGTGAGATTATAAAGATAAAAAAAGTTATTAAAAGTTTTTAGAGTTTAATTGGTCATATCATTATCAATATAATAGTTTTAGAAGGTGTGAGGATATGAGTTGCTGAGTGGTGGTATTTATAGTGGAGGAGAGTGGTGTTTTTTTATTATTTTATACATTAGTTTAATATTTTGGCTAAAGAATAACAATAATATTACTTCTTGTGACTAAATATTGTAACTAGAGTATGTGAGTATAACTAATTGGTTTATAAATAATCCCTACACCATCCAGGACACAATAATTTGTTAATTTACTTATAAAGTAAACAATCGTAAATTACCGTATTTTACTATTGACCAAAAATTAAACAAATATTTTAAAAAAAATATAAAAATTAAACCCAACCATTTTTTAATTATTATATTTAATAAATGGACTCCATTTAATGAAAATAATTTTATAAGTATGATAAATTTATCTTTTAATTAAAATCATCATTTATTTGAAAAATAATGACTATAACATTTTACCTGATTTTACGACACATTGAAAAATAAAATATGGTCGCATAAAATTATATTAATATAAATATAATACACCAAACTATTAATTTATGAATAAATTTTATGAAAATAAAATTTATTTTAAATAATTATATAAATTTTAAAATTGTATTTAAACATTTACATTTAAAAAAAACACCAACAATTAATTTACCATTTCTAAAAAATTTATTAACTTATTCATTGAAATAAATAAATCATTTTTTTATTTATTAGATTCCTAAAATTTATTTATAAATTAATATGGTATTTTATTATTCTAGTGGCTGGAATACTATTCCTAATGGCCGCATTACTCTTCTAATAACCATTTTAGTTGTATATCACAGTTTTAATCATGGAATTTTATGAAATCTAAGCTATTGAAGATATTAAATTTAAAAGAGAAATAAAATAAATTCTTAGGGGTTTAAATTATCCCTTTTTCAATAAATGTTTTCCTATCAATTTAATCATTTGATTGTTAATAGTGATGTTTTAATTTTATAATGCCTTTTAGAAATCCCACATTGTAAAAAGTCTTAATAAAACATCCTCCTAAAAAGGGGGATGGAAAAATGTGATGGTCACCACGAAACTAGGGTTACCTATAGGATAACATTAGTGGGAAGTAAAAACATGTGCATATGAAATTAATAAAACTATAAATTTTTGATAGAGAGTGATTGAAAACATGTTTATCATATATTTAACCAATACAAGACCATAAATTTGTGATTGGATAAAAGTCTATTGGTTTCTCAAATAGAAAATTAAAATGATAAATTTTTTATTCCAAGATAATTTTCCTAAAGTTGAGGTATTATTTTACTATAAATATAGGTGTTGGGAATTTATTGTCTGAATAATAATATAAAAATATTATTAATTTTGATTCTCATAGATACCCTTTTTTATTTTATTAATGATATTTCTTTAAGAATATTTTTGGTAATTAATATTCATTACAATATTTATTCTGGAATTATATTTAATATTTTAATTTGTAAAGAATATTTTTTAAAGTGTCAGGAAGGAATTTTAGTGTACTCTGGAAACAATGTTCACTCCCTACGTTGATAAACAGAACATATGGAATGGACCCTATGCTTGAAAATAGAGCAAAAGGAATGGACCCTTTGATCAGAACAGTGTGTATGGATCGTCAATCCTGCTTTATAAAAAAAATTATGGTTAAATATTTTTTTTTCTTTAATGGAACCATAATTTTTTCCAGAGAGTAAAGATTGATTACGGAACCCTACATAAGTAAGAAACCCTATTTTTGAGAGACAAATGTATGGCTCATCAACTTTAATTTTATGATCAACCTTACATCAGGAAAATGAACGCTACAAAATTGAACCCTATGTTTTTTATTTATTTCATTTTTTAAGGAACCCAATGTTCTACTTTTCATTATTAGAGATTTTAATTTGTGATTTTATCTAAAATTTATACAACAACCTTGATAGAATTACAGAGAAATTCAAAGATCATTATTATTGAATCCCAAAAATAGATTCGATGGTGAAATTAACTCATATTCTTAAGGGAAGTTACGAATCCCCGTGATTAGTTTTTATTTGAATATAATTGATCTATTAGGGGATTTTATTGGATAAATAATTCTAATGAAAGCTATCTGATCAATATATTCTACCAGCATGTATTTTCAAAATACTGGTGATATAAGATATATATTTTCATACACCTTTGTACTGGGGAATATATTTTATACTGATTCTTCAATGAATGATCAAATCTGTGATATCCTAATTGAGGATACACTTTGCAGACCTAGATTTTGAACCTCATATTGCTATAATATCGTTGTTTTTGGTTGTTGATACTTCTATTTGAATATTATTTAAAACAAGTAATGTTTTATAATTATTCATTCTTTAAGACTTACATTTTTTTGAAAATAAGATTCATATACAATCAGATTTTGCGGATTCATCTTGGATGATTAACCTGAACTATCAACAAATCACACTACTTTGATTTATTAGAGTTTGAACTGCTCAAACTCAGTTGTAGTGAAGTGTTATATTCTTTTACTAAGATACAGATAATCAATTCCTAATTAAAGAACCATAAGGATATTTTTTTCCTTATTGCAAAGGTTTTAACTACCTTCACTCAGTTGTGGATTTGTGGCCTTTTGAAACGAGGATCATTCTAGTGAAATTCACTAACCTTGTGGGGATAGAGCGATTGGTGGAATGGACTAGGGGATCTTTTTTCCCTGAACCACTATAAAATTTTGGTTTTCATTATTTATGTTTTTTCGATGCTCATATTTCATCGAGATGAAAACACTAAATATTTACATAAATTAGAAACAGAGTCAAATGAAATAATTAGTGAAGATTATCAAAAAGACACAACTCACCCCACTTGTGTTATCTTCATATTATTGCGGCAAAAATATTGATTTCAAAGGAGAGATTTTGTGACAAAGTTATATAAAGATGAAAAGAATAAGGTCTATATAAATAAAATGGAAATTAATAACCCTAGGGAAGGAATGTCTATCATACATGATCCAATCATTAATAGAGAAAATTATGGATGTTTTAAATCATGAATGATTATCTATCTGAAGAGTCACAGATTCAAATTTTATTAAAATATCATCACTCCTTATGTAATTATTGAAATACCAGAGACTCAAAATTTCAAAATAGAAGATGATTATAGAATGAAATCAAAGAAATGAATGATATCACCGATGAACATGGTCCATATGAATTCAACCGAGTTTCCAAACACCCTAATACTTATGAGATGTGGTAAACTATTTCAGTTTCTTATAATGAAATAGACAACATCAGACAGATGATGTATGATACCAAAAAACTAAAATTTGTAACATTTATAATGTTTTATGGGGAAATAATCACACATAATAATGGAATTTGAACATTGTTCATCAATAATATTACTACCTTAGGTGGTACCATCATTCAATCTTATCAATCATTGAAAGTAATCTGAGTACTACCCTCAAACTAGAATGGAATATCTTCAACAATTTGATAATACACACCTGTCAAGACATTTAATATAAAGGAACCAATTGGTACATTAATGATGTATAATGAAATATTGAAATATTAAGTTGAAAATAAAAACCTTGAAGTAAAAATGGGAAATAATTCCCTCAAAGTGACATCTCGGAAGCCTGACCAAAAAATAAAGAAAGAAGTAAAAGAAAACAAAAATTTAGATTCCTTAAAATCTAAAATGGAACTGTCTACGCTTGCCAATAGGTTTAGAGAATTTTAGAAAAAAATAGGCTTCAGAAAATCCTTCAAGAAGGATGATAGAGAACCCTAAGATGTTCAATGCTATGAATGAAAAAATCGGGTCACATCAGACCTCTTTTATTTCAATTAAAACATGAATAGTAAAGCTCCAAAAATAGATATCAGAAGAATGAAAATTATGATAATAGAAGTAATATATCTATGAAATATACAAGCAGTGTTTCTGAAGACTCTTGGTTATATTCAAAATCTTATTCATAGATAGTTCTAAAAAATCTCAAATCAAATATGTTCTTTATTACTAAAGAAGAAGAAGAGGTAAAAACTTATTATTCATCTTACACTAACTATGATAGTTTCTAAAATAATAAATTTTCTGCTTACTATTCAATGTTAGAAGATAAATATGAATAATTATTAATTAAACATAAATCGTTGAAAAATATTCACAATTATGTTTTAGGTGAAAGTTACACACTGCTTAAAAAACATCCAGAACTAGTTGGAAATGTCATATCGTCTATAAACAATTTTAGTAATCATAAAAAAGGATTAATGAGTTGCGGGATCATGTAGAATCTTATAAGAGTACCATAATCACTTTTACTAAAGGATAAATTTTTTTAATGGGATTGTTTGAAATAATGTCATAAAATGAGAGAGATTTCGAATAGGAAAAAGGGTGATAAATCAAAATAATACAAAAATTATTTTGTGCCCAATTCAAAAAATAATACCTGTTATTACTATTGAAAAATGTTATTTCACTAATAATTGATATTTAAAAATAATAAAATCATTGGAATTAAAAAGTATTTTATTTATAAATGCTTTTTCAGACACAAGTGAAATAAATTATTGAAAAATGGAGGAAATCTGGATTCTTAGATCCTTTCTCGCTAACACTACATGTCCCAAGAAAATATGGGTACCAAAAAAATCCATGTATAATTAATTTAGAAGGAAATATGACATAGGAATAGAAAATCCTTATTGTTTATGGACAATGGATGTTCCAAAAACATGAGGGGAGACTCATCAAATTTACATACATTGAATCAAAGAGATGAAGGTCTTATCACTTTTGGTTACAATGAAAAAGGAAAAATTGTTGGAGTTGAAACTGTTTGAGATCTAAAGACTTTCCCAATATAAAAAGTACTATATGTGAAATGGATGAAAAATATATGATAATTATATCTCATAATTGTGAATGTGGTTTTTACATTTATTTTTATAATAATTCTTTCTCAATTTTCAATGGTAAAATTCATAAATTTTGAGCACCTAGAACTGATAATGTTTATACTTTATATTTAAATTCATTGTGTAATAATTACTTTAATTTTTTAACTAATACGATAAATGAGTCATGTATTTGGTATAGGAGACTTAGCCATAATAATATATATTCTTCAAATAAATTATTTAGGAAAAAATTTGTTTATGATTTTCATTGTCTCATATTTGAAAATGACATAATCTTTGATGCATGAAAAATTGGAAAAAAACACAAATCATATTTCAAATCTATTAAAAACAATTATACATCTACACCATTAGAACTTATCCATATATATTTTCTTGGGCCATCCAATGTAGCATGTTTTACAGGTAAATTATATTCCTATGTTTTAATAGATGATTATTCTTAATGTACTTATGTTTATTTTCTAAAACTCAATAGGGAAGTATTAGTTGTTTTTGAAATATTTTCAAAAATTATTTAAAATGAAAAAGTTTTTAAAATAATTTCATTGAGAAGTGATCATGGTGGAGAGTTTTAGAGTTAATAATTTAATTATTTTTTCTCAAACATAGGTATCAAATGAACCCTATCTGTACTAATAACACCTCCAAAAATGGAATTGTCGAAAGAAGAAATAAAACTATTAAAGAAATGTAAAGAAATATGCTGAATGGATACAATATTCCTAACTATTTTTGGGCAGAATCTATAAGCACAACCTGCTATCTTAAGGTGAATAGTAAGTTCAAAAATCAGTCACTGAGATCACTAATATTATTGAAACTCGTGTTATCCCAACCATTGGTCATTAAATAGGGAGACCTACATCTATCTCTCGAGAAAAGATATATTTACTTGATAGTATATCTTGTTCATGTGAGAAGTATATGGAAAAGTCTGTTTCTAATCCCTGATCTATTGTGGAAGTTTCTCTATTAATGAATCTCGATGAAGGGGCATCTGATTCACAAAAATAGTTAAAATTAAAGGTATTTTAATTAAGTTTACCAAGGTTTTGGAGGTGAAATATAGTCTTTACGTTGAGATCAAAGCATTCACAGAATATTTTGATGATTTGAGAAATTCATCTACCCCATGAAGAGAATTAAAGTCTATTAATACTTATCTTAAAATATTTAAGAAAATATAATGTCAAAAAGAGATTTTGATTCTTTTCAAAGAGGGACGTTGGAACAGTTTGGAAAACTCAAATAATAATCAGTTATAAATCATATTTTGTAGATTTTAAATAGTACATAAGTAGCTAATTCGAAATAATCAAGGGAAGTATCAATTATTTCAAAGATTTTACCTATTCCCCTCCAACATCACTAGATCTAATCATAAGTTTTTGAGCTATCACATATGTAATGACATATATGAATGATAGGATTCAGAATATTTAGTGAAATAGTTAATCATTTTCAGTTCTGTTGGACAATAAGAAGTATCTTTTTGAGAAATTGACTTCCAGTGAACCAGATATTTGGCTGCCACTCAATATGTTTAGAGATAAGCTAAATTAGTTTTTAAGGATAGTGGATAATCTTTAGGACTTTTTAAAATTCAGTTTGATTGAAAATATGAAAGTTATCTAATTTTCTAAAATTTTTATAGGGATGTTGTTATAAAATCATGTAGAAATATTAGAAGCACATTTGACTAAATTGAAATTATTTTCACAAGTAGTTTAGGCTCCATCAAAACCCGCACCAGAAACTGCTCCTAAAAACCCATTTCACCTTCTTCCATACATAATGTTTAAAAATTTTTCTCAATACAAAACCAATAATGTATTTGTACAGATTTTTTAATGAAATTTCATTTGTTCTTATTATATTATGTGCTTCATTTAAATTTTTTCTATGTTTAACTCTACAGAAATAACCAATTTATTATTTATCAATCCAATACCATATAAAAATATTCATTTATTTTTCTAAGAAAAATTAGAAGTGTATTATTAAATTTTCATATACATTATTTTTTATATCATCAAAGGGAAAAAATAAGGTAAAAAAACATTTTATTCAACATTTCATTAATATATTTTATTAATCAAAATAACACTATGAAACCTAAATAATATTTAATTAATTTATTTAAATTTGTTTACGAAATATTATATTTTCTTACACTTATTTTATGGGTTTTTTATCATCAAAAGGGGGAGATTGTTGGGCATGTATTATCTCCAGAATAATCTATAAATCATATTGATTTTGATTCTAAAATATACTATTATTTTTTAATAACGATTTTACTATTAGTGTATTTCATGAAATTAATATTCATTGAATATTTATTCTTGAATTATATTCAAGATTTTAATTTGAAAGGAATATTTGTAAAAGTGTTTGGAACAAATTTTATCGTATTCTAGAAACAATATTTATACTCTACATTGATAAAAATAATGTATTGAATGAACCCTAAACATAAAATAAATTTGTTAAGAATAAACTATACATTTTGAATAAATTGTAGGGATCATAAACCCTATGTTTTCAGAAAAATATGGAAAATAATCCTTACATTTGAATAGAACCTAATGTTTTTCATGACAAGAATGTATCACTAGTGCAGAAATCGTTTTTTACGTCACCATTTTTTACGTCGGTTATATATAACCGACGTAAAAATGCAGCGAGTAGATTTTTAACGTTGGTTATTTTAATAACCAACGTTACAAATCATGCCTGTTGGGTTTTTACGTCGGTTATCTTATAACCGACGTAAAATACCAATGCGCGGGGGGTTTTTTATGTCGGGTATTTGGAAACCGACGTAAAAAACCAGATATCGACGCGTTTTTTACGTCGGTTATCAAATAACCGATGTAAAAAACATAGCGCAGGGTTTTTTACGTCGGTTATTTTATAACTGACATAAAAAATGCGTCCGGGCTTTGGTTTTTTACGTCGGTTTCCAAATAACCGACGTAAAAAACCCACCGTTCTTTGGTTTTTTTACGTCAGTTATAAAATAACCGACATAAAAAACGCGTAGATATCGGGTTATTTTACGTCGGTTTCCAAATAACCGACGTAAAAAATGAGTAGATATCTCATTTGTTACGTCGGTTATAAAATAACCGACGTAAAAAACCAAAGCGCGGGAGATTTTTTACGTCGGTTTTAGAATAACTGATGTTATAAATTTAAAAAATAGTTTATAACGTCGGTTATATAATAACCGACGTTATAAAACTTTTTAAAAAATTAATGCCCGTGGACTGTAATTTACGATTTTTCGATTGACAGTCCGCCGGCTCGTCTCTCTCGCGCGGTAAACCCTAATCGGCTCGTCGATCGACCTGCGTTAAACTCAATTTGGATTCATTGTTTATCTTCTTCACTCCTCTCGAATCTATTATCTCAACTCGCAATATTCAAGTAAGCCTTCCACGAATTTATTTCATTCGTTTTTGTTTCGATTCTTGATGTTCTTTTCATTCGTTTTTGAATCTCATGGAATTTTTTGTTATTGCAAATGGTTATTTGCAAATGGTTATTTTTATTTTGTTATTTCAAATGGTTATTTGTATTGAAAATGGTTATTTGTATTTTGTTATTTCAAATGGTTATTTGAATCTCGTGGAATTTTTTGTTGATATAACAAACTATTTTGTTGATATAACAGACTATGTTGAGGGAACATTAAACTAGATGAATAATGAGATAAAAAAGACATGCATCGTTACTTTAAAGGAAAATAAATAATAATTACTTTTATATCATATTTTGGATCGTTTTTTTTATAAATTAAAACAATAAATGTGATCCCCATTATATGATATTGGAGGAGTACCATGGTTTAACCACACTGTATGTAAAACCTAGAACCAACCCTAAAAAATGCATATGCATCATGCTGTGTGATTTCATGATAAATAAGTATGGTTTGTACAAAATATATTTCCTCCATTATATTTGTAAACAAATGTAAAATGTTTCCTAGGTAGAACCTCATGGTATTCACTAACCATGTTCCAACCCTGAATAAGAATATAAAACTATAATATCCTAAAAAGTCAAAAAATAATAATATAAGGATGAATAAAAAAAAGTTAATCAAAATAATTTGATTTAATAACCTATAATAAATATAGAGGTGTTAAAATAACACAAACCATACTAAATTATACCCCTAGAAGAATATGTTGAGGATGTTGGACCTAGATTGAGATTAGGCCAGTACTCCATTATCAATGGCTCTCACACCTATGTCTCATTGGAATCGAAAACATGTTACCAATGATATTAAACCATATGAATTACCATATCATTTAGAACATTCACTTGAGAATATAAAACAAATTATTATTGTTAATCATATACATATACATATTTAGTCTTGTAATTTCCAGGCTGTTCACTATTTTTGTTGATATTTGTTAATTCTTGGTGTTTAAAATTTCTGAACATGTTTCCTGTAATTGGAATTCAGTTTTTGTCCATGGTTGTTTTGTTTTCGTTTTTGGATTTTGAAAACCTAAAATAAACAGAGTTTTTAGTTGAGTTTTATTTTGATTGATAACCGTTAAAGCTGAAGGCCAAGTACAAAATCAAATCCCCACAAGATATGTTACATGAGATTAAAAAGCAGAAATAAAGGATTAAACCGAATCAGTGGGACTATTGTTATTCTGAGCAGACCAGTGTTGGATGCGCTGGGTGGCCCTCTCAGCCTGCCAATGCAATTAACGATCATCAGAAACAAGAATGAGTGAATTGCTGATAAAATAATAACATACTGGTAGACCTCTTTTTTCTAGTCACACCGAAGGGTGATGAAGACCAATATCAAGGTCTGCATGCCATTTAAAATAGGTTGTTTATCTAATATATTAAAACATCAAAACCGCAATCAATATTAATCTATGTAGGCGTCATGGTTTTCTTTGATTCAATGAAATTTAAAACTGTTATATCTAACTATATTTTTGGTTTTAAAAATAATATTCAAGCATATTTTTTTAAATACCTATAGATTTGTTTTATATTTTAAATTGTTTTACATTCAAATTATTTTTTTTCATATATACATGTATTTGTCTTATCTTAAAAAAATATATTTTTTATTGATATTTGTTATAGGTAATAATGAGTCGAAGTTGGATTACGGCACATCGAATGAGCAATGAATTTGAGGAAGGTGTTGATGCCTTTTTGGAATTTTCAAAACGAAATGTTCCAAGTAGTGACATTTTTTTCTGTCCATGCCTAAAATGTTTGAATATGAAGAAGTTGAAAAGTAGAGAGATAAAAGATCATCTGATATGTCATGGTTTTAATCTGAGTTATAGCCCTTGGATTTGGCATGGTGAAACTAGACGGAATGTCACTGATGATGATGATTCGCAAGATGGTAACTCCGATGGAATTGAAGAAATGATTCGCGATATTGTAGCAGAACAAATTGAGATAGAACCGACAG
Source organism: Viscum album (assembly GCA_963277665.1). Lineage (NCBI taxonomy): Eukaryota > Viridiplantae > Streptophyta > Magnoliopsida > Santalales > Viscaceae > Viscum > Viscum album. The sequence goes on along the minus strand of OY728119.1, from coordinate 283,349,357 downwards.
TTGCGCGTCTATATGGTGATGCTGAAAAACCATTATATCCCAGTTGTACAGATTTTACGGTTTTGTCGGCGGTGTTAAGATTGATTAACCTGAAGGCGAAGCATGGATGGAGTGACAGAAGTTTTACAGAGTTGCTACAATTGATGAAATACATTCTTCCAAAAGATAACGATCTTCCAGATTCACATTACAAAGCCAAGAAAATATTATGCTCGATGGGATTGGGATACAAGAAAATACATGCCTGTCTGAATGACTGCATTATATATAGGAAGGAATATGAATTTCTGTCAGAGTGTCCAAAATGTGGGACATCACGGTATAAGGTGAAAGAAAAATCACAGGGTGATGTAGAGATTACAAAGCTCCCTTCAAAGGTATTTTGGTATCTTCCTATAATTAATCGTTTCAAACTTTTATTTGCTAATTCACATGATGCAAAAAGGTTAATATGGCATGCTGAAGAGCGGGTATGTGATGGAAAAATACGTCATCCAGCTGATTGTCCACAATGGAAGAAAATTGATGCGCAGTATTCTACATTTGGAAATGAAATTAGAAATCTCAGACTAGGGTTGTGCACAGATGGAATGAATCCATACCGAACACTCAGTAGCACACATAGTTCATGGCCTGTTTTATTGGTAATTTACAACCTCTATCCTGAAGTTTGTATGAAGCGCAAATATGTCATGTTGAGTACAATGATCTCTGGTCCAAAGCAACCTGGTAATGATATTGATGTTTACTTGTCACCGTTGATTGATGATTTGAAACTGTTATGGGATGATGGTATTAGGGTGTATGATTCTTATAAAATGGAATATTTTCAACTGCATGCAGTGCTTCTGTTCACTATAAATGACTTCCCAGCATATGGAAATTTGTCTGGATACAGTGTTAAAGGGCATAAAGCATGTCCAATTTGCGAACAACAGACGTCCTATTGTCAATTGCATCATGGGAGAAAAACAGTGTACATGGGTCATCGAAAGTTTTTGCCTATGGAACACCCTTATAGAAGACTAAAAAAGGCATTCAATGGCTCACAAGAATTTGATACTGCTCCAAAACCTTTATCCCCTGATCTGTATTTTGAGAGGGTGAAAAACCTTGACGTGACATTGGGAAAGGCACAGAAATCTGGTAATGATAGACATATTTGGAAGAAAAGGTCAATTTTTTTTGAGCTACCATATTGGAGGTATCATGAAGTTAAACATAATATTGATGTCATGCACATGGAGAAGAATATCTGTGATTCTTTGATTGGAACATTGTTAGATATTAAAGGAAAGACTAAAGATGGGTTGAATGCAAGATTAGACTTACTATCAATGGGAATACGTTTGGAGTTAGCTCCCACTCCTAAAGGAAGACGAACATTTCTTCCCCCGGCTTGTCATACATTATCGAAGAGGGAGAAAATTAGCTTCTGTCAGTGTCTTCATGATACCAAAGTGCCTCAAGGTTATTCTTCTAATGTAAAAAATTTTGTCTCATTGAAGGACTTGAAGTTGATAGGTATGAAATCACATGATTGTCACGTCATGATGCAACAAATTCTACCAGTTACATTGCATGGAATATTGACCATTCGTGTCAGAAAGACTATAATGAAGTTGTGTTATTTTTTCAATTCAATTTGTAACAAGGCGATTGATGTGAATGCTTTGAAAATTTTGGAAAAGGATTCAATTTTTATACTTTGTCAATTGGAAATGTATTTTCCTCCAACTTTTTTTGATATAATGGTGCATTTAATGATTCATCTGGTTCGAGAAATAAAGCTTTGTGGACCTGTATATCTTCGTTGGATGTATCCTTTTGAAAGGTATATGAAAATATTAAAGGGTTATGTTAAAAATCTATATCGACCTGAAGCCTCCATTATTGAAAATTATATTTCTGAGGAGGTAGCAGAGTTTTGTACGAGCTACTTGGCTGCGACACAACACATAGGTTTGCCTCCATCTCGCCATGAACGAGTTAATAATGAGGGAAAGGGGATTCGCGGCTTGAAAGTCAAATCATTGTCAGCCGAACAGATGAAGAAGTTAGAATCATACATCTTGAATAACATATCTGATGCTCAACCGTATATCATAGTGCATATTAATGAGTTGAAACAATGTCATCCAAAGAAGAAAGAAATGTTGATTTTGAATGAGCACAACAAAACTTTTTGGTCATGGATTAAAAAGACTTTTATTGGTAGATCAGATGTATCAGAGACATTAAAATGGATAGTGGGTGGTCCATGTTTAAATGTGATAACATGGTCTGGTTATGACATTAATGGTTATACATTTCATAAAAAATCTCAGGACAACAGAAGTGCAGTTCAGAATAGTGGTGTATTGGTGTTTGCAGAAGCAATGAATTTTTCGAGTGCTAAGGACAAAAACCCAATTTCTGCATCAAATGCATATTATGGAGTGATTGAAGACATATGGGAGGTTGATTACTTTAAAATTAAAGTTCCCGTTTTTAACTGTAAATGGTTTAACGGTAACAACAGTGTCATACACGATGAATTTGGAATGACACTTGTTAATCTGAATAGATTGGAAGACACAGCTGATTCTTTTAAAATGGAAACACATGAAAAACAAATTTTTTATGTAGTAGATCAATCAGATATGCAGTGGGCTGTTGTTTTACAAGGGAAAAACAATATGTTGGTGAGGATGAACTTGATGAATATGCTGATTTATGTGAGATCCCTACTTCCATGGAAATATTAACAGAACATAATGATGGTAATGTTGAAGACATAGTTTGTGCCATAAGGAACGATCACGACGAAGGAATTTGGGAAAACAATCCATCTGTACATTCCTAAAATTACAGGTAACATATGTTTATTTCTTTTTTACATTTATTTTTTCCATAAATGTTAGATATTGTAAGTTTTTTATTTATTAAAACATGTTTTAAAATAATATAAGTATATGTTTTTGTTTGTTTTAAGTTTGTTTAGTTTGCTTTATCATGTTTATAACCATTACATGAATTTTAAAATGCTTATTTTTGTTCACTGACAATTACTTTACCATGTTTACAATGTTTACCAGGTTTACCATTTTTACCATTTTTACCATCTTGACCATCTTGACCATCTTTTCCATCTTTACCATTGTTTAACATGCTTACCATATTACCAATGTTTACTATTATGTAACTTAGTACACTTTTCTATTTTCTGATTACAGTAGTATTAAAATATTTGAATTTGTATATTTGTGAACTGACGTTTGTTTTTTTGATTTGAAGGATAATGATAGATCATTCAGATAATCAACCACATGATTCTGGAGAGGATCATATTGCTGGTCATACCTCTGGGGATGAACATTCACATGCTCCTATTACGAAAAAGAGTTCAAAGGTTGGTAAACGTGGGTGCACACGTTTACCAAAATTATCACTTGCCCGTACGCAGGATCAGAGGATAGTAGTTGAGTTTGCTGATGATGATATTCCTAGAGGTCCGAATGCCAACAATTTTAAGAGTTTTGTTGCAACTCAGGCTAAGACCAAAGTAAGCATTCTGTACGATGATTGGAGAGGTATGGATAAAGCGATTATCTCTCAGTTGTGGGAGACGATTTTGGTAAGATCTTTTGTCATTGTTTGACCATTATTTTAATGTTTCTAGTATATATAATATGTTTAACCTCTTCTTTATCAGATGACATTTGATATTCCTGACACTGGAGGAGTCAGGAAGAAATTCTTTTCGTTGGCTGACAGGAGATGGAGGGATTTCAAATCAACCCTCTCATCTGATTTCATTTATGGTCATAGGAGTCATGACAATCCATGTCGTATATATCCTTTTATAGATGAAGACACATGGATACAATTTTTTGAAAGTAGAAAAAAAGAGTCATTTCTGGTAAGGGCAATGTAAACTTTTATAAACTTTCTTATATAAATGATTTTATTAATGTTTTGTTAATGATTTCTTATTCTTAAATTATATCAAACAAGGAAAGCTCATCAGGAGATCCAATCTAAAAATGTATACCCTCATAGTTTATTTCGGGGAGGGTATACATTATTGGAAGAAAAAATGATGGCGGAAAAAATTTCAACAACTAAGAGCTGAGTCTTCAAGCTCTGGAGAGGTGGCCCCTCCATCCCCTCCATCTAGACATGAAAAATGGAAGAGAGATCGGAAGGGAAAAAAAGGGCAATATCTTTTAGAAGAATCGAGAATCGTAGCTGAGAGGATTGTAAGATATCTATTTAATTTATTTAAGTTAAATTTTTTCTTCATATAAGTTTCAATCATTACAGAAATGTTCAATTAATTAATATAGGACTCTCTTGAGGATCAGAGTTCAGAGGGGACATTTACAGCTACTGGGAGGGAAGATATTTTATTTGCAGCATTGGGAAGGCCCGAACATCCTGGTCGTGTAAGAGGATATCCGGCAGGTGTATCGGTAATAAAAGTGTTTCCACGTTCTTCAACTTCTAACATTGAGGGGGTTTATAAAAAAAAATAGAATCCTTGGAGGCTGAAGTTCAAAATATTAATGCGATGATGGAAGAAAAGATTAGAGAGTCGGTGCAGTCTATGTTTTCAGAAATGCAAAGACAATTTCAGAGTGCAGCTCCCACTCCTCCACCTCCCCCTGCAGACCCCATTATTTATCCTCCACCTCTGCCAGTAGCTCCCACTCCCCCACCTCAGCCTGCGGACCCCATTTTTTATCCTACGCCTCCGCCGCAGCTTCCTACATATTGCGAGTTGTATGTTGATGATTCTCAACATCATATAGTAGAATATGGGTTGGTATATTGTATAGGAGATACAGTTCATCATCAAAAATTATAGGTAGAGAATCAAAGGGTCACTGTACAGGATATTATAGATAGATCAGCTAGGGTACCAATACCTACAGATGAGGTGGCGACAGTTGGACAGAGTATCGACCATTTTTTAGTTTGGCCATCCAGACTTCTTCGACTCATTACCATAGAGGTATGAATGCTATATCTTTTATTTTATTTTTTTATTAAAGTTTTTTTATCATTTGAAAACTATTATATTTCTCAATTTTTTTTCACAGGAATACTTCAAAGGTAAAGAAATACTGTATAGACAACAACAAAGACAACAAGCTATGACATCATATACAGATTCCAGTGGTCTTGACAGATTGTCAAGATATTCACATTTGTTGTTGGGTTTTTATGAGTTTCCAATGGAATCTCATTTTTGTGGACGTGAAATAAGTGTGGGGATTACAAAATCTGATATCATGGAGCTTGTTACTGGAGATAAGTTGGGCATCAACGTGGTGAAATTTTTTTCCATGTAAGTCTTAACACCTTTTCCCTTCATTATATGTATTAAAAATGTATACTTATATATGTTTTGTATTAGGTATCTTTATAAAATTTGTGAGAGGAATGAACTGACAGAAGTATATGGATTCATGGACCCGCAATTGATTTCCCCTGAAGCATGCGCATTGACTAAGGAACAAAGAATGGTTTATATTGCTGAAAGATTTGAAAAGAATATAATCAGACGATGTTGGATGATGCCTTGTTGTGAGAGGTATGAAACACATTTCTCTCAAAGAGTTAATTACATTTTAACATAAAAAACCACTAACATTAAATTTCCTTTTACCAGTGATCATTGGATGTTAGGGATTTTTTGCCCAAGGGAGAATGCTCTTTATTGGATATGCTCTGTTCATGGTGATGTGCGGAAAATTTTTAAGAATATATTGGAAAATTAAGTTTCAATTTCTCAATAGTTTTATATATTATAATGAATTTTAAATTTACCCCATTCGTATTATTTTCTAATAGTGCATGGGTCTACTTTCAAAAAAACACAAAGAAAAGAAATGCAAAGATCAAATATGTAAATGCGAAGGTAAATTTCCATTTATAATTTGTACTTTTTGATTTATTACATAAAAATAATATATTGAATTTACAATCATTCAAAACAGAATTGTCATGAACAACAAGGCCTCATCGAATGCGGATATTATATGTTAAGATTTATGTATGAAATAATAACAACTGGGACAGTTGTGAATTTTGACCTGGTACGATTTCCTCTTAAACTTTTCCATAATATTTCAATTTGACTTATTCATTATACACATTAACTATCTTCTTTTTCATTTGTAGCTTTTTGATGACCCTCAACCCTATACTACTGAAGACATCAAACACGTACAAGTGGAGTGGTCAAATTATTTTACAGGTTTGATTGAATTTTAGTTGTTTGTAATGTAAAATGTAATTTTGAATATTGTCGTTTTAATTGTGTATTTGGTAGTTGTTTAGGTTTGATTTAGTTTTTTTAAGTTGAAAGTGTAAGTTTTGAATGTTATATAAGTGAATGTTTAATTTTTCTCTACTTCTTGTTTTGGTCTACTTTTGATGGTTCTTCTGGTATGGATTTGGGTCTGTGGGGGAGGGGTTCCAAGGGTGTGGGGGTGTGTTCAGTGGGGTTGGGGGTGTCCAGCGATCTGGGAGGGCTGTCCGGTGGGGTGGGGGGACAGTCCTGGGGGGTTTCGGGGATGTCCAGGGGTGTGGGAAGCCGGTCCAGGGGTGTGGGAGTGTTGTACAGGGGTGGGGGGTTGTCCAGGGGTGTTTAGGGCTGTCCAGGGGTGTGGTGGGGGCTGTCAAGTGGGGTGAGGGGGTGAGGAGGTGCTGTTCAGGCGGGTGGGGGGTTGTCGAGGGATGTTTGTGGGTGTCCGGGGGTCGGGGGGCAGTCCAAGAGTGTGGTGGGGGCTCTAATGGGGTGGGGGAGGGTTGTCCAAGGGGTATACATGAGGGTGGGAGCTCCAATGGGGTGGGGGAGGGCTGTCCAGGGGGTATACATGAGGGTGAGGGCTCCAACGGGGTGGGGTAGGGCTATCCATGGGGTATAAATGAGGGTGGATGTTGTCTAGTGGGTAAGTTTTATATGTTATCTATGTACATGCTTAATTTTGATGTACTTCTGTTTTTGTGGTACGATTTCTTGATTTTTTTTCTGGTTGATTCTGGTGGAGAGAATATCACTGCATTCTGTTTAAAAAAAATGGGTTTATCACGTCGGTTATTTAATAACCGACGTGATAAAATGCCTGGAAAATAGTTTATCACGTCGGTTATTTAATAACCAACGTGATAAAAGGTCTGCAGAATGGTTTATGACGTCAGTTATTTAATAACCGACGTGATAAAAGGCCTGGAGAATGGTTTATCACGTCGGTTATTTAATAACCGACATGATAAAGGTCCTGGAGAATGGTTTATCACGTCGGTTATTCAATAACCGACGTGATAAAGGGCCTGGAGAATGGTTTATCATGTCGGTTATTTAATAACCGACATGCTAAACGGCCTGGAAAATGGTTTATCACGTCGGTTATTGAATAACCGACATGATAAACCGCCTCCCTCCGGTTTATCACGGTGGTTATATAATAACCGACGTGATAAACCCCCTCCCCCGGTTTTTCACGTCGGTTTTATATGAACCGATGTGATAAACCATGATCAGCCCGGTTTATCACGTCAGTTCTTATAGAACGGACATGATAAACCACCCTCACCCCAGTTTATCACGTCGGTTCTATATGAACCGACGTGATAAACCCCCTCGCCCTTGTTTATCACGTCGGTTGTTTAAGAACCGACGTGATAAACCATTGTCCAGGTCGTTTATTACGTCGGTTATTCAATAACTGATGTGATAAACCATTCTCCAGGCCCTTTATCACGTCGGTTCTAAAATAACCGACATGATAAACCATTCTCCAGGCCCTTTATCACGTCGGTTCTAAAATAACTGATGTGATAAACATCGCTATTTTATGTTTTTGACGTCGGTTTTTAAATAACCGACGTCAAAAACCTTATTTATAACGTCGAACGTATTAACGTTGGCTAGAAACCGACGTAAAAAATTAAAAATAACAGACGTAAAAAACGTTTTTTACACTAGTGTATGGTCAAGGAACCCTATATAAGTAAGGAACACTATGTTTGAGATAGAAACTTATGGTTTATCAACCTCACTTTATTATCAACCTTACATTGTCAACCTTATGATCGGAAAATTAACACAACATAGTTGAACCATACATTTGGTGTTTATTCATTTTTTGAAATAACCTTACATTTGACTTTTCAACATCAGTGAATTAAATTCTTGATTTTATCTGAGATTTTTAAAATGGTCTTGAGATAAATATATACTTATTCAAAGCTCATAATGATTGATTCAATGAACTGTATTCAATATTGAGGTTTACTGTTATTATTATGTGAATTTATGAATCCCCCGGATTATTTTATATTTGAATATCCATAATCTATTAGGTGATTTTACTGGATCTAATATTCTGATGCAAGCTATCATCTCTATATATTCTACTAGTGTATCTTTTCTAAAATACTGGTGATATAAGACATATATTTTCATATGAATATATGTTGGTTAATATCTTTTACGATGCTGCTACAATAAATGATTGAATCTATTATCTCTAGAGAAAGGCTGCACTTTGGAGACATACATTTGGAACCATATATTTTCGTTATATTTTTACAAACATTTTTACTACATTTATTGGAAGATCATCTGTAATCAAGAACGTTTCAAAATTATTATTTCTTGAAGAATAAATTTTTAAAAAAATAAGATCCATATACTATAAGTTTTTGTTGATGTAACTATTAAAATCAACCCAAACTATCAATTAATCAAACTCTTTTGATTTATTATATTTTTAACTGATCATACTCAAATATGGTGAAGAATCTTTTCTTGAACTAATCTATGGATAGTCGGTTCCCAATAAAAGAACAAGAATATTATGTTTTTAGTCTTACTATAAAGGTTTCATTTTCCTTTACTTAGTTTTTGATTTGTGGTCTTATGATAAGAGGTCAATTCTAGTTAAATTAACTAAGATCACAAAGATCAAAATTGGTGGAGTGAACTAGAGGATCTTTGTGCCCTGAACTACTATAAAATTGTTGTGATTATACCTTTTGTTTATCCACTGCTTGTATTTTATATAAAATAAAATGCATCATATTAGCATAAATCACAGAGGTATTCAAAAGAAAGAATCAGTGAAGATTATCACAAAGACAAAACCCACCCTCCCTCTTATGTTATATTTTTACTATTTTGACCTAAAAATAGGAACTTGAGAAAATAAAATTTCTTGATTAATTTCAATTTCATAAGAATAATCTCATTCTTTGGTTATACTTTGATATACTTAAACTTCATTTATGAAACCAGGAGATGGTTATTCAAGATGAAATATTCATACATGAAGCACTTTTAATTAATTAGATAGTTCTAAATTCATTCTTTTGTCCTTTAAATGATTACTAAAACTAATAAGTTTAGAACATGTTATCAACGAAAACTAATATCCAAAGTTTAAATTGATTCATTCTATAACTAGGTAACCTTAATGATCATACCAAATATGTTTTTCCACATTCAATGTCAAAACATTTAATAGAAAGGTCACTAAATTTCTAAAATCAAATTTAAATTAGATTCTCCAAACATAATGTATGCCTTTGTACCAAGTAACAAACATATGAATACCACAATCACCTAAAAACATTAATGAAAACATACATTATTCAAAATCAATAAGGAAGATGTACTATAGTACAATACTTATATTTTTTTAGGATTCTTATAAACAGAATATCATAACAACAATTATTGAATCCAAAAACACAAATTCATTTATTATTCTACTTCGTCTATTGTAATAATAGGATATTGACCTCGATCTATTTTATTATTATGATCTACGTTCCCTTGACACTAGGGACATTCATTTGCGTAGTGCCCCATATCTTTATAGTTGAATTATTTCACATTTCTAAATTCCTTCTTTACTTTAAAATCATGATACTTATGTATTTTATGTTAAAACATGTATCCAAATCCCATTCTCTACAAGAATGAACCAAAAAATTTACTTACATAATTTTTACATATGGTAAAATCCTTCATTCCATTCTTCTATTTATCTATATTTTCTACAACCATCTAATTCTTCTGTTGATTATTTTCCAAGTCCGATGACTTGGAGAATTATTTCTCCATATTGAGAGGACATGATAATATATCATTATATGATTAAAATGTTTGATTAACTAGATCCATTTTAATAATTATCTCAATCTCATTGAGGAGATTGTCAATCTTACTCCATGGGTTATGTTTGTAGCCTACAACTTATCTTAACAAAATTATAAATTCATCTTCAAAATTATCAAAAATTTCATTTTCCATATGTCTCCCAATCCGGATTTGCATCTCCATATCTGCTAATTGTTCACTAGGAATTTTTTTTTCAAAGAAAAGTACCTTAAAATCCTTACATTCCATGTTATAAATTTCATCCTTATCTTTTTTTTTGAATTAATGAACAGCATTGATCTACATATCTGGAGAGATGATAAATTTCCATGATATATTTTTTCCTTTCATTACTTCCTAAAGTAAGAAATATAGTCTCTAAGAAAAATTTCCATTTCTCAGCTATAAATGGGTTTTTAATCCCATTGAATGATACAGGTTTTTATCACATGAAGCAGTGTACCATTGTTACAACACATTATGGATGAGGCTGCTCCATTTGAGTAAGGTTATTGATCATAACCTGAGTCAGTTTTCAAAGTATAGTTATAATTTTATCATATCATGTTATAGATCCAGCTCCAACATCATTATCTTGTATTGGTGGAAAAGCCTTACATGGAATACAACCAATGATATAGTTTCCATTTATTTCAATGGGCAATATCTATAAACATTGGAATACATTAGATTATATTAACTGATTATGAAACATAATTTATAATATTAAACCTATAATGAAAATTCTGAAAAATGAAAATTTATTTATAACTACTCTCTAAATCATAAGATTATTTACTTTTGGAATATTCCCAAATTTAGTTACAGGGTAATATTTCCCTAGAATATGTTTTCCTGAATCTAATACCCAAATATTCTACTCAAATTTCACTTATACCAAATTTAAAGACCTCGAACCAAGTAGCTCAAAGCTAGTTCTTTACTTTATTACATTTTTACTAAGAACACGAGATAATATCTCAAAGGGAAAAATATTTTATTAGGTTTAGAAAAGTATATACGGACTTAAGCATTAAATTAAAACCTGAAATAGAAAACAACATAGTAACTCCATTAGAAATTCTCCTAGTCTATTAGTTTATCCCATCATTTCAAACATATTATACATCTTAGAATCCTATGGAATAATAAAAAATAAGAAAGGGGTGAGTTTATATTTTAGGTAAGGGTATATAATATAGTGGAAGCTATTATAAATAAACATAAACAACAAGAAATTTGAATAACTAGAAACACAAGCCATTATAAAATGAACTTGATCATAATAATGCATGAATAAAAGTTGATCAAATAATGCCATATAAATAATCATATTAGAATGATACATAACCATATATATTATACTAATTTAAAAATCATATTTATAATCAAAAAATAATCTAATAATAAGGGAATGCATAATGGGGGACGTCATAAACACCCCATCAAGGCCTCGGGGAACAAGTGAAAATAAATAAGTATGGCCTTGTAAAAAACCCGTTATAGTTTGTCTAATGGGACCTACCGATGATTATAAGGGTTATAGAGTGCCCTTTTCAAAACATATTAAGTCCAATAAATTTTACCATATGTAAGTTGTGAAATATAATCAATGTATATAGTCCTATTTAATCTAGCTTATGAAATGTAAATTATTTCTTCAATTAGTAAACATAATCATAATCTATCTAGAGTAATTTATATAATGGTATCAAGATAATAAATCCAATTTCAAATTGATCATAAATGATTCAATAAAATATAGTCGATGGTATCATAAGATATCAAACTCCATTAATCATAAGAAATTAACATAAGGGTTACACATGGAAATAAATGGGTATCATACTCATTTCATAAGGGAAAACAAATTGATGTATCATAATGGTGTCTATGGAAGAATGTATTAAATCATAAATGGAAATTCATAAGGTAAAATATGACTTTATCTTGATAATTCATGTCCGAATGAAGTGAAAATTGGTAAAAACAGTGTTTAAGAAATTTTTGAAATGAGCCACATTAGCGAAGTTTACTGGAAAATATAAATGGGGTTTTAAAGGGGGTAATGGAATACTTGTTCACATAAAAAAATAAATGAACAAAGATAGTATTTATTTATAAGGGGATGTATTTTATAAAAATATTTTTGGCTTAAAATATATTATATAGTGCACCTGAAAACTGGTAATAAATTGTGATTTTCCCTTTAATAGGGATTGTTTATCAAGAGGAATTGAAATGGGAACCTTATAAAACATATATTTCTCAATAAAAGGAAGAATACATGAGCAAGTTACATATGATTATAATATAAAAACCTTATTTAGGAGGATTAAATAAGAATAATTAAGAATTAAATTGGGGTAAAGGGAGAGAAAGCATAACCTAAAGGAATAATGGAGGTTATAGAAGAAACCCTTACTTTATGCCTGAAGGTGTTCATCACAATCACTTAATGTTCTAGTTAATGAAATTTGATTCATAAATAATTTAATTCATAACCTATTAAATATGAATTTTATTAATTATAATTTTATTAACATCATTTTCATCCTTTTGATGAGTAATAATATTCAACTTCATCATTTGAGAGTGATCATTTCCTCGGTTTTCATGATTTTTTAAGTTGTATAAATGTATGAAAGATCATGTAGCATATGAATAGTTACCCAAAATTGAAAATATTATTTATTAATGAACCTAATGAAGATGAAATGGTCTTATATATATCATTTTTTTATATATTAGTATGATTCATTAGGTAAAACATTTATGACAATGGTTTATATTATTTTTTATTTTTTCAAACATCACGTACTAGTTTTGTTTTATTAATTAATATTATGTATATATACTGGTTCTGGATAAAAAAATAATCAATAACTTGAATTTTAAAATATGTTTTAGCTATTATAATGGTTTTATTACCATACTAAAAAGAAAATATTATGAAATTAAAAATCATTATCCACGAAGGTTGTAATAGATACAACACAAATGATGTTTTCATTATTATAAAAAAGGGGAATAGAAGAGAATTGATGGTTGATATACAATTAAAATAATAAAATTATAGTATATATATGATATTGGAGTTATTATGTTACTTTTACAATGTACTTTATGGAAGGATAATAAATAAAAGAAATTGAAATAAATTGAGGGAAGGTTTTACCTATTGAGTATCATCTCCTTGAGAACCTCCTTAATGGACTTGAAAATTATTTTTTGGTGAGGAAAGAAAACAAAAACATGAGGAAACTGCTCGAGAGATGAATTGGGAATAATATTATCAATTTAAAAGGCTTATAATGCTATAGGATAAGATGTGGTGAAGGGTTTTATTTAATGTGTTGGTGAGGGGTGTTTTATTTATTATTTTATTCATTTATTTATTATTTCGACTCAAGACTATAAACAACATTGATTCTTGTGACTAAATACGGTAATCCGAGATTTTATGTTCGAACTTATGATTCCTTACCTCATCCCTACATCATCCATGAATCAATAATTTTTTTATTTACTTATAATGTTAAATATCTTAAATTACTATATTTCACTATTTACAAAAAATCAACTATTTTAAAAAAATACCAAAAAATCACCATAAACATTTTTTGATGTGTAGATTAATAAAAATATTCTCTGGGATATATTAATATTTATAATAATTACATTACTATTCCAAAGACCATGTTTCTCATATATCATGGTTTTAAACATGATTTTTCATGGAGTATAACCTATCGAATATGTTAAGTTTGAAAGAGACATACCATAAAATCACGGTGTGTTATATGCATCACCAAACTGAAAAAACCACATTACATTAAATAAATATTGTAATGAAGTTATTATGTTGGTTTGTATAAATTTATGAAACCACTATATAAAATATATGTATAAATAAAGATCAATTTTTATACAGATAAAATTCTATTAGTGTACCATGATAATTAATGACCCTATTCTTAAAAATTTATTTTTTACAAAATTATATATTTTTTATATTAATTTAAGAAGTTAAATATAGAGTAAATAAATTATATTATTCATTTCAATAATATATATATTTTAATATTAATAATATATGAAAACTAATTCTATTTGTAATTGATTGAAAATAATAATAATAATAGTTAATATTTAAAAAATCAATTTTATATTAAAAAACATTTTCCGTATATTTTATATTTCCACTCAAAATATAAATAACCAAATTCAAGAATTTGAATATGGAAAAGTGAACTTTATTCTTTTATTTATCATATAAATATTAGTTTAAGATTAATGTTATCCATTTTTATAAAATAATTAATTTTAAAGGCATGTAACAAAAAATACTATGTTTTTTAAATTTAATTTTTATTTCATTCTCATAAGATAAGATTGATTTAAAAAAAATTTAAAATAGTGATGGTTTATATTAGGAATAAAATTAATATTCATTTTATTATAATAGGTTGAATGTAGATAATATATTATTAGTATTTTGGTAATTAAATAGTAATTAGTTTAAAAAGTTAAACTATTGTAGCCTCTTCTTTAAATTAAATATCTTTTTTCATACTTTTTTTTGGGTTTTAATGAAATAAATTAATAATTCATTTGTTTTATAAAAAAGAAATTTTCATAAAGAAACTAATTAATATTGATAAGTATATCCCACCAAAACAATTTTGTTTAAACTTAAATTACAAAAATCATGTTTTGGATTATGTTAAATAACACATAAATTAATTCCTCTAAAACATATAAATTTTATTTTAAAAATTGATTTTTTCATTTTAAAATAGTATTTTAAAATTAGAAAAAAGGTTGATTTCAATTTTTGTCATTAAAATTAGTTACCTAGGGTAAAATTAATTTTACCACTGTATGGATAAATTCGTGTAAAAAAGGGGTTAACCTTGTTAAAAGGCCCAAAAATGTTAAAAAAATTGGTAATAATCGATGGATAATGAATTATAGGCCTTTTTTTGCCTTTATACTTGAATAATTTAATTACATTATTTAAAATTAATGAGATTTTATAAAAATTTCATTCTATTTACATATAAAAGGAGATCACTTCCTCTATGTTTCTCCACTCATTCCAAATCTATAGCTAAAAAAAAATCATCAATAGTCTCTCCTAAACTATCTCCCCATTACCTAGAATCTTTATTCTTCCTAAAAGAAAGAGATATTAAGTCTTAAAGAGTCACCCAAGGGAGAACATCCAAAGGGAGAGGTAATGTTCTTAACCTAACTTTCATAGTTTTTTCTGGTTTTACCCCCTTGTAACCAATATTCATGAAGGAAGGATAAAATATGAATTTTTAATAAACTAAAATTTTATTATACTGATTTAATATAAATTTGATACCTTCAACCATCTATAATTTATGAACATTAATGCCTCATCATGAATTTGGGAGGAATACTACCTTCATGAAAAACTAGTTACATTGTTCATAAACACCATATGTGGTTGGTCCAAAGTGTTATTTAATGAAAATAATATTTATTATGAAATTATTATGATTCTTAAATAATAATTATTTTCTTTTTCCCCCCCAAAATGTTTTATAAAAAATGTGAGCATCATCTGTGTATGTGTAAAGTTTCTCCTCCATAGAAAGACATATTTCATTTTTCCATAACCACCAAACATTGATGAATTTAAAAATTAATATGATTATTGTGGAACATATTTATGAAACCAACAATATTTTTAAATGATTAAATATCACAATCTATAATTAGTATTAATGATAAGTAGTTATTGTAACTTTAACCACATGAAGTAAATTGATCAAGGAACCATTCTTAATTTTGATACATTTTAAGATAACCTATAAAAAATGTATAAATGTAGAAATTTAGTTTTACTATAATAATAAAATTAAGTAACATCCAATATGTTTGATATCATGAAGTTATTTTAAAAAACCATTTTCCGATATCAACAAACAGAAATGTTTATGGATAAATTACCTGAAAAAACTCACGTAATATAAGGATCCTACCTTATTAAATTACATAATCTTCAATTTAGTCAATATATCACTTCCTTTTAAATTTAGGATCTTTTCAGGTTTAGTGTCTTAAAGAATTAGGATAACTTACATACATAACATACTATGTTCATACAAAGAGGACATTAAGAAAATAGTATCCATTGTTTTTAAAATATAAAACATTAAAACATAAAGAAAGATTTATTTGACAACACTCCATACCAAACATCATGAATCCCTTATTTCTCTTAACCATCCACATATCCTGTGAAAAACATTATGAAAACTTGGGATGAGTATAAAACTCAGTACAAGATATAAAGAAAGAAAGCGTTAGTCAAGTGACAACATAAAAAAAATAAAGCTCATAATTTTAAAAACACATATGCATAGAAACATCATGTAGTTTTCTGGAGACATATTTACCATATCACTCTTACATTTAACCTTATATATAGAATAACCTTTTTTCAACTTCTATCTTTGGAGTACCCAATGGATTTGAGAGCTATAATGGGGCTCACCCATCATATCTAGAGCTATAATGAGCTCAACCCAACATATCTGAAGCTATAATGGGATCAAATCAACATATAATGAGCTATAATTGGATCATCACAGCCCAAATAATGTCTGAGGAACATATCACGGTATGAAAGTAACTTTATATCAGAATAAACCACTCATGCCATAAAAACAATCCTTAGAAAATTTAATAAAGATAGTTAAAAAGGATTTTAAAAGGAATGTCCCTTAAAATATAATTGGAATGAGAAGTAATATAATGGAATGGATATGTATATACAATTTAAATACAAATAATTTATCATCATATAAACAAAATTCATCACAAAAAATAATCTTAATACCACATAATTAATAAAGAAGAATGTTAACCCAAAGAATTGGAATTGGGTTGAGAATTCCATTATCTCAGGTTCTTCTTAAATAATATGGGTTTAATACTCTTCTATAATGGTAAAAAGTGTTTTATTAATATCTTAATGAAACATATCCATCTTTATAATACCTTATAGGTTCATTTCATTACACCATTTCATCTTTTAATTGTTAGTATTTTATTCCTCGCACTGTTTTGGGTGAGTTCTTTACATGATTTTCATGATCGGTTAATGATGGATAGTTCTTGTCGATTGGATGTGGAAATATATAATTGTAATGGAAAGTTATTTTCATATTTCTAGTACCATAAATTATACCATATATCCTTTGATGTTTGACATGGGGATGATTCATAATTTTAAACATTAACGATGTTCGTTTAGATCATTTTAGCGGTTCTTTGATAATCATGACCTCCTTTTGTTTTATAAATTAATACCATTTGTAAAAAATAATTGAAGAACCATTAATGATAAATAATACATATATTATAACCTGTATAAACCATAAAAATGGTTTCATGAAAATCCTTGAAGAAATTAATGAATATTGAATTCACATCGTCCATAATGTCGGTAATTCGACACATTAGAGACCATGTTTTTAATTCCTTGAATAAGTGGGAGAGGAGAAGAAGATTGATAATAAATTTTCCATGAAAATGAGAAAATCTATAATATACATTATTAAGGATATTTAATTCCAATTGGGTAAGGGGATATTAGGAAAGATTATTAAAAGAAAGTAACTAAAAAAACGAATAGTTGAGAAATCCTTACAAACATTCAGCTGCCAAATGGCTATGAAACATGGTTTTAGAAAACATTAATAAGAAAGGGGACAAGGTTAAACCATCCATAAATGATTCATAAAACATAATAGAGAAATAATAAGATAAAAATAAGAACATCGTATGGATTCATGAATTCTATACCACATAAAAGAGAATTTGAATGGAAAATGAATGATGTTGATAATTTTTTTACATTGTTGAGTAACAACTAGAATGGGATATTTGGGACCTTATGGATTTTTGGAAACCTTGGGAGGACTACTAGGGTGGTAAGGAGGCCATATATTAGTTGATGAAGAATTGGGAACTAATTTAATGAAGGAATGGGTGGGTATTTATAGGAAAACTGAGGGAATATTTAAATAATTTCCAAGGGACATTTCATTAGTGGTGTTTATAAAACCATTAGCTTGCCAATGGTATTTGGCCAAGCTATTAGCCACATGGGAAACCTCATATATTATTTTACAGTACAAAAGTTTACCGAATTTATTACATCATTATTACATCATTAATAATGTTATTAACACAGCAAAACTAAAAACTAAATTTTTTACTATTCAACAAAAAATCAATTGTTTAAGAAAAATCCAAAAACATTACTCTTACAATTTTTCAATGTGTATAATTCAAAAATGAAATCCATTTTTTGAAAATAATTTTCTAAATATAGTTAATTTAATTTTTAAATAAAAGCATACTTAATTCAAAAATTAATAATTTAAAAACTATAACTTCTTTTATATTACATTGAAAAATTAACCAAGATGTCATTATCTTAAAGACTTAATAAAATAAATTATTAATAAAATAAATTATTAATAAAATATACTATTCATTAGGGTCACATTAATATTCATATTAATATTCATAATGGTTTGTTACTATTCACCAAAAATACAATTTGGTTTCATCAGACTCTAAATAACTTACTAAACAAAAATATAGATGACTGTTTTTCGAATTACAAAACATAAAAGCTGCAAAATTTTGTTCAAATGATAGTTATAAATATCTACTTCAAAAAAGTTTAATTCATTTAAATTATTTTTTAAAAACCTTCAGGTGTTACATTATCCTCACCTTCTAGAAATTGCCTCTTCGTCATTTTATTTACTCATTAAAAAGTGAGGGTATATTCCCCTCATAGAATTTTCAAATTTTCATGTTGCTTCTTAAACCATCTTTTATCTTCACCAAACATTTACCTGGTGTATTACCTTATTCCGCAACACTTGTTCCCTTCGATCAAGAATCTTTACTAGTTTCTCTTCAAAAAATGTTTTTTCTAGATGAACTACTTCTGGGCTCAAGACATGTGATGAATTTGGGACATACTTTCTCAACATCAAAACATGAAAAACATTTTGTACTAATGATAAAATCAGAGGAAAATATACTCGGTATGAAACAAGTCTAACTTTTCCAAGATTTTAAAAGGACTAATGAATCATAGGATTTTATTTTTTTTTCTATCCAAACACATTAAACCTTTCCAAGGAGTGATTTTAAGGAAAACATAGTCACCTACCTCGAAAGAGAATTCATTCCTACTGTTATATACATAACTTTTCTACCTACTCTGAGCTGTCCTCATGTGCTGCTGGATCATCTTCACTTTCTCAGCCACTTCCTCTACTAATTCCGGTCCCATAAAATTCCTTTCCCCGACTTCATCCAAAAAAGTAGGAGTATGAATCCTTTTCTCATACAATGCCTCAAAAGGTGTCATCTGTATACTGGAGTGAAAACTATTCTTATAAGAAAACTCAAAAAATGAAAGATGATGATCAAAATTTCATTAATAGTTTATTGAACAAGAACAAATAATATCCTCGAAAGTATGAATCGTTCGTTCTAACTACCCATCTCTATGAGGATGATATGCTATACTGAAATTTAACTCTCTCCCAACAAATTCTGATGTGCCTTTCAGAAGTTATTATTGGGTCGTAGAGGATGGCAAGAGGGGGGGGGGTGAATTTCCTTTTCAAAAATAATTAACAATTTAAAACAATTATCAATGCAGCGGAAATAAAAAAGGAAAGACACAATTTGATAACGAAGTTCGGCTTAATTCCCAGGCCTACGTCTCCGCTCCCAACAAGAACCGTTGAGAGATTAATTACGTCAGCTTGCTTTTTAATGGTTGTAGCAAGAAACCCACTAGCCGTTTTAAGGTAGGCTAGAACATCTTCGTACAGCTTGCTTTTTTATTATGGTTGTAGCAAGAAACCCACTAGCCGTTTTAAGGTAGGCTAGGACACCTTCGTACAGCTTGCTTTTTTATTATGGTTGTAGCAAGAAACCCAATTGAAAGAAAGAATGGAAATGAGAGGTTTGTTTTAATCCAAACCCAATGAAGAACTAAACAAATAAAATAATACAAACACACGGAAGCCTTGAACGCCAAAAGTGTGAGAGCAGCTGATAGAGAGGGAGCTCAAGCTTCAAGGATGGCAATGGATCACAATAGGCCATGGAGATTTGTCGTTAGAGCATCAAGACATCAAAATATATTTCGGTTGGTGTTCCCGACATCCATGGTTTCTTATTTATAGGAGAAATACCCATAAACACTTCAATATGGCCGTTGGAGGGCTTCCGGAGCCGTTGGGGGTCAAAAGTACAAGTCTGGTCAAAGCCCAACGGCTAGTTTGTCTGGGCACACCGGATGGCCGGTGGTGTCTCACCAGCTGGCCGGTGGTCCAGACAGAGCAGACTTTCTGTCTGGGTTCCACCGGCTGGCCGGTGGGCAAGAACCGGTGGGCCGGTGCGCTAGCACCGGCTGACTGGTGGATCTGGCAGAAAGCAATGCTTCTGCCAGAGACCACCGGCTGGCCGGTGGGAATCCACCGGTTGGTCGGTGGACTCAGAGAGTCCACTATCAGCCTTCTTGGGCCAACTTCTGGGCAACCTTTTTCCTAGCATCAAAACACTTGAAAACAAGTTAGAACACGATGAGAGTGATTGTGATCATTAAAATCCAAGAGAGAGAGGTACAACAATCTCCCCCTATTTTGATGATCACAATCACAAAAGAGAAAGCTTTAAAAAGGATATGCCAATTGAAAACTTAAATAAACAATTTTGGACATGAAAATATATTAGAGATCATTTCAAAAAAATAAATTGAAGAGATGTACCATGTATTGAAAATGATCTTAATCTAAATAGAATGAGTCATTTTGAAATTGTAACCATAGGTCATTTTTTTTAAAAGGGAACAAAATCAGTAACTTACCGGTTTTTAAAAAAAATTTGAACTTTTAAAAAGAGCACTTTAATCAATTGAAATATGAAACTAGTAAACAGAGAAATTTCTCCCCCTTTGGGATTATCAAAATAGGAGGGAAAAAGAAAAAGAATGAGAAGAAATTAGATAAACAAAAAAAATTGATTTAAAATAAAAAAGAGTTAAATATTTAATAGTGCTCATTGACGAATCATTCCTAACTCCCCCTTAATAAAATCAAAACGTTCAACCGGGAGTGGTTTGGTAAAAATATCAGCTAATTGGAAATTAGTAGAAATGAAGTCCAAAGTGATATCCCCTTTTTAAAAATGGTCACGAAGGAAATGATGCCTTAAGTATATATGCTTTGTTCTAGAGTGTTGTATTGGATTCTTAGAAATACTAATGGAACTAGTGTTGTCACACCGAATAGGGACATGATCGTAGGAAAGGCCATAATCCAAGAGAGTGTGCTGCATCCAAATAATTTGGGCACAACAATTCCCAGCGGCTACGTACTTGGCCTCGGCAGTAGAAAGAGCAACACAGTTTTGCTTCTTGCTACTCCACGATACAAGGGACTTGCCTAGCAGATGACAGGTTCCACTAGTACTCTTTCGATCTAATTGACATCTTCCAAAATCAGCTTCCGAATATGAAGAATGTTCGAAAGAAGTATTAGAAGGATAAAATAAACCAATGTTTTTGGATCCTCTTAAATACCTAAAAATCCTTTTGACCGATTTAAAATGAGATTCTTTGGGATTGGCTTGAAAATGAGCACAAAGGCAAACACTGAACATGATGTCAGGATGGGTCGTAGTTAGGTAAAGTAGACTCCCAATAATACTCCTATAAAGCTTGTTATCAACTGGTTTCCCGACTTCATCTAACGTAAGCTTACAGGAAGTACTCATGGGGGTACTAATTTCCTTTACTTCATCCATACCAAAACGACTTAAGAGCTCGTTTGTGTATTTTGCCTTTTGAATTTTGAAAGATTTGAAAACCGAGAAAAAATTTCAATTCCCCCATAAAGCTCATTTCAAATTCTTTTCTCATTAAATCTGAAAAATCAGTACAAAGTGATTCTTTGGTAGAACCAAAGATAACGTCATCGACGTAGATTTGGAAGATTAAAAGATCTTTTGAAGTGTGTTTTAAAAAGAGGGTACAATCAGCTTGACCCATTTTAAAATCATTTTCTAAAAGGAATTTTGTTAACCGCTCATACCAAGCCCGAGGGGCTTTCTTTAAGCCATATAGAGCCTTGGTTAATTTAAAAACATGATTTGGAAATTTTGGATCTTCAAAACCGGGAGGTTGTTCAACAAAGATTTTTTCTGAAATAAAACCATTTAAAAAGGCGCTTTTAACATCCATTTGAAAAAGTTTGAAATTTAAGTGGGCGGCGAAAGCCAACAAGATCCTAATAGTTTCCAATCTAGCAACGAGTGCAAAGGTTTCACCATAATCAATTACTTCTTCTTGATTATATCCCTTAGCTACTAGGTGAGCCTTGTTCCGGGTTATATTTCCTTGATCATCAAGTTTGTTCCTAAAAACCCATTTAGTGCCAATAATTGGATGATTATTGGGTCTTTCAACAAGAGTCCAAACATCATTTCTAGAGAATTTATTTAGTTCATCTTGCATTTCAAGAACCCAATTCTCATCATTAATGGCATCATTAATGGTTTGAGGCTCTAGGTGAGAAATGAAGGCTTGATGTTCAACCTCATTGAGGATTGATCTTCTAGTTTGAGTACCGTCTTGAAGATCACTTATAACATTTTCTAATGGATGGTCTCTAGAAGGTTTCCAAACCTTAGGCAAGGTGGAAGGCAAAGAAGGTGAAGAAGGTTCATGATCATCATCCTCCTTGAGAGGAGAAGAGGAATCATTTAATTCAAGTTTATCAAGCTTATCTTCAACATCTTCAATGACCGGATGGGGTTTTGGAAGATTTTCATCAAACTTGACATGAGATGATTCTTCGATGGTTTTTGAACGTTTGTTGAAGACACGATATGCTTTGTTTGAGTTGGAGTACCCAAGAAAAATACCTTCATCGGATTTGACATCAAATTTCCCAAGGTTATCTTTTGTGTTAAGGATAAAGCATTTAAAACCAAACACTTTAAAATAACCAACTTTGGGCAATTTTCCTTTCCAAAGTTCATAGGGGGTTTTCTTAAGAAGGGGTCTTACAAGGACTCTATTGATAGTATAACAAGCAGTGTTAACTGCCTCGGCCCAGAAAAATTGAGGGAGGTTGAATTCACTATGGAGGGTTCGAGCAATTTCTTGGAGAGTTCAGTTTCTCCTTTCAACCACTCCATTTTTTTGTGGAGTCCTAGGGGCAAAGAAGGTGTGATGGTATCCTTGAGAGGAACACAATTCATCGAATTCTTTGTTTTTGAATTCACCTCCATGGTCACTACAGAGCGATATAATTTTATATCCTTTTTCGTTTTCTACTTTCCTAGAGAATTTCAAAAAGGTTCTACAAGCATCATTTTTATGAGCTAAAAAGAAAACCCAAGTGAAATGAGAAAAGTCATCTACTAGGAAAAAGGTATAGGATTTTCCACCTAGACTTGCTACAGGGGTAGGACCAAAAAGATCAAGATGTAGGAGCTCAAGAGATTTTGAAGTGGACACTTCCTTCTTAGATTTTAAAGAAGACTTGTGTTGCTTGCCATGTTGGCATGGCTCACAAATCAAATATTTCTTAAACTTAAGTTTAGGAAGGTCACAGATAAGCTTGTTCTTATTAAGCTTTAGAAGTGAATGAGAGCTAAAATGCCCCAACCTTCTATGCCAAAGCCAAGACTCATTGTCAAGAGCACTTAAACATTTAACATTTTGGCTAGCTAAAGACTTTAAATCAATAATGTAAACATTTTGAAAACGGGAAGAAGAAAATATCAATTTGTTTTGAAAATCAAACACATTGCATAAATCATTTTGAAAATTCACCGAAAAACCACTATCACAAAGTTGACTAATGCTAATTAGATTATGTTTTAAACCTTTAACAAATAAAACATCTTTAATTAAAGAGGTGCTACCAAATCCAATGGTACCTATTCCGACGATCTTGCTTTTTGAATTGTCACCGAAGGTGATGTATCCTCCATCGAATTCTTCAAGGGAGTTGAACTCGGAGGGATCGCCACACATGTGCCTCGAGCATCCGCTGTCGAGATACCACGAGCCTTTCGAAGTCCTACTTCTTTGGTGTTTATCCTACAAAATCAAGAGAGAATAGATTTTGGTACCCATATAAGTTTGGGTCCGGAAAGATTAGCTAAAAGAGACTTTTGAACCCATATTTTTCTAGAGGGTTGCCATCTAAAATACTCATCCGAGTAGGTAATGGTTTTGGGGCTTCCATACCTTGAATTTTTACAATCACATTCATAAATCATGTGCCCGGCCTTTTTACAATAACTACAAAATTTATATTGAGAGCTCCCCCTTACAAAAGTAGTGGGTGCTCTAGAAGAAGTGGCTTGTTTGTTAAAGCCAAGTCCATGTGTTGTTCTAGCCGAACGCTGAGAACCTAGTAATTTGGTCAAATTTTGTTCACCTTGGGTGAACTTGGCAAGAGACTCCCTTAGATCTTTAATGGTTGAATTCAAAGAATCAACATTTAGAATATCTTGGATCTTAAGGGTAAGTTCCTCATTCTTTTTGAGAAGTTGATCTTTTTCAGAAATGAGAATTTTCTTTTTCTTTTTCAAAGCCATAAATTTAGAGGTAAGTTCGTGAAAACCTTCCTCTAATTGATCTCTCTCATTTTGGAGATCTTCATAGGACATGTCATTATTGAAAGAGGAAGATGAGGAAGAGGAGTCGGAAGAAGATACCTCATCAAATGCCATTAGGCATTGTTCACCTTCATCGCTTGAGTCGCTTGAAGGCATGGAGTCATCACTTGCACTCCATGTGGATGCTTTGAAAGCCTTCTTATTTTTCTTTTCTTTTACCCTTTTCTTCAAAATGGAGCACTCCGGTTTGATGTGGCCTTTCTTTCCACATTCAAAGCATGTAACTTCATTCTCCGCTTTGGGATCTTCCTTTCATGCCCTTCGAAAGTTCTTCTTTTTCTTCATGAATTTGCTCATTTTTCATGCTAGTTGAGCAATCTCGGATTCGCTATCAGTGGAGGAGATTTCTTCCTTTTCTTTGAAAGCAATGTTCTTTTTCTCCTTCAAGGTTTTACCTTCTTTATCGGCTTGCCTCTTCATGGTGATCTCGTAGGTCATGAGTGATCCAATGATCTCTTCAACCGGCATTTTCTTGACATCTTTTGCTTCTTGAATTTCGGTCACCTTTGGTGCCCATGAGCTTGGTAGGACCCAAAGAATCTTCTTGACCATCATTTCTGCAGAAACATCCTCACCAAGAGATTTTCTTCCATTGCAAACGTCAGTAAAACGAGTAAACATTTCAGTAATTGATTCGTGTGGGTGCATGGTGAAACTTTCAAAATCTTGGAGATACATGTCTAATCTAGTGTATTTGACTTTTTTAGTGCCCTCATGGGTTACTTCTAAAAGTTTACAAATTTCATAAGAAGAGGATCATGTAGAAACACGGTTGAATTCATTACGGTCTAGCCCACAATGAAGAGAATTCATGGATTTTCCATCAAGCTCAAAATTGGAAATGTCTTTGGGGGTCTATTTGGACTCATCCTTGTTATATAAAGTATAGCCTCACATTACAATCCTATAGATAGGATAACCAATGCTTCTAAGAAAAGTAATCATTCGAGTTTTCCAATAAGTGTAATCGGTTCCATCAAAGAATGGAGCCCGAGTCATAGAATACCCTTCGGGAGCATGCGAGGAATTAGCCATAACTAATGATCTTAAGTTTGTAACCGGTTAAGGTATTACACAAACGCTCCCTCTGATACCAAATGTTGGGTCGTAGAGGATGGAAAGAGGGGGGGTGAATTGCCTTTTCAAAAATAATTAACAATTTAAAACAATTATCAATGCAGCAGAAATAAAAAAGGCAAGACACAATTTGATAACGAAGTTCGGCTTAATTCCCAAGCCTACGTCTCCGCTCCCAATAAGAACCGTTGAGAGATTAATTACGTCAGCTTGCTTTTTAATGGTTGTAGCAAGAAACCCACTAGCCAATTTAAGGTAGGCTAGAACACCTTCGTACAGATTGCTTTTTTATTATGGTTGTAGCAAGAAACCCACTAGCCATTTTAAGGTAGGCTAGAACACCTTCGTACAGCTTGCTTTTTTATTATGGTTGTAGCAAGAAACCCAATTGAAAGAAAGAATGGAAATGATAGGTTTGTTTTAATCCAAACCCAATGAAGAACTAAACAAATAAAATAATACAAACACACGGAAGCCTTGAGCGACAAAAGTGTGAGAGCAGCTGATGGAGAGGGAGCTCAAGCTTCAAGGATGGAAACAGATCACAAGAGGCCTTGGAGATTTTTCGTTAGAGCATCAAGACATCAAAATATATTTCGGTTGGTGTTCCCGGCATCCATGGTTTCTTATTTATAGGAGAAATACCCATAAACACTTCAATATGGCCGTTGGAGGGCTTCCGGAGCCGTTGGGGGTCAAAAGTACAAGTCTGGTCAAAGCCCAACGGCTAGTTTGACTGGGCACACCGGCTGGCCGGTGGTGTGTCACCAGCTGGCTGGTGGTCCACCGGCCGGCCAGTGGTCCAGACAGAGCAGGATTTCTGTCTGGGTTCCACCGGCTGGCCGGTGGTCATCCACCGGTTGGCCGGTGGAACCAGGCAGTGGGCAAGCCGACTGTCTGGGTCCTCCGGCTGGCCGGTGGGCAAGAACCGGTTGGCTGGTGCCCATACCGGCTGGCCGGTGGGAATCCACCGGTTGGCCGGTGGACTCAGAGAGTCCACTATCAGCCTTCTTGGGCCAACTCCTGGGCAACCTTTTTCCTAGCATCAAAACACTTGAAAACAAGTTAGAACACGATGAGAGTGATTGTGATCATTAAAATCCAAGAGAGAGGGGTACAACAGTTATTAGTGAACCTAGTATCCTAGTCAGATACAATGGAAAAAGGAACTCCATGTAGCCTAACAATCTCTTTGAGGTACTGTTGGGAAAGCTAATCCAAATACATTGTATCTCAAATAGAAAGAAAATGTGTATATTTTTTTAGTCGATCAACAACAACCCAAATCACATTGTTACCTTGAAATGTGTTTATTAGTTCCACCATAAAGTCCGAGGGTATATTTTTTCATTTCCACTCTAGCATTGGTAAATACTAAAGCATCCCCTTTCGTAACTGCTACTCTACGTTAACTTGTTGACATGTAAAAAATTTCAAGATAATATTAGAAAAAATATCTTTTCATTACATCGCACCAATAATACTCTCAATTTTCTCTGTACATCTTAGTACTTCTAGGATAAATTGAAATTGGAGAACTATGAGCTTCACACAACAATTATTTCTTAAACTGAGAATCAAAAGGAACACATAGCCTTTTACAAAATCATAAAACATAATCTTTATCAAGGATAAATTATAGAGGCTTTTCTATTTTAACCAATTCTACCTTTTTCTATTGCTAATGATCTTCCTTTTGGGCTCGCTTAATTCTGTCAAATAACGATGACTGTACTGAAACCAAGAGAAAAACTGATTTATTCCCTGCACCAAAAACTTCTAAGCCAAAATTCATCAAATCATTAATTAAGGGATCAAACTCTAAATGTAATATTGTTAATGATGCAGGATGTTTTCGACTTAAGGAAACCACTACATTGTTTTCATTTCCTAGAAGATAATTGATCATGCAATCATAATCCTTTATCAGTTCAATCCATCTTCTCTCCCTCATATTTAATTCCTTTTGAGTGATTATATACTTCAAAATTTTATGGTCAGTATATATTTGACATTTGGCTCCGTATAAATGGTGTCTCCAAATTTTCAAAGCAAAAAACCACAGTTTCCAATTCCAAATCATGTGTGGGATAATTTAACTCATGAGGTATTTGTTTCCATGAAGCATAAGCGATTACCTGATTATTCTACATTAGAACACAAACATGTCCCATTAATGAAGCATCACTGTCGATGACAAACTCACCATTTCGGGAAGGCAAAACCAAAACTGGAGGAATCACCAATCTCTTCTTTAGTTCCCAAACATCACATTATTCTGTCCAAAAAAATGTAACCCCTTTTTGTGTTAACTTAGTTAGCAAGCTTGATAACCATAATTTTTTTTAACAAACCACTGGTAATAACAATCTTATACAAGAAAACTACGAATCATTGTAACATTTAAAGGTCTTGTAAATTCATAAAATTATTTTGTTTTAGCAGGATCAACTGTTATTCCATCCTTATTCATGATGTGCCAAATAAAATAAATATGGTGTAACCAAAAATCACATTTTCTGAATTTTCCAAATCATTTTCATTCCTTTATGGTTTGTAAAACAACCCTTAGATGTTTTTCATGCTCTTCTTTATTTTTAGAAAATACCAGAATTTCATCAATAAAAAAATACTCAAATGTATACAAGAACTCATGAAATATTCTATTCATAAGATCTAGGAATACAACAGGTTATTTAGTTAACCGAAAAGGCATGAATACAAATTCATAATGACCATATCTTGTATGGAACACAATCATTGGGACGTCTTTATCCATTACTTTCAACTGATGGTACCCTGACCTTTGGTGAACCTTTAAAAAATTCCACACTCCCTAGAGTTGATAAAAAAATCATCGATATGAATCAATTGATTCTTTTTTAACAGTAATTTTATTCAAGGATCTATAATCAATGAAAAGTCTCATTGAACCATAATTTTTTCTTAAAAAACAAGACAGGAGTGCCCCATGGTGAAGTGTTGGGTCAGATGAAGCCTTTATCTAATAATTCTTCCAACTGCTTTTTTAATTCCAAAAGTTCCATTTGGTCCATTCAATAATGATTTTTTGAAATTATATTGACATCAGAAACTAAGTCAATAGTAAACTCAACATCTTGATTAATAATAACACTAGAAAAATCATCGAAAAAAACATCCAAGATTTCATTTAACACTGGTATATCATTAATCTAGATAGATCCCTTATCTTTAAAAATATGAAAAAGATAACTTACATTTCTATCCTTAATTAGTTTCTTAGAATCCGGACATGTTATTAATGGTATGAGTTCATTCTTGTACAAAAATAGAAATTAATTCTAGAAAACGGCTTCTTTTTCATTGTAATCTATCTTTGCATGATAAAAAGAAATCCATCCCATACCGAGAATAACATCAAATACTACTAGAGGAAAAATAACAAGGTTTGAAGGTATACTCTTCCCAAAAAAGGATATGAAGATTATTATAACTACTTATTTTCCACAATATTTCCACCATGTGTTTTTACACTAAGATCTATTTTCAATTCCTGAAGATGAATTCCCAATTTTTCTGAAACTTTATTAGAAATGAAGGAATGTGTAGACCCTAAATCAAACAACAGATTTGCGAAATCTGTAAAAACAAGAAATATACCTGATACCACCTTCGTTGATAGCTCAATATATACTGAAGTGGTTGCAAATGGAAAACCCTTCTGTTTACTATCTTGAAGATTCCATGCTTGAGTGACTAACTTAGGACAAACATTAGTAAAATTACCCAATTCCTTATAGTTAAAGAATCTCACCATCAACTTCTCATAAATTTTTGGATCATTTTCCTTACACTCATGAGACATGTTTCCAAACATTCCATATCGGTATAATTTTCCATAATTTACAAGACATTAACTAGTATTCCTCTTACCACACTTTTCGCGAGAAGGTAAATTATTTATCTTACCACCAGACTTCTTTGATGACTTATTACCCATTTCCATCCAACCTGTCCGCTTATTATTCTTGTTATCCCAAGGAATAAATGTGTCAACAAACTCCATATCATCCTTCCCAGCACAACGAACAATCTTCTTATGGATTTTAAACTATCTTTAAGCCAACGTTCTTTGCAATAACAGTTGAAAACCAGAATAAAATCTATCAATTTTAATTTCCAACTCCCTAGTAAAATCTAGTATATACCTGGACAGTCATGTAAAATTGGCTTCATATATTTCCACAGAATCATCATCTTTCTACTTCAGTTCCAATAATTGTTTCTTCATTCTAAGATGAATAGTTTTGGAAAAATATTTTTCCATAAAAAGACTATTAAAATCATCCCATTCCAAACTATCATGATTATCTCTTTCTCTCATATTCTTAACCAGAGGCCACCTATAATCGGCATTAATATCCAAACTATAAATTTCTATTATTACCTTTTGAGGTTCCGAACATCGCATGACATCAAATATATTTTCTAGAGCATTGATCCATCCTTCGGCTATCAGTAGATTTGTAGTTCCACCGAATGATGGAGGATACTGCCACATAAAATGGTCCATGAAAGACATGTTTCTTAGTGGATGATCATTTTACTATCAATAATGGATACCAACGCCATTTATTTCTTAAGTTAACTAATCCATTGTTATAAAAAACTTCTCAGTTCCAATTCCCACCATTTCGGGCTACAGATTCGGAGAGACATCAGCCTCTTGGTGCCTTCCTACTTGTGCTTCAATATTTATTCTATGAAAAACCATTTTGAACATAAATAAATTAGATAAAGAAACATGGTAATCCTTAAATTCTAAAACATTTTAAACTAATCATAGAGTAAAAATTTGTTATGGTTATCTTGAAATATCATCCCAACCCCAAAAGTTGTCTAAACCATCATCTGGTACCAACTATATGGTGTCATCCTAATTACTTTACATAATTTTGAAATTTTTCAAGATATCACTTCCTTTCACATTGATGATATTATTTGGTTTAGAGTTTTAATGAATTAGGATAACTTACATACATAACATACCCAATTCATAAAAATAGGACACTATTAAAATAGTATCAATTTTTTCAAAATATAAAACATTAGAAAATAAAGTATGATTTCTTTGACAACAATCGATATCAAACATCCCACATCTTTTCTTTCTATTACCCATCCTTATATCCTTTTTAAGAAATTTTCAAAACTTGGGAAGATCATAAAACTCAGTAAGAGATATAAAGAAAGAAAACATTAGTCAAGTGCTAACATAAAAACCAATAAAACTCATAATCATAAAAACTCATATGAATAGAAATATCATGTAGTTTCCTTTTGATAAATTTAAAATATCACTCTTACATTTACCCTTACATATGGAATAATCGTTTGGTCAACTTCCATCTCCAAAGTAGCCAATTCATTAGAGAGCTATATTAGGGCTCACCCGTCATATTTAGAGCTATAATGGGCTAAACCCAACTTATCTTGAGCTATAAAGGGATAAACCCTACATATCATGAGATATAATGGGATTAAAGAAACATAAATATTTTCAATGGAACATATCATGGTAATATAGTATCTTAATATCAAAATAAATAACTCATTCCATAAAAACAATCCTTTCAAAATTTATTAATGAGAGTTTAAAAAAGATTTTAAATGTAAAGTCCCTTAAAATATAATTGGAGTGAGAATTAATAGAATGGATATATATATGTAAATACATTGTAAATTCACATCATTCACCATAATATAAACCTAATTCATCCCACCAATAATCTTAAAACCACATAATGAAAAAGGATGAAGGTTAACCCAATGAATGGAAATCGGGTGTTTGAATTCACTTACCCCGGGTTTTTCTTACATAAAATGTATTTAAACCACATGTATAATGGTTAAAAGAGTGTTATTAATATATTAAAGAAACATATTCATCTTTATAATACATAATATTATCATTTCATTACATAATTTCATCCTTTAATTGTTAGTATTTTGTTTAGTGCACTGTTTTGGGTGAGTTCTTTACATGATTTTCATGATCGGTTCATGATTGATTTTTCTTGTCCATTGGAAGTGGAACTACAAAATTGGAATGGAAATGTATTTTTATATTTCCAGTACCATAAATTATACCATTTATCATTTTGAATTTGGATATGACCATGATTCAAAAGTTAAATCATTAATGAAGTTCATTTAGATCATTTTAGTGGTTCTTTGATAATAAATACCTCATTTTGTTTTATTAATTAAAACCATATGTAAAATATAATTGTAAAATAATGGATGAGACCTAATACATATGTTATAACTTAGTGAAACCATAAAAATGTTTCATGACCATACATTAAGGAATTAATGGAAATTGAAATCACATCATCCACAATGTCGGTAATTCAACACATCACATACTATGTTTATAATTCCTTGAATAAGTGGGGGAGGAGAAGAATATTTATGATGAATTTTACATGAACCTGATAACATATATAATATACATGATATATATAGCTTTCATGAATCTAGGGTGAGAGGATATGAGAACATAATAAGAAAATAAAGTAACTCAAAATAAAATAATAGTTGAGAAATCTCTTACAAAAATTCGGCATCCTAACGACTATGCAACATGGGTTTAGAAAACATTAAAAAGAGAGGGGACAAGGGTTATACATCTAGAAATGAATCATATAATTTAATAGATCATGAATAATATGATAATAATAACATGGTATGGATTCTTGAATTCTATACCCCATAAAAGAGAACTTGAATGGAAAAATAAAGTAGTGAATGATTTTTTTAACTTGTAGTGTAACTCCTAGAACATGAAGGTTAGGACCTTGGAGTCTTGAGCAAACCCTGGTAGGACTAATATGGAGGTAAGGAGGCCAGAGCATGGTTAAAGATTAATTCAGAATGAATTTAATGAAAGAATGGGTTGGTTTTTATAGCAAAAGCGAGGGAATATTTTAATAATTTCCAAGCGACACCACATTAGTGGTATTTGAAAAAACGTAGGCTTTCCACATGGGACACCTCATATATTATTTTATTGCACAAAAGTTTACCACATTTATTGTATCTTTATTACATTATTAATGATGTCATTAAGACACTAAATCTCAAAATTGTATTTTTACTATTCACTAAAAAATCAACTGTTTTAGAAAAATACAAAAAACATACCCTACCATTTTTCAAAGTATAGAATTAAAAAATTAAGTCCATTTTTTTAAAATAATTTTTTAAATATCATTAATTTAATTTTTAAATAACAGCATACTTAATTAAAAAATTAATAATTTAAAAACCATAACTACTTTTATATCACATTGAAAAAGTAACCAAGATGTCATTATCCTAAAGCATTAAGAAAATATAATATGAATATAATTTACTATTCATTATTGTCACATTAATATCCAAACTACCATTCATAAAGGCATGTTACTATTCATCAAAAAACATGTTGGTTCCATCAAACTGTAAACAACTTACTGAACACAAATGTGGATGCCAATATTTTTAAATTCAAAACATAAAATCTGCAAAATTATGTTGAAAACCTTGTTATGAATATCTACTTAATCAATGTTTCATGAATTTCATTTATTTTAATAAACATTGGGGTGTTTCAGGTAACCTATTTAAGTGAATAATATATTGAAACTAAAAAAATTATAATTAATAGACCTAATAACCTGAAATATTTACTAATAATGTTCTTAATATTTAAAAAAAAAATCGATTTGATTATCCAAGACATCAGGTGAACAAGTAGAATGAATTAGTACATTAGGTAAGGGTTTTTTTATCATGATTTTATTTCATCAATATATGATTTATATTCACCACTTGTATCTTTATATTGTGTCTCTATTGGAAATTGATTTTTTTTCAAATATTTAATGAAATTTATGTTTCAAAACAACCCATCACATGTTTTTCCTTCCATGCATTTTTAATTCAAAATATTTTGATAATCTAAGGTATTTTTAAACCAAAAACCCATTTTATTTAGTTATTAATATTCATCTTCATCCTCTTACTTATATTCCAGTTTCATCAAATATAAGATTTTATTTAATGGTAATTTATCTTACTCTTTGAGAAAAATCACTATTTATATTCAAATATTATACCATGATTGATTTCATAAAAAAAATTATATTATTGTTTAAAAGAATTCCAATCCTCATATTGATGGCTTCCCCTCCTTATCCAAATTTTTTCATCCGACAAATTTTATAATTTATATTAGAAAAAAATTTGTTTTATATCATGTCACCTACATATTTCCCTTGTATTTTCAATCAAAAGTTTTATTATCCTCTTTTACATTGCGTGACTTTAAAAAAAGGAATTTAAAATAAAAAAAATGATCTTTAAAACAACATTTGTTATAATCAGTTTATCTGTTCTATTTATTTTTCACCCACTTCCCCAAAATTATTATCATATTTTTTTTAAAATTTTGTATATAAATATATATATATTGTACATATATATATAGCTTAATTTACCTTTAATTTGGGGATAATATATGTCTTGAGATCTCATTGAAATTCCCACTTTTAAGTAAACATGTCTTAGATGAACTGTCTAATTTCTTATTTAGGAGATTTTTCATGACCACGAAGAAAATTTCATAATGAATATATTTTTATAACAATCATAATTTTTATTATAACAATCTTTATTCAATTAATTTTTAAACATAAATAAAAATATTTTGTTCTTACTTAAAATCTTGTATGCTCATTTTGGAAAGAATCACAAATATGGTTCATTTTTATTCTTACATATCCTTGATCCTTTTCATGAATTTTCATAAATTGGAACTTAGTTTCAAGATATATTTTTATTTATTAAAATATGAACATAAAGAATGATTAAATTCATTCTTCTGTTAGGAATCCTTATGATATAGCCTCTATTTATTCATTGAGTAATGACTTTTAAACCCACTTCTTTATAATGTTTTTTATCATAATTATGAATTTTTTATCAATTTATTTTCCTCATATTTAACAAATTTTAATGTACATATTATAATTTTAAATATTAAATAACTGGGGCCAAACTTATATATCTCTCTAACAAATTGGGTATTGTTTTCATGTCATGGGATATCATGTGTGGTGCGTGACCAGTTAGCCTAAGAACACTATGTTATGTGATGTGCGGGACTATAATTATATACCCCTCCATTTAATTGGTTATAACTTTGTATCTCATGTGATAATATGTATGTCAATGTGGAGTGAACCCAATACACAATGTGACTCTATCCATTATGTTTATATGAATGGGTAGTGAACCCAATCCAACACGAGACACTATCCAATATGTTTATGGGAATGTAGAGTGTACCCATTACACTATGGGATTCTATATATCACGACCTGACCCATTATGAGGCTTTATTCAAAAACACCCCATGCCTGACTCCATAAAAAGTAAGTAGAGAAAAGCACCAAATGCATAACTAACTCAAGGAGGACATTTCTTATGAACCTATGCACACAGACAACCAACTCAATGAAATAATTCATAGGGGAAATAAATAAAGGATGAAACATGTCTATAAATACCCCAAATATACATGGACCACTAAACAAAATGAAGTATGATAGTGTATACTAAAAAGTAAAAGGTAAAAATAAATTCCAAAACCAAAAATATATCCCAGACTAACAAAACTATAAAGAGTAAATAGTTGAGAGATCACATCTTTTGTATCCCAAGCTATAATCATCATACGTGGTCTAAACAACACGTGTCCCTAAAATTCTCTAATGTCACGATCGACCTGTCTCCCATTGGAAAATGACACAAAACATGTTGGGTAAAGCCAATCTAGGGGTGAGTATATACATACCTATTAGAATGCCCCAAAAAGGAAATGGGGATCAATAAGAGACACAAATGAATTGGGAGGAAGTATATAGGACAAGGTAAAGTAAGAGAGTACTGCTCCACCTAACAAGATAGTGAAAATGAACTCGTCCAAACACAAGGAGCTCAACACGGTGATAATATGGAATTATCATCGAGTCTTCACTACCTATATCAGGAGAGTGGGATCATACAACCAATATAAGAAATACATAGAAAAAATGTGTCATACCTCATGCGTATTTTCATCTCCTAGAAATATAGTTTCTATATGAATGAGTGGGTACTGAATTCATGTATATATATATATATTCATAATCAATGAAACCCAAATGAGAGAGTAAGAGGATCTCAATCTCACAGCTCATCCCAAGAAGATGAGTATACAATAGTTCCAAAATAATTTCCCTCTGTAATTCCTATCCTCTTAGGTGACTTATTAGGGAAAACATGTCTAAGGGGCTCAATGTAACTCCCCAAGATTTCATAGTACATTATCTCTTCAAAGTAATTCAATAACATGCGCTACACGCAACACCAAGTTTGACCATAACACGAATTACTAAACTAGCCATTCACAAAGCGGTTATGAAAAGTATTAACTAAATTTTGAATTTTATAAATTCTATAAAATTTTAGAATACATATTATGGGTTTCTTAGACATAATATAAGAAAAAAAATTCATTTTTTAGATAAAAGAAATATTTTTCAAAAAATGAAATTTTAGCATCTTTTAATGGTGAAGACTTTTTAAAAACCAATATTTGACACTTTTATATATTAAATTTAATGAAAATTAATTATTATTTATAATCGGGACATAAAAAATTTAGATTGGATAAATTTTTGGAATTTTTCTTATAACTTTCATATTTTTATGAATAGTTAAAAATAATAAATTTTAATTAAAAACAACTTTTAAATCAAAATCATTTATAGTGTTAAATTAAAAATTTGAGTAGTTTTAAGGTATAATTAGATTATATTTTTACCATTTAATCTAATGTTGGTCATTGGATGTAATTTCACATTTACACTGTACATAAACATGTGTTCATCTTTTGATAGTTATTATTTCTTAAAAACAATCTTTCTGTTTTGACAGCGGGAATTAATTTTAAATTAATTTCTGCCACTTATGTGTTTGAATTTGGAAAAATGGATTCCATATTTGGAATCAGTAGGTAAAAATTGTGTAAATATTTATCTTCTATTTTTATATATTTTAAATATTTACTTCAGTAAATATTTTATTTACCATGATTAAAGGGTAAATATAATAAATAAGGGTAAAATATAACATTATAATAATATTAAATTACCCTAAAATGTTTCCTAATCCAATTTTCTGATACATAGCCAAATATGGGAATCCTTGTGTTGAATTTGGGGCCCCATGGAGCCACATGGGTGTAATAATGACATTTTATATTAATTAATTTAAAGTAAATACAAAAATGACATAAAAAACATATTTCAGTAAATAAATTTTTACAAGGGGTTATATAAGTTATATTTTAGACTATAAATATTCATTGTAAATAGAAAAATATTTTCTCCATCATGGAATTTTTTTATAATTTTTGGACATAAATTTAATTAAATTATATATGACATAATAATGATAAAATATTTACCTCATTAATAAATAATTTAAATTAATAAGATTATAAATATTAAGCCAATATCCAAAACCTGTCCAATTATTATTGGACTATTTGATTTATAAAATGATTCATCTTAAAATTTTTTTTAACTAATATTTTACCTTTTGAAACTGAAGACTAGTTTATAATAAAATAATTGTTTCAAACTTTCCTAAAGAGCCCCTTCTCTCCATTATAAAAATCACTCACTTCATACCAATTTATCACACTTCTCAGGCCTTTGGATCATATAACACCTACCAAAATATCATCCCAACATCCCTAAATTCATTCTAGAGGCCTTAAATTAGTCATAAATCCATCCTAAGTGGCCCTTTTGATCAAATCAAAAGGAAGAACCTGGAGAAGAGGTAATAATTTCACAACCCTTTTTCAAGTTCTTTTCATCTTCCAATTTCTATTTCTTTGTTGTTTCCATTATAAAATAATAAATACAGTATCTTCTATATAATATGATGTTATTATATATATGGTACAACCATATTCATTATTCTATCCAACCTATGAATGACATGTCACCATACGTGTGTACATACGACCTACTGTCTCCAAGTCGTGGTGTAGTTGTTATTCAGATACACTATTATTTGGATGGGTATAATAATGACGTATAATTGATGTAAATAATAAATGTAACATGTTAATTATTTTGTACATATGATATAACATCTATTTAAATACGTTTTAAATTAAAATAATTATATTTTCGCTCATGCGTACGTAGGGACTACCGTCTCCACGAACGCGATGAGATTCATTTACACGTTCACTATTCAACAATGATTATAAAAATATATATTATTAATTTGTATGTAATATATGACATAATAATTGTAATGGATATATATATATATGAATGTATTTACCTTCATCTCATTCACTTACTTCCATTCAATATGATATGAAAACAGAAACATCGTTTATGCGTACGTATGGCCTACAGTCTCCATAAATGGTGTTTTCCATTTAATATATCTATCTATGGTACATATTTATATTCTAAATATATATGATATATAAATCATTTTTTATATTCTGTAAGTATTTAAATCATGATCTAAATGTTACTATCAAGAATAACAAATTAAAATACGTACGACAAAGAAAGCGATTATTATCCAAAATGTTAATTTAACATGTAAATAAATATTATATGGTTGGTATAAAATAATAAATGAATCATGTATGGTATAATAAAAATGAATATGGTTCTTTTATAATCTAATAACATGCAATTACCATTATACATGAGGTTAAACGTACCCTCAACAAAAGAAAAGTGCAAGGTAAGGGGTTTTCATCTCACATCTCTTTCCCGTGAGATCCTTACTATAATTACCACTATTTCCATTTGTGTGGTGTATTCAATTCACATAATTGAATTATTTGTGTAATAAACTTTAATTTATGTGTATTTACATCTTCATTGTATGATGCTTCTTTCATGGGGTCTATGTTTCGTAAGTTACAAAATTGGTAAGGGTTAATTTCACAATCCCTTTATTATCTGAGGTTTTTTTTACATTAGTATCTACTAGGAAATATTTATTATCCATGTCCATGTTTCATGAAAGAGTTTTAAAAGGGATTATTTTAAGGGATTTTTTTACTAAAACATTATTTTAAATGTTTTAAATATTTATTCCTCTAAATCATTTTCATTAATGTCCATGTTTTTGGAATTGGGATTTATCTATATAGACATCAATGTTTTTAAAATGTTAATTCCTTTCAAAAGTTTCAAAGTGGTATGGGAAACTTTGATTCAAAAAAATTCCTTTAGATGTATTCCTTTATAAATTGTTATACTTTTAAATGTTTTCATGAAAAAGGGTTGTTTCTCTCAAAGAGTTTTATAAATCATTTTATTTCATGTCAACATCCTTTGGTGGATTTTAAAATTTTTTGAAGTTGTTTTATTATAATACAAAACTTCCATATTGTATTAAAGGTTTTGTGATATATTTGAATGTGGATGTGTTATTTTTACACCATTCATGGTTTATGGGTAAAGTATTGACATTTCGTATGCTCGTTTTTATATGAATGTTTATGTTAGGTTTAAACCTTTTCATATGAGGAATGAATTGGACTTAGTAAGTGATGGGTGGAGCCTGCTATAGCTCCTCGATGCATCGGTAGGTCTCAAGAGACAAACTAGTGTCTTGGAAAAAGTCCTTGAAAAAATATTCTTTGTAGTCTTCACACAAGGCCTTGAATATGTGTTTATAAAAGTCTATAATTTTTCATTCCATCATTATGAAAGTGGATATTGATATTTCTTCTGAATATTGAACTAGTAGAATATCAATGTATCTAAATGGAATTATTTTGATTTTATCATTGCCATATTATGCTGAAGTAAAATTTTAAAAGGCTTTTTTTACTCTTATGCATTTCCTTAAAAGATTATGCTTATTTATGAAATTTTTTGATATATTGTTATCCTTACTGAGCATCTGAGGTCACCCCTTTCTATGTTTTATTTTTTCCAGGATGCGAAGAAGTTAATTATGAGTGACTTGCATGCTAAATCTAGGAGGCTTGGATGTTTCTAATGGAATAAATAGGTGTTTTATTTCATGTTGTAATGTTGAACTTATGTATGACTCTTGTTTCAAATAATACTAAACTGACCGGTATTTCGGGACATGATTTCCTTGTGATCATGCCAATGTTATGTAATAATGCACCGACTCTGGGTAACTTGGGTCAGGGCATTATAGTTGGTATCAGAAGAAGTTTAGTACAAACCTTGGAAACTAGATTTAGATAAAATCTGATTAGATCACATTACCGTAAGATAGAATTTGAGGATTATTATAGAAGAAATTCCTAGATTTTTTGTATTGTAGAGATTTTTTGAGTTTTCCAAGCAATAGATCTCTATCTGGACACGAGCAGGTAGAGGCAGCACTGGCACATATGTACCTAGGGGTAAAACCTGAAAACACAACTTTGAGATTGACTCAAATGCGAACTGGTGCACAACAACGGGCCTTGCTGCACTCTTGGTTACGACACTCCCAGGGGATATGTTTAGGATAATTCTCATTTTTTACAAACCATTATGAAGGGTTTATTAGAATATACATCCTCAATGAAAACATTTTTATGAGTATGGATTATATCTATAAACTATTCAATTTATGTTATGTATTTTACATGTTTGAAATTAAGAATTTCAATTCATAAACTGATCTAGTGTATGTAATTGTTTAGAAATGATTCCCAGTAAAAGGAATGATAATTCTATTAATTCGTATCATCCAAAGAGTAAGAAGGATCATATATTTCATGGTATTAAGCCAATATTTAGAAGGGAAATAGTCTCCCACGTATTCTCAACATATGAAGAAATAATATCATGTGTAAATAAGATAAGAAAATAATTTTCTTAGTCCTATGTATTTGAACGGAATCATGTGAAGAAAAAGATGGTAGAGAGAAAGATAGAAAAAGGGAAGAGGGGAAAGAAGGATTTTCCTATATGTGATAACTGTGGAAAGAATCACCTTGGTAAATGAATGAAGGGAATGGAAGTTTGTCATAAATGTGGAGAGAAAGGACACCAAGTACAAGATTTCAAGGGTAATAAAAGGTTTCAAATGTGAAATGATTCATCTGCAAGGAGTTGGGACACTACGCGAATAAATGTCCCAGTAATGAGAGTATGCCACAAATGATGATGTACAACCACATATGAAGAGGAATGCCTATTGTAACACCCCAAGTAAATATTGAATATGAAATTTTTATATTTATCCATATTTGTGAATAAAATATTAATATTACTTTAAAGGGAACACTATGCTCGATGGCGTACCCAATACGCGACAACGAGTTCCTTCGAAATCTTACGTTGCACTCTAATAATAAAATAATATTATTTTAAATGGTAGTTAACGCCTAGCCATTGTAATGGCAAGAAAGAACGGAACTAACTAAAAAATTATTATAAATGTTTGTCAAATATTTTTACTTT
The DNA here is from genome assembly GCA_963277665.1 of Viscum album. Lineage (NCBI taxonomy): Eukaryota > Viridiplantae > Streptophyta > Magnoliopsida > Santalales > Viscaceae > Viscum > Viscum album. The sequence continues at coordinate 283,307,795 of OY728119.1, read as the reverse complement.
TATCCAATAAATGTTAGAGGCGTAAAATGCTAATGAATCCAATTTTAAGCATAAATCTTCTAATATTCTTTAAAAGGACGATTAACCACATTTTGATGGAGAACCCCTTTTAAATATACTTTTGAAAATTTTATATGTTTTATTTGACAAAATAAAATCCTTCTTTAGAATCTGGACATCAAAATTTACTTTGTGTAAATGATTGTTATTTTTTCGATAAAGATCATTTTTAGTGAAAATGTTGCATTTTAATTCAAAACCTCCTTTTAATCCAATTTATTTATATGGATAGATTATATTTTTAATTAAGATTAAAGTGTATTTAGAATATATTTTTACCATTTAATCCATTGGTGGTCATTGGAATTAATTTCACTTTGAAATTGGACTTAAACTAGTGTTAATCTTTTAATAGATATTGTTTCTTAAAAACACGCTATTTGTTTTGACAGCAGGAATTAATTATTAAATTAATTAATTCAACTTAAATGTTTTGAATTTTTTAAAATAGACAACATTTTTTAATTCGGAATATCAAATATAGCATAGGGTGAATTTTTGGTATTTTTCTGAAAAACTTCAATTTTTGATGAATAGTGAAACCACTAAGTGGTAGTTAAAGAAACTCATTTTTTGTTTAAACGAAACTTTACCACTTCTATATGAATTTCGAAAATCCGACAAACATGGTTGTCATTAGGATGTAAAATTTGGTTCAATGGGATTAAAATAATTTTTTGGTGAATAGTAACTTTTAAGTTTTTAATCGCGATTAGAGGTAATTAGTGTAATTTAAGGTAAAAATAATGTTTTAATAATATAAAATGACCTTGAAACATATCCTACCATTGTTAGATGAGTCATGGCCGACCAAGACAATCCATGGGTCAACTTGGGGACCCCTTGGATCCACTTTGGTAAGAAAATGACATTAATACCTTTTTATTTAATGTTAAAATTAAAATGTCAAAACATTTGTTGTTTTATTAAAAAAAATTTTACATGGGGTTATACAAGTATTTTTTTTACTATAAATATTCATTAGAAATATAATAATATTTCCTACATCATGATATTTTTTTTATAATTTTTAGACACTATATAAATTAAATTATTTATGACACCATGATGATGCATCGATTACCTCATTATTTAACGATATAAATAAAATGAAAAGATAATGTAAAATCTAAGACCTAAACTTGTCACAAACCTATTAAATGGGTGTATTTAGAAACCTTATCACCTTATCCTAGAAATATTTTCTTTTTGGACCTTTAAAATACGAAAATCATTTTATAATAAAGTAATATTTTATAACTTTCCAAGAGTGCCCCTCCTCTCCTCTTATAAAAGGCCCCCACCTCTAAAACCTTACACACACCTCTCAAGCCTTTGGATCATCCAACCCCTGCCCATTTCATCTCTCCACATCCCTATCTTCATCATTGAAGCCTCACCTTTGGGAATAATCCTTTCCAAGGAAGCCTTTGAGATCAAATTAAAAAGAGTTACCCGATTTAAAGGTAATGTCTTCTCTTGTGTTCTTTTGTTTTATTTTACTTCTCCAACCATCTAAAATCTTTTTTATTACTTTCTTTTGTAACAACACCGATATATTCAATATACTAGGATGTTGTTATGTGAATTATTCTATCTACACTTACACACACCTTCTTCTAATGGTTAAAGAACATACTGTTTATGTGGATGGCGAATTTCTGCCTCACGATATGATGATTGTTCAATATTCTCTTAACACCGTTCATGGTGGCCATTATGATGTCACTATATTGTATATATGATATATATGGTATTTATGTTTTCTATATGATTCTGAATTTTATATTTAAAACATTCCTTTATTCTTTTCATGTTGTGCAAATGCGATAATTTCATACGATGAAGTGGGGACTACCGCCCCCTCAAGTGACGTGACTCGTTCATGCAATACATGGAATGTATAAAGAATTAAATTGATGAAATTATGTGATCTATATAACATATATATTATAATTGTAATTATAATATATATATATATATATATCTCATCTATTTTTAATTCAATTAATGTGCCAAAGAAATGAAAGTAGCGTTCATGCGTACGTACGGCTTACCGTCTCAATGAACGGTACATTTCATTTCATATCTCCAAATGTTATGTAGAATTATAAGTACATATATATAATGGATATATATGTAATATATTACATATAATTTATGGATATAATTATGGAATTATAATATATATATCTCTTTTAACATTAATTCCATTAATATGACAAAAAAATGAATGTAGAGTTCATGCGAACGTACGGCCTACCGTCTCCATGAACGGTGCTTTTAATTTTTTATCTACAAAAGTTATGGAATAGTATAAAATGAATATATACTAGATATATATGAGATTTAAAACATCAATACTATTCTGGAGATGATGTACCTATAACTACATGGAAAATTCTTTTCCAACAAGTACAATTTTTACTCATGTACCGAACATCGACAAAAACGTCTAATATGAACTAACTTTATTAACCAATTATTATAACATTATAATATGTGATATGAAATGAATAATAATCTTTAAAGTAGGTCATTATGAAATTATAAATTGACTAAATTTTATTATTCAGGAGATTAAAGAACAATCGAGTCATGTCGGACACGAGGTAAGAGATCCTACCCCTCTCTTTCTTTTTAAGTACACTCTATTATGTCATTCATTTTAAGCTCATCTTTATTATGATTGGGATGCTATTTTATATTACTGTTACTGTACGTTTGTTGACGCTCCTTTCGTCACAGAATCTCAAGATTGGAAAAGGGGATAATCTGAGATTAAAATGGTTCGACCTTTGAAGAAAACATCAAAAAATCGACAAAGGGATGAACACGAAGATTTTCTCCTATATGCTGCGCAAGTTTCCCCATGGTCGCGCAAGTTTACTTGTACGACTCACTTGGCACGCAAGTGACTTGCGCGACCTAAGTGATAACCGCCCGGTAACCGCTCGGGGTCTTCTTCTACCTATAAATAGACCCTGTGGGTCCCCCATTCGAGGAGGATCTTTTTCCAGAAACTCGGATTGAAGCTCCCGATGCCCAAGTCTCTTCTCAGAGCTTCCAGAACACTTCTAAGGTAATTTATTACCTAGAACGGAAGATCTAAAGAGAAGGAGGAAGGCCTAAGTGTTGAAACTAATCAACACTTGCGCGCCTGATTGACCAGCCCTTAAGGGAAGTGACCACACTTGCGCGCCGCCTTACTCCTTCGATAGAACTTGCGTGTCCCTTTACTGGGAGAACCTCAATAGGATTCTAAAGGCTTTAAGAAAGAGTCGCTCAAGTATTTTAATGCTAGTTGAAAATCGCGCAAGTACCCCACATGTCGCGCAGGTATACCTACGCGACCAATACTTGTGCGCCCACCTAAGACTTGCGCGCCTTTCAAGACTTGCGCGCCCCTACCTTTTTTGGGTGCCCATCTTGTCCATTTTACCATTATTAAGCCATTTCATCTTTCCTATTCAAGATTCAGTCTTCAAGATACTCTTCAAAGCCATTTATGGCATGATTTCTTGATTTGACCTCCTTATTTGAAAGGAATTCTGTGGAATATCTCTCAAAACATAGTGATTTATACATCTTTATGTCACCAAAGATTGAGAGTTCATTCATTCAAACTCATCCTTTAAGATGAGAGAATCCTTAACTTGGGTCTCCTTTTTAGGAATAATCCCCACTTATAAGTCATTTAATCTGGGCATCTTCCTCAGGAGTAAGCCCCAAATTCTTAAAGTTTCCAAACTTGGGAATCCTCCTCAGGAGTAAGCACCAAACCTTAATTCCTTAATTTGGGCCTCCTTTTCAGGAGTAAGTCCCAATCATAATCCTTTAAACTGGGCTTCCTTGTTAGGAATAAGCCCCAGTCATAAATCCTCCAAACTTGGGCCTCCTTTTCAGGAATAAGTCCCAAGTCCCCTAATCTGGGATTCCTTGTTAGGAATAAGCCCTAGCCATAAATCTGGGATTCCTTTTCAGGAATAAGCCCCAAGTCCCCCAAAATTCTCTTTAACCAGTCCTAAATTACGTTTGATATGGGATTCCTTCTCAGGAGTAAAACCCAATTATCAATCCTCTCCTAATTTTGGGTTTCCTTTTCAGGAAGAAGTCCCAAGTTAGAGTATTCAAAATCTCCGTGAAGCACATATACCTTTATGGACCCTGTTCTTGGATTTTCTCCCTAAAGTAAATCCTAACCTTCATTTATCTGGGCAGTCATACATACATAAGCCCCAAATCATTTCTTATGATTACATCTTTCATGGCCCAATTGTCTATCTTATTGCCAATACCTCTTGTTTCTCACACCGAGCATGACTCATGTGAGCTTAGAGGGTAAAAGTAATTATGACATCCTTCTTTGAGCCATTAATCATAAATATCATACTCTATTTCTCGAACTACGTGGGTTCTGATTCCTTTCCCAAAACAAAGGATACGTAGGTAGCCCATCTGCGGGTTCGATCCCAACTTTGAAATAATCCATGTCCTTTTGAATGACTATAAACTTCAAATGCCCCACTGAGTGGCTTTAAAACCAGCCTGATCATCATAATGACCAAGAGACTTTTATATAAATGTTTTGAAGGATACCATTGACCAAGAATCTATAAATAGATACAGATGATTCTCTATTGATGAAGAACCTCGAATACATATAAAAGATTCTCTAAATTTATTACATATTTAATCATTGATTGTTAAAACCAAAGGAAAGCTCATTTTATACTTGGTAATGTAATAAGGATTCACGAACATAACTTAAATCTATAAAGAGAGTCCCGGAGTAGACAATAATTCCCCTAAAAAAGGTGTGATGAGTCCGACCTCCCATCCTCTCGACCAATGAAAATTCCTAAGCCTCATTATTCCACAAACTAATGAGAGCCTTCCTTTGGAAAGTAGGTCCAAATGGATGTGGAATCATTGGATGTTTTCGATTCTACGAACAAACCTGATAGAAACCGACCAGAAAATTTGAATCTCCCATCCAGGAGGTCATCCCCGAATTCCGAGGGAAACAAAAATGGTGAACCCAATGTGAATCCTTAACCACGTTAAAGTGGTGTTTTACCTATTTGTTAAAGCCCCTATTTAAAAGTCAGTAAGAGGGCTAACAAAAACAATCATTGACATATGTGCTCATCCAAAGGATGAAGTGGCTGAATTTATCTTGATTACATCTATTATATCAAACATACACTCTTTTCCAAGATCTTCTGTATTTCCATAATGGCTGCTCTCAAATTCACACTTGTGAATACTGCTGCTGCAAATACCAATGCTTCTATTCCTACTGGATCGTCATCCGCTCTGAGGATGACATCACCTACTCAGCGTCTTCAACGCTGGGTATCAAATGCGCTGGTTAAGGAGTACCGTCAACACGGTACCATCCCAACTCTGGAGGCTGCCTGACAGGCACTCCAAGTGAACAACTCACACAGGTCGTCCGGACAACAATGACCAGTGATCAAGAGTCAGGCGGTGCTGACTACCGTCTCCAACCGTTTCGGGTCGTTATCCCTGAAACACAATTTCCATTCACTCCTTTACTCTGAGGAAGTGAATGAGCAGGTCCCTCAGGACCTTAATCCAAAAAGACAGCAGTCCTTCCCAAGGGCTTCCATCAACAATCGCCGCCAGACTCGTGCAGTAGTGCGCCCTCAACATGATGAGGGTACCGACTCCAGGCGTTCGGCTCAGGTTCTTCGAACCCGAGCAGGAAAGACGAACCGCCAGAGGCGGAATCCGGTTAACAATGGGCAGGTTATCATCCCTGCCATCTCCGGAGAAGTCCACCAACCTAACTTGGTGGTGAACAACGAGCAGGCACACACACCTACCCGTTTTAATTCCGCTGTCCAGCAGACTCGTCTGGCAACATCACGCCAATCCCGCCAGGAAATTCCGGCGGAGTACTATAGGCAGGAACATACAGCTGCTTATACATCATCAGTTAGTCAACAGGCTCGTCTGACTACATATGATGGATCTCTTCAACCGCGTTTGGCGAAGTTTAATCAGCAGGCATATACACCTGCTAATACTAATCAAGCCTACCAACAGTCTCGCTTGGTAGCGCATGGAGAAGTAAGTCGGAAAGCCCCGAAAACAAACAGGAGGCAGAATCAACTCTCTGCCCCCACACTTGAGTACTGTCAGGATTCACTGATAGGAAAAGGAGGACAGGAGCAGGCACATACACCTACTCCAAGCCCAGAATGGACATATATCCCCGTTCCGGTAGCTGAAGTCACCAAGCATATTTTGTCAATGGTGAAAGAGCAGAAGCAAATTACTGCTCATATTCTGGATGCTTTCCAGGATATCAAAACAACTTCAGCATCATCTCAGGGAAAGACACATAAATCTATCCCTAGTAGTGGAGTGACACATCAACGATTCACTCCGGAATAGACACACACATCCGTTCTAGTCCAAGAGGGTTATGTGGCATATTCCTCCATATCATACGGACAACCAAGTCAGGCACATACACCTGATTTGAGTGGAGATCGTCAGCCTAACCTGACCATCGTTCCTGATCAGGCACATACACCTACTCAGAGTAACCACTTTCGTCAACAAGTGGTTTCCAAAGCAAGTAAGAAGGAATCTAAGAAAAAGATCCACCCAGCACAGTCAGGAGATCAAAGGCCAATCTGTAACAAGGCCTTGCTCGATACTGGAGTTCTTGAAGCCCTCAGACATTTATCTGTTGGAATTCAAGATTCTACTCCCTCAGTTCCCAATAACGGGAACATTAATTCTGAATGTCTTCAACAGACACTTCCTCATGAAGGCTTGCTTCATGAAAATTCGGTCAATCTTGAAGTTTCATCTTCAGATGAGAGCCACAGAAACCCTCTGTGTGGTTAGAAGACCAAGGAGCAAGAGATCTCATCTTTTTCTATAACCCATTATGGTGGTCCTCCCCATGATGATGAACTTCGCTGCGAAATTCCTCTCCGCAGTAGTGATTCACATTGCCTGGAAAATACTCCAGTGGATAATGTAGTGCTGAGAAAGCCCTCATATCTTGAGGCACTTGCAAATGCAAAACCAGTCATGTCTGATGCTTTATCACTAACAAGTGAAATAATTTCTCAATCAGAAGATAGCCCAGGGTGTAGGTCATTCTCTGAACCACCCCTAAGTCGTGCATCTTCTAGTTTGATCAATGATATCTCTACCAATCTTGTTGAATCCGATGAAGCAACAAGGAAACACAAACTCTGGTCAAAACAGGTAGAAGAATCTTCATTTAATGATAAAGAGTAAATGCTGAACATGAGAAAAAAATTGGCGAATGTTGAGGTACCAGTCATGTTTTGGCCTTTGGCTGACTCCCAGTATGACATTCCAAAGATGTTGACGGAAGATGGAGTCCATGATATTCGTCTCAACATATGGAAAAATCTTTGTCAATTGAAGAAGAAGGTATTATCTTATGATGAATATGAACATCATCTTAAGACAATAGAAGGGCTATAACGTCAGATTGATTTGGCATCTCTATCATTCTCTCGGTATCTGAAGGCTGAAAAGCACCAGAGAACCCTTCAACGTTCATGCCTTGGCGCACTAAGAAAATTGCGTCAGTTAATTGTCAATGCTCCATCTGGTGTTCATATCAGAGGATGGGGTGTTCACGGAGTACTACATTTCACAGTGCTTTCCAATCAGCAAAGCCCTCCAAAAATGGTCTCATGCAATGTTATTGCCCATGGCTGGCCACAGTCAATGGGATTTGTTTGTAATCAAAATCTTGCTCAAGAACTAGCTTCAACTAGTTCCTCTCAAAGTCAAGAATATAGGGAACAAGTTGTTGAATTGCTCCTACATCAAGCAGGCGAGAATATTGCACAAGCCTCTCGTATGGAGAAAACACATCATCAAATGACAGAAATTTCAGAAATCATCCAACGGTCTATTGAACCAGGTGATAAAAGTGGATACATGTTAATGCATCCAGCTAATTTCCGAACTAAGGTTCGCAAGATCAAGAGAGATTTTAAGAAGATCTCAGACATAGCATGTTAAGAGACACCCCATCTTGTCAGACTGGGGACTTCTTTAACCCAACCCTCAGATTCAACAAATGGGATTCGAGGAGTTGAGAGGAAACAGCAAGAACATCCCCAGTTTACAAGACTGGGGACTCTTTCAAATCATCAATCCCCTCCTCATAGAATTTTGGTCTTTTCTCTATTGGGGAAGAAGCCACAAGAGGAACGAAGAGCCAAATTATCAGGAGATTCCCTCTAAGTTATAGTTCGTCAAGAAGTTCCTAAAATATTGAATCAACAAAAGGCAATGTCTCATCAAAGACATGAAAGAATACAATATCACAGAAATGTTGATAGAAGGGATGCGATGCATTATGCATCAATCAATGTCATCAATGCCATTGTTGCTAATCCACCAGAGGAGGTTCACTCAAGGGACTCAGATGAAGAGAGTCCTGCTCAAGAAAATGTACGCACTGATACAAATAAAGAAGGTGTGCGTACACGAAGTCAAAGGATTACTTAGAACCTAGGTAATACACTTCCCTCTCTCCAAAAGGTATCCAACAAAGGGAAGGGAAAGAATAAGGTTACATATCCTTCCTCTGGAGAAGGTCAATCACTCTCATTAGAGCAAAGGTTTTCACAACAGGAGGAAGAAATGAAAGAATTAAGAAGGTTGAATGCAGAAGTACTTCAGAGTAGTCTTCTTCTTAAAAATGCTGGAGTCCGACAGCCAAAGGAATTTGTTGCAGTTACTGAGATGGATCAGGAATATCCTCCTATATCAGTACACCATCAGAAGTCTAATCCTACGGGTCAAGTGCAACAACGGTTGGCAGCACTACCATCAGTTGCAGCACCAACCACCACGTCTGTCCAAGCTCCATTCATTACACCTACCCAAAACCAAGTTCAACCGGATATTTCTCAAAAGTTGATAACTACTATTGAGTCATTAACAGCTCTGTTAGAAACTATGGAAGGGAAACGGGCGCAAGTTCAACCTGAAAAGAAAGTTTACCCTGAATGGGTAGATTCAATTTCTCCTCCATCTAGTTTTGGAAACCCTGTTTTCCCTACTTTCAATGGATCATGCGACCCTGAACAACATTTGACACATTACGTGTCTTGTTGTGATCCTATGATGGGAACTCCAGAACAGCAAGAAGCAGTGAAACTCAGATTCTTCGTGCGAACCTTGCAAGGACCAGCTTTTGTCTGGTATACAAGCTTGCAATCCCGGTCAATCATCGGATGGGAGGATCTTCGTCAAAAATTCCTTCTTCAGTTCAGCTCAACTTTTCCAAAAACGACAGTTTTCGATCTTACAAATTGCAAGCAAAGGGAGAATGAAAGAGTCTCTGATTTCATTGCTCGCTGGAAGGGATTAACATATTCCCAGAGTTTAGCACTTCCTCAGGAGGAACTGTTGCCAATCTGTGTGGAAAATTTGCGTGACGAATTACGCACGCCATTGATCCCTGTGAAATACACAGGAGGGTTTCGAGATCTTACTTCATTCGCTCAACAGATTGAAGATTCCCTTATACAGGCTAAGGCTAAATCTCGTGTAATTCCATCAGCTCCAGGAAGGAGAATGGGTAAAGCGGAAACTGCTACAGTTATGCTTAAACAAGCACCTGTACCAATTTATACTTCAAAACCTTCATCTTCTCGAAGAGCTCCACCTCCTGAATGCCAACAACAAAGGTCGTTTCGTCCAATTGATAAAAAGATCAACGAAGAAAACAATTTGAGTATTTGAAGACTAAAACATACTCTTTCCGAAATGAGCAGGTTCCTGGTTACTTCATTTCAGCTTTGGAAAATAATTTGGTTCAATTACCAGTGCCCAAGAGGCCAAACAAGGAAGGAGATGAAGACCATCCCAATTATTGTCCCTTTCATCAAATGTTAGGGCATCCCATCGAGGAGTGTTTTGTCTTTAAAGAACTCCTGCAAAAGATGGTCGAATTGGGACAAGTCAAGTTGAAAGGTTCTTCGACTTAGGTAGCCCGTGCCACTGCTACAGTTCCAGAGGAAGAAGGTGAATGGCAAGAAGTCAAAAGCAGAAATGCACAGAAGTATGATGATTGGATGGTCAGAAATACAATCAATCAGACTCATGCCATTTTTCGAACACAATTAAAGAAACCAATTGTGTCTTCTACCATGAATATTGCGGTAAAACCCTCTTCATCAGAGGGAAAATCCTCAAAGAAACGGCTTGATTAAAAGAAGAAAAAAGAATCAGAAAAAGATGAGTATGTGTCAAAGCCTAAATTTTCTTTGACTCTGGCAGACTTTATGCCATCTACTTCAAAGCCACGGGCACCGCCCCATCAAACGGCACAGCCTAAACAGGCTAATCAGGCATAGTCTTTATCAGACGAAGAGTTAATCTTCGGTTCTGTTAATATGATTCAATTAACAGATCCATATGCCAGTCTTGATGAGCCTGAATTCCTTGTATCAAATAAGGAAATCCGGGGAAGTTCTAGAGGTTCACAATACAGGGGAATACGTGGATCTTTCCGAAGCCACTACTCCAATTCTACCCCTGCTAGCACTGTGTATGCAGCAGAAACTCGTGGTAGAGCCCTTCAGCGAGCTCAAAAAGAACAAGCAAGTTCTTCTGCCAATGGCCAACTCAGTTTTGGCACAATTATTTTGGAAGACCGATTAAAGGTTCCATCTTCTTTATCTTAGCAAGTAAATGGATCTAATCAGTCTAATATTCCAAAACCAAGGATGTTGCCAACTTCTATCCCAATACAAGATGCATCAGCTTCCAAAGCATCTGCTTCCAAGGTACCTGCTAAACCACATATTCCTGTTGGGAAACGCAGACCTCTAGATCAAAAGTATGATATATTGAAACACTTGGCCCAAGTACCAACCAAGTTATCAATTTTGGATGCTTTGAATATGTCAAAAGATCTTCAGGAAGCATTCATCGAAGCTTTGTCAAGTCCTCATGAGTTTGAAGCTGAAATTGATGCAGCTGAAGTCTATCACATAGAGAATAATCCTACAGAATTCCATGCAGTGATATCTTTTACTGATAGAGATGAAGATGATGTTTTTCATGGGCACATAAAACCTCTATACTTATCTGGCAAAGTCAATGATGTAGATATCCGAAGAGCTTTCATTGAAAATGGTTTAGGAGTCAACCTCATGCCCATTCGTACACTTCGTCGATTGGGCCTCACGGAATCTGATTTATCTCCTTCTACTATGATGTTACAAGGATATGATAAAAATGAACAAGAACTACTGGGCGAAGTTACACTCAGAACTCAGTTTGGAGATCTTGTATCCAATTCGGATTTCATGATTGTTGATCAAGACTCAGCTTTCAATGTCTTGCTTGGAAGACCCTGGCTACATCAGCATGCAGCTATCCCTTCATTATAACATCAATGTCTCAAATACTGTTTCAATGGTCAAGTTGGAACATTGTATGGTGATAAGGCCCCGTTCAAGACATGTGAGTCTCAATACATTGAGGCGTAATTTTATCACATGAAGGGAAGAAGGAAATCTACAATAAAGGAAATTACCAAAGTTAATGCCCCATATGGTTTGGAGAAGATTCCAATAAATCCATTTACACATGTGAGTACAGATTATGTGTTACCTATTAGTCAAATTGACAAAATAGGCCCAAATCAAAATACTCTTATGGAAAGATCCATAATGTCAATTACGGCAATCGAGCCAGACAACATGGGAGAAATTGGTAACCTACCAAACAGTTATGAAAGCATAAGTGGTGACGTTTTCATTTCATCTACTGAAGTCCTACAAGTCTATACTTCGCCAATCAGTCCAGAAGAAGTTATAGCAACATCAGAGGTGAATAATGATGTCGATTCTCAATCCATCATCTCCTCTTTATTTCCCAATGAAGACCCTTTATTATTAATAGGGTCGGAAATGGAAGCTTCTTCTTCAAAATGTGAAAATTTTGACATCTCTTATGATCATGAGAATTTCGTTTTGTCATCTACTATGCAAGTAGAAATGGAAGAAATAGCACGTGATGAAGAGGAAGATGAAGATCTTAGAGATGCTCCTCCAGCATTTGAAGAGGGTATCTCTACCACTATGGATGAACTCAGAGAAGTAAATCTGGGTACAGAGAAAGATCCACGCCCCACTTTAATTAGTGCGGCCATGACCCTTGAAGAGCAAGAAATGTATAATTCTTTTCTAAAGCAAAATAAAGATATTTTTGCTTGGAACTATACATAAATGCCTAGGATTATCCTGATATTTCTACTCATCATTTGGGTTTACCAAAAGAACATCGAGGATTTAAGAAAGCCGCGAGAAGAACACACCCAACTTATGCTTCCAAAATTGAAGCTGAAGTGGATAAGCTGATCAAAGCTAACTTCATCAGAGAAGTTCAGTATCCAAAGTGGTTGGCTAATATTGTCCCTGTAAAGAATAAGAACGAACAAATTAGGGTTTTCATCGATTTCATAGATCTTAATCGGTATTGTCCTAAAGATGATTTCCCAGTTCCGATTACAGAACTCTTAATTGATGCAACTGCTGGCTATGAAGTACTTTCCTTCATGGATGGATATTCCGAATATAATCAGATCCGAATGGCCCCAGAAGATGAGGAATCTATAGCCTTCAGATCTCCTCAAGGTGTGTTTTGTTACCGGGTGATTCCCTTTGGTTTAAAAAATGCAGGTGCAATATATCAACGCTCCATGTATCGTATCTTCAAACCTTTCTTAGGGAAGTTTGTTGAGTGCTATGTGGATGATTTGGTGGTTAAATCCAAACAACGTTCTAATCACTTGGCTGATTTAAAAGTCACATTCCACAAGCTTCGACAACATAATTTGAAGATGAACCCCTTAAAATGTGCTTTTGGGGTAACCTCAGGAAAATTTCTCGGATTTGTTGTACGCCATCGTGGTATTGAAGTTGATCCTGAGAAGACCAAGTCAATCCTTGGTATGTCACCTCCTCAAAATTTGAAATAATTAAGAGGACTTCAAGGACACTTAGCCTATATTCGGTGTTTCATCGCCAATTTGGCAGGAAAAAGTTTACCCTTTACCAAATTAATGAAAAAAGGAGTCACTTACCAGTGGAATGAAGAATGTCAAGAAGCATTTGATGTTCTCAAGAAATACCTCTTGAGTCCACTGGTACTCATGCCACCTGTTGAAGGAATACCAATTATCCTCTATGTGACAGCTCTAGAGCGATCATTGGGTGCCTTTCTTGCTCAAAAGAATGATGCTGGAAATGAAAATAGCCTCTACTATCTCAGTAGAACTATGCTTGAAGCAGAAACCCGATATTCAAGTATTGAGAAGTGCTTCCTGGCATTAATCTTTGCAGTTCAGAAACTGAGACACTACCTGCAACATCACGAGGTCCAATTGGTATCCCACAATAATCCGCTCAAATTCATCCTTAGTCGTCCAATGCTTACAGGACGTCTAGCAAGGTGGGCAGTTATTTTGCAGCAGTTCGACATTCAGTATGTGTCTCAAAAGGCGATAAATGTCCAAGCTCTGGCTAATTTCCTGGCTGAACATCCTTCAGTGGAAGACACATCTTCAGATATTGAACTCCCTAATGAGGAAGTTTACTCTATTCAAGAGAATCCTCAAACATGGGAAATGTATTTTGATGGTGCTTCCAGAAGTCCAATAGGGAAGAAAATGGAAAATCCTAAATTCAACAAAGTTGGTTTAGGAATTGTGCTCATTTCTCCAGATAAGGCAGTGTTACCTTATTCCTTTTTATTGTGCGAAGGTGGTACCAATAATGAAGCCTAATACCAAGATCTCATTACAGGCTTGGAGTTAGCGCTCCAAGCACAAGTGAATCACTTAAAGGTGAAAGGTGATTCAGACCTGGTAATCAAACAAGTCAATGGGAATTATGCCATCAGAAAAGAAGAATTAATCCCTTTGTATGATTACGTCAGAGAGTTAATGGTAGAATTCCTTTCAGAACCGACATTTTCTTATGTCCCAAGATCACAAAATGCTCAAGCTGATGCACTATCCAATATAGCCACAGCTCTAGTAGATCCAAACCGGGACAAGACAACCATCAGTATTTCCCACCGTCGTGCAATTTCACCTTATGTTCAAGCTAGAACAGAGGAAATTAATGAAATTAGTCCCATTCCTGAACTATATGGTCATACTATAGGATGGATGTCACCCATCAGGGAATACCTTCAAAATGGAACACTTCCACCTGATAGAGACGAGAAAGAACAAATCCAGCGACGTGTGGTCAATTTTACTCTTTATGATAGCCCAAACCACTTAGACAAAATTATCTACAAACGTGGTTTTGATGGAGTTCTCTTCAGATGCATTGATGGTGAAGAGACAATGGATGTCATAAAAGAAGTGCATGCAGGAGTCTATGGTGCCCACCAGTCTATACATAGACTGTCTGATCAAATTCGAAGGCTTGGATACTTTTGGACTTCAATGATACAAGATTGTGTTAATTTCACAAAGAAGTATCATTCATGCCAAGTATATGCCAACTTCATTCATCAACTTCCAGAGTTGCTTCATACAGCTAAATACTCGTGGCCATTTTCCACATGGGGAATGGATGTGGTGGGACCTTAACCTTCAGCTACGGCCAAGCAGTTTAAGTACATTCTTACTACTACTGATTTCTTTTCCAAATGGGCAGAGGCAGTACCTCTCAAAGAAGTCAGTTCTAAATGCATTGTTAGCTTCATCAAGTCTAACATCATTACTAGATTTGGTGTCCCTCATACCATATTTACGGACAACGGAACCAACTTCTGTTCTTCTGAGGTGAAGAAATTGTATCAAGAATACAACATTAAATCCAACCATTCATCTCAGTATCATGCGGCGACCAATGGCCAAATAGAAGCCTTTAACAAGACTCTTTCAAATATACTGCAAAATATTGTGGATAAAGATAAGAGATCATGTCCTGATAAACTCTTTCATGCTTTATGGGCTTATCGAACTACCATCTGCAATGCAACGTGATCAACTCCATATTCGTTGATATATGGAACGGAAGCAGTCTTGCCAATTGAAGTTCAATTTCCCTCACTCAGAGTAGCCATTTGTGATCAGTTATCTACAGATGAGCAATCCCAAAAGCGATTGAATGAACTGGAATAGTTAGATGAGAAAATATTGTGCACTTTGCACCAATTGGAAATCTATCAGAATCGAATAGCACGAGCTTTTAACAAAAAAGTTCATCTTCGTTCATTCATTCAGGGAGAATTGGTATTGGTTCTCAGAACACCAATGATACTAGTAAATAAGCCTCCCAAGCTTGAACCAAAATGGGAAGGACCTTATTCAATACATAAGGTCTACTCCAATGGAGCTTATTCATTAATTTCAATGGATGGAGAACTCATCACGACTCCAACCAATGCCAGATTTCTGAAGAAATATTTTTTATAAACACAAAATATGGTCCCCAGAACCAAGATTCTTACAATTGGTTCATACAATTCGTCCAACATGACGTTAAACTATAGTAAAGTAGCTTTTTCATCCAACATGACGTTAAACTGTAGAAAATAATACGTCCCCGCAACATGACACTAAACTGTGCAGCACCAGTTCATCCTTGATATATGACGTTAAACTATACAGTAATGGTCCAGTATGACCTTAAACTGCAACTTCGTCCCACACGACATTAAACCGTGAAAAAGTTCCCTAAAAAAAAGTCCTGTATGAATTTAAACTACACCACCGTCCAGCAAGACATTAAACTGCACCATCTATGGTCCATGCATATGACCCTAAACTATTTGAAAGTCCCTTACATCCGGAAATACGTTAAACAACATAAGAACTTAAAGGTCATTTATGACTTTAAACTGCACCATCCACGGTCTATGCATATGACCTTAAACTATTTGCACTTTCGTCCAACATGACGCTAAATTGTATCGTCCCTTTTTTTTGTCCAACATGACGTTAAACTATGGAAAAAAATCCCCAATGCATCTAACATGACATTAAAATGGTGCACTCTTCTATCCTTACTGCATGACATTAAACTGCGCAGTCCCCCTTTTTGTCCAACATGACGTTAAACTGTATTTTCCCCGTCATCCAAACTACATGACGCTAAACTGTACAGAAAGTCCTTGATATGTCCTACATGACATTAAACTGTATTTTGTCCCTGCTACATGACACTAAACTGTGAAGCACCAATAGTCCTAACTGCAAGACTTTAAACTGCATAGTCCCTTTATATGTCCCACATGACATTAAACTGTATTTTGTCCCTGCTACATGACACTAAACTGTGCAGCACCAATAGTCCTAACTACAAGACTTTAAACTGCATAGTCCCTTTATATGTCCTACATGACATTAAACTGTATTTTGTCCCTGCTACATGACACTAAACTGTGCAGCACCAATAGTCCTAACTGCAAGACTTTAAACTGCATAGTCCCTTTATATGTCCTACATGACATTAAACTGTATTTTGTCCCTGCTACATGACACTAAACTGTGCAGCACCAATAGTCCTAACTGTAAGACTTTAAACTGCATAGTCCCTTTATATGTCCTACATGACATTAAACTGTATTTTGTCCCTGCTATATGACACTAAACAGTGCAGCATCAATAGTCCTAACTGCAAGACTTTAAACTGCATAGTCCCTTTATATGTCCTACATGACATTAAACTGTATTTTGTCCCTGCTACATGACACTAAACTGTGCAGCACCAATAGTCCTAACTGCAAGACTTTAAACTGCATAGTCCCTTTATATGTCCTACATGACATTAAACTGTATTTTGTCCCTGCTACATGACACTAAACTGTGCAGCACCAATAGTCCTAACTGCAAGAATTTACACTGCATAGTCCCTTTATATGTCCTACATGACATTAAACTATGCATCGTTAAGGTTGTTGTTACCTCTTGTTTCTCACACCGAGTATGACTCACGTGAGCTTAGAGCAAACCTCAACCATAACACTCTCTTTGGGCCGCTAACCATGTGTAAGTCCCAACAACATTTTTATTAGATCGTTGTCCCCAAGAACAACTTGATCATTAATTCATTCTTTATTTGAACTACACGGACTTTGATCCTTGCCCTCCAGGCTGGGTATGTAGGCAAACTCCCAGGGTTCAATCCCAAAAACAATCTCTTCACATCGGTTCACCACCATCTCATATGATGTTGATTCGTGAAACCGCCCCTAGAATCAATATCTTTACATTGATTCACTTTCTTCCTTGTTATATGACATTAAACTATGCAACACTTTTGTTCGGTACGACAATAAACTACAATACTCTTTGATTTCCTCATTTGAGAGAGAACTATTATTGACATTGATTTTTCAATCATGTTTCATTTCAAAAGACTACGTGCATACATGGTAATTCCTAAACTTTTTATCTCAGGTTAAACCATCATTGCACTAAAGTCCCCTTTCACCCTTCACATGTACGAACCAAATTTGTACAAAGGGTAGTTCTAGAACTACGTGGGCTTGATTCCCATCCTTATGGGATACGTAGGAATGTTCGAGTATCCCTCGAATCCAGCCCTAAGTCTTTTGGGCCTAACCCCAAATTTCACTTTCAGTCCCTTGGCTGAAAAGTCCTCATGAAAACACACACTATGTATTCATTATTATGGTCCGAACTCTATGACCCTAAACTAAGATCTCTCATATTTTCGTCCTGCACGACGTTAAACTGCATTTCAAGAACTACGTATGGCTTGATTCTCATTCTTATGAGATACGTAGTGAAGTCCAAAATTTCAATTCATGACCCAGCCACAACATGATTATGGTTATCATTTACCTATGTATCTCTATATACATTGGACGATACCCATCTTTATGTGTTATAATCCTAAACCTTAAATATTTTCAGATCTTCATAACCCTTTTCATGACTTTTAGTCACAAAAATGTCAAACTTCTGAGAATTCTTTTGTCTGACTATGCAGTACGTGCCCATAGGTGGCCTTGCATAAACAGTCCACTTAATAGACTTGTTAGCCAAAAGATACTATTTTATTTAACTATGCAGCCAATGCCCTTAGGTGGCCCTGCATAATTCAACCCCCTAACGGGTTTGTTAAATGATGGTAACTTCATTTTTGGGAAGAATTCCTCTTTTGTACTTATTTGTCTTAAACGACAGTATGTAGGGATCCGCAAAAAAATAGCCATCCTTAACATATTTGTCCCATATCCTTTTTCATGATCTGAAATTATTCAAGTCTATGGTTTATTCTTCTTCCCTACGTTTGGGTCAGACCTTCGTAGGAGTGATATTCATCCAGTTCTTCGATAATCTTGTCTGGAAATATCTTCTCCATATTCAAGTACCCCTTTCCATACAGCAAACTCTATACTTTAGAAAATTTGAATCTCCATAAACTTTCACTGGCTTTTAGTACTAGGAAAGTAAATTTCTGAGATTTCTTTTTGCCTGAATATGCAGCACGTGCCCATAGGTGGCCTTGCATAAACAGTCTACATAACAGACTTGTCAGCCGAAAGAAGCTATTTATTTGACCATGCAGCCAATGCCCTTAGATGGCCCTGCATAATTCAACCACCTAACGGGTTTTGTTAAATAATAGTAACTTTATTCTTGGAAACTACTTCTTCTAATTCCTTTTAGCTCTTTTTCATATCATTCCTCAGATTCAAATATTCTTAAGCCATAGTTTACATATTTTCTCTCATACTTGAGTATGGTAATATGTTTTTAGATAAATTTTCAAGGAATTGAATAAATTTTAATCCATTTCGGTCAAAGCTATTTTGACCTTAAACATTAGCCCCTTTATGTCTGGTATGCATGACTTTAAACTGCCCACAAAAGACAAAGGAACTCTGAATAAAAGTCATGTTCCAGCTCACTAAATATACATTTTTGTATGATTTAGGTAATATTGAGCAATTAAAAGGTTCAAAGTTTGTAGGGTTATTTGTAATAATCATAGTAAAAATAAAACTATGCTTACTAAGCCCATTGGTTTAAGTAAATTTGAAGCAGGTAGTTAGAGAATGCAGGTACAAATAAGTGAAAGTGAAAGTGTTTTTCATTGATGCACAAGAGTTAGAAGGACATCCACAGACTGGAGTCTCTTCTCTTTTTCAAGAATTACAAGAGGCTTTCAACATAACACTTCATTTGATTTAAGGCATCCCGAGCTTCATCAGCAACCACCTGGAATTCATTCATTCAACTGGATACAATAAGAGATGCAGTGATACTAGCTCTTCTCGGAACAATTGTAAAAGGATGTTCTTGAGTGCGGTTTGAGAAAATTTTCTGCTGATCAAACAGTGACTCTATTTCTGTCCAAGAGACTTGGAAGATGGATACATGGATTTGATAATGGAGCATTGGAAGTAAAGAGCCATTTGGAGAGAGTAATCTTTTCAGATATTGCTCTAATTCCATGTTTGTCTTCTCTCCACCAACCGGTAGTGGAAAACATTTCATCCCATGGGTTTTTCATTTTCATATATGCAAAGAAATGACATAGAGGAAGAACTTGAAAGTTCACACCATTGTTGTTTCTCTTAATGCATAGAATAACCGAAATAGAGGAGTAGCAGTTCAGCTGCATCTCAGGTGTATAATTGTTTTCATTTGGAACATTGACTCCTTGCAGATGACCATGACCATACACATGCAGATGGATGCTCTGTGGAAAATTAGGATGATATTTCTTCAAGTACATAGCCAAATCTAGGAGAGTGCTATTGCAGATATCATAGTAATCATGGCCAATGATGTTCATCATATCATCTATCCGCTTGCTATCCAGTTCATCAATTAATCCAGGTCTAAGATCCATTAATTCTGCAAAAGAGTTGAATAAATTAATTCATAAATGGATTGATTTTTTCCACAAAACTTTGTGAAAGAAATAAAAATGGCTAAAGGAATTAAGGCGCACAAGTATGGAGATGTCGCGCAAGTGTTACATGTTCCGCGCAAGTTTTAGTCGCGCATGTATCACCGCGCAAGTCCTATTACCTTGGAAGTAGCACGGTAGCGAGGAAACAGTGGAAAAACGATACTTGCACGGCAGAGATGGCTTGCGCGGCGAGAGCTCGAGAAATTTAGAGTCAGATTCTATACACGGCCAAGAATTGTGTATTTATAGGCCAGGAGGCCTATCTGCGCGCCGTACCCAGTGCGCTCAAGGCCTGCGCGACGCCACTTGCGCGCCGCCCTCTGCGCCCTGATAGACTTGTGCGCCACCTTTCCTTTGGATGTATTCGATTTCCTCAGAGTCAAATCCTTTTTTCTCTTTGGATCCAACTCTGAGGGGGGACTTTTGTTGACGCTCCTTTCATCACATAATCTCAAGATTGGAAAAGGGGAAGATTTGAGATTAAAATGGTTCGACCTTTGAAGAAAACATCAAAAAATCGACGAAGGGATGAACACAAAGATTTTATCCTATATGCCGCGCAAGCTTCCCCATGGTCATGCAAGTGTACTTGTGCGACTCACTTGGCGTGCAAGTGACTTGCACGACCTAAGTGATAACCACCCGGTAACCGCTCGGGGTCTTCTTCTGCCTATAAATAGACCCTATGGGCCCCCCATTCGAGGAGGATCTTTTTCCAGAAACTCGGATTGAAGCTCCCGACGCCCAACTCTCTTCTCAAAGCTTCCGGAACACTTCTATGGTAATTTATTACCTAGAACGGAAGATCTAAAGAGAAGGAGGAAGGCCTAAGTGTTGAAACTCATCAACACTTGCGCGCCTGATTGACCAGCCCTTAAGGGAAGTGACCACACTTGCGCGCCGCCTTACTCCTTCGATAGAACTTGCGCGTCCCTTTACAGGGAGAACCTCAAGAGGATTCTAAAGGCTTTAAGAAAGAGTCGCTCAAGTATTTTAATGCTGGTTGAAAATCGCGCAAGTACCCCACATGTCGCGCAGGTATACCTGCGCAACCAATACTTGCGTGCCCACGTAAGACTTGCGCGCCCATGCCTTTTTTGGGTTCCCATATTGTCCATTTTACCCCTCTTAAGCCATTTCATCTTTCCTATTCAAGATTCAGTCTTCAAGATACTCTTCAAAGCCATTTATGGCATGATTTCTTGATTTGAATTCCTTATTTAAAATGAATTCTATGGAATATCTCTCAAAACATAGTGATTTATACATCTTTATGTCACCAAATATTGAGAGTTCATTCATTCAACCTCATCCTTTAAGATGAGAGAATCCTTAACCTGGGTCTCCTTTTCAGGAATAATCCCCAGTTATAAGTCCTTTAATCTGGGCATCTTCCTCAGGAGTAAGCCCCAAATTCTTAAAGTTCCCAAACTTGGGCATCCTCCTCAGAAGTAAGCACCAAACCTTAATTCCTTAACTTGGGCCCCATTTTCAGGAGTAAGTCCCAATCATAATCCTTGAACCTGGGCTTCCTTTTTAGGAATAATCCCCAGTCATAAATCCTCCAAACTTGGGCCTCCTTTTCAGGAATAAGTCCCAATTCCCCTAATCTGGGCTTCCTTTTTAGGAATAAGCCCCAATTCCCCCAAAATTCTCTTTAACCAGTCCTAAATTACGTTTGATATGGGATTCCTTCTCAGGAGTAAAACCCAATTATCAATCCTCTCCTAATTTTGGGTTTCCTTTCCAGGAATAAGTCCCAAGTTAGAGTATTCAAAATCTCCATGAAGCACATATACCTTTATGGACCCTATTCCTGGATTTTCTCCCTAAAGTAAATCCTAACCTTCATTTATCTGGGCAGTCATACATACATAAGCCCCAAATCATTTCTTATGATTACATCTTTTAGGGCCCAATTGTCTATCTTATTACTAATACCTCTTGTTTCTCACACCGAGCATGACTCACGTGAGCTTAGAGGGTAAAATTAATTATGAAATCCTTCTTTGAGACATTAATCACAAATATCATACTCTATTTATCGAACTACGTGGGTTCTGATTCCTTTCCCAAAACAAAGGATACGTAGGTAGCCCATCTGTGGGTTCGATCCCAACTTTGAAAAAATCCATGTCCTTCTGAATGACGATAAACTTCAAATGCCCCACTGAGTGGCTTTAAAACCAACCTGGTCATCATAATGACCAAGAGACTTTTATATAAATGTTTTGAAGGATACCATTGACCAAGAATCTCTAAATAGATACAGATGATTCTCTATTGATGAAGAACCTCGAATACATATAAAAGATTCTCTAAATATCTTACATATTTAATCATTGATTGTTAAAACTAAAGGAAATATCATTTTATACTTGGTAATGTAATAAGGATTCACGAACATAACTTAAATCTATAAAGAGAGTCCCAGAGTAGACAATAATTCCCCTCAAAAAGGTGTGATGAGTCCGACCTCCCTTCCTCTCGACCAATGAAAATTCCTAAGCCTCATTAGTCCACAAACTAATGAGCGCCTACCTTTGTAAAGTAGGTCCAAATGGATGTGGAATCATTATATGTTTCCGGTTCTACGAACAAACCTGATAGAAACCGATCAGAACGTTTGAATCTCCCATCCAGGAGGTCATCCCCGAATTCCGAGGGAAACAACGTTTTATGTTAATATGATGAGAGACCCTATTTTCTCTCATCAATCCATTTTGGAAGTTTTGAGTGGCGCCGTTAGGCTGCCGAATTGTCATAAGAGATCCAACCTCTCTCTTTATTTTTAAGTACTCCCCTTTATGTCACTTCTTTCAGGCTCCTCTTTGTTATGTTGGGGGATGTAATTTTATATTCCTCTTTCTGTACATTTTATTTAAATTTTATGAGATAACCTATTTGATCTCATCAATCCATTTTTTGGAAGTTTTAAGTTGCGCCGTTAGGCTGCCGAGTTTTCGTAAGGGATTTTTCATCTCACTTTTATTCCTGTGAGATTTATGCTACATTTTCCACAATATCCTTTGATTGTTATATGTACTGCCCATTATTCTACTCTTAGTGTAATATAATTTTGTTTGTGAGTATTTACATCAATGTTGTATTGTCCTTATTTCATGGGGTGTATGTTTCGAAAGGTACCCAAGTCGGTAAGGGAACCTTTCACCCTCCTATTTTTAAAAGACTAATTTTGTTGGGTCTTTTAATTTACGTATTTTAATGTTGGGATATTATCTTCTATATCCTTGTTGATGTAAATTTTATTTCCAAGTGATGAGATACCCTTGTTATCTCTCATCAACACATTTTCTGAATTTTGATGTGACGTCGTTAGTCTGTCAAATTTTTGCAAGGGATCTTCTTAACCCAATTTTGATTATTTTGGATAAACTTATACCCCTTGAATATGTCATTCTATGAATATGTGTGAATGATATCTGATTGTTTTACACTCAATATACACTTATATTTGGTGTATTTATTTGTCACACATAATTACGTAATTGATTTATCCTTAATCCGAGGATACCGTCTTTGTAAGGGACTTCGTCTCAATCTCCTTTCATTGAGGCATATTTTGTTTTATACACTAGTTTATTTTATACGTTGTATAAACCCCTTTTAATTTTACATTTATTAGAAAGGAATCTTTTTATACGAAGTGTTTACTAAATGAAAAAAAGGAAATGTTTTTTTGTCATACGTATGCGGCGACAACAACTTCTCCGCTGCCGTGACCATTACTTGAGTTTCGGCTTCCACTACAAGCCATAATTTTTTTTAAAATGAATAATAAATACCATGTTTTACTTTTCATTTATTTTGGTATTGGAAATGGTTTTCATAATGCTTTTATTATATCAATGTGTTGTATTGATATCTTATGATTGAAATGTGGAAATTTTATGTTTCCTTTATGCATGTTTTATGTGATAAGATTATGTTATTGTTCTTGGGAATTGATATGAAGATGGGTGGTTTCGTGATAAACTATGGGTGGGTGATCCCGATATAGCTCTCCAATGCATTGGGTAATGCGAAGGGGTTAAACGTTAAGGTTTCTCCGAAGAGATTTAGGGAATATACTGTGATGGGTATTCCAAACGTAACCACGAGGGTTACTCCCTACGTAAGAATGTTATGAATGACTCAAGTTACCTTTATGTCTTATAATTTCTATGATTTATTCATAAATCTTATGATTTCATGAGGTATGTTAACGTGCTTATGTTTTATGAGTAATGTATGATTTCATTGATTCTTCTGTATACATGGACTGGTGTTTTCTTTCTGTACTGTTATAACCCTTACTGAGCTTCTTATGCTCATACCATGTTTTTTTGAAATGTTTTTCACAGGACATAAAGTTGAATAGGGTCAAGGATGGGATCAAGGAAATGTCATGCTGTCTAAAACAAGGAACTAGACATGAATCCTTTCTTCAAGAGTTTTTATTTTTTGAAAAAAATGGAATCTGAGTAGATGTGTCTACTTCGTAATCTTTGAGATGTAATAGTTATGTCCTAATTCTCTAAAACTCTAAACCTGAAAAGATCCTAAATGTGAATTATTCATTTAATTCAATAATAAGTAATGTTTAAGGCCGGGTCCTTATACCTATTGTTCTTATGTTGTTACTAAATAATTATTTTATTTCAGTGCTGTATCGATAATATACCAGTCATATGAATTATGGAAATAAATAAGTATTGCACTGTATTAATATTTCATTGAGGATTTTAGATTATATGGTTCTATGAAAAGTGACTCAACAAAAAGTTAAATTTTTAAAAAATACATGTTTGGAGGAAAGATAATCCTTAATATGGCCTGGATACTGAGGTAGTGATTTTGGTTGATTTGGATAAATTATATTGGATATTCTTGACTTCCTTGGAACTGATTAATGGTTTGTTTTTTCCATCATTGTTGGACTACTCAAAATTTTCACATATAAGGAATATTTCAAGTATTTTATAAGGAATAAGGCAGCATTAATGTAACAAATAAGGTTGTTACCAAGTTTGGAAAGAATACATGATGAAAGTATACACAAGTTATTACGTGGTAAAAAGGATCATCATTGTGTTCACCTTCCTTATAAATTATGGACTGTGAGTTTAGAAAGAAGTATTTTGGATTATTATAAAGGTTATAATAGATTAAGTTTGACATTGGATACTATTCTTAAGGATAAAGAATTTTTTTAACATTATTTTTGGATTGTTATAAAAAGGACAACCCAGAGGTCAGGTGACAACCATTCATGTCCGGCAAGGCTGTGAGACTTGAACCTGCAACTGAAGGGCGACAAGGGTGCATCACCTACCACTGGCGTACATGATGTCCTAGTTTTCATAATGTCATTTTTTTAAATAATATCACAAATGAATTATAAATTCATTTTTTGGAACCCTATATGATTAGGAATAATGGAGTATTTTTATGTTCTATTATCTTTTAGAGTGAAAGATGAGTTTGTGGTAGAAATTAGTTAACAGATATCAAGTATTTTTTTTCTTATTCTATGAAGTAATTAATTCTTAATATATAGTTAAGGGATCTTAAAACAAAAAATTTATTATCCTGATACCATATGTTTTGTTGAACGAATGGTATTTTAAATCATCAAATATCGATGGCTTCGAGGCCCTCAAGTGTACAATTGTTTGTGATTGATGAACTTAATCACTACCTATAAATATTTATGTTTTCCTATAAATATAAGTCTGTAATTTCCACCAATGTTTTCCTATTCAAGATCATAATTTTGTGGTTAACTATTCATTTCCTTTCCCTCTTATTATGAATACATTTTATTAACGCAATTTTTGATATAGGACTTCTACAAAGGTATTTTCTATTTTTAAACTTTTATTTTTGAAGAACAATTTCGAATTGAGAGGACAAAATTTATTTAATGTGGGGAGAATGTAACACCCCATGATTTGAAAGTACATTATCTCTTCAAAGTATTCAATAACTTGCATACACGCAACATCGAGTTCGAGCATAACACGACTTACTAAACTAGCCGTTCAAAAAGAGGATATGAATAGTATTAACATAATTTTGAATTTTATATAATATATAAAATTTTAGAATCCTTATTCTGTGTTTATTAGACATAATATAATAAAATATTCATTTTTTTAGATAAAAGAAGAATTTTTCAAAAAATGCAATTTTAGCATCTTTTAATGGAGAACCCATTTTAAAAACCGATATTTTACACTTTTATATATTCAATATAATGAAAATAAATTTGTCTTTATAATTGTGACATAAAAATTTATTTTGGATAAATTTTTGGAATTTTTCTGATAACTTACATATTTTTATGAATAGTGAAAAATACTAAATGTTAATTAAAAACAAATTTTTAATCAAAATAATTTATAGTGTTAAAATATAAATTTTGGTGGTTTTAAAGTATAATAAGATTATATTTTTACAATTTAATCTAATTTTGGTCATTGGATGTAATTTCACATTTAAACTCTCCATAAACAAGTCTAAATCTTTTGATAGTTATTATTTCTTAAAAACACGCTTTTTGTTTTGACAATGAGAATTGATTTTAAATTAACTTCTTCCACTTCTATGTGTTGAATTTGGTAAACTTTATTCCATATTTGGAATAATTAGGTCCAAATTTTGTAAATAGGTAACTTCTGTTTTTAGACATTTTAATTTTTTTACTTCATTAAATATTTTATTTACCATGATTAAAGGATAAACATAATAAATAAGTGTAAAATATTATATTATAATAATATTAAATTACCATAAAATATGTCCTAATCCTATTTTCGAATACATATATGACCATGGGAATCATTGGGTTTAATATGGGACCCCATGGAGCCACATGGGAGTAATAATGACATTTTATATAAAATAATTTAAAGTAAAGAAAAAAATGACATAAACAAATATCTTTTAGTAAATAAATTTTTACATGGGGTTATATATGTTATCTTTTAGACTATAAATATTATTTTTAAATCTAAAAAAATTACAACATCATCATATTTTTTTATAATTTTTTGACATAAAATAAATTAAATTATATATCACACAATAATGATGCAATATTTACCTCATTAATAAACGATTTAAATAAATAATATTATAAATATTAAAACAATATCCAAAACCTTTCCAATTAATATTAGACTATTTTATTTCAACCATGATTCATCTTAACTTTGTTATTAATGAATAGTTGACCATTTGAAACTGAATATTATTTTATAATAATATAATTGTTCCAAACTTTCCTAAAGATCCCCTCCACTCCCTTATAAAAAGAACTCACTTACTAACCATTTCTCACACTTCTAAAGAATTTTTCACATATAAAACCAACCCAAAAATCCTACCAACATCCCTCAATTCATTCTAGAGGCCTTACTTTATTTATAAAGCCATCCTATGAAGCCCTTTTGATCAAATCAAAAGGAAGAACCCGAAGAATAGGTAATAATTTCACCACCCTCTTTCAAGTTCTTTTCATCTTCCACTTTCTA
Organism: Viscum album; assembly: GCA_963277665.1. NCBI lineage: Eukaryota > Viridiplantae > Streptophyta > Magnoliopsida > Santalales > Viscaceae > Viscum > Viscum album. Next base: position 283,280,230 of record OY728119.1, on the reverse strand, counting down.
TTTAATTGTTGTTTCCATTATAATATAATAACTAGAGTATCTTATATATATTGTGATGTTATTATAAAATTGTTACAACCTTATTTATTATTCAATCCATCCTATGAATGACATGTCACCAAACGTGCATACGTACGGCTTACCGTCTCCACGTCGTGGTGTAGTTGTTATACAAATACACTATTATTTGGATGGGTATAATAATGATGTATAATTGATGTAAATAATAAAGTGAAACATTTTAATGATTCTATATATAGGATATTCCATCTATTTACATACGTTTTTAAATCAAAATATTTATATTCCCGCTCGTGCGTACGTACGGATTACCGTCTCCATGAACCCGATGAGATCAATTTCCACGTTCACCATTAAACGATGATTATAAAAATATATATTATTAACAAGTATGTAGTATATGAAATTATAATTCTACTGGATATATATATATATATATGTATTTACATCCATCTAATTCACTTACATCCATTCAATACGATATGAAAATAGAAACAACGTTTATGCGTACTTACAACATACCGTCTCCATAAACGGTGTTTTCCATTTCATATATCTATATATTATACATATTTATATTATAAATATATATGATATATAAATCATGTTTTATATTCTGGATGTATTTAAATAATGATCTAAATGTTACGATCATGAATAACAAGTTAAAATACGTACGTTAAAGAAATCGATTATTACCCGAAATGTTAATTTAACATGGAAATTACTATTAAATGGGTAGTATAAAATCATAAATGAATAATTTATGATATAATAAACATTAATATGGTTATTTTATAATTTAATAACATACAATGGTCATTATATAAGATGTTAAACGTAACGTTGACCAATTAAAAGTGCAAGGAAAGGGGTTTTCATCTCACTTCTCTTTCCCGTGAGATGCATGATATAATTACCACTATTTCATTTTGTGTCATGTATGTACTTTCCATAATTATATTCTTTGTGTAATACACTTTAATTTATGTGTATTTACATCTCCATTGTATGATACTTCTTTCATGGGGTCTATGTTTCATAAGATACCAAATTGATAAGTGTTAATTTCACAATCTCTTTATTATCCGAGGTTGTTTTTACATAAGTATCTACTAGGAAATATTTATTATCCATGTTAATGTTTCATGAAATAGTTTTAAAAGGTATTATTTTAAGGGACATTTTTATTGAAAAATCATTTTAAATGTTTTAAATATTTATTCCTCTAAATCATTCCCATTAATGTCCATGTTTTCGAAATGGTTATTAAGGATTTATTTATACGGACATGAATGTTTTTTAAATGTTAATTCCTTTCAAAATTTTCAAAGTGGTATGGGACGCTTTTATTCAAAAAAATTTATTTAAATTTATTCCTTTATAAATTGTGAGACTTTTAAATGTTTTCTTGAAAAAGGGATATTTCTCTCAAAGAGTTTTACAAATAATTTTCATCTATATCAACAACCTTTGGTGAATTTTAAACTTGTATGAAGTGGTTTTATAAGAATACAATAGTTCCATATTATATTGAAGGTTCTGTGATATGTTTGATTGTGGATGTGTTATTTTTACACCTTTTATGGTTTATGGATAATGTATTGACATTTCGTATGCTATTTTTTAATACTAATGTTTATGTTATGTTTAAACATTTTCATATGAGGAAGTAATTGGACTTAGTAAGTAACGGGCAGAGCCCGCTATAGCTCCTTGATACATCGGTAGGTATCATGAGACAAACTAGTGTCTTCGTAGAAGGCCTTGACAAAATCTTATATGTAGTCATGGCACAAGACCTTTTCTATGTGGTTATGAAAGTCTGGCATTGTGCATTTCATCATTATGAAAGGGGGTATTGATATTGCATGTGCTTATTCGACTAGCAGAATATCCATTTAAGTAAATGGAATTAATTTGATTTTATCATTTCCATATTATGTTGAAGCTCAAGTTTAAAATGCTTTTGTTTTAGTCTTATACATTGCCTTAAATGTTTATGCTTATTTATGAATGTTTCTGCTATATTTTTATCGTTACTGAGCATCTGAGCTCACCCCTTTCTTTGTTTTATTTTTCCCAGGATGTGAAGAAGTTTATGTTGAGTGACTTACAGGAATAATCTAGGAGGCTTGGATTTTTTTAATGTAATAAATAGGTGTTTTATTTCAAGTTTTAAATTTGAACATATGTATGAATATTGTTTCCAATAATACTGAATTGATCGGTCTTTCAGGACATGATTTCCTTGTGATCATACCAATGTTATGTAAGAATGCACCGACTCTAGGTAATTGGGGCCGTGATGTTACACTCAATCACCACACCTTGATACTATCCACTTTGGCTAGCACTGACCCACCTGAAGAGTTTTATGTCGCATCACAAGAACAAATCTCAATGGGGAATGCGTCTCTCTCTCTCGAGCATCGAAAGGTTCTTTGAACCACTTCTCATCACCGGGCCTCACAGTCAAGGGGTCACCCATTTTAGGAAAGGATTTCATGCCCTGGTATAATAGTAGGGTCCTACTATATTAGTCACTAAGGAACACCACTGCCCAGTTCTACTTGAGGGTACCACTCAGGATGGTCACCAAGGAATGTCACTGCCCTGTCCTAGTGAAGGGTAAGAATAGTGGGTTTTCAGGGAAACACCAATTCCTATATCAGGTCATGGGTTATATTTGGAATATGTCATCAGGGAATGCCATTACCGATCCCAATTAGAGGGTAATCCCAAAACTTCATGGATCTCTGTTGTCCAGTCCCACTTTAGGATAAATCGAAATTATTATCAGGAAATTTCACTACCCATTCCTTCAAGAGGGTAAACCTAAAACTACAATTGGGGAACTCCACTGCCCAGCCTAGATGAAGGGTCATCCACACACTACTTTGGTGACTCTATATGATCACTTCCATCATCGTGTGTTTCCTCAACCTGGGACAAACCAAGGAGATTTCACATTGTATCTCAAAATCCACTTTTTAGAGAACCATCATGATTTATGTAGAAGTTCACTCATGATGGGAATCTCATGGGAAATTATTAGAGTTCTAATAAAAGATTTATAGAGGTTGAAGATCATTTGGAAGAGCTGAAGTAGTAAACAATGTGTGATGGGAACTACATAGTGTGTGGTCCCTCTTCACTACCTGGTAGTGTCTTTGGTCAGTACATGGGTCCCATCCCATGTAGTATAACATTCCATTTAGGTGTACAACATGTCATGTCCTAACTATCCAGGATTGGGGCCATTTCATGTGGTTGTCTACGAGTACCTTGGTACATAGCGTGTGGGTTCACATGGGATGCATATTATTTGTCAAACCCTTGTCTTTGTACTTTGTACATGGTGTGACTCTTGCTCTGCATTATGTCACACAACTTATAAACGTGATAAGGTATTACATGAAGTGTCAAGGAAGTACAGATTGTTCCATCTTTATGGGTTCCCAAGCCGTAGATCCTCCGTTAGAAAGGGGATACGTGGTGTGTGTTCTTCATTGTACATGGTGAGTACTCATTATCTTTACAAAAATATCAGATTCAAGAAACCACTTCAAATACACTACAACCATCACTTATATCACCTAATGTCATTCTGAAATCTTTTTATCTTGATAAAGAACCTAGATTCCCATCATCACTCGCTACAAATCAGCCTCATTCACTAACATGGGGTTTGCCGAACAGTCTACACACCACTATAAGTATGTTCATCATGATTTCAAAGGATAATCATTATATTATTCTTCCTTTATTCTTAGTAGATCCAGGTCTATGCTAGGTTAGTAAAATCATTTATGATTCACCAACATTCAACAACATTGTTCATGCGATTCAGCTTAGGACACCAGACAACTATCAAGCTGGGAACCGTGGGGTTCCAATGGTGAACAATGTGAAGAAAATAGTATGAAAAAGGACAGATTAAAAAGGTTTTAATGATATTTGGTCATGTGTTGTTGTATGATGATCAATAATGATCTCCAAGGATAGAAATATTTTATTTCTAAAAAGAGAGGATGCAATTTCAGATCGGTGGGATAAAAAAATGTGGATGGGGGGTGAAGATCATAGAATGATTAAAAATTTACCCAAACTATTACTCTATGGAATAAAAATAAGAAATAATGATTCCTAATTTATTTTGGATAAATAATTGTTGAAGAAAAACCTCACCACTGAATTCGGTAGGAGCCAATGTGTTTGTTGTGCTATGATCCGCCTTGATCCAAAGGTTTCTCATAACTTGATCTCAATTCATCAAAGGGATGAGGAAGAGAGATATTCCTGTGGTGGAATAATTATGAACCTACCCTGAATAATTAAAACTAAACATATATTTATAAACTTTATATTAGGTAAAAAAAATTAAAAAACTATGTAATTAATTAATTAAATCACTTAAACACTCCACTACTGGGTGAGGGGTCCAAACGACCCACAATGACACTTTTTATATCATGCCTAGGTTAAAAACTATGTTCTGGACACAACTGTGCCCTTATATTTCTTATCTAATCAACTTTTTAAGAGTTATCCCAATTTATTTAATTAATTTCATGATCACAATATAAAATATTTTTAATATTTTTAAAATTTAATTCTGGATACACCAATGCTTATAATTGAACTGAACCTCATAACCTAGATCTAGAAATATGTTTAAAAATATTTCAATGTCTTACAGGGATAAAAATGTGTCTCTAAATCATTCACCCGTCACTCTTTTTATCCATAAAAAGCCAAAATATGAAAACAAAACTCAGGATACTGAGCCTACATTTGGATCTCCCACTCTTAGGAAGTCTCCTCATGTTTTTTTGATACCACAGTTCATGATCTAAAGGGATGACTCATCCGCAAAAGGTCTTCTCATGTTGGAAATTGATTGCCACCAAGTGATCTACAAAGGAGGATCCATCCTCAATGTCTAGCTCACCCTAGTGAATGACGTGCGTAGGGTCATTCATGTACTTAATCAACAATGAAATATGGAATATGTCTTGGACCTAATAAATTTATGGGGGTATGGTGGGGCGGTAGGCAACCTTGCCAACCCTCTGCACGATCTCGAACGGCCGGATGAACCGCGAGATTAGCTTGTACCCTAACCGAACCTTTGAATTACTCATCTTGGGGAGAATCTCAAGAATACATGGTCACCCTGATCAAACTATAAGGGACTATAATAGTTATATGTGTTGGATTTATATATGCTCTGGGCCGTGTTCATCTGTTCATGAAATGACCAGGAGTTTCTTCATTATCGCCTATTCCAACTCTTGGTCAACAAGAGATGAATCTCCATTATCCTTCTAGTACAAGGGTGACTAGCATGGTCTCCTATATAGATCTTCAAAAGGTTCAATTCAAATAGTAGATCTGTAATTATTGTTGTATACAAACTCTATAAAAAATAGTTGATCCTCCCATCTCTGACTGAAGTCCAACATGCAATCCCTCAAAATATCCCTTAGAACCTAGATAATGTGTTTGGTCTACCCATCAGTATGGGGGTGGAAGGCTATACTCATCTAAAACTATGTCCAAAATGATATCTATAGTCCCCTCAACAATTGTAACATAAACTGTGCGTCATGATCAGATAAAATCATAAAGGAAACCCCGTGAAGGTATAAGATCTCCTATACATACAACATCCCAAAAATCTCAATTGAAATCTATTCCCTACTACTAAGGAAGTTCTCTAACATCAGGCATTAATCTACTATCACCTACATAGATTCAAGGACTTTTTTGGTACATAGAATCCCTGTGAAGAAGTCAATGGATAATCCATCCCACTTCTAGTTTAGGATCTCAAGAGGCTTCAAAAAAACCCACTAAAACATGGTGCTCAAATTTCCCTTATGGGAAGTTGAGACAACATGAGATGAACTCATTTATGCTTCTTCTCATTTCATACCACCAAAACTATCATTGAAGGTATTTATACATCTTCCACATTACAAGATGTTCAACTGAGGGAGAAGTGTGTAACTCCCACATCACCTCCTCCCACATCATTACTGGAACCACTGTTCTCCACTGGAACAAGATCTCGTGATTCTCTACTTAAAAATACCCTTATGGTGAGTTTCCTGGGATATCTAATCATGCATAAACTCGTATTCAATGTATCCCATATGGTAATCTTTTACATGGTCAGGGATCTTAGTAGCCAACACCATCAGCTGTAGAAATGTCGTACTCTCTTTCTCCACAATGGTTAGTTGTACAGAAGAAAATTTATCCAACTATTCCCACACTAGGAAAGCACAAGACATCCTAATAACTTAATCTACTATAATGTTTCTCTTCCATAGAGTATATAATATCTCTAATTTGAAGTCCTACTTGAACTCTAAATTGTATCACGACCTGATTATTGGGACAATCTGAGTGAAGATGTACCAGAGGGACTAGTGGTCTAAGTAAACCACAAAGTTATCTCCCAAAAGGAAGTGCCTCTATATCCAAAAGGAGAAGACTACCATTGCTAGTTCTTATTTATGTGTCACACAATTCTACACAGTTGGGCTCAACCGCCTAAACTCATATGTGATGACTACCTGTTATTGCATCAAAATGAAACCAAGACTAGATCACGAGGCATCAAAATACACCATGAACTCAACACCTTACTCTAGTAGCCTCAATAATAGAGAATCCAACAACCTCAGCCTAAACTTCTCAAAGATGTTTTGGTATTTCTCAAACCAGGTAAACAGGGGTCCCATCCATGCCAGGGGAGTCAAAGGGTCTTTGATTCTATGGAATGTTTCCAAAAATATCCTGTAGTACCCAACCAAGAAAATAATGCTCTTCAAGTTTGAAACATTCCATGATGTATCCTAAGAAATAACTAATTCACTATTGGATGGATGCATAAATAAAACATGACAAAAAAAAAACATTCCCTATAAAGTGAACCTCATGTATCCATAATTGGAACTTTGAGAGATTTCCATAAATCTAGTTCTCATAAAGAAAATAAATAACCATACTCAAGTGGTTTGTATTATCCTCCTCTATTACAGAGTAGACGATTATGTCATTGATTAAGACAACAAAAAAACCGGTCTCTTTGTGGACGGATGATTTGGTTCATCAAGTCCATAAATATGGTGGGAGAATTTTTCACACCAAAGGGAAATACTAGGAACTCATAGTGTCTATAGAGACATTAGAAAGACAAATTTGGAATATCATCCTCACAAACCCACAAATGGTTTAATATAGACCTAATTACGATCTTGGAGAACCATCTCACACATCATAAATAATCAAAGAGGACATCAATTCTTGGAAGGGGGTACGTGTTCTTTATCATGGTCTGGTTCAGATACTGATAATCTACATAATGCTTCAAGCTCCTGTTTACGTTCTTCATGAATAGAACTTGATCTACATAGGGGAATAACTAGGTCTAATGAATCATTTTTTTATAAAATTCATTAAACTTCAACTGTAGATCTTGGATCTCTGTAGGTTCCATATGATATAACACAAAATATATTGGGGTTATCCCACAATTCATGCCTATAAAAAACATAATCTACCACCTCAAAGGTAATCTGGAACGTGTTAGGGGAAGACATTTGTATAGTCCTACACACTGAATAAACCTAGATTCTAGAATAGTTTACTACACCAAGGGTTATGCTTGCTAACAGATGCATGATAGGCTGTAATCTCCTTCTCATTGTAGCCGCCTGTATTATTATGAGGTCTCTCTCTCCATAAATGATAATCTCATCCCATTAGTGCATATGAATCTAACTATTTGGAAATGATAGTCACTCAAGGATCAAACCATGGAAATAAAATTTGTGAAAAATATGATTTCATAGGATTCCATTGTGATGACCAATAAGTCCAATATTAACCTCTCTACACCAAGTGATAGCTCATAACACTGGAAGATGAAAGGCACAGAAGATTCATTCCCTTTAGGAACCTCAATACAATGCAATTTTTCAATCATCTATACAGGGATCTATAGATATCAAACCAGAAGTTGAGATATAAAATAATGCGTGGAACCTGTGGCTACTAATTAATAATGAGGAAAGATAAAAATAAACACAGATTATACTTAGAATCATCCCGTGTTCCACAATATCGTAGATTTCCAAATCTTAGAGCTATCCATGGTCTCGACCGCCAACTCCTTGAACTTGGGTTTGGATAGACGGCGGTGGTGTTAGAAGGATCTCATACTATAATCCACAACCTATAGCCCCTACTACACAAATTCTAGATTCTAATCCCTATGAACCACCTTGTCCCCACCTAAGAGATCATTGATCATGATGATATGTTTTCTATGGTGGCCCATCTATTATATTTCTAGTTGATCATCACACATGCTCAGCTAATCTCATTCCATTTGACCTTTCCCATCACAAGAATATCACCTATCCTCCCCGGGCTACCCAGATGTTATTCTCTACCATGTATTGTATGACCACGTCCCTAATCCTGTTTAGGGAAGGGTCTCCCATTTTGAGATCTTTGGTGCCTTCCTACTGTTGTAGATGTCTCATTCCTGTCATCCCATTACCATCTCCAACTATTTGTAATCCCCCTCATAGATATATCTCAATCATAGGTACCTATTCCACCACCCTAACATAGGTTGGAATGCACAAGGGCACTATGCTGGCTTGAATCTCTACATGGAGTCCCTTCTTAAACATCCAATCTCAGAAGTGGACATCTTTGATCATATCGATATAGTAGAACATATGTTTTGTGAACCAATATGTTAACATTTCCACTATATACCCTCAATACTGAAGATCCATAATATCTTGAATCTGAACAAAGAGTAACCAGTAGGTTAGTACTTATCATGAAATAGATGCTGGAAGTCATACTATGAGAGTGTTGACTCATTGGGAATCTAGGTAAAAAGGATCCACCAATTCGTAGCTTCTTTTTTGAAAGGAGGGGATACCAAAACCACTAACTAATAATTTGGTGTTTGGATAAGCTTGAAGATACATACCAATGACTCTATCCAATCCACAATCACTTGGGGATCCGAATCACCATGGAATCTTACCATTCTCTAACATTAGAACTCACGAAGTACGATCATACTGCACACTTCCCCATCCAAATATGCTCATAAAATTTACTACTCCATAGGTCGAGGTGATGCATCCTTCCCACCCGGAGGAAGGTAATCATGAGATGGACCCTGAACTGAGGCGTAATTTCTCAAAGGGTTGTCATCACAAACTGGTGCTCATATCCTGTCTTGATGTCGTCATAGAGGCATCCTAAAAAGTTATCAAGGAGTAACATGGTCATATGAGCATATACATATATATCAAAACAATGGAGAGATAACTTAAGAAGGATATTCAATTCATCGATCCTATATGATACATGTATTGTTGATCCCTTCAATAAATATACTGATATGGATAGTCAACAAACACTTAGTCAAGGTCTTGGTGAATTGCTATGTTGGATGCCACAACTTCACTAGACTTCTTGGCCCGTGATCCGCACTTTGAGAAACCATGACACTGTTTCCCAAAACCCAACAAATTTTTTTTAGGGAAATGTCGGAAAAACATCCCAGTGGTTGAACCACCATTGATATCAATATGTCATGACCTAAACCAAGCCGGGGCTCGAGCTACAGCTACCCCAATCCCACCTTTATAGGATAGGGGTGTAGACAAGTTCCAATGGAAAAAATAACTCAGGGAGACCTTTTCCAAATAACTTGTACACACAAAGACAACTGACTCATTTCAAAAGTGAAAAGGTGAATGAAATGAAGCATGAAACACTACAATAAATACAAAAAATATACATGGAGCACAAAATAGAATGATATACAGTAGTGTGTGATGAAAATTAAAAGATAAAAAATATATTCCTAAACTATAAATATGCCCCAAATTGACAAAACTAGAAAATAATAAATAGGTGAGAGAGCCCAAATCCCATATAACAAGCTACAACTACCATACACTATCCAAACACCGCATGTCCCTAAGCTCATATGATGTCCCGATCGACCTATCAACCATCTGAAAAAGTCACAAAACATGTTTGGAAAATCCCATGCAGGGGTGAGCATATATATACCCACTATAACACCCTGAAAAGGGGAGCGAGGAAGAGTAATAGATACAACCAAAGAGGTATGATGTAAACATAACAATGTATAGTAAGAGAGTGCAACTCCACCAAACAAGAGAGTGAAAGAGAACTCAACCAAACACAAGTATCTCAACAAGGTGAGAAGATAAACATTTTTTTCTAGTGTTTTCTAATTATAAAATTAGAGTGGACTCATCCAAACATGAGAAGATAATCATAGAAAACATGTGGCATAACCTGCACGTCTTCGCCTCTCCTAGAATGAGGGTAGCTATAACCAAGGATATTTTAATGAATTAAGATATATATATGCTTAGTCAAACAAACCAAAATGACAGGGTATGGGGATGTCCATCTCATAGATCAACCCATCAATATGGTCGGCCAATAATTCCAAAATAATGCCTATATATGATTCCCAACATCACATGCGATTGCTCGATACACACAAGTCTAAGGGATGAAACCACGACAACTTGATGGTATCCACTTTGGATAGCCATGAATAACCCACATGGTTTTATGTCATTTCATAAGAATGCATCTTAGTGGGGAAATCATCCCTATTTCTTGTGATTCTAAAGGTTCATCCAGCCACACCTTGTCACAAATCCACACAGTTGATGGGTAACTAGTTCTTGGAAAGGATCCCCTTCCCTAATATAATAGGTGGGTCCTACTCTGGTAGTCACAAAGGAATGCCACATCCTAGTTCTACTTGAGGTTGCTACTCTGTAAGGTTACTGGGGAACACCAATGTTGAGTCCCACTAGAGGTTATATCTGGTTATTATTTAGTGAAACACCACTACCTAGACCAGCTAGAGGCTTATACTTGAAAGATTTCAGTGGGGAACTCTACTACTCATGCTAGATATAGGGTAATATTGGAACATCAAGGAACTCCACTACCCAGTCCAACTATAGGGTAACATTGAAATATAATCAAGGAATTCCACTGCCATTCTTAATGAAGGGTATGCTCATAACATCCATAAGGGAATTTCATTTCCCATCCCACCTAGAGGGTAAGATCGAGACTACTTTGGGGATTCTATATGATTACTGATATCTTCAAATGTCACATCAGCATGTTTCAAACCCAGAAGATTTCACATTCTATCTCAAAAACCAATTTTAGGGCATCATCACATTCTACATGAAGAAACACCTAGAATATGCATCTTTAAATCCAATATCTAAGTGAAAACAAAGGAGATACAGAGGTTTAATGATCACTTGGAAGAGATCAAGTAGTACATGAAATGTGTGGGGACCCACATAGTGTGTGGTTCTTAGTCACTAAATATACGTGTCTCTAGTCGGTAGAAAAGTCTCATCTGATGCTGTATAATTAACCATGTAGTTAAACTACATGTCATGTCCAAAATACATGGGACAAGGGTCATATCCTGTGGTCATGTCCGTGTACTCAGAATTCGTGTCCGTGTACATTGGTACACTGAAAGTGGGTTCACACGGGATGATATCAGTGTGTCAAACCCATGTCTATGAACTTTTTATCTTTAATATATCTAGCCATGTTTCTCATTAGATAGCTCATACAAATGATAAGGAATTACATGGAATGTCATGGATGTATATTCCATTCCATCCTTATGGGTTCCCAAACCCTAGTGTCACTACTATAAAGGGGCTACGCACTATGTGTTATTTATGGTACATGGTGTCTAGTTGAAATTTTCCTAGAAATATCATAATCGATCTGTTAGTTCAAACACACTTCAACCATCATTGATATCACCTGATGTCATTCTAAAATCATTAGATCTATATGAAGAACATAGATTCTCATCGCCGCATTCCATGAATTATCCTCATTCAATGATGTGTGTTTGGATGAACATTCCATATTCCCCCACAAATATATTTGTCATGATTTCAAAGATTAATCACCAGATCAATCATCCTCGATTCACAAGATTTTCATATCCATGCTCATCTCACAAAACCATTGACAATTTATTGATCTTCCACAAATTCAGCCACCCGATCGATCTCGAGACACCCAATAACTATTGAGCCAGAAATCGATGGGTTAAAAAGGTGAATAAAGTAAATAACAGGAGATGAAAAAGCACAAAAAAGGTTTTGAAAATACCTGGCCCAACATTCTTGGAAAACAATCAAGAAAATGCTCTAGGGTTAGAAACAATTGATTAAAAAAGAAAACAATTTCAGTTCTTTGAGATAAAAAAAGGGTGAATGGAGGGGAATAGATCAATTCATAATTAAAAATATACTAAAACATTAAACATAAGTCATGAAAATCATAAGGGATGAGACTTAATTCAGTTTGGATCAATCAATGTTGAAGAATACGCTCACCAAAAAATTTAGTAGGTGTTTCATTTATTGGGATTTGATCTGTCTTGATCCAATGGTTTTTCATCGCTTGTTCTTGATTCATCATTGAGGTGAGAATGATACCTCCACCAGTGGGGGGATAATTATGATCCAACCATTGATAATTCTTCGTAACTATATATTTATATAAATTTTATTAGATCAAAGAAGAATTTAATTAATTAAAAAATTATTTAATTAAATCACTTAAACACACTTATAATGAGCAAGGATTCTGATTGTCTAACACAACATCTTTTTATATTGCACCAAGGGTAAACACAACATTTCAGACATAATAATGGAAAAATTTTATTGATCTGATCAATATTTAATATTTATCACATTTTCATTAAATAACTATGTGCACGTAATATAAAATATATTTAATTTTTTCATGAAATTAATTTCATGCACACCGGGCCTCAGAATCACACACCGTCTAAGTTCCTATCTCTAGAAATATATTTAAAAATATTTTAATGACTTACTTGAAAAAATGGGTCTCTACACTATCCATTATGATATTATTAGATGTATTCCTTAGCATATTCTTATGATTTCATGTGTTTTATGGTCACACATTTATGATTTCAGAATTTTATGATATATTTTCCATATGCCATGTTTTGATCTTATCTAAATTTCTTATACAATGGTACATGTTTTTTTGTTTGATATTACATATCCTTATATCATGATTTATGGTAAAATATTAATATCCCGTGTTCTTTTTAATTCTTATGATATAACCCTTGATGAGATTTCAACATGTTTTCCTTACGAAGTATTGGAGAACAACCATTTTTTCATTTCACATGTTATGAAGATAGTTATGAATAATTAGAATTCTAGAAGGGGGTATAGAAGAGTTTAATTATGGATAAATGTTCCCAAGTATATAAAGTAAAGTGCCCATGTAACTAGTCCAAAAATAAATTAAACCAAAAGGTTATATGATACTTGTGATATTTTTGTGATATATTGTGTTTAAATTATATAAATGTTGTAAAATAAATATATTTTGAGCTTGGGTTGTTATAACCATTTCCCTTTTCTTTATAAAAATGAAATCATCATCATGAAAATGTGTAGAGTACTACCTCCATAAATGATGTGTTTCACTTTTTCCTCACCACCTTATATGGATGCTTAAATGGGGCCATAAATTGATTAATTTAATATTTAATTTTCTTATGATTTTTAAATTATAAAACAGTGAATATATATACCATGTTCTATGTAAATGAATTCATCACCCGTGCGTACGTGAAAAATACAACCTCAATATAATTGACATATTTCATTTTATAATTCTAAAAAAATTGATTCAAACCCATCAAAATCTAAATAATACTATCATTCTTATGTAATAATGATATTATTCAAAATAAATCCCTTTATAAACACTACAAACCTATATATTATAGCATATTCTTGTCTGGTTCGGTTTAACCACCAACACAAACAACGCTATAAATTTATATTATGGACGAATATAGAAAATTAATTACTGATTTTATTTAAAAATAATGATAAAATAATTTTTGTTTTATTGTTATAGATAGTTTTTAATAATATTTAACGTATTATTACTATACCACCATTTTTGTTGATTATAAATTACCGAAACAAATTTTTCACCATATTTGTCATCATGAATCATAACTAAAATACAAATGAAATGAAATTAAGGCATTATAAATCATTATAAAACACCTATTATAGTACCAATAATTTCCTTAGAAGGAATAAATTTGAGTCCATGAACATGATTTTTTAATTTGATTATGAAACATATACTAAGCAAACAATCAACACTAATAATAAAAATAATATATAACTAACTAATATATTTGTAATAAATTATTATAAATATAGATTATATTTAGAAATAAGTTTATTAATTTGGTTATTAAAATAATTATTTTTATTATATGGGATGTTAGACCATGTTCAATTAAAAGTATTAAAGTTAAGGGCTTCATCTCAAATTTCCCTTCTTTGAGAAATGTTTTTTTATTATGTATATATTCATGTTTATATGGTTTATATTTTACATATTTCAAGTGTTATATAATTATTATATTTTTATTCATGATATTTAATGTTTTAATTCTTGTCTTCTCTTTCATTATATTTTAAATAAAATGTTATAAAATCCATGATGGTGTACCTTAATTCAATACCATTTTTTTGGGTTTCAATAATTCATCGTGAACTTCATTACTATATGTTTTTTACATTATTACATATGATTTTATTATGATATATTATATATTTTAATTTAATTATATTTATTTATTATAATTTCCCTTTAAAATTATACTTCCACAAAACAAATAAGATTTTTGTAAGGGTTTTTCATTTACACATCCTATTTTTAGAAGACATTATTTTCTCTCTAGGGAAATATTTTCCAAGATGGTTTTATTATATTCTATGATTATATTTTAAATCTTTTTCTCCTAATTTAATTAGGAATTAAATTTATGGAGATATTTCTTCTTAAAATCTTATGATTTTAATAATAATTCCCATTATCTCTAAATGATATCCTTTATTCCATATTCATATTCACTCTTCCCTCCAATGTTCTCCTTTATTATTTTTAACCATATATATATTTTTTAGTGATATTAAAATTCCCCTACCATATTTACAAATATAAAATTTATAAAGCTCTTAATTGGTTAATTAACTAATTCATTCCATGATAGTAAAAAATATTGATAATTTTATCATAAACATTATTTTTATGCTTGAAAATTCACCTTTTAAAAAAAATGGGTTTAATGTATTGTTTGCGCCAAAATAAGAAAAAACGTCAGAAACATGAATAATGTTTGGTAATAATAAAATAAAACATTTCTCATCATTATAAAATTTATTGGATAAAATGTTTTCAATATTTTAAATCAAAATATATAAATTAGGTGTTATATGTATTTTAATTTTTTACCATAAAATAAATTACCAAATTTCAAAAAAATAGTTACCATGTTCAAAGTAAATAGTGGAAAAAAGAACATAAGTGAAAAATGATTAAATAAATTAAAAACATATCCATTATCCATGTGTATGAGACATCTATCTTCTAATATACACCCCCTACATTCTTTTCCACTTTAGGAGGAAGATTATTTTTAAAATTAAATAACATTAATATAATGTTATCAAAATTTACTAAAATGACACCCTCTTCACTTATAAGTGGGGAACTCCACCACCCCTTCACATAAACACTAAAATATGAATTAATATTAAACCAATTTACCTTACACTTCTCATATATCCATATTCTATGTTTGGTAGAATCTTAATCTTAGAAAAATTTCTATGTTCTCCATTTCCATGTACTCCTCTAAGGGAAAAATCATGTTCTTAAGGTGAGTATGAACCATTAACTAACCTCTTTCTTTTATATATTTATTATCCCAATGTAATTGTCATATTATTATATAATGACATAATTATTGTTTATATACAGAATGCTATTTTATAGGTAATAATAACTATCCTCCTTTGAATTTTCTTTATAAAAATGATAAAATCATCATATGTAGGTGTGAACTACCGCATCTATGAACGAAAATAACTATTTCTCATAATTTCATTTTATAGTGGGATAAAAAGTGGTATGTAATAGATTATTAGGAAATATATAATATTATTTATATTAATTAATAATAAACCAATTCCAATCTTTATATTGTTCTCTATAAATCACCCCATTGTTTTTCTGTACGTGCAGACTACCGCTTCCATGAAAGTGACATATTTTATTTTTATTAATGTCTTTTATTCATTATGAAACTATTTTAAAATATAATTTAACACCTTATAAAAATCTAAATCTTTTAATAATTCTACTCTAGTTATGATATTATTCCAAAACAATCATTTTCTTATCCATACCCTCCCATAGATTATAACTTCTTCTTGTTTGAGTCAGTTTAACCACTAACATGAACAATGTTATAAGTTTTTATCATAGATGACTATGAAAACACAAAGAAAATTTAATTTGACATAAATGAGAAACTAATTTCTCTTTTATGGTTCTTCAATGGTTTTAATAATATTTATCTTATTATTATTATATCAAATATTTTTTTCATTATAAATTACTAAAACATGCTTATCGCCAACATAGATCTCACCGATCATAAATTAAATACATTTAAAATGAAATTAGATCATTATAAATCATTATAATTTTTTTCCTATTTACTATAATTATCTTATAATTATGATATTTGAATATATAATAAAAAATCAACAACGCCATTACAAAACTAGTACAAACCAATAAATAAAAATTATTAATGAGAAAAAAATATAACTAACTTGTAAAAAGTTATTATAAATGAAAGTTATATTTTGTGGATAAGCTTATTAAATATATGTTTAAGATGGTTTATATTTTTCAATAGGATGGAAAATCATATTCTATTATGAATGATTAAATTTATGTGTTTTTTCTCAAATTTCCCTTCTTTGAGACATGTTTTGTTTTACACACCTATTTTTGTGTATATGGTGTATATGATACCCATTAAAATAATTATATCACAATTATCAATTTATTCACGGTATTAAATGTTTCTCTTAAATTTTCCCCTTAAATATATTTTTAATAAAATGTTATATAATATATAAGGGTGATTCATAACTTAACATCATTTTGTTAGTTGAAACAATTCATCTTGAACATCATTATTATATATCGGAAATATTTTACCCTTCAATGGAATTTAATGTATTGTATATATATTTCCCAATGTATTCAAATTTATTTATTATAAAATAAAATTAAAATGATCCTTCCTTTAAAAATATTATGTTAGTAGGGGGTTTAACTCATCTCAACTTCTTTTCTAGAGTCATACTTTTTCCTCCTTAACTATTTTTTATAAGATGGTTTTTTTCTAGTCTATTACAATATTATAATGAATTTCATTCTTTTTTATTGGAAATTAAGTTTATTAATCTATTTATTTATTATATTTTAGTTTTTTAGAATAGTTACCATTATCTCTAAATGAGATCATTTATTACATATCCATATTAAGTCTTCCCACTAATGTTCTACTTTATTATTTGAAAATTGAAATATCTATTATATTTAGTAATATTAATTTTTTTTCATGGTTATTTTAAATAGAAAATTTATCCCTCAATATATTATGTATATAGTGACCCAAGACTCCTACATATATTATTACAAGAATCTTAACATAAATATCTAATAAAGACAACCCAAGGATCAAAAAGCCTTGTATATTTGGAAGACAAGGTTAATAATACAAGAAAAAGAGACTAAAATATGAAATATTTATATTTTTATTTATAATGATATAATAAATATATTTGAGAACATAAAACTGCATAGGAGAGCATAATGATTTCATAAATTAAACGTGTGAGATAAAAAACGTTTTAAGGGAGTAAACATATTTAATAACCATAACATTTAAATAAACTGACATAACTTGATATCATAAGAGGCACGATACATTCATAATCACATAGAGGCATGAAATATGTATTTTATAAATAAAATATCAATGATTAATTAGAATGTTTCTATAATATAGATCATGGAATACGAATTTTTCAGGTCTAACCACAAAGACAACATCTCATAGTAGATATAGTACCATCATGGATTAGATTTACTCTCTAATATCATACTTCCCATCTCATGAAACATTAAAATCACTGAATCCAATTAATTGATATCTGGATGCACCCTTGATAATATGTAAATGAATATGTGTTCCACATTAGTTAATCGAACATTGGTAATACACTTAAAAAATACAGATGAAAAAATGGCTACATAATTTTGGATCATATCAAAATCAAAGATTATTTCATAAATATTCAAAATAAAATAAGTAATTAAATAATATGGGAATATATATGAATAAATAATAATTTACCTTAAATATGGTGTTCATTTGAGAATAATTTGTATGATAAATTATATAGAATCAATTATATAAATGAACTTTGAAAACTTTGTATTAATAAATCAGTAAAATAATTTTATAGAAATAATGAATATGGATATTTATTTGAAAACAAGGGGAAACAAAATGGTTATAACTAAAAAACACTTTTATTTATTGAAATCATGAATTGTAAAAAGGCATTAAATGATCATTTTGTAAAAGGATATAAGGATAGACATGTTTTATTTAATTGAGATTGATTTTAAAGAAGGCATTGAGAAAAGAAATTAAGGCATGTATAACCCCATCAATGGGAGGGAGAATAAGATAGGTATAAGAATTTCATAATTTAAAATGAAGATATAAATTTATTTTTTTGTGAGAAATTTCATACCCCAATGAAAAATGGTGTTTTTTAGAGTTCTGATATTATAGGTCCATAATTGTTTTACAATTAAAATTAAGAGCCTAAATAATAAAGTTATTTTCCATAATTAAAAAATTAATAACCTTTTACATATATATTTGATTAATTATAATTATATTATATTTATTTAAAACCTTTTAAATAAGATAAGATGTTTAATATCAATATTCTAAGGGTTTTCCATTCATGGATCCAAGGTCGGATCACTTGTAGATAATTATTAATGTTCTTATGGAAAGAATACACAACTCCAGAAGCATTATTTCAAGAGTTAATATATTGATATAACTTTTAAAAAATCTTAGTATGAAAATATTTTCATAAATATTTATGAGTCTGAGATTATATTTTTTAGAGCTATATAGTCTATTCATTTAGGTAGGAGTTTCACCCATGATGAACATATTGAGTTTACTTTAATATTATGGATATATATCCATTATAGAATTTTATATAAAAAAATATTAATATTAATAATAATTTAAACCCTATTAAGTGAATTTAAACCTTCTATGAAGGCTGTAATTGAAAATATAAACTCCTCATCTAGGAGGGTGCTGAACTGACCATAATAGGGAAGATCAAATCTTTTTAGAATATTCGTTGAGAGGAAGTGGATATTACATAGATATAATAAATTCAATATTTTAAAAATAATTATTTTATCATCTCATCATATATTATAAGATATTTATGTGGTTATAGAAGGATAGAAAGAATGATTTCTCGGTTGAGAGTTACACCTTCTCCTCAGGATATCTCCTCTTAGTCTTCAGCTTAAGAAACCCTGGGATTAGTATTTTTAGTAGAAAAAATATTTTTAGGAAATGGAAAAAGATATTATTATATTTTTGGAATAGTTTGGGTAATATCAACTGATATTCAAGTGTGAGTAGGGGGGGTGAGGGGTGGTATTTATAAGGGATAAATATGATTATTTTTCAATTATAATTTTAATTAGTTAATTATTTTTTATCAATAATATCAATAATTGTTAATATTGTGACTAAATAAAGTATTTTTTTCATACGAGTCAGAGATAGTGGGTTCTTACAACATCCCATATGAAATAAGTCATGTATTTTAATTTAAATTTTTAATATGATATCTTCTCATATTTCACTATTCACCAAAAAGAAAACTATTTAATAAAAATATAAAAAAGTCACAGTGGCAAATTTTCGATAAGGTGATTCAAAAAATGAAATCCATTTTATGAAAATAAATTTATAAATATGAAAAGTTTAATTTTTAAATAAAATTATTATTTATTTTAAAAGTACCAATTTTAACATTATGATCAATTTTACCAACCTTTAAAAAAGTAAATATGGACTCAAAAAACTATATTATTATTATAATGAAACATAATATTATTTTATTAAATAAATTTATAAATATAATTTTTATTTCAAATATTTCTTTATAAATAATTTTAAATAAAATACATATGTTTTGCAATTATAAAAACACTTATTTTATCATTTTAAAATTGTTAATTACTTTATATAATGATATAAATTATAAATATATATATTTTATATAAGGGAGAAAAATATTATTTTTCAATTACGTTGGTGAGGTTACTATTTTAACGATGAGGTTACTATTCTTAATGGTCAGATTAATATTAAAATGGCCTGATTACTATTCCATTGAACATATCTGAAATGGTAATCTGTGTAACGACCCAAAGATTCATTAATGAAAATACCTCTTGATCTAATTAAATGTCTATTTATGTAAACGTTTTATAGAAAATGTCAAATTATTTGGTTTTATATTAGGAATTGTGACCATTGATAATATAGCTGTTGAACAGTGATCACAAGATTAGTATAAATATAGGGCTTTATCGAATCCAATTTACTCAGACAAAGGAAGCGATGACCTCATCTAGTAGACATGCCCCATACGAATCCCATTTGATGTGGTGTCATTGGGCTTCTCTCTTGACCAATACCATGCTGAGCTTCAACTGGTTGAGCTCGAGTGGGACCGCCTATGAGAGAAGTGGAAGTTTATAGAGATTACCACCCGAGCAATGTTATCCGAGCCACCCAAGAGTCTCTCACCATCACACACCATACTCTTCGGTCTTATGCAGGTATTATAAGGGGTTATGTTACAAGACCATAACACTATGGTTATGTACATTATTTTTGTATATAATAATGAATATATTTTCATGTTATTTTTGTTTCCTTGTAAATAGTTTTTATTGCTCAAATAGTGTTTTTTGTTAATATTCAACAAAGAAATATATTTTGTTGAATTAATGGATTTTTTCATTAAATAATATTTTAGTAAAATATTATTATTATTATTAAATTAATATTTATTAAATATAAATTATTCTATAATTTTATGAATGCAATCGTAATTTTTATTATTGTGTGAAATCCATTTTTGTCAAAACCCAAGAATTTTCGATAAATGTCGGTTTTTATTTTAAAAGAAAAAATTAACATATTCTGAAAAATATTTAGATTAAATAAATATTATTTCTGGAATCAGGATTTCAAAATTATCCAATAGTGAATTATTTATAATTTTCTAAGATAGTCAAAATTTTGGGTAAAAATTAAATACCGTTTAAATATAGAATGTGTTTTATGACATTATAATGAACCAATAATGATGTAATAAAATACTATAAGCCTTATGTTCATCCAATATATGTTTTAAAATTCAAATAATGTTATTTTGGGTTTTTCTAATTATTTTACAAAGAATTAATGGACCCTTCAGTGTTTATTAAACATCTTATCTTTTTAAATTGTTTTCCTTGGGAGTGTGACTCACCTCCCAATAATCAAGCCCTTTATTTTAAGAAGTTATGACTTTGGCCTTATAAAATATCAATTTCCACTCACCTTTTTCGGAAACCATGGGAAAAAACCATGAGCTGGATTGTGGTTTGAATTAGTTTAATGTGAGGTGTCCCAACCCTAAATAATAAATAATTCCCTCACCTTTCCTATATAAACCCACCCAAGATACCACTTTATCCTCACTGAAATCCATTGGAGTTCGTTGAACCTCTACCCTTCTCTCTCTAGAATCCACCCACAGTGCCCCATGCTCCCAAAAATCCTCTCTCAAGCCTCTCTCAAGCCTTTGGAAGCACACTTCCATGTATGGGTTTTTTATTCCTTTCTCATTTTTGTACAATTTTTATAATGTTGTTATGCCCTTTTAATTTCAATCATAAATATTGGAGTATGGTTTCTCACCTCCACCATACTTCCATCTTTATTTTTAATGATGGGTGACCCCTTTCTCTCTCATTAAAAGCCTCCCATGTACACCCGTTATTATGCCGAAATATCGAATGTAATTTCTCTCTCCTCATTTACATTCAAGAAATTATTTTGTATCATGAATATAATTTCAATTAAATTTGTTGGTAAATGTATCTATATTACCCCTTACTGTCCATTTCATGTAAATATGATGAGAAACCCCTTTCTCTCTCATCAACTAGTTTTATGAATTCTTACGTCACACCGTTACGCTACCAAAATTGCACCTATTTTCCAAGCCAATTCCATTGTGTAGGGAATACCATGCACATTTCTCTGTCAAGGGGATTGAATTTTATGAAAATTTACTTATTTATTATAAATTTTCATGTATGGATTCCACATTCTTTTATCATGGAATAAATGATGATGATTTATGAATCCATGTTATACGATCTATGTGGCACACTTATGCATGAAATAAAATGTTTAAGAAGGGTGCACCCGTATAGCTCTCCAATGAATTGGGTAAAGTATAGTATCATGATACTTCATGTGAAATGGGTGTTTACTCATGCTAATTCAAGTGCTATGAGGTTTTACTCATACTTCATGTGCAATGAGGATTTACTCATGCTCCATGTGCAATGAACCTTGGCTCATGCTAATTCCATGTTAAGGGTTGTTTCCACATTTCCATGTTATGATTATCATGCTTTATCATGACTTTATGTTTATTATTCTCCTGTTCTCTATTGATATGAATATTTTCTAACATGTATTTTATTCCTCATGTTATGCTCTGATTATTCACTTACTGAGATTTATAGGTCACCCTTTTCTTATGCATGTCCTCAGGTTGTCCCATGCAATGATAAGTACGAGGAAAGAAGTGGTCATGTAAATAATGTTTTTCAATAAAGATGTTGTAGTTCATGTTTTATATTGTTATGTAATGTTCTTAAGCCCCAAACACACTATACCTCTCGATCATCCATATTGTATCAAGTTTAGTTTATGTAATAAATTATGTTTAATTGTGTAATAAAATATCAGGGTTATTATAGTTGGTATCAGAAGATAGGTTTAGTTATTTTGGGGATTAGGATTAGAAAACCCTAGTAAAGATTTAGAGACAAACATAAGTATAAGAAAAAAATCCCTAAGTTTTGGTGGGTATTGAGTATGTGTTTTATCATGCAAATATATCCATATCTGGATATGAGCAGGTAGAGGCAGCTCTGGCATAAATGTATCCTAGGGGTAAATCCCAAAAATACCACATTAAGCTAGACTCGAATGGGAACTGCTGCACGAAAATGGGCCTTACTACACTCTTGGTTATGACACTCCCAGGGAATATGCTTTGGTAAATTCACTTGCTTAGTATGAACCATTATTATGGGAAAAATATTCCCTAGGAATATATGATATAAATATAGATCATGGATAACATAAGTAAAAGCCGGTAGATTCATATGTTAAGGAAATAAGATTTATTTATAAGTCATCAGTTTTGTCCTTGTATTACCCTTTCCCCCCTAACTTTCCTTTTATTCAATAAAATGGTCGGTAATAGGAGGACTCAGGGTAACAACCGATGTGAAGATCAATGTGATGAATGTAATAATGAGATGCCCAATCCAATGGGAGAGGGAATAACGAACTTTGTCACACTTATATCTCAGCTAACTCATGTATTGAATAGAAACATGGGTCAAGAGGAACATTGAACCCCCCTAAGAGAGAACAAGTCGCTATCGAGAGCATCATGAGACAAAGGCCTCCTACTTTTAATGGATCATCTGATCCCTCAATCACTGAGTAATGGATGAACTCCATTGAAAATATCTTCTCAATCCGTCAATTTTCTGAACAGAAGAAGGTTTTTCTATTTGCTTATCATATGGAGGGTGAAGCTAATCAATGGTGGATGTTGATCAAAAATATGAATCCAGAGAAGGATATATATGTGTTGGAATGGAATGATTTCCGAAAGATGTTTTTTGATAAATATTTTCTGTGCACCCTTCGACTTAAGATGGAAAGGGACTTCCTTACCCTCAAGCAAAAAGATGACGAATCTGTTGGAGCGTATGAAGAAAACTTCACACAGCTTGAAAAATACACTTACGGATTTGTTGTTACCCCCTAATGCAAGGTTTAATGCTTCTTTGGTGTGATGAAACCTAGCCCATGGAAGTCACTAGCAATAAATGACTTCGATAACTATGAGTGAATTATCTGATGTGACCTCAAGGTCAAAATGGAGATCATAGAATATTAGGGGTATTATGGTGTTAAAAATCATAAGTTGGACTTCTATTCTGGTTTTCTGATGGATAAATCTGATGGTGATATGAAGATTTATCACTCCACTTTCCAATGGTGCGGAAAGAAGAACCCTGAAAATTTCCTAAAGGGTACAAGAAAATGCTTTAGGTGTTCAAGAGAAAGGTACCTGGATGTAAACTATTAGCATGAAAGACCCGCATTTATGACAGAGTAGAGGAATGCCCTGTTTGAACCTCAATGCATGATTCATTGCTACAACTATAAAGAACCAAGGCATATTGAAAATCAGTGCTCTAAGCCATGGTTTTTCTAAGGCAACCAACAACCTCCAATGAAGCAAGGGAGAGCTTTTTCCATCGCAACTACCGAAGTGAACCCCAACAACGATGTGGTGACATGTACTCAAGTTATTCATTCAATAATAGTTAATGTAATTTTTTATTCCAGTTCTAAAAATTCTTTTATATCTCAAAATTTTAGTAGAACAATACCATCATCACCACAAATCATTGAAATAAAGATGTTGATGAGTGTGAAAAATGGGGAGATTATTGAATCCCATGAATATAACTCCTCCCCTATCATAATATGTTGATTGAAATTCCCAGAAAACCTCATTATAATCCCTCTAGTGGAATTTGATGCAATTCATGGCATGTATTGTCTTTCCTTATAAAGAGCCAACATAAATTTCCGTGAGAAGTAAATTACTCTCTACGTGGGGAATCGACCCCCGATTCATTACAAGTTCAAGGAGGAAGAGGAATCTTCTTTAGATCCATCATCTCAAGAGTGGATATTAATACCCTATGAGCATGTGTTTCTAGCTCAGATGATTGAGTCCAAGGAAGCAACCATCCTTGAAGACATGACTATTGTGATGGGATTCACTAAACTGTTTCCCAAGGAATTTCCTGGTCTCCCTCCTAGAAGAGATGTTGAATTCTTAATTGAACATATACCAGGGGCGATGCCAATATCCAAAACTCCATATAGAATGGATGTTGTGGAGCTTGAAGAGATGAAGAAACAACTACAGGAGAATATGGATAAAAGTGTTTATACACCCAAGTGATTCACCATGGGGTGAACCAGTCCTCTTCGTCAAGAAGAACGATGGATCAATGAACCTTTTCATCGATTATCATGAGCTCAATAGAATCATGATAAAGAACAACTATCCTCTCCCACGAATTGATGAATTGTTTGATCACCTACATGGAGCACAATACTTCTCCAAGGTGGATTTATAGTCTGCATATTATCAAGTAGTGGAGAAGAATAAAGATATCCACAATACTACTTTATTACAAGAAATGGGAACTATGAGTTCATAGTAATGCCTTTCTGACTCACTAATGCTCCAGAAATCATCATGGAATTGATGAATAGAGTCTTTAGTGATTACCTCGACAAATTTTTGGTAGTATTTATATATGATATTCTGATATACTCCAAAACCAAGGAGGATCCTGAGGAGCATCTAAAAAGTATACTAGAGACCTTGCAGAAGGAGAATATCTATTCCAAGTACAACAACTATGAGTTCTGGTTGAAGGAGGTATCATTCTTGGGCCATATCATAATAAGAAATGGGATATCTGTGGATCCCTACAAAATAGATGCAAGTGAGGTATGGTCGAGGCCAACATCAGTAATAGATATCCGTAGATTCTTGGGGTTAGCTGGATATTATCAACGATTTGTGAGAAATTTCTCATGCTTGTACAACCCTCTTACCATGATAACTCAGAAGGGAGTAAATTTTTCTTTGAGTGATGAATGTGAAGAAAGCTTCAAAGAGTTTAAAAGGAGGCTTATAATTGCGCTCGTTCTCACTTTACCAAAAAGTGGAGAACTTTTTGTGGTATTCAGTGATGCTTCAATGAAGGGCCTGTGATGTGTGTTGATGAAAAATGACAAAGTCATTGCTATGATTCAAGGAAATTGAAAGTTCAAGAACAAAACTATCCAACACATGAACTCGAGCTGGCTGTAGTGATCTTCACTTTGAAAATTTGGCGAAATTATCTCTTTGGGGTGAAGTGTGAAATATATATGGACCACAAAAGACTCAAGTATATATTCACACATAAAGAGTTGAATATATGCCAACGAAGATGGTGAGATCTGATCAGATACTATGACTACTCAATCCATCACCACCCTGGGAAAGAGAACAAGGTGGAAGATGCTTTAAGTTGAAAGGACTCAGCAATTTCATCGTTGATGAGAATTGAAATGGATCAAATCTTCATATATTTGATAAGGATGGACATGGGAATCATAAAGAAAGAAACTTCATCAATCCTTTCACAAATGATTGCTCAAACATCACTTTTGGAAAGGTAAAATAATGATCAAAGGGATGATGTGGAAATTCAGGAAAAAGTGGAAGCTATCAGAAAAGGGAAATCCTCGGAGTTTAATGTTAATGAAGAAGGAATTGTGAGATTTGGAAAAATATTATGTGTTCCATCATGTTTGGAGCTGGCGAAGGAACTTTTGGAGGATGCACATTGTTCAAATTTATCTATTCACCCAGGAAACATAAAGATGTATCGAGATCTCTGAGAGTGTTATTGGTGGGATAATATGAAGAAGGAGATCTCTAAATATACATCAAAGTGACTGGTGTGTCAGCAAGTGAAGGCAGCGAGGTAGTAGTCTAAGGGGATGATGCAACCATTTCCCATAACAGAATAGAAAAGGGAGAACATCACCATCAACTTTTTCACAAGACTTCTGAAGACATCCAAAGGCTACAATGCAATCTGGGTTATTGTAGATCATCATACAAAGCCTGCACACATCATTTCTATTTGGGTGTATTTTTCATTGGATCAAATGGCATGGATATATGTTAGGGAAGTGGTATAGCTGAATGGAGTACCAGTATCTATTTTATCTGATCGAGATCCAAGATTCACCTCTATGTTTTGGAAGAGTCTTCAACCTGCTCTGAATACTGAACTGAACATCAGTACAGCTTATCATCCTCAAAATGATGGCCAATCCAAGTGGACTATCGAAACACTTGAGGAAATGTTGAGAACATTCTCGATGGACTTTAAAGGAGGATGTGGTCAACATCTTCCTCTGATTGAGTTCTATTATAATAACAGTTTCCACTCGAGCATCCAGATGGCACAATATCAATCCCTTTATGGGAAAATGTGTATAACACTAGTGTGTTGGGATGAGGTCAGTGAGCGTAAGCTTCTTGGACCAAAAATGGTCAAAGAAATGGTGGAGAATGTGAAAACCATTCAGCAGCATATCAAGGTAGCCCAGAGTCAACAAGAGTGTTATGCAGATAACCGTCGATGAGACCTTGAGTTTAAAGATGGAGACATGGGTTTTCTATGCATATATCAATGGAATAAGGTCATGAGGTTTGGAAAGAAAGGGAAATTAAGTCTGAGGTACATCGACCCCTTCGAGATTCTTGGTCGTGTTGGGGTTGTGGCCTATAAACTAGCAGTTCCACCTACCATGGACAAAGTGCCTGATTTCATTCATACATACCTCTTAAGAAAGTACATACCAGACCCTTCACATGTACTCTCCTCATTGGTGGTATAGTTAGAATATTATCTTTCTTATGAGGAGAAACCGGTGAAGATCTTAGACCGTAGAGAAAATGTTCTACGAAATAAGACAATGCCCCTCATCAAGGTGTTGTGGAAAAACCACATTTTCAAAGAAGAGACATGGGAATCAGAGGAAGTTATAAAGAATAGTTACCCACATTTGTTTTAGTGTGGGAAAAAGAAATTTTGAAGGTGAAATTTCTTAAGGGAGGAAGATTGAAATGACCCAAACATTCATTAATGAAAAACCCTATTGATATAATTAAATGTATCTTTATGAAAAATGTTTATATAAAATGTCAACTTCTTTGGTTTTATGTTATGAATTGTTACCATTTCTAATATAGCGGTTGAACAGTGATCACATGATTAGTATAAATATAGGGCTTTAATAAATCCAATTTACTCAGAAAAAGGAAGATATGGCCTCAACCAGTAGACGTGCCCCATACAAATCCCCTTTTTTGGAACTCGGAAAATAGGTGGCGTCATTGGGCTTCTCTCTTGACAAATCCCAAGCCGAGATTCAAGAGGTTAAGCTCGAGAGGGACCGCCTATGATAGAAGTGGAAGTTGATAGAGATTACCACCCAAGTAATGTTATCCGAGCCACCCGAAGAGTCTGTCACCATCACACACCTTACTCTTCTGTCTTATGTGGGTGTTATATGGGGTTATATAACAAGTCATTAGCACTATGGTTATGTACATTATTTTTGTATATAATAATGAATATATTTTCATGATATTTTTGTTACCATGTAAATAGTTTTTAAAGCTCAAATAGTATTTTTAGTTAATATTCAACTAAGAAATCTATTTTGATGAATTAATGGATTTTTTCATTAAATAATATTTTAGTAAGATATTATTATTATTATATTATTTTTTATTAAATATAAATTATTGTATAATTTTATGAATGCAATCATAATTTTTATTACAGTTTGAAAGCCATATTTGTCAAAACCCGTAAATTTTCCATAAATGTCAGAATCTATTTTAAAAGTGACAATTAACATATTTAAGAAATTTATTTAGATAAAATAAATATTATTTTTGGAATCAGGATGTCGAAATTGTCCAACGCTGAATTTTTCATAATTTTCTAAGACATTCAAATGTTTGGGTAAAAATTAAATACCGTTTAAATATATAATGTGTTTTATGACATCATAATGACCCAATTATTATGTAATAAAATAATATAAGACTTATGTTCGGCCAATATATGTTTTTCCATTATTATGTAATATTTTCATTTATCATCACTATATGTATTCATGAAATATAATGTTGAATTTAATAAAATAAATTTTTTTCTAGTTTTATTATATGTTTATTGTGTTTTACAATATTACTAACTAACACACAACTATAGAATCAAAAGGGAAATTTATTTTATAAGAGTTTAGTTTGTTATATTCTTCCCCTTTAAGAAATTTCACCGTGATAATATCAATTAACAAACTATTATAAAAAATTAGGATATTTTTATTTCATTACTTCCATTGGTTCCCACATCACCACCTTGTAGTTATGGTTCCGCCAAAGTACTTTGACAAGTCTAGTTTTCATGTTGCATCAAACATTTTCTCTAAGGTCCAAGACCATCACATGATGCTCCTTATAAGAGAGATAATTTTGCATCTATACTACCTCCAAATATAGTGTATGTGAGGGATATATTATATACATCCTCAAGATAGATACATGTAACACATAATTCACTTGAGACAAAGTTTGTGGTAGTGCAAGTCAATAGTCCATAGTAACGATGCGATCAAGAACACCAAAGGGGCCGATATACCTAGGATTTAACTTCACCATATTATCCAATATCATGAATATATTTCATAGAGATATGAAAATATAAACTTTATCCTCATCCTAAAACTCTATGTATCTTTTATGGCTATCAATATACCTCTATTGATGGATATATCATGTGGTGATGAATAATATTGAATAAATTACTATTTATTTGACCATTTCATGTCCTATTAGATTATGTTCCAACAATTCATCCAGGTACATAGTTGTTATAAATATCTTCATATAAAGGTCTTCATATGGAGTAATTTGGATATTTGAGTGGAAGTTATTATTATATGGGAAATTGATGTGAGGAAGATGTTGATCATATCTTCATTTGGAGTCCAGGGAGTTAGATAACAACTAGTCCTCAAGTGTCCAGATAGTACTTTAAAATATATCATTGACTTTTGGTTATAATCCATACTCAAATTAAAATTAGTGTTTATACAATGTTTTTAGTTCTATTACTTATAGGTAAACCTTATAATTTTTTTAATACAATTGATATTGGTGTTCCATGAAGCCTCATCACTTCTTTGATTTATATACTTTCAATTTGATCAAGAGATAAATATTCCAGCATAAAAATTAATTTATTAGTCTTTTTAAGATAATTC
Organism: Viscum album; assembly: GCA_963277665.1. Lineage (NCBI taxonomy): Eukaryota > Viridiplantae > Streptophyta > Magnoliopsida > Santalales > Viscaceae > Viscum > Viscum album. Next base: position 283,249,746 of record OY728119.1, on the reverse strand, counting down.
AATATAACCCATGTGGAACTAACTCCTCCCGATGTCTTTGGATGTCCTTTGATAAAGTCCACGATGATATTTTCCCATTTCGAGATAGGTATGGGTAATAGTTACACCATCCCCTCATACGTTTTTTCTACCTACCTTTACATTCATACATACCAAGAACTTTTATGTATATTATATGATATCCTTCGTCATATTTTCCCACAAAGTGTGATATTGGATATCTTGATGCATATTTATACTCCCTGGGTTGATGGTGAATTTTGATCTTATGTGGATCAATCAGGAAATCCTTCTTTGTCTTAGGATATTATGGTACAAGAACTCTTGATCAAAATAATAAAACCCCTTGTTTATCAATCTTTATCTCTGAGGATATCCCTTTTCTTATAGCTAAAACCATTTTTTAATTTCTTCATCATCCCATGGAGTATCTGTTATATTCACCAGAATTGATGCTTGAGTAATCATTTGAGCTAGATAAGATATTGATTATTCCTTAATGACTTCCTTGTACATCCTTTGTATGTATAATAATATTGGATCTCTCTCAATCCATGTAATGGATAAGGTATCTAGATCCCTTATAATTATATTATCTTCTAATTTTTTTTTATTTCTATAATACCACTAAATTGATTACTCATAATACCTTTTTTGATTTAACCATATTTTCTTGTGCATATTAAGAAACCTATGTGTGTGTGTATAATTGAGGCTCTTCTGATCCAAATATATTTTAGGTTTCTATATATAATGATGATAAGAAGAAAATTTCAATGTGAATATTACTACAACCTACTAATGATCATGACTTGGATTGTTTTACTCATAGAGTTTCAACTTCCTTGATGCATAAGCTAGTACCTTTTATTTTTAACCAGTACACAACCCAACCAATTTTTTGAATCAACAATAAATTCCACCCAAAGTTCATCACGTAGGGGTATAATGAGGAGTATTTTAATGTTATGACTCTTTCTTAACTCCTTGAAGCTCCATTCACATTCATTTTTTCTTGAAAAAATTTACTCCCTTATGATTAAGATTGATAATAGGTTATACAATAATGAAAAGTTTCCAAAAATCATCAATTATACCCAAATTTTTTATGAAAAATATAAATATCCAATTAATATTGTAGTATAGGTCATTCTTTAATCTCTATTATCCTGGAATGGTCTTCAAATTTCCTATTAATGATGATAACTTTCCCCAAGATTCAAACTACCTCAGTCCTGAATTCACATTAATTGTACTTTATGTAAAATGTCTCCTTTCACAACGTCTATAACTCAAATGCCCCTCATATTCCTCCTATCATTGAGAGTATGTCATAATATAATCTATAAATACCACCAAAATGTTATTAAGATAATATTTAAGGATTATTAATTTTGTCTATAAATATTTCATGAGAATTAATATCTCTAAATATAATCAATATTAACTTATAATGTTCATACCTTCTATAGAATCCACTCTTGGGAATATATCCCATATCCACCTTTAATTGTAGATATATTAACTAAATTTATACCTTATAGAAGTAAGAATCCCAATTTGGTTGATAAAAAATTCAGAAATCCATTTTATTGGATACTTTTTATTTATTATGATTATATTGAGTTATCAATTATAACAACCCTCATTTTTATTAGTCACTTAATCATGATTTATTACATAAACTCTTCACTTGATACAACAAGGAAGATCAAGAGGTATAGTGTCTTTTGGGATTATAAAAATTACTTAACAACTTAAAATATAAAACACACAATGTCTTTATTGAAAACATCTTTTACATAAACATGACATTTCTTCACACATAGCATTGCATGGGATAACCTAATGACATACATGTGAACATGGCGAGATATATAGCCCAGTAAAGGAGTAAAAAATGAATAAAATGAATAATACAATACATTTTAGGCAATAGGCATATCAATGGATCATAAAAAACATGAACATAATGGAATGATATATCATGATGTTCAAAACATGGAAATGTGGCAATAACACTTAGCATGGAATTAACATGAGTCAAGGCTCAGTACACATGGAGCATGAGTAAAACGTAATTGCACTTGAATTAGTATGAGTAATCCTTAGAGCACTTGAATTATAATTAGTAAATAATCATTAAACTTTATGTACCATGATACTAATCTTTACCCAATGCATTGAAGGGAAATCAAGGCCCACCCTTCTTAAAAATTTCATTTTATGCGTAAGTGTGCCACATAGATCATACAAAATGGATTGATCAAACATCATCATTTATTCAACGATAATGTAATTTGGAAGTAATTCATAATAATTAATAATAAATAAGTAAATGTGCATAAAGGTGAATACCCTTGATATAGAAAAATTCATGGTATTCACTACCCAATGACTTTGTCTTGGAAAATAGCAGTGCAATTTCGGCAGCATAATGGTGAAACATAAGAATTCATAAAAATGAATGATGAGAGAGAAAGGGGTGTCTCATAATATGTACATGAAATTTACAGAAAGTGGGTCATATAGATACATTTCCAAACAAATTTAATGGAATTTATACTAATAATACAAAACAATTTCATGAATGTTAATGAGAAGAGGGAAATTTCTTACGGAATTTCAGCATGGAAATGGGTGTACATGGGAGGAATTAATGGGAGAGAAATGGGGTATCTCATTATTCGATCATAATGAGGGAATTATGGGGGAGTTAAGAAATCATACCCCAATATTTTTAATTTAAAATAAAAGGGAATAACAACATAATGATATTTGAAAAAAATGAGAAAGGAAGAAATCCCATACATTGATGTGTGATCCGAAAGGCTTGGGAGGGGCTTGAGAGAGGATTCTTGGGAGAATGTGGTTACTATTAAATATTCTAGGGAGAGGATAAAAGATATTGTAATAACTCCAAAGGCTTTTAGTGAACATGAAGTGGGAGCTTGAGTGAGTTTATATTGGAAAAGAGATGGAATTCTTTATTATTTAGGTTTGGGACACCACACATTAAACTAATCAAAACTACAATCCAGACCATGGGTTTTCCAATGGTTTTTTCCGAAGGATAGAGGAAAACAATATTTTATAAGGGAAATTCATGAAAATATTAAAATAATAGGGTTTCTTATATAGAGGTGAGTCACACTCTCAATGAAATAAGTTTAAAAATCATAAATGTTTTCGTAAGTCTTGGAGGGTACACCAATGCCTTTTAAAATAAATAGAATAGACCTGAAATAACATTATTTTATTAGTAATACATATATTTCCTGAACATAATGTTTATAGTATTTTATTACATCACTATTTAGTCATTATGATGCCATAAAACACATTATATATTTAAACAGTATTTAATTTTTACCCAACAAATCAAATGTCTTGGAAATTTATGAAAAATTATACATTGAATTATTTTGACATCTTGATTCAAAAAATAATTTCATTTTATCTAAATAGTTTTTTAAAAATGTGAATTTTTATACTTAAAATAAAATCCAATATTTATAGAAAATTCATGTGTTTTGACAAAAAAAAACATTCATACCACAATAAAAATCATAATTGTATTCATAATAATTATACGGTCACTTATATATAACAAAAATTAATTTAGTAATTATATTTTATAAAAATATAATTTAATTCAAAAATCAACTAATCCATAAAAATTGATTTTCTAATTATCTAAAAAATTATATATTTGTTTTAAAAAATATTTACACAGTGATAATAATAAAATGAAAATTTATTATTTATACAAAAACAGTGTACATAATCATAGTACTATGACCTCATTACATAACCCCTTATAACAACGACATAAGACCGAAGGGTATGGTGTGCGATGGTGACATACTTTTTGGGGTGCCATGAATAACACTGCTTGGGTGGTAATCTCTATTAACTTCCACTTCTCCCATAGGAGGTTCTACTCGAGCTTAACCCATTGAAGCTCGACTTGGGCTCAGTCAAGAACAAAGCCCAATGAAGCCACCTCCTTTCTGAGATCCAAAAAAATGTGTTTCGTATGGAGATATTCTAATAGATGAGTCTACCACTTCCTTTATCTATGTAAATTGGTTTTTTAATGTCCTATATTTATACTAATCATGTGATCAATGTTCAACGACTATATTATCAACTGCCGCAATTCTTATAGGTATTTTAAAATCCAGAAACACAAAACCAAGGATGTTTATATTTTATATAACCAATTTACAATATGAGACATTAAATTAGATCAAGATATTTTTCAATAACAAAAGTTTGGGTCGCTACAATATTCCTCCCTTATTAAATTTCCCCCTCAAAATTTCCTTTTACCACACTAAAATAGATGTGGGTAACACTACTCCATCACTTCCTCAGATTCCCATGTTTTCTCTTCAAACGCGTGGTTTCTCTATAACACTTTCACAAAGGGCATTGTCTTATTTCGTAGAATTTTTTCCCTATGATCTAAGAACATCACAAGATAATCCTCATAAGAAAGATCATCCTCTAACTGAACTACATCTTAAGAGAGTACATGTGAAGTGTCTGGAATGTACTCCCTTAATAGGGATACATGAAATACATTATGTACATTGGACATGGTAGGTGGAAGTGCTAGTCGATATGACACATCCTTGACATGATCAAGAATCTCGAATGGGTAGATGTACCTAAGACATAACTTCCCTTTCCATAAAAAACTCATGACCTTCTTCCATGGAGATATTAATAGAAATACCATTTCTCTAACTTTGAACTGAAGGTCTCATTAACGGTTATCTGTATAACTCTTCTATCAACTTTGGGATACCTTGATATGTTGCTGAATGGTTTTGACCTTACCCTTAATTTCTTCATCCTTTTTAGTTCCTAGAAGCTTACACTCACTGACTTCATCCTAACACACTGTTGTTTTTCACCTTTTCCCATAAAGGACTTCAAATGGTGCCATTCAGATGCTCGAGCAGAAACTATTATTGTAGGAGAATTAAACTAGTGAAAGATGATAGTCCCATACTCTTTTGAAGTCTATAGAACATGATCTTAACATATCATCTAGTATCTGAATATTTTTCTATGATTTTCAATCAGTTATAGTATGATTGGCCATACTAATGTTTAATTCATTGCATAGAGCAGGTTGGAGAATTTTCTAGAACATGGAGGTGAATCTTGGATCACAATAAGATACAATAGATAGTGGTACTCTATGAATCCTTACCATTTCATTGATGTAAATCCATGAAATTTTATCAAAGGATAATTCCTCTCAATTCGAAATAAATTGAGCTATCTTCGTAAGATGATCCACAATGACCCATATAGCATTGTTTCTTCTGGATGTCCTTGGAAGTCCAGTGGAAAATTCCATAGTAATATTCTCCCACTTCCATGTTGGTATGGGTAGTGGTTGCATCATCCCTTTATACTTTTGCCTCTCAGCCTTCACTTGTAGACATTCCAGGCACTTTGATGTATATTTATCAATATCTCTCTTCATATTGTCCCACCAAAAGATTTCTCGAAGATCCCGATACATTTTTGTGCTCCCTGGGTGAAAAGAGATGGTTGAGCTATGTGTGACATTCAGAAGATCCTCCATTATATCTGGATCAGATGGTATATATAATCGTGACCCAAATATCACAATTCCATACCTTTCAACCATGAATTTTTGTGATTTCCCATTTCTGATAGAATCCACCCCTTTCATAATTTCTACATCATTTCGTTTAGAATCCTTTATTTTCTCCATTCGGGATGACTGAGTAGTCATTTGAGAACGGATTGATGATGATCCCCCTTTAATGATTCCCATGTCCATCATCTACAAATATAATAATATTGGAACCTTTTCAATTATCATCATTGATAAATATGCAGGATGCTTTCTACTTAGAGCATCTTCCACATTGTTCTCTTTCCTAGGGTGGTAATGGATTGAGAAGTCATAGTCTTTAATCATATCAACCCTTTTTCATCGGTGCATGTTCAACTATCTCTATGTGAATATATAGTTTATGATTTTGCGGTCCATATATAATTCAAACTTCTCCCCAAATAGGTAATTCCACCAGAATTTTAAAGTTAAGATCACCACAACCAACTCTAGATCATGTGTCTGATAGTTTTTCACATGAATGTTCAATTGTCTTTAAGCATAAGCAAGGAATTTGTCATTCTGCATCAACACACAACCTAGACCCTTCTTCGAAGCATCATTAAATACCACAAAAAGTTATCCACTGGTGAGTTATATGAGCATGGATGTAGTGATAAGACTCATTTCCTCTCCTTGAATCTCTCTTCACATTAATCACTCCATGAAAACATTACTCCCTTATGAGTTATCTTGGTAAGAGATTTGGGAAATCCTGAGAAACTCATCACAAATCAGCGATAATATCCATCTAACCCCATAAATCTACAGATATTTGTTACTAATATTGTCCTTGACCATTCATCAATTTCAGCTATCTTAGAGGGATCCACCGATATTCCATTACTTGTGATGATATTTCCCATGAATGAAACCTACTTCAACCATAACTCAAACTTTATTTACGTCGCATTGAGATTCTCCTTTCTTAAGGTATCTATTATAATGCTTAGATGCTCCTCAGAATCCTCCTTGTGTTTGGAGTATATAAGACTGTCATCAATAAAGACAACCAAACTTTTTTCAAGTTAATATCTAAAGACTCTATTCATAAAATAAATGAGGATTTCTGGAATATTAGTGAGTCCTAAAGGAATTACTATTAATTGATAGTGCCCGTAAATTGTACAAAAAATAGTTTTGGAGATATACTCTTTCTTCACCCTTAATTGATAATATCTAGACCATAGATCCAGCTTGGAGAAGTATTGTGCTCCATGTAGTTGATCGAAAAATTCATCTATTCTAGGCAAAGGATACATATTCCTTATCATGATTTTGTTGAGATAGTGATAATAAATGAAAAGCTTCATTGACCCATCCTTCATCTTGAGGAAAAGGATTACATCAACCCATTGTGAATCACTTGGTAATATAAACCCTTTATTTAAATTCACCTGTAGTTGTTTTTTCATCTCCACATTCCCCACAACATCCATTCTATACAGTGTTATGGATATTGGTAACACCCAAGGTATCTGGTCAATTGAGAATTCAACATCTCTTACAGGAGGAAGACCATGAAATTCCTTGGGAAGAATTTCTATGAATTCCATCACAGTATGCATGTCTTTAAGGATGTTTTCTTCCTTAAACTCAATAATCTGAGTAAGATACACATTCTCATAGGGTAGTAATATCTACAGTTGAGATGATGGTGCTAAAGAAGATTCATCCTCCTCCCTGAACTTATACAGAATTGGGGTCGATTATCCATATTAAAAGTGATTTCCCTCTAACGATAATTTATATTGGCTCTATATAAGGAAGGAAAACATATGCAAATAATTTCATGAAATTCCATCAGAGGGAGTATGAAATGGTTTCCCAAGATGTTCAATATACAAATTATGAGAGGGGATGAGTTATATTCATGGGATGCAATGATTTCCCCATTTTCCGTACTCACTGACAGTTTTACTTCCATGATTTGTGGTGGTGTTGGGATTGTTCTACTAAGATTTCGGAATAAAAAAGAATGCATAGAACCCGATTCAAAAAGTATGTTCACAATTTTTTGAATGAATAACTTGCATAAATGTCACCACTTCCTTTTAAGGGTTCACTTCGAAAGTAGTGATGGAAAATTATCTCCCTTGCTGCCTTGGGGGTTGTTGGTTTCCTTAAAAAACCCTTGACATAGGGAAATAATTTTCAAGGTGCCCTGGTTCTTTTCAGTTGAATCAATGAACAATGTGTTGAGTTTCTAACAGAGCATTCCTCTCCTCTATCGTAGCTGAGGGCTTTTCGTATCGGTAGTTAACAGCTAGGTACCCTTCTCTTCCACATCTAAATAATTTCCTCATCCCCTTTAGATAATTTTGGGGGTGCTTCTTTTCACACCTTTGGCAATTGGGGTGCGGGATTTTCTTAGCATTGTTGGATTGACCTATCAGACTTCCAGAATTGAAGTCCACTTTACACTTATTATCCCCATGATACCCCCTAAGATTCACTGATGTCCATTTCTACTTTGAGGGCACATCAGAAAATTTCATCCCAGATATCGATGTCATGGATCACCAGGGATTTTTGTAGGCTCGTTTTTATCCCAACAAAGAAGCAGTTAACCTTGCATTTGAGGGTAATGAAAAAGCCAGAGGCTTATCATGCAATACTTGTGATGTTTTCCTAGTATTATTCAATAGATTCGTTATCTTTTTTTCTTGAGAGAATGGATGTCCCATTCCATATTAAGTTGGAGTTTGTGAGGAAAATATTTTTTGAAATACTTTTTCTATAAATCCTTCCATTCCAATGCCTCGATCTCCTCCTCAGGCTACATATTTTTGATCAATGTCCACCATTTATCGGCTTTACCCTCCATATAATAAGAAGAAAAAATAACCTTCTCTTGGCCGAAACATTGAAGGATGGAGAATTTATTTTTTAATTTAGTTGATCCATTGCTTGATAATTGAGGGATCGGGTGATCCATTGAAAGTATGTGGCCTTTGTATCAATAATCTCTCAATTGCGACTTATTCATTCTTTGGGGGGTGGGGGTGGACGTTCTTCTTGGCCAATATTTCTATTCCAAGCTTGAGTAATCTTAGAGAGTATCAGGACAAAGTATGCAATTATAGCTCCCATAAGATTAGGCATATCATTAGATCAGTCATCATATTGATCATCACATCAGTTGTTAGCCTGAGTCCCCCTATTATAGGCCATTGGATAGAATAATATGAAAGTAAGGGGTAACACATAAAGGGTAATCCAATGAAAAAAATTGATGACTTATAAATAAATTTTTTCCTTAACATATGAATCTATAGGTTTCAATATATGTTATCCATGATATACTCCCAATCATATATTCTTACTGTCTTTTTTTATTCCCATAATAATGGTTCATACAAAGCTTTTGAATTTTCCAAAGCATATCCCCCAGGAGTTTCGTAACCAATATTGCAGAAATGCCCATTGTTGTGTACCTAGATACCCTGGATCAATCCTGAAACTCCTTGTTGTAGATTTCAATCCTAGGTATATCTGTGCCAGAGCCGCATCTTCCTCCTCAAATATAGAAAAGGAAGTATTTTCTTGATAAATCACTTACTCAATACTCAATGAAACCTTGGGATGTTTTTATCATACATAGTTTTATTTATAATTATTTCACTAGGGTTTTCTAATCATAATCACAAAAATAACTAAACCTTCATATGACACCAACTATAACAACCCTACTTTTTATTACACACTTAAACATGATTTATTACATAAAATCTTCACTTGACACAATAAGGAAGATCGAGAGGTCTAGTGTATTTAGAGATTAATAACAATAGATTATAACGTAAATCATAAAATGCATAACATCTTTATTAAAAACATCCTTTACAAACCCATGAAATTACCTCGTACTTAGTATTTCTTGGGAAAAACTAAGGACATACATGTGAAAATGGTGAGCTATAACGATCATTAAGGTAGAAAACAAGGCATAAAATGAAGAATAAAGTCCATTTTAAGAATAGATATATCAATGGAGAATAAAAGAAACATTAACATAAAGTCATGACATAACATGATTATCATAACATGGAAATGTGTCCACATCACTTAACATTGAATTAGCATGGGATAAGGCTTATTGCACATGGAGCATGAGTAAACCCTCATTGAACTTGAATTATAAGGAATAAATCCTCATTGAAAATGAATTACCATGAGTAAATACTCATTGCATTTTAGGTATCATGATACTAATCTTTACCTAATGTATTGAAACTCTATCAGGGCTCACCCTTCTTAAACATTTCATCTCATGCATAAGTGTGCCCCAAACATCCTACAACATGGTTTATCAAAAATCATAATTTATTCCACTATAAAGGAATGTGTAATTAATACATTAAAATACATATTCAATAATTAAATGTTCATATAGGTGAATACCCTTGATTTAGTAATGGGCATGGTATTCACTACACAATAACTTCGTCTAGGAATATTTCAGTGCAATTTCGAAAACATAAAGACGTGACATAAGAATTACAAAAAATTGTTGATCGGAGAGAAAGCGGTTTATCATAATATGTAAATTAAATGGATAGTAAGGGTTCATTTAGATACATGTACCATCAGATTTAATAAAATCCATACTCATAATAAAAAAAATTTCTTAAATGCGAAGTAGAAGAGAGAAATTCCTTACGGAATTTCGGCATGGTAGAGGGTGTACATGGGAGGAATTAATGAGAGATAAATGGGGTATCTCACTATTCAAAAATAATTAGGGGTGTATGGGGGAGGTTCAATATCATACCCCATCATTTTTAATTGAAAATAAATTCTCATAACAACATAATGAAATTTGGACAAAAATGAAAAAAGATGAAATACCTTATATGGAAGTGTGATCCCAAAGGCTTGAGACAGGCTTGAGAGAGGATTATTGGGAGAATGGGGTACCTTGGGAGGATTCTATAGAGAGGAGTGAAGAATTTGGAAGAACTAAAAAGGCTTTTAGTGAAGAGTTAATGGGATCATGGGTTGGTTTATATAGGAAAAGAGAGGGAATTCTTTATTATTTAGGTTTGGGACACCCCACATTAAACTAATCAAAACCACAAACTAGACCATGGGTTTTTACCATGATTTTTTTCAAAGGATATTGGAAAAAAATATTTAATAAGGCCAATGTCGTAAATTCTTAAAATAATAGGGTGTCTTATGTGGAGGTGGGTCACACTCTCAATGAAATCAATTTAAAAAGCTAAATTGTTTTATAAGTCATGGAGGGTCCACTAAAGATTTGAATAATAAATAAAACAAACCTAAAATCACATTATCTTTATGGTAAAACATATAATGTCAGAAAAAAATGTTTATATTATTTTATTACATAACTATTGGGTCATTATGTTTTCATAAAACATATTATATATTTAAACAATATTTAATTTTTACCCAAAAATTCATATATCTAAAAAAATTATGAAAAATTCACCGTTGGATAATTTTATCATCTTGATTCCAAAAAAAATAATTTATTCTAAATAATTTTCTAAATATGTGAATTTTTACTTTTAAAATAAAAACCAACATTTGACATAAAGTCATGGGTTTTGATAAAAAAAAGCTTTCAAACCTTAATAAAAATCACAACTGTATTCCTAATAACTATACCCTTATTTATATTTAACAAAAATTAATTTATTAATAATATTGAATTAAAATATTATTTTATTTAAAAATATATTAATTCATCAATATAGATTTCTTAATTAACTAAAAATGATATTTAAAAAAAACTATTTATAATGTAATAATAAGAGAAGGAACGTTTATTCTCTATAAAAAAATAATATACAAAATCATAGTACTAGGGTATCATTACATAACCCCTTATAACACCCATATAAGACCGAAGGGTAAGGTGTGTGATGGTGACAAATTCTTGAGGTGGCTCAGATAACATCTCTTGGGTGGTAATCACTATTAACATCCACTTCTCCCATAGGCGGTTCCACTCGAGCTTAACGTGTTGATGTTTGGTTTGTGATGGGTCAAGAGATAATACCAATGATGCCACCACCTTTTTGAGCACTGAATATTGGTCTTCGTACAAGGAAATTCTACTAGATGGGGCCATCACTTCCTTGGTCTATGTAAATTTTATTTTTTAATGTCCAATATTTATACTAATCATGTTATCACTATTCAATGGCTATATTAGTAACGGTCAAAATTCATAACGGTATTTTAAAATGAAAAAAAAAACAAAACCATCTGTATATTTCATATAACCTTTTCACATAATGAGACATTTAATTAGATCAAGAAAAATGTTTTTTAACAAAAGTTTAGGTCGTTACAACAATAATCAATGTGGATACATATTGACACATTCATTTTTATAATAAAGAGGGCCAATGTGACCCATGTTAAAGCAAAAAGGCAAATAAAAACCCTGTATGGACTCTCCTATAGCTAATTCTTAAGTTATTATTATTTAATGGTGTCCCTTCTAAAAGGATTCTTGAATATGGGAAAGGCTCCAAGTATAATATTTGTAGAGTAAAAACCCTCTAGGTCAAGGAAACACCATGAAACTCTCTAGGGAATACAATTGTGTAGTCCCTCATAATGGGACTTCATTTAAGCATGATTTTATCCAATTTCTAAATAATTTGGTTTAGATATTCTTTATCATAATGAAATAATATCCATGATTGAGTAAAATATTCCAAAAGATATTCATCTTTATTTTTAAACTTATACAAATTTGTAGGTCGAGATATGATATGAAGAATGATATCCCTCTCTCAACAATTGATTTTTTATCTATAGAGGGACATTCACTCTATCCCCAATATAACAGTAAATTTTATTAAAGGATGTTTTAGAAGGATATCTAGAGTGTTCAACCTGAAAACATTGTCTTGGGAGGAGTTATATACCTAAGATTTAATAGTTCCACCATTTTATACTATCACAAATAACTCATTCTCCATATTTTTATGTAGTGTTTGAATTGTTCTGCTAAACATTAAAGATATTAAGTAATGAATTGAACCAGAATAAAATTGTATGTTCACTATTATTGAATGAATTACCAACATACCTATAAGGACCAGACCTTAAAACATTATATAATATTGAATTAAATGAATAATTCACATTGAGGATCTTTTTAGGTTTAGTTTTTTAGAGAAATAGGACATAACTATCACATCTAAAAAGATTACAAAGTAGACACTTCTACTCAGTTTCCATTTTTTTCATAAAATATAATCTATTGAAAAAAAGAGTCATGTATAGTTCCATGTTTTTGACAAAATGACTTTTCATTGATCTAATCCTTGACCTAATTCATCTTTACGTCCTGTGAAAAACATTTCAAAACTTGGGATGAGCACAAAAAGCTTAGTAAGGGTTATAAAACAAAGACAGAAAAAATTATTTCATAAATACATATAAAACATAAACACTTTTAATTACCTCATGAAATCATAAGATTTATGAATAACACATTCAAATGATAAATAATAATGGTAACTTTTGGCATCCATAACATACACACATTGTAGCTATCACAACTACATAGGGTGTGACTTTTGAATACCCATCTCATTATATTCCTAAATATCTTAGTAGAAACATTCAAGTTTACCTCTGCCATGTTACCCAATGCATTGGAGAACTATCTCGGGCTCACCCGCCCTAGGTTTATCATAGAACCACTTGTATAGATAAATAATTCCTAGGAACCATAACATGATCATAACACATAACATAAGCATAAATGAAAGATAACATTTCCACATTGCAATAATAATATAAAATTTCAATATATTAACGTCTCAAAACCATTATAAAAACCATTTTAAATACCAAAAATAAATAATATAGTATATGTTATTTATTTTCCTTTTAAAAACAATACGTTTTGTTAAGGAAGCCAAAGATCAAATAATACTCGTGATAGTGGAAAGGTCGTTGTCACCTCTTACGTTAAAAGGGATCATTCTATTTTTTTGTTTAGTAAAACACTTCATAGAAAAAGATTCCCTTTTAATGAAATGAAATGTCAAAGGTGTTTATATAGTGTATAAAAGAAAGTCATTTATTAAAACAAAATATGCTTCAATGAATGGAGATTGAGACGAAGTCCCTTACCTCGTGTCCGACTTGACTCGATCGCTCTTTAAACTCTTGAATAACAAACTAAAGATAATTTATACATGCTTAAGAACCTTTTTCAAGTTTATTATTCCTTTTATATCACATATTACCCTGTTATAATCATTATTTAATCATTTAAGTTATTAACGTTCGATTTGTTTATATTTGGTACTTAAGCCAAAAATGAACACCTTATATGTAAAATTTTTCCATGTGGTCAATAATCCATTATATCCAAAATTATATTCATTATTTAGATATAATATGTATAATATATATCATATATACAGTATATATATATATTTATAATAGTTCATATTATTTGGAGGTATGAAATGATATGCACGGTTCATGGAGATGGTAAGCTATACGTACACAAAAATGCTACTTTCATTTATATTTATTATTTTAATGGAATTAATACATAATGATACATATCTATATTATAATTAAAGTATAATATCATATATAATACCATTAAATCCATCCTTTATATGTCCCTCATATGGCATTAACGAGTTATATCACTTTGAGAGGGCGATAATCTGCACTTCCTCAAATAAAATTATCGTGTTTAACTATAATGGAAATCATAAAGGTACGATATAAAAGAAAAATACAGAATCATAAAGAAAACATAAACATAATATATATCATATATAAATATAGTGTAATCTTAATGTCCACCATGATAGGCAGTAAGAGATAATCTAACAATCATCATCTCGTGAGGCGTTAGTTTTCCATCCACAGAAACTGTATCTTCTTCACCCATTAAATGGAGGTGTCTGTAAGTGTAGTTTGAATCCTTCTCATAAAAACATCATAGTGTATTGAGGTTACTGGTGTTGTTATAAAATAATGTAATAAAAGAGTTTAGTGGTGGGATAAGTAAAATAAAAAAAATAAGTTAAGAGAAACCGTTAACTTTAATTTGGGTAACTTCTTTTGGTTTGAACCAAAAGGGCTTCTTCAAGTGCTTTCTGCGTATGGTAAAGATTCTAGAAGAAGGATAAAGATGTTGGGAGCTCAATTGGGTAGAGTTTGGACAAGGAAAAAGGCTTTATAGGTGTGAGGAATTGGTTATATGTGAGCTATTTTTATAAGGGGGATGAGGGGCTCTTTAGGAAAGTGTGAAAAATATTATTTTATTATAAAATAATATTCAGTTTCTAAATGACCAAAACTAATTAAAGTCAAAAATAATATGACTCATGGTCGAAATAAAATTATCCAATAATAATTGGACAGGTTTTGGATATTGTTTTAATATTTATAATCTTATTTATTTAAATCATTTATTAATGAGGTAAATACTGCATCATTATTGTGTCATAAATAATTTAATATATTTGATGTCTAAAAATTATAAACAAAATTCCATGATGTAGGAAATAGTTTTAGATTTCTCAATTAATATTTTTAGTCAAAATGATAATATATAACCCATTGTAAAAATTAATTTACAAAGAGATATTTGTTTTTTTCATTTTTGCCTTTACTTTAAGTTAATTAATCTAAAGTGTCATTATCACTCCCAAGTAGCTCAATGGGGTCCCAATATTGACTCAATGATACACATGGTCGTAAATTAATCAAAAAATAATGTTTGGAAAATTGTTAAGGTTATTTTGAATTATTATAATATTCTTTTTACCTTTAATTACACTATTTAACTTTAACCGCGGTAAATAAAAGTCAAAAGTTACTATTCACAAAAAAATATTTTCATCTTATTAAACAAAATTTTACTTACTAATAACAACCATGTATGTCAGATTTTTGATGTTCAATTCAAAGAAGTGGTAAAATTTCATTTAAATGAAAAAATCAGTTATTTAACTAGTAATGAGTGGTTTCACTATTCATAAAAAAATTGATGTTTTTTAGAAAAATCCCTAAAATTCAGCCTAAGATATATTTGATATTTTGAATACAAAAATTATGTCTATGTTTCAAAATTAAAAACATAGAAGTGGAATTAATTAATTTAAAATTAATTCCCGTTGTAAAAACAAATAGTGTGTTTTTAAGAAACAATAACTATCGAACAATTGTCACTTATTTATGTCCAATTTCAATGTGAAATTAATTCCAATGACCAAAATTGGATTAAATGGTAAAAATATATTATAATTACACTTTAAAACAAATTAAAGATATAATCTTATCATATAAATAAATTAGATTAAAGAACAGTTTTGAATTAAAATACAATATTTTTCACTGTTTATTAAAAAATGAACTTTATCGAAAAAATTACAAAAAATTGCACAAAGTAAATTTTGATGTCCCTATTCTAAAGAAATATTTTATTTGGTCAAATAGATTGTATTAAAGTGACCAAAAATATATTTAAAGAGGGTTTTCCATTAAAAGGCGGTAAATCAGCCTTTTAATGTAAATTAGGCTTAAAATTAGATTCATTCACATTTTAAGCCTCTTACTTTTTATTGGATAAATGTAAATACATTTAAGAAACAAGTATAATCATATTTTATTTTGTTTTATTCATTCTTTCCAATATAATGTCTAGGAGTAAACTATCATTTAAAATAATAATATTATATTATTAGTGTGCAATGTAAGATTTCAAAGAAAACCATTATTGCGTATCAGGTGCGCTATCGAACATAGCAACCCCTTTAAAGTAATATTTAATATTTAATTCCCAAATTTTAATAAATATGAAACATGTCTTATTTTTTATTTACCTGGAATGTTACATCCTTCCCACCTTTTGGGAATTTCATCCTCACAATTTTACTTATCAAAATAAGTGGGGGTATTTATCCCTCATAGCTTTTTCAGATTCCCACATTGCCACTTCAACCATATTGTTTTTTTCCAAAAAACTGTTACCTGTTGAATTACCTTATTCCACAACATTTTCTCTCTTCGGTCAAGAATATGGACTGATTGTTCCTCATAAGAGAGATTCTCTTCCATTTTAACTACCTCTGTTCTCAAAAAATGAGATGGATCTGGCATATAATTTCTCAACATCGAAACATGAAAAACATTGTGTACTGGGGATATGTTTGGAGGTAAAGCCACTCTATAAGAAAATAATCCAATGTTCCCCAAGATTTCATAATGTTCAATGAAACTCAGACTCAACTTTCACTTCTTACTAAAACAAATCACAATTATCCATGGAAAAACTTTGAGAAAGACAAGATCACCTACCTCAAAAGAATGATCCTTACTTCAGTTATATGAAAAATGTTTCTATCTACTTTGAGCTATTCTCATGTGCTTCTGAATCAACTGAAGTTTCTCTTCCATATCTTCTACAAATTTTGGTCCCATCAGCTTCCTTTGACATACTTCGTCCCAAAAAGCTGGAGTTCAACAACACTTTCCATATAATTTAACAAATAGAGCCATCTGTATACTGGAATGAAAACTGTTATTATATGAAAATTCAACCAAAGAAAGATTTTGGTCCCAACATCCCTGATAATCCATCGAGAAAGAACGTAACATATCC
The DNA here is from genome assembly GCA_963277665.1 of Viscum album. NCBI lineage: Eukaryota > Viridiplantae > Streptophyta > Magnoliopsida > Santalales > Viscaceae > Viscum > Viscum album. Next base: position 283,232,452 of record OY728119.1, on the reverse strand, counting down.
TTTAATATATGAATTTTTTATTCTGATTTTCCATATGATTGAGGATGAATAGCTGTATGAAAATTTAATTTAATACCCAAGGACTTCTGAAGGCCTTTCCAGAAGTTAGAAGTAAACCTGGGATCACGATCAGATACAATGGAGAGGGGAACTCCATTCAACCTGTCCACCTATTTAACATACAACTGAGAAAGATGATCTAGAGATAAAGTATCTCTAATAGGAAAGAAATGAGCATATTTAGTCAATCGATCAATAATAATCCAGATTGCATTATTACCTCAAGATGTTTTCAGTAATCCCACAATGAAGTCTATATCCACTCTGGAACTGGTAAAGTCCGAAGCATCCCATTCGGTAACTACCACTCTACTTTAACCTACAGACAAGTCAAAGACTTCAAGGTAAAATCAACAATATCTCTTTTCATTCCATCCCACCAGTAATACTATCAAAGATCACTGTACATCTTAGTACTGCCAGGATGAACTGAAAACGGGGAACTATGAGTTTTACATAACAACTCATTCTTCAACATTGAATCACAAGGCACACATAATCTCTTTCCAAATATCAAAACACAATCATTATAAATTTTAAATTCAGGCAACTTACCCTTCTGTACCAACTCTACCTTTTTCTGTAACTCAATGTCTTCCTTCTGTGCTTTCATAATTTTGTCTGATAGAGATGATCTCACTGACACCTAATACAATACAGAAGAATTTTCTGCACCAACAACTTCTATGACAATGTTTAAAAAATTAAAAAACCAAAGGATCTTGTTCCAAACGTAACATGGTTAACTAAGAATTTCTTTTTCTACCCAACGCATCAACCACTTTATTTGATTTTACTGGATGGTAATGGAATGTGAAATAATAATCCTTGATTAATTGAAACCATCTCCCCTATCTCATGTTCAATTCTTTTTGAGTGAATATATACATTAAACTTTTGTGATCAGTATATATTTCACATTTTACTCCATAAAAATGATGCCTCCAAGTTATTAAATAAAAAAAATCAGTAGCTAATTCTAAATCATGTGCACTGTAAATTAACTCATGTGGTTTCAACAGGTGTGAAGAATATGAAATTACCTGATCTGCATTAGGACACAACCATGTCCTTTCAATGAACCATCAATATAGATAACAAACTCAACATTTCTGGATGGCAGTGCCAAAACTGGAGCAGTCACCAATATTATTTTCAATTCCTAAAAAAAATCATCACATTCTTTTATCCAGATGAACTTAACACCTATTCGGGTTAACATAGCCATTGGACATGATAACCATGAAATGTTTTCAAAAAAACTCTTGTAATAACCTTTCAAACCTAGAAAACTATGAATGTCGGTTATATTTCTGGGTCTTGGCGATTCTTCATCAACTTTTGTTTTAGAAGGATCAATAGTTATGCCATTTTTTGAAACAATGTGACCATGGAATGGATTTTTTTGCAACCAAAACTCACACTTGTTGAGTTTCCCATATATTTTCTTTATTTTAATGATTGTAAGGCAAACCTTAAATGACTTTCATGTTACTCTTTACATTTAGAATAAACAAAAATATCATCAATGAACACAACCACAAACATATCCAACAACACATGGACAATTCTATTCATAAGATCCATGAATATAGCATGTGCATTGGTTAAACCAAAAGGCATGACTACACATTAATAATGTCCACATCTAGTTTGAAATGCAGTATTCAGAATGTATTATTCCTTTACTTTCAACTGATGGTACCCTGACCTCAAATCAATCTTCAAAAAATACTGAGCTACCTAGAGCTGATCAAACAAATCATTGATATGAGGCAAAGGATACTTATTCTTAACAGTGATGCTATTCAATACTCTATAATCAATTATAAGTCTCATTAAACCATATTTCATTAAAACTAACAAGACCGGAGAACCCCATGGTGATGTGCTAGGTTGAACGAATCATTTATCTAATAACTCATGTAATTGCTTCTTTAACTCTAAATTTTCAATTTGAGCCATCAAAAAGGGAGTTTTGAAATTGACATAGCATCAGGAACTAAGTCAATAATAAACTCAACTTCTCGATCAGGTATAATACATGGAAACCCGTCAGAAAAAACATCGAGGTAATAATTTACCATTGGCACATCATTAATCCCAACACTTCCTTTATTTTCAACAATATGATCAAGGTAACATTCATTTCCATCTTTTACTAGTTTCTCAGCTTCCTAGTATGTTATCAAAATCAAGGGTTCATTCATGTACACAAACTGAAAATCATTCTAAAAAGAAACCTCTTTTGCTCTGCAGTCAATCTTAACATGATAAATAGAAATCCAATCCATACACAAAATAACATCAAACTCTACTAGAGGTAAAACAATAAGGTTTGCAGGTATATTCTTTCCGTACAAAAGGACATGAATGTTCTTATTTTTTCTTCTTGTCTCAACATTTCCTCCAGGTGTTTTTACCATAAGTTTTGTATTCATATATTGAGATGGAATTCCCAATATACTAGAAAAATTCTTAGAAATGAAAGAGTGTGTAGACCATAAATAAAAAAACACATTGGCATAGTCTAAAAAAACAAATAGTGTGCCTGATACTACTTCATTAGATAGCCCAACATCTACTGAAGTAGTTGCAAAGGATTTCACCACCCCTTTCTGCTTGTAGTTTGTCTACTTTCCCTCAGTTGAGTTATTTGTAGGAAACTCATTTTCATAATGACCCATTTAATTACACATAAAAAATTTTAATGACTGTAAATCCGATTTTCTCTTTCCATTAAACTGATCATTTTCTGTGTAATTATGAGCCTTATATCCCATTTTACCACATCGGTAGCACTTACCAGAATTCAAAGGACATTCCCCAGCATGCTTTTTACCACAATTTTCACAAATTATAAACATAAGTTTCTTACCATCAGACTTTTTTTTGAATATTTCTTCACTTTCACCTGCCTCCTTGACCTCTTATTCTGTTGTTTTTTAGCAAACACCCGATCATCAAAAAAACTGCATTTCCACCTTCTCCGTACAACGAACAGGTTTTTTATAACTTTTGAACTCACGAGAAGCTAAATCCCTTTGATAAATTGGATTTAATGCAGATTAATTTTTTTTTGATTTTATTATCAAGATATCATATGAAATTTGGGGCATACCCTTCCAGTTGAGTGAATTTTTTTTCATAAGAAGCCACTGAATCATCCTCCTACCTCACTTCCTAGAATTGTTTTTCCATTCTAAGACGAACCTCCTTAGGAAAATATTCCTCAAGAAACATACCTTTGAATTCATCCCAATCGAGAGTATCAATATCCTCACTATCCTTGATATTTTTCACCATCGACCACCACTGACCAGATTCACCTTCAAAACGGTAAACAGTGAGACTAGCCATTATATGTTCTGAATAACCCATGACATCAAAAATATTTTTCAGTGCTTTAATCCACCCTTATGCAAGCACCGAGTTAGATGATCCTCTAAATGATTGGGGATGTTGCCTCAAGAAATGCACCACTACTGAAATGTTCCTCTGTGGTTGATCTGGATGATCTCGTACATGGATACCACCACCATTTTTAGCCTAAGTCAACTGTTCCATCATGGAAACAAACAATTCAGTTCTGATTCCGACCATCTCAAGTTGCTGATTTGGAAGGTTTTCTTCCTCCTGATGTCCTCCAAACATAGCTACCCTGTTTTCTCTGCGGAAAACCATTATGAACACAAAAATATCTTAGCCAAAGCAAGATGGTAATCTATAAATTCTATATGAATTTAATATTAACATAAATCACTTTATGGATATTAATTTTACAATTCCCTAACTCTTAATGTTATCTAAACCGACCTCTGATGCCAACTATAAGGACCCGACATTAAAACATTACCTAATATTGAATTAAATAAAAGATTCACATTGAGGATCTTTTCAGGTTTTGAGTTTTAGAGAAATAGGACATTACTATTACATCTAAAGAAATTACAAAGTAGATACTTCTAAACATTTTCCATTTTATTCATAAAATAAAAACTCTTGAAAAAAGTGTCATGTATAGTTCCATGTTTTAGACAACATTATTTTTCGTTGATCCCATCCTTGACCATATACAATTTAAAGTCTTGTGATAAAAATTTCAAAACTTGGGTTGATTATAAAAATCTCTGTAATGGTTATAAAACCAAGAAAGAAAACATTAGTTCATAAATACATACAAAACATAAACTCTTTTACATACCTCAAAAAATCATAAGATTTATGAATAACACATACAAATCATAAGTCATAAATGTAACCTGTGGAATCCATTACATACTTACATTGTAGCTATCATAGCTACATAGGGAGTTACTTTGGAATAACCATCACAGTATATTCCCAAAATATCTTAGGAGAAACATTCACATTTACCTCCATCACATTACCCAATGCATTGGAGATCTATCTTGGGCTCACCTGCCATAGTTTTATTATGGAACCACCCGTATACATAAATAATTTCCAAGAACCATAACAGGATCATAACACATAACATAAGCATAAAAGAAAGACAACATTTCCACATTGCAATAACAATATAACATTTCAATATATATACGTATCAAAAAAATTATCGAAAACCATTTTCAATAACAAAAATACATAAAATTGTATATGGTATTTATTTTCCTTTTAAAAACATTAAATCTTGTTAAGGAAGCGGAATATCAAATAATACTCGCGGCGGTAGAATAGTCATTTTCACTGCTTACATTAAAAAGAAACATTATTTTTTTTATTTAGTAAAACGATTTGTAGAAAAATAATTCCATTGATTCAAATGAAAATTAAAAGGATTGTATACATCGTATAGAAGAATGTCATGTATTAAAACAAAATATGCCTCAATGAAAGGATATTGAGACAAAGTCCCTTACCTTATGACTGACTTGACTCGATCTCTCATTAATCTCCTGAATAATAAAATAAAGATAATTTATAATTTCTTAAGAACCTTTTTCAAGTTTATTATTCCTTTAATATCACTTATTACCATGTTATAAAAATTATGTAATCATTTATGTTAATAATGTTCGTTTTGTCGATATTTGGTACTTGAGTAAAAAATGAACACCTTATATGTAAAAGTGGTCCATGTGGTCAATAATCCATTATATCCAAAATTATATTCATTATTTAGATATCATATATATCATATATATCATATATATCCAGTATATATATATTTATATATATAACAGTTCATATCATTTGGAGGTAGGAAATGAAATGCACCATTCATGGAGACGGTAAGTCGTACATGCGCATGAACACTACTTTCATTTCAATTTATTTTTTTTAATTAAATTAAAAAATAATGATACATAGGTATATTATAATTACAGTATAATATCATATATAATATCATTAAATCCATCCTTTATACATCCCACATATGGAATTAACGAGTCATATCACTTTGAGGGGGTGGTAGTCCGCACTTCCTCAAATGAAATTATCGTGTTTACCCATAATGGAAACCATAAAGGTATGATATAAAAGAAAAATACAAAAGAATAAAGAAAACATAAAAATAAAATATATCATATATAAATATAGTTTCATCTTAATGTCCACCATGATAGGCGGTAGGAGATAATCAAACAATCATCGTCTCGTGAGGCGTTAGTTTTCCATCCATAGAAACAATATATTCTTCACCCATTAAGTGGAGGTGTGGGTAAGTGTAGATAGAATAATTTTCATACAAACATCCTATTATATTGAGGACACTGGTGTTGTTATAAAATAAAGGAATAAAATGATTTTAGGGGTTAGAGAAAAAAATAAAAGAAAAGAAGTTAAGAGAAACTCTTACCTTTAATTTGGGTAACTTCCTTTGGTTTGAACCAAAAGGACTTCTTGAAGTGCCTTTTGCCTAAGGTAAGGATTCTAAAAGAATAATAGGAATGTAGGGAACTTAATTGAAAAGAGTTCAGACGAGACAAAAGGCTTGAGAGGAGTGAGGAATTGGTTTGAAGTGAGGTTTTTTTATAAGGTGAGGAAGGGCTCTTTAGGAAAGTGTGATAATATTATTTTATTATATAATGATATTCGGTTTCTAAAGGTCAAAAAAAAATTAAAGTTGAATATAATATGACTCATGGTTGAAATAAAATCATCCAATAATAATTGTATAGAGTCAAGTATTGTTTTAATATTTATAATCTTATTTATTTAAATCTTTTATTAATGAGGTAAATAGTGCATCATTATTGTGTCATAAATACTTTAATTTATTTGTTGTATAAAAATTATATCAAAATACGATGATGTAAGAAATATATTTAGAGTTCCAATGAATATTTATAGTCTAAAATATAGTTTATATAACCAATTTTGAAAATTAATTTACTAAGAGATATTTGTTTTTGTCATTTTTGCCTTTACTTTAAATTAATTAATCTAAAGTGTCATTATCACTCCCAAGTTGCTTAATGGGGTCCCAAAATTGACCCAAAGAAGCCCATTGTCATAAAGGACCCAAAAAATATTTTTTTTACAATTGTTAAGGAAATTTTGAATTTTTAAAATAGTCTTTTTACCTTAAATTACCCTATTTACCTTTAACCGCGATAAATAAAAGTCAAAAGTTACTATTCACCAAAAAATATTTTCATCTTATTGAACCAAATTTTACTTAAAATTTAAAACCATGTATGTAGTATTTTCGAAATTCAATTTACAGAAGTTACAAAATTTCATTTAAATGAAAAAGTTATTTTTTTAACTAGTACTGAGTGGTTTCACAATTCATCAAAAATTGATGTTTTTCAGAAAAATCCCAAAAAATCAGCTTAATCTATATTTGTTATTCTGAATTAAAAAATAATGTCTATTTTTAAAAATTCAAAACATATAAGTGAGTTTAATTAATTTAAAATTAATTCCCATTGATAAAACAAATAGCGTATTTTTAAGAAAGAATATCTATAAAAAATATGACAGTTGTTTATGTCCAATTTCAAAGTGAAATTAATTCCAATGAAAAAAATTGGAATAAATGGTAAAAATAAATTCTAATTACACACTAAAACCACTTTAAAATATAATCTAACCATATAATGAAATTAGATTAAAACAGTATTTTGAATTAAAATACAATATTTTTTCACTATTTATTAAAAAATGAACGTTATCAGAAAATTTCCAAAATTTTTTACAATGTAAATTTTGATGTCCCAATTCTAAAAAAGGATTTTATTTGGTCAAATATAATGTATTAAAGTGACCAAAAGTAGGTTTAATGGGGGTTCTCCATTAAAATTCGATAAATCAGTCTTTTAATGTAAACTATGCTTAAAAATAGATTCATTCACATTTTAAGCCTCTAACATTTTATTGGATAAATGTAAATACATTTAAAAAACATATATAATCATATTGTATTTTTTATTCATTCCCTCCAAAACAACATCTAGGAGTTAACTACCATTTAAAATAATAATATTATATTATTAGTGTGCAACGAAAGATTTCAAATAAACTCCTTGTTGCATATCGGGTACGCTATCAAACATTGCAACCCCTTTAAAGTAAAATACTATATTCAGTTCACAAATTTTAATAAATATGAAAAATGTCTTATTCTTTATTCACCTAGGATGTTACAATACCTATAACTACATTATTTTTAGGATCTAGCACAAAAATAGGGATAACATAACCCCTTCCTTGACCTCTTGGCCTTGGGGGTTATTATTTTCAGTTATATTCTATAAAACTTTTCACATGTAATTGGTTTTCATAATTTCTGTGTTCCTCAATGTCTAAACACTAGAATATAAGCTTAATGTTAATTGAATATTTTATTTTCTTCCATTTTATTAGTGGTAATATTCATATCCATTCAACATTTATTATCCAGATTCCCCTATTTTCCATACTCAAATCATTTTTCCATTCCCTTGAGATAGTTTCTACGATGATTCTTCCCACAATTTTTACACATATGAAGTTGGTTTCTATTTCATTAATGGGATTTATCCATTAATCCTCCATAATTAGAATCCATATTCCAATTACTATCTCCTTCCCCTTGAGACCGCTGAGAGTCACCAATCCCCATCGTAACTTTGTGGGTATAATGGAAAATATACCCATATCCCTCAAAATCTCTAATATCCTGGTATTTCTAAAGAATCATTTGTAGTCTATGAAATTAGTAGTTCACTTTTCATTTGGGAGTGAGGGAAAACCCAGAGTCATATAAGGAAATCCTTTTGAGGATTTTCTCATAAGTCCTAATAGAATCATATATCATTTTCTTAATTCCAAGTAATTCTCTCTCCATTATAAATTTGAGTGTTCATGGAAAATATTTTTTAAAAATTACATTATATAATCCATCAGATTATATTGATTTTATTTATTCCTTGTATTTTTCTTGATCAGTGACCACCCCTGATCAGATTCCTCCTTAAGTGATAGGTATCCAATATGAATTTATCTTACATAGGGCATTGGTGTCTACCAAAAATACTTTCAATGTTGTTAATCCATTGTTTGATGAGATGAGGATTATAAGATCCACTGAATGTATGAGTCCTTTATTAAATAAATGAATAAATTTCAACTTTTGATTTCGTAGGGATAATATGAGATTCAACACGATTGAACATATTATTAATAATTGATTTAGGTGAGCTAGTACAATTAAGATGTTATTAGATTTTGATATTATTAGGTTAGGAATCTCAATAGTGGTACTAATACATTACTTATAATATTGGTTCTGTGTATGAGTTTTCCAATTTCACACTATTAACTAAAACAAAGGAATATCAGGAATTAGGATACTAAAACTAATAATCACTTAAAAAGGGAAATTTTGATCATTGAAGTAGTAACTTATAAGTGAAATGAATAACCAAAAATATGAGACTATGGGTTATAACCTATGTTATCTATGTTATTATATCTATTTGTTTTTCTAACATAACAATATATTGAAGACCTTCATAATGTTTTATTAAGAGTTTTTTAATTCAATATAAAATACCCCCACAAGGGTTAAATTAGGTGTGCAACAAGGACCCTTTGATATAAACTAAGAACATGTCATGTTAATACCAAATAATCTATTTTGGTGTTATACCACTATATATATTTATGTTACATCGAAATAAACTTATAGTATCTATATAAATATTTAATTACTTAGAAAATAATCTCTATATACTTCACAAAAATTTCAGTATATTTTTATATATTTTGAATTATCCCATGTGTTTTTATATTATATTCTACTCATTAACCCACGAATAACTATACCTTTATTTGAATCCAATTATAGTGTCCCAAGTCTCTTACACATATTTGTTTTTCTAATTTTTAACATAAATATGCAATAAACACTACCCAAGGATAGAGAGGCCTAGTGTGTTTGGAAGACGAGGATCATAATACATAAAATGGGTCTCAAAAATAAATTTTTTATTTTATTCTCCGTAATGTGTTCATAAATAAATTTGATATATGAAAATGGTATTGAATAACCTGGGGAATAAAAAAACTAAGGGGACGAGCTAAAAATTCCAGTAGGGGAATAAACATGATAAAGAAGTATAATATATGAATCAAATGAAATTTCAAGATATCCTAAGTGGTAAATAACATGAATGATCACTTAGAGGCATGAAATATTTATTCCTAAAACATATGATCAAAGAATATTAAGAATTTGGATGCAATATATAACATGACCAAATTATAAGTCAAGGCTAACCGCTAAGAAAACATCACATGGTGGACATAGTCTCATTATGGATTAGGTTTACTCCCTAATACCATTAATATACTATCCCAAGATATAAAAATTAACCAATGCATTGATGTTCTATCTTGGAAGTCCCAAAATTATATGTAAATGTTTATGTGTGCCACTCAGTGAAATCAAACATTGGTAATAATCATAATAAATAGACATGGAAATGAATAGGGTATATAATTTTATATCAAATAAAAATTAAATGTGAGTTCATAATGAGTCCAAAGAGAATATGGAATTAAATATTTGAGATATTCATATATAAATGAAAAATAATAGGTCTCAATTTTTTTTATCATTTGAATAAAAATTCCAAATTAAGGGTACATAATTGGTTATATACATGAACTTTTAAAATGGTGTTTTAATTATTCCTCAAAATAATTTGGAAGAAAGAAATAGAATGGAATTTTATATGAAAAATAAAGGTAAATCAGAATGTTTATCCACAATTTATTCCTTTATTTAATGAAATAAATAATGGGTAATTTTTTTTAAAATAATGTTACAAAAAAGTATTAAGGGACATAAAAGTTTTCCCTAAATGAGTTTGATTTAAAGAAGGCATTGAAATATTAACTTAAGGCATGTGTAATCACCTAAAAGGAAGGTATAATAAGCTAGGTGTATATGTAATATACATTCATACAAAATTTATATTAATTCCATAAGGTCAAATAATGATATTAAGTGAGCTAGAGAGAGAAAGGATATAACCAAAAGAAAGGACGACATTTTAGAGAGTTCCCTTACCATAGGTTTTGAATCATTATGAACTAGTTCTTAACATCTTGAATAAGGAAATGAGATAATTTATTACTTAATTAATATATGTTTACATTAAAATTTTATTTACTATAATTTTATTATGTTCATTTACAACCATTTTAATTAGATATATTGTATAATGTTTTCGTTCCGAGGTCGTTTATTTTAAGGTTCCATGGTCAGATCACTTAAGTATAATTAATGATGTTCTTATATAATGGTAACATAACTGAATCTGTTTCAGGTTAAGGAGTAAATATGTTTATTGAAATTTTACAAAATATTTATACACAATGGTATTTTGAATAAATTATGATTTTGAGAGTATAGGTTTTATAGCTGCATGATTAGGTAATTTGGGCTTTGTTTCCTACCATGATGAACGTATTTCATTTCCTTTAATATTATGCATATACATCCATTACGAAATATAAAATATAATACAATATACATATTTAGATAATTTTTATCCAGATTAAATGAATTTAAACATTTCATGAATTTATCAATGGAAATAAAAAACTCCTTATCCATAGTGGTAGCAAACCAAGCATAATGGGGACATTGTTTTCAGTTTTTGAATATTAGAAGAGAGAAGTGGATATTACAAAGATATAAAAACAATAAATTATATTAAAAATAATAAATTCACCATTCCATGATAGATAATAAAGGATTTAGAAAGTATAAGAAGGATGGAATTAAACAATTATCTCTTGATAGTGTTACATTCTCCTTTGGATTTCACCTCTTTGGCGTCCACTTAAAAATCCTTGGGATTAATACTTTTTGGTGATGATTTATTATATTTACATGATAAAATATATTAGAATAGATTCGTGAAGAGTTTGGGAAAGATCCAATGATTAGAAGGTGAAGAGAGAAGGGGTGGTGAGAGGAGGTATTCATAAAGAGTGGAGAAGGATGTTTTTTTTGAATAGAATATTCATTAGTTTATTAATTTTTATCAAGAATATCAATACTGATGTATTTGGTGACTAAATATTTTAATTTTTTCTTCTTATTTTTGGATAATGGGTATATACACCTTCCTATATGAAATAAATCATATATTTATCTTTTAATGTTGAATGCAATATTTTTTTATCTATTTCAAGATTCATAAATAAGTAAACTATTTTATAAAAAATAAAAAAACATTACCTTAACAATTTTCGAATGCAAAGATTCCAATAAAGAAATCAATTTTATTAAAATAATTTTATAAATTTAGAAAAATATATTTTAGCTAAAAGTGTTATTTATTTGAAAAGTACCAATTTTAGCATTATGATCAATTTTCCAACCATTTAAAAAATTAAAAATGATATCATAAAATTATATTATCATTATAATAAAAAAATATTTTTTTAAAAAAATAATTCTATGAATTTATTTTCTTTCAAATAAATATATAAATAATAGAATTTTATGATAACATATATGATATGAAAAAAAATTATAACACCAATTTTATCAGTTTCTAAATGTTTATTAATGTGTATCATGATATAAATTTGTTGGATTTTTATTTTATAAGGTAAGTGAATAATAATTTTCAATTAAAGAAGTGATGTTACTATTATAATTTCTAGGTTAGTATTCCTAAAAGTTATATTACAATTACAATAGTAAGATTAATATCCCCACAATGATATTTTTAATAGTAACATGAGTTCCCCACCTTTTATAAATAGTTCATATTTCATTCATTATTCATAAATTTATATTTTCTATCATGGTTATATATATTTTATTTCCATGATAAATACTGAATAACCAATATTTGGTTTCATTTCTATAGTGGGTTTTGTGAGTACAATTATTCTCGGAGATCGAGAAAATACAAATTTTTATATTATTATTATATTATTTTCTGATTTGTAATCCATTGTAATACTTTCAATTACTATTTATATATTTATTATCATAGTGTAATGTTCTAGTGAATCTAATAAAATATTTTTGGATCTATTATATGGTTTTTATGTTTTAATACATTAGTAAATATGAAAAAATTATACTATAAGGTTGGAAATATCATTCATCAATGTATAGGTCATTACAATTTGGGTAACAATAAATCCATTTTAAAAAAATATATTGACAAGATTTTTATTTCACAATTATATATTTTATCTTTCACTCAATATTTCATTTGAAATACCTATATATCCTTTTCATGTATCCATTTTGGAATATTATTTTTCAAAATAATGTTCTTCAGAATTTGTACCCTTTGAATTTGAAAATTAGTTTTGAATTTGGCTTCTAACTTTATCTTTTATGACTATAGTAAAAGCATTTTACAAAAAAATTTAATAGTTTCTTTCATAATTATTAGTAATATTTTTTACAAAGACACCTTTCAATTTTTAAAAATATTCTTCTAAATTATTTTAATTTTTTAATGAATTTTAAATGAAAATGAAATATTTTTATATTTTTTTGAAAGTAAAAGTATTACTTTAAAAATTAAATTTTTATTTTAAAATGTATTTCAAAATCTAGTGTTTTTAAGAAATAAATATTTGTTACATTAATATATTCTCAAATAATTTTTTTAAAAGAATCCTTATTTAGAAATTTGTTTTCTAAGAATACGTTTCGGTTTTAAAAAGAAAATTTTAAAAACATTTGTAAATATAAAAGTATTTATATCTTATAAAAACATAATATTTTTGGGTTTCCATTATTTTTAAAAATTGATATTTCATATGTTTTAAAAGAGACTTATCTAATAAAACTAAAAAGGTTTTTTTTTCATCTCTGTCATTATCCTTTGAGGTTCCTCATTTTGAACATGGGATATTTTCTTATGATAACTTGAAACTTCCTTTCCTGGATATCTTAATATAAATATTTTATGATTTTTTGGAACAATTATGAATGGGTTTTATTATGTGATATTTTGGATACATTAAATCCGTGGGATGGGTTGAGCCTATTTAAGCTTTGTGATGAATTGGTTATAGATTTATATCTCATGAATTATTGATGTTTATCAGGAAATTTTTTGGATGTTCATAACATAATGTGTGGAATTTATTTTTTTGTCCACAACATGAAGCATGCACATTTCATTTAGTCATGAAAGACCACGTAACTCTAAGAGAGGCGAGGTATGAATTAGGGTTCCAAATTTTTCATTTAAACTAACTGATATTGTTACCACATTGGTAGGAACCTATTAAACCTCTTTGATGAGAAAGAAAAGAAAAAAATCACATAGAAAGTGAAGACTTAATAATTTCACTCGGTTCACCCCTAATGGCTATGACCAAGGGGAATATACCGATTGGTTTTAGGTCATACAGAAATCCAATAATCTATTCTAGTTTTCGAGTAAAAATGTTTAGAACAATCACTTTGTACCAGGAACACAACATTTACAATGTTTACGGGATATCACACTGCATCCCTCAGATAACTTCTATTAACTCCCCCTTGGTCCCTACACCGAGAAGAATCTGAACTCATTTTCTCCACTTGTTATTCACATAAATTTATTTGTATTAATTCATGAATCCTCAATTATAAGTAGATTATCTATTTAATTCCCTCTTCTACCCATATATGTGACTCACTTTTCCATGCACATGTAGTTCATGATATATTCCTCCACATATGTCTACTCTTCCTCCGTGTACTTCTTTGCTCCACTGTGTACTGCCTTGACCCGTGTACTACCTGCTTCTTCTGTGAACTACCCTGCTCTGCGTACTACAATATCTTCCTCCACATACGGCTCAACTTTATGAATCACTGTCAATGCACATTTTATTTCTATGATCCGTATTTTCTCCTTTGAATGTTTCTTCTTACACTCTTCATACTATTGGAGTTCTATAGACCATGTTTTTCCTCCACGTACTGGCTCTACTATTTGGACATTTAATCATAAAAACCACTTCAAACTTCACCAAATTTCTTTTAATTTCTAATTAGAACATTCTTTTCTGAGGTTTTATTCCCATATAGCACTCTAGACTCCACCGGAATCCTTCCAGATTTTTAACCTTAGTACCGTATTCTAACAAAGGGATTAATGATCCTTATATAGGCAGATAGATCTAAAAAATAATCTAAAACAAGATTTACCACATATTAATTGTGATACATCATTCACTATGTACTTCATATCTACCATGAACCATTTTCCAAACATAGTCTATATACTTCCATTCTCCCTTCATAGTAGCAAAAATCACCACCTTATTTTTTCAAAATACTCTATGCACTATTTCTCAATACTCCATATTGTTTATGTAAATGACATACCATCCTGTGAATATCCTACCTATTGGATAAAATGAGCCTTCATTTGAACTTTTCACCTCGAACCGAACCACCAACCTTTACCACAAACCATTTTATATTCCATGAACCATTTTGATTCTATCTACATAGTTCCCTACGTCATCCATGAACCAACCCGAGTATATGGAATGCGGTTTGTGCCCCGTTCTATACAATTACCTTCCTTTTTTAACTTTTTTTACCATTATGGATCTCATTCACTCCTATGAATAAATCCTTCCTTTTCTAGAAAAACTCCAAGTTTTGAGGCCCCAAAATTTAGGAAACACTAGGAAACTACACCACATTCAATATTTCTTTCATCCTCAAATTGAAGAACACCTTCCTTTAAAACTCCTTGCTTAACCAAATGAAGATTTATATCAAACAAAAACCATACTCTATTTCCCAAAAATAACAACCTTGGTTCCAAAAATTAACAACATGATTTAGGATGATTTTTCTAGTTTATAAAATCATAATTTCTATATTCTTATGTTTGTACCATAATTACATATTATGTTATTTTTTGAAGACAATCCTACGTTCTATGTTATATGCATATGAATAAGATCCATAAAATATGTTTATTATATCATACACTTATTTCATGGTATATGTTTATTCATTTGAGATTATATGTCTTGGTATATTGACTTATAGACAAAACTTAATTTTTCATATTCTTTTAGTAATGTATTTCTCCCATGATCATGAATTCTCATATAATTATGATATAAACCTTGTTAAAATGTTGAATAGTTTTCCCCTTACTGATCATTTGAGCTCACCCATTTATTATGTTTCCATTATATAGTTTATGAAGATGAATATAATCTTTAAGAATTCTATATGGGAGTTTTGTGTGTATTAATTTTTGAAATATGTTCATAATTACATTATATAAAATTTCATATATAGATAATGATAAAATACATTAAACAATCATTTCATGGATTTGTTCAAAGATTTTTATATGTACTTTTTATCTTAAAAAATGGCATAAAATATTGATATTTTAACTTGGTACATGTCACATTGAATATGAAATAGTATTTAAAGAAAATAATTTGACCACCAAATATAGGATTATGGTTTTGGGGAATCTCAATGATGTATCTTTCTATAGATACATAACTCTATGCATAGAAGTTTCCCTCTCAATATCAGTAAAATCATATCATGAACTCCCTTTTCATGGTAATGTCATATCCCACACATACATGTCACAATAGAAAATATCTCCACAAGATCCATTTACTATTTATGTATGCATGTTGTGTAATAACATGAAACATACCACACCATATTATTCTATATACTTCAAAATATTATTAGCTCTTCTTTCACTATTAAAACTATTACAACCCTATGGAATAACTCCATAACAACTTCATTTCATCATTAATTATATAATTTATCATCAACACTAAAATATAAATAATGATGATATGATGCACCAACCTTTACCCCTGGCATGTGATCCTTCCACACTGTAACCAAAACACTAGATCACAACATGAAGGATCCCCATAATTGTTAACCTTTCCACAAGTTTATCATTTCATCATTATCATAGAGTGAACAAGATAGTCCATGTAACACATAATGAATTATAGTTCAATATCCCATGAATATATGGAATATGTGTTTCATCTCAATAGGTCATGACATGAAGATTTATAATTAAAAATATATTAATGGAATTATCCTTATGAATCACTTATTCCATTGGGGAATGTTACATTTCTTCTTGTAACTCTCTTATATATTGAGTCATTTGAAATGCCTTCTTCTGAACCTCACATTGTGAAACCTTTTTTTATTTTGGAAACATATGATATAAAAACATTATTATCTCTTATAATGAGGTCTAAAACCTATATAGGATGAATTTTTTTATGTACTCTCGACACCCCTTAGAGAAAAACGGACCTATCCTTGGATTCAGAGTTCAAAATAAAACACTCTAAAAAAGGGTGTTATAATAATATTCACTATTATGGTCATGTTATACCTTTGAAAAAAGATTATGTTTATGATTCCATTACCCTTAATGTAATTAAATCCATGGCACATATGTTACAACTTTGACGCAAACCCCACATTGAAACCCTGGATTCAAGGATGCAGATTATCAAGACAATTCTATTTCATTTTTGAGAATGTGTATTTCCTTTAAGTTGAAAATTTTCATTGTTTCCATTGTACTAAATCATATCGTATCTTATCATGTCACTTAGTTGATAAGAATAGATGTTGAAAACAACAATAATTTCATCATGTGGTACCAACCCACACTATGACCACTTATCCTTCTCTAAGAACTACCATATACTAATCTCACCCATATCTAACACATACACAATATGATAATATCTCCTTTATACCACCCTAGCATAGAATTCCATCATAAATTATTCAATATCTCAGTGTCTGGATACACGAGTGAATCTAGCTAGGGTTGGCCCATTTTTTAAATTATAATTTCCATATTTTTATTTTCAAACAATATTCTTCTTTCACATTATTTTTCCTAATACACTCTAATATAATTTTTTTTATTTCATACCATTGAACTATTTTGAATAGATTCAAATATAAAATAAAAATTATTAAAAAATTAAAATATAAATGAAAAATAATGTTTAAATTGTAGTTATTAATATCCTACCACTTAAGTCCATATAATCCTACGTCTTATCTAACATTAATTTACAAAATAAAATAAATCAATACTGTTATTTGATAAAATTCTATAACGAATAAACCCAAGATACTCCTGGATTTTTACTTGAGCTGACCCCTCACAAGGCTCAGAGGGCATTCCCTTTTCCCATCGGATCAAACCTAGTATATGGATATAAAAAAATAATTATTTGTTGTGGTTTTATGAAATAAATAAAAATATCTTAATTAGTGTTTTAGGAAATAAATTTTTATGAATTCTCCTTATATTGGTGAGTCTTTCATCCAAATAAAAAATTTCATAAATTAACTAATAAACATATAAATAAAAATTATAATGTGTCATAACAATAGATATAACTATAAGATTATACATAACATAATCATGGAGTCAATAAGTTATAAAAAGGTCCAAAACTACAATAGAAGGTGGCAAAAATGATCGGAAGCTGATAAATATTTTAAAAATAACAGTAAATAATAAAATCTAGAAAAATATACCAAAACATCCACTACCCAATTCCATGATACATGTGGACTCACCCCAACAATTACACCTCCATCAAACCTTATTAATTTTATCCTGAATATCAACCACCTCTATGCTATTCTTTTCCGTTACATAAACATATCAAAACAATATCAAGACACCCTCAATGGGTGTTTGTAGGGTATGATAATAACAATACCAACTAGATATCACCAATAGTTCAATATAGAGAATTTTCTATGAAATCCAAGTATTCTAGTTTGAAAATAAACATATGTATACTCAATTTTAATTTAGGAAAATCTTGATTCATGTAACAAGTTTCATAATAATTTATAGTTAAAAGATAATACATTTTAACAAACATTTAAAAACTATCCCTATGGGATATTCCCTTGAGTAGATAAGGGACAAGGATTCTTATGTTTCTCATTCTATATTATATTCAAAAAAATCATAACCATCTAATATGTATAGAATCGTCCATTAGTAGTATGTTTTGTGATGAAATCTATTGTTAGGGATCACTTATCATTTCTTAGAATGTATTTATCATAGGTACCCTAACCCATAACCCAAGGCTCTTATGAAGCACTACAAATTTGGATGATTCCAAATTCATCACTAATACCATTTCATTTAAAGGATTCTTTTCATCAAATATGTAATAGGAATAATCAATTCTATAAATAAAACATGTCTTTTTAACCAATTTAATTTCTCAAATTAAAATAAAAGTAATAAAAAAACAAAAATAGATAAATTTGTGCTCATTTATGTAATATAACACTTTTTAAGAACTAAAATCCCTGATTGAAAATAAATTAAACACAAATGTTTCAAAAAATAAATGAATTTAATAAAACCACATAAATTAATCTATAGAACTATTGGGGAATGAGTTGAATCCACAAGTGATTATGAGGAGTGAACAGAAGAAGGAAAAAAAATCTTGAAAAACTCTAACCCCTACAATTATAGCTTATTCACAAAACCATAAGATTCCATAGACAGTGGGGATAGAGAAAAATATAATAAAGATTTAAAAATGACCAAAAAATAAAGGAGTAATCTAATTTCTTAATGATTTCATAATTAACATTGATTATAATCCTCCAAAAAGAAACTGTGTAGAAGGATGAGGTGGTGTATCAATGCCCCATGCTTAATAGAATTCAAAATGGGGGATAAAAAGTTCTTATGAGATATAAATCAAGAAGGGGTGTAATATTAATTTCATTTTTAAGAACCTAGGTAGTTCTCATGGTTTTACTAGATAATTTACAAAACATGCACCAACCATACATACAGAACGAGACCCACTTAGTGAGACTCTTAGAGTTTGGTTTAAAGTTTTTACTAACCATGTACCACCCATATTAAAACCATTAATTTTTTTAGGATTTTTGTGGTTTGGTAACAATTTTTTTTACTAAATGTGCACAGACTATGCATAAACGTGATAACATGAATAACTCTCCCAATTTTTTGAATACAAAAAAACTAAAACTAAAATTATAGAATAAAGATAAAAATAATAAATAATATATTAATTCCAAAAAAGTACATCATTAATGAGAAAATTGTGATACATATAAAATCCTAAATGGAGTAATATACTATTTTTCATCCTAGACATGGAATATTGGAACACATCAATGAATAGTGAAACATAGTCATACATATGCAACTAAGAATCTTGAAATCAAATCACTCTTTTATAATATCACTATGTCTTTAATAAACTGAGAACTTGGTAAGTGTAATATGAAAACCTAATTCTTAAGACTAGTTAATAACATCATCAATTGTGTTTCCCATAGAGACACAAAATCAAAATTATTGGGATGAAATAAAAATAAATAGAAAACAACACCCCAAATACTAGTTCTTTGATAGATACTCATACATACGTAAAAATAATTAAAAGAATATGTGTATACATTCTAATAAAGGATCACCTCACTATATCTGGCCTTAACAAAAGAATCCATTGACAAATGATAATAAAAGATAATTTGGAATCTTATATGTTATAATCAATCTCGAATATAAGACACCAATACTTCTATGATTAATCAATATCTATACTTATATAGAACTTTTAGTCACCTTTTAAAATAAGAAGGGATCTTATTATCACACTCAAAAATCTAATGGGTGTCATCCCAAGATAAAAAGGATTACTGTAATCCTTATCTCCATTGATAACTCATAAACTATGAATAAAAAAGAATATATGTTATAACCTCTATCTTGATATACCATTATTCAGAACACATAATAATTTCATCCAAAACTCATAGTATTTATGGTAACACCCACACATAACCTATCCCAGTACCCCTCTAAAGGAGAGAAAAAATTTATAGGGAACCCATTATTTCACTTCATCCTCTTAGTACACCTAGGCACTATCATATAGACTATTCAACTACAAAATCACTCCATGTATCTCAATCACTGTTATACACTAATCCAAACAAGATAATAAAGGTATACTACTTAATTGGCATGAAATAATTATTTTATAGGGTAATACAAGGTCAAAGGGTATTCCCATATTCATTACCACAAAACATCAAAGGGTAGAAACTAACCATAAGCACTACTAAAGGAATTATCTGTAGGTTCTACTGCACATCTGATGAATTTTTCGGAGGGAGAATTTCGGGTTTTCATTAAAATAAATAGATAATTATAAATTACTAGATGAACAAACTCAAGAATATCATATATAAGATAGTGAAATTTTAAATTATAATTAATTTATTATATATTTACATAGCCCATGATATTATTCTTGATTATATTTTCATCACCACTCTTATTACATTTTTATTATGATATAGAATCTATATGAGGATTATTATTATTATATCCCCATTTTCATCATGAAATATCAAATAAAATTCTTAAAATATTTTATTATATCAATGAATAATCATGTGATCTATATCATTCTCCTCTAATCATAACAATATTCTCTTATAACCTATTTATATTCCTTAGAGAGGGATTGGAATTATCTTTTGGGATTTAGAGGAATGAGAATGGTTTCTCATTTTTTAGTACATCACTAATGATAAAATGTGTTATGACCAATTGATGATTTAGGGAGATATTTAGTTTAGATGTTGAGGAAGGAACCCCTATCATTTTGAGGATTGAAAAAGAAGATAAGACATGGGGATGAAATGGAGTTGATCTGATTCTTGTTATTAATTTTCTATTAAATGAATAAGTAATGTAAAAAATAACATAAAATAAATTTTATATTATGTGGTGAAGGTTTTTTTGGAAATCTAGAGTTATAAGTAAGAAGCATGGAGAAGTTATAGTGTTATGGATATAATCATGGAACAATTCATGGGTGTCATATCGCAATGTATTTTTTGTAACAATAAATCTTTATTGTATAGGATTAAATAAATTTTATGTTTGAGTAATGAAAAATAAAGTGAGATTAAGTCAAAACATAGCATATGGGTTCATATCATAACTTGTGATTAAATTTGAAATTTTTTTAAGCTAATTCTTCATCATAGGGAATATATGCCTCATTTATAAGGCTTAATTATTTATATTTTCACAATTTTCAGAAGATGAAGTGGTTTCACAAAAATACACTAATGACACACCATAGTGCACTTGGGAAAATTGTTTGAGTAAAATGAGATATGGTATATTGTGAATTAATGTACTTAGTCACACTGCAAACATTATCATATGAGAATATATTAATTTTATGTAATAATAATTTAGTGATATAAATATAGGTTACATTATGGAGATGTTGATCAGGCTGTGAGTGGGGCTATGTTTGAGTAGAACTTAATCTATGTAAGATTAAATATAAAAATCATGCTAAAATTGGAGGGACATTAATATATTATTATTCTATAAAATAAAATGTGCAGTTGTTTATGGCATATTAATGGTAGCGACAAAACAATGTAAGAATCATTTTTGATCATTTAAGAAAAAATGATACGATCCACTATAATGAGATACATCACATGATGAATAATGTAAAATCGATAATTTTTGTAATAATGATATATCCCACTTTTCTTAAGGTTCAATCCAACATATATCGTTAAGCCTCATGTTCATATTCATAGGTATCTAGAATTTTTGGATAAATATAATCGATGTTAAATAATTGGGAGTAGTTGAAGCGTAAAATATGTAATAAAATAAATTTTTTTTTTATTTTGGATAGAGGTGTTTTAGAATAAGTTTGTGAATTTTGTACTATATCTATGAGAATTTGAATAATAGAATAAGAAAAAATAAGATGAATAAGAAAAAATAATAATAAAATCACAACTACATAGAGTTCTATACTTGGGAAAGCCTCTATTTTTGTTGATAATCATATTATGCATTTTTCTTTTTATTTTTGAGAGAAGACAATATATGTTAGGATATATTTTTTGTTTCACGGGTTCATATATAATTCCTTCTTAGTTATAATCCACATAGTGATTATAGTGGATAGTGTGATCATGGTTCTTACTCAATCATTTTAATGTTGTAACAACTCATTTTGAGTAGTAAACAATATAAATATAGAGTAAAATTCTATGAAAAGTTTTTCTTGAAAAAATCTATTCCTCACCTCTTATTTCGTTGTCGTTGTGATGGAGAATCTAATTGATAATTCTTATAGATTTATCCACATGTGTTCAAAAAATCTTTAAATGTGTTTCTTGATATCCTGAGTGCTAGTGTAGAAGAACCAAGTTAATTACATCATTTATGATCGATCATACCAACATTCTATTTTTCTACCTCCAGGTTAGTCAGAGTGGGAGGAAGGAAGAGTTCTGTTTAGGTATTTAGAGAATCGATGATGATTTCTCATTGCTTCTAATATATATTAAATAGAGAAATTATATATTTTAATACTTTATTCCATGTTTTAAATGGGATAGTTTCCCAAAATCCTTTATCATTTTATTTAATTATATTCATAATTCACATTAAAATAATAATTATGATAATATTATTATATCCCCCATCACATATTAAATCTATTTTCATTTCTTACGTAAATTAATTTATATTTATTTAAATGATTTAAAAAAAATAAAAAATTTCAAATAGATCACTACACTCAACACATATTATCCCATAAACTTTATCAAACCAAAAATAATAAAATATATTCACATTATAAAATAATAAATATATTATATTCTCTAAACATATGAATAATTTTTATTTTATTAATATTACCATATCTTAAATAAATATTTATTTTAATCTCTTTAATAAACTCATAAATAAATAACTTTCATTTTTTATTCCTTGTAAATAAAAAAAAGAAAAGTTAAAAATAAACTCACATATTATATACTAAAATATTTTGTAATTGAATATATACTATAAAATTTTACTTGAATAAATAATATTCTTTAAAAATGGAATATTTTTATTCTTATAATTAAATTCAAAATAATTTAATGAGATTCTAGGTATAATTATTGTGTGACCCTATATATCCCCTTCTTAATGGAAATACACCAACTTACCAAACCTCTATGATTATCATCTAATAAAACATTAAGGTACCCATGGAGAATGAATTTATTGTAATAAATGAAACATCCTTCTTATAAACACTACCTTATAATATAATCCCCTTATTAAATGATATTTTACTAGGAATGATATAAAATTTTGTCTTCACCATATATGTTTCATTTTTCTTTCGTTGAATTTTTAATATAATCTAGACTATAAACAACTGTGGCTATATATTTTTCTTGATAGTTTCATTTAAATCAAAAGGAAAGAGTTGTATCAATATATTAATATAGAGGGGTCACATCCTTCCATAAAAAATTAATTAATTAAATATAATTTCTGATTTACCCCACACATGTTATCTTTCCATGAGATTATATTAACATGGTTTCCATCTATATATTAATGTACAAGATTCATAATAAGCATTAATAATGACCTTAATATTGTTGTCTAATACACACATTCACATATATGAATATCTAATGAAACATAAAATTTGTTTAATTTCTAGTAGAAGGTATGTAATCGTGACCTACCTTCATGGATATTAGTAATTGATAACATCATAAGAAGAGGTCTCAATATAAAACATAATATGAAAAATAATATGTGTCTAATCAGAAAAATATTTTCATATTTTATTATATATTAATTTTAGAATATTTTTATAAAATATATAGGGTCTCATTATAGTGGGTAATTGATATAACCCTCTTTTATGAAAAATATTCCCAATAATTTATCACATTAATGTTTTCTAGTGGAATAATAATTATATGATAAGATAAATATGTTAATATTTTGGTAATAGAAAGTATATAGTTAGTTGGTTATAGTGTAAAAATTATAACATTTTACACTTGTTATTCCATTAATGAAATAATTCATCATATACATAGACATTAATAAACTATTAAGTGAACGAATATGCTTTAGTGGTTCATCAATTATGATTAGAAATGTCTCCCTTTACGACATAGTTTTCTGGTACCTCTTGAGTTCTTAAACCATATATGAAATTCTAAAACCTCTCATATAAGCTTAACGCTATTTTCATATTTTATTCTAACCTAATAATTTATTATACATACATTTTTAACATGAACCTATAAGAATGTACTATTAAGAACATGCATTCATAATATAATGTTTTGTATTAAGGGGATAAGTTACTATATTTTTTAAAATACCATTCATTTTGTTTCATTTTTCCATGACTAATCCATGATTTTTCAAGGAAATACTGAGATTTATATCCATTATAACATACCATTATACATAATTAAATAATTATAAATATTTAAATTTTATTTAAAATTTAATTAAAAGAATCTATATGATTCAAGAACCCACTAAAAATCACTAAAGCACGCATACAACAACTGAAGAGTGTACAATAGGTTTATTTCACAACTATAAAGAGTCTATTAAAAAATACCCATTAAAACCCAATCTATCACTAATTTTAAACCATTTTTGTGGATTCTCTAGAAAAACATTCTTGACGATTTAGTACAATTTGATAAGTGAGAAATGTGGTGAATTATACTACTTTGGAATTTCTATTTACTACACCAAGGGGACCCATGTTTTGGAGATTATAGCCCCATGATCTAGTGGAATCATCCTCAAATTCCATTACGTAGGAAACTCAAAATCAAGGGAACAAGGAAGAATAATTTTGGAATAATATTGGAGGATATTACCCTGGGTTGGTATGATGAAATTCCTCTAATTAGAATCCTATTATAGAGGAATAATGAACTGATGATGGGGGAAGTCGTGGAATAGATGGATTGCTAAATGGACCCTCAAATATTCCTTCCTAGATAAAGAAGAAAGAAGAATATTCATAACATGTTGAGTCTTCCCCTGATAAGAATAAACCTATAACACTATTGTCTACCCATTTAACCAGTACTGAGTAATCAATACCCCACTAGTTAGCTGGTAATGTCCCACTAGTTTCCTAGGGGGAATTGAGAGGCCACTACCCTAGGACCCATACATGGGATCTTGGTACCCATACACTAGGCAACTAGTGGCTTCTTGTTTCCTAGTTTTAGAGTCTGGTCTACATCGATATTTCTTAGTTCTTCCACCAACTCCAAAAAATAACTAAAATCATGTTAAACCCCCTTTAATTATATGCACATGAAAACTCAATATACAAAACCAATTTGAATCTCCTTTACTACCAATTATTAAAATTAAAATTTCCTCCAAAATCATTTCCTCATAATATCAGAAAGATATACACTAGGATTCGAAGCCCACTTCAAAAAACTGGGCACATAAAATAATTAATATATACTCTAGATGAAAATCTGGTTGATATTTTTTCAATAGTACCGTTATATCTCTAAAATATTTTAGGGTGTTCCTAGGATGATACAATCTTATCGATTTTTTCATGAGTGATGGTTTGTAAATGGTGAAAAAAAGTTACCAGTAAAGTATAACATGAGTTTTTACAGTGAAAAGATATCATGTTTCCAAATAGTAATTGAGATCATGAGACATTATTGAAAATTGAAGACCTCCATAAATATATGCAAATGATGCTACTGTTATAGAAAACCTCATATTTCTATAAAAGGGAATTAGGGTCTAAATGCAAAGTTACATGAACCATGATTTATACCTAATATTGATAAGTTAATTATAGAATAGTTATTTTTTTAATCAATTCATACTAATTGGTTTTTTTAGTTTATGTGTAAAACATTTATCTTTCAATTACAATGTAATTAAATTTAGTGTTTTTCAAATAGATTTTTGAAAAAATGTTAGAAAATTTTAAATCCATGTGTCCTTTACTTTATTGTTTTTCTATTTGAATGCTTATGAGGTGTGAGTTTATCTTTTTGTGTATGAGGATAAAATTAGTGTGGTGATTAATATGTGTGTGTTCCCGTATTTGAGTACACTATTATTATGTAGTATTACAGATGTTCTCATTACAATATATGTATCATCTAGTGGATGAAATATTATAATAAGATAGTGAGATAGATTCCTAACAAGTGGTTTTGGATCTTATTGTTTGATCAGATCACTCATCAATACACGTTTAAGTAGATCAAGAAATTTTCACCATTACTATGATTTTATTTAAACATTCAGTGAGAGTCCACTTAAAGTAGAATTTATGATGTTAAGAAAAGGTAATTTCTTGGTAATGTTTGTCAATGAAACAAATTTTGGCATCTAGGGGATTATAATAGAGGATAATCTTATTCAATAGGACATGGATATTATGATAACATGAGTTTTTATAAAGAATAATTAAAATTAATAATGAAAACATATTTATAGGAAGGTAATAGGGTTATATAGCATGTCATTGGAAGTGAACATATCCTTTGACATTAAAGAAGTGATGACTATGGTTAAGCTCATGAATTCCGTAAAATATATGGATAAAAAACCTATGGAACATAAAAAATGATTCAGGATGTAGTTGGTATACAATATGAGATTATTAGATGGAAAACCATTTGATAGATCAGGTAAATTATTTCAATAATATTTGATGATATACTTAATCAGTGAAGGTAAAATTTATGGATGATGTTTAGGAACATTTACTACTATGATGTCTATCAAAGTCACATGACATAATGGTAACAACCATGAGTGATTATTATGAGAAAACTCATTTATTATTTGAGGATATCTGAAAGTACATTCTAAACGAAGAACTACAGAGGAGAGAATAACAAGAGCCATTTAGATGTGAACCGAATATAGATGTATGGGTGTGGTAAAACTATAGAAGAAATTAGAATAAATGAATTAGATAATTAACCCTGGGAAATAAGACAAGTGAATTTAACTGGTCCTTATCTTACATGTTAAATTTTTAGGAAGAAATAACATTGAAATAAGGATTTTAGAATTCATAATGAAGTATATAGAATATCAACATATTGATGTTCAAATCATTTTTTTATAAATGATGGAGAAACAATTTTTTACTTGGTATTAATATTATAGTGGCGTTATGGGTGGTTGAATCCATGGAATATTTCCATTAAAAAGTAGTGCAACGATACATTGAGAATTGTGTGTCCAATATTTGTAATGGTGAATTCAGAAGATGATGTATATTTGAAGATCATTAGTAAATGTTATTTCAATGTCAAAATGAAAAGAAGATGATTATTTTTGGTGAAATATGTTAGAAACATCCTTTAGTTAAGGAAGAAAAATATATCTATAGAAAATATTGATGAGGTTAGCTATGGAATTGGCTTTACAAATTGATTTTATAGGGAAATTAAAGGTTCATTGGAGGTTACATTAGGATTGATGGATGGGACCCCATAACTAATTGGATGATAAAATGGAGTTGTATATTCCATAAAAAATAATTTCAACAGTCTAGAAAAAGATAATTTGTGATACAAATTACCCACTGAGAGAAATATGATGTTTATAATTGAAAAAGTCATAATAAAGCTTAATCTTACTAACTTTAGAGGTATTGAAAGTCATGTTCTATGGAAATAAAGAATTATTTCATTCAACTTGAATATAAAAAATCCAAGAGCTCATATTCTGGAACTGCTTCACATGGACATTTGGGGACCTTCCCTTGTATATTCTTTTGGAGTTCACATTACTTTTTATCATTTATTAATGATTATAAATGGAATAAATGGGTTTACAATCTAAAGAATAAATGTAATGTTTCGTTAGCATTAATTCAATGGAAGTCAATGGAATAGAGGAAAATATGTTAAGAGTTAAAGATCCCATGATCTGAAAATTGTAAAGACCCAAGATAAACATATATTTATATTACATCGTAACCATAATACAAATATTATATATATAAAAATATCACATAGATAAAATAATATTTTTGTTTAGTTTCTTTAAGGACTTGTTACATATGGAAATTATTTTAAAAAACTATGAAAATTTATATATAATTGAAATCTTATATTCCATGTTCTAAACCTATCATAAGTCATACATATCTTTATTACCTGTGGAATAAAAAACAAAAAATGGGTGTGATTAAACACCCCACAAGGGAAAATTGATCACAATTAATTAAGTGTTAGATTATGATCATATGATACAACAAGACTATGGATAAATTTATAATTATATAGGACATGTGATAATAATTTATTTTCCTAAATCAGGAAGGAAAGACATGTAACTTGAAAAGAATAAACATGTACCATGACATAAGTGTTTATGATAAGCATGGAAACATGGAATAATGAAATGATATCATAGTATCATGAAATATTAAATATCTGGAAATAATAGAAAATATGACATCATAAGAATAATTCAAGAATCACTACTAAGACTCTCATAATCGAGAGGGTCCCATAGTAGATTGGGTTCACTCCCAATCTCCATAAACATAGTGGGTAGATTCCAATGGTGGACGTATTTACTCTCTATTCACATAAAAAAGGTGGATAGAGTCCCATGGTGGATTGAGTTCACTCCTCATTCCATTTCATATTATTTCATGATATGTAAACATTTACTCATTGTAATAGATGTATTTTTAATTCTTATACCACACATCACATAACATAGTTATCTTAGGCTAACCACTCATGCACCATGTATTGTATCTCATGTGATAAAAAATAATCCAATTAATTAGAGGGATATAAAATACAAGGAAATAGTATTACATAATGAAAATCATAATATGTATATTCATATATGTTCCACATGAAAAAAGAAACCATATACAAAACATAATAAAGAAAAATCCCATGAGAAAGAAGAGCATTTAATAATATTCTATCAAAGCATAAACTAAGGATATATCATAAGAATTATTCAAAATAGATGGAATTAAATCATTTTTGATGGTTATATTATACCTATATCTTTAAAATTGAGTTCGAGTGTTGGAACATTCATGAAAAGGATCATAGAGAAGTAAGAATATAATCTAAATGCATAAGTGATGCTTTTCAAAACAAGAAAAGGATATTTTATGTAATAAATGGTATCATAATTCTAATTTAAAATATAAATGAAATATAATGTTTTTATAAAATAATGAGAATATTTAAAATATTTTTATGTTGAAAAACATTTTATGGCAGTAACACCTCTCATGAAATAAGAAATCTGAAACTTCCCTTAATTGGGGTTTACTCAAAAATGGGAATTTCGAAGGGACCATAAAACACATATTTAACCCCAAGTAAAGGTAATTTAAACTTTATATATATCTAAAAAACCAATAAACAGAATATATATGAAATATATGAGAATAATATTTATGAAAAGGGGGAAAAGAATGTGAATGTGTAACCCAAACTAATTCGGGTAGTTTGGAATATCCCATTTTACTGATCCTTAATACATATATTGAAAGCCACATCATTAAAAATGAAAATAATATAAAACATATTTGGGTTTAAACATAGTAATTGAAAAAATTGGAGAGAATTGTAAACATTGGAATACATGATAAATATGTATTATAAAGAATTGGATTAATTTTTAGCAAATTCTTACTTTTATGTGTAAGAAATTCATCAGGGATGAATATATGAATAAAAAAATTCATCATACCTTGATAAATAAATTAAATTTTAAATATAAAATATTTGGGTGTAAGAGACTAAGAATAGAATTAAGAAGCCCAAAATGAGACATTATTACCCAAATAAAGGGGGTTTAATTTAACAAAAACCCTTACAATGTAACAATATTTAAAATTAAAAATACTTGTATGGTTGAAAAATATTTGTATTGGAAAAAACCATTGTATTGGGAATGTATTGTCTAAAAAACACTATAATTTATTATGAATTTGATGCTCACAAATACCATTGTTTTTTTAATAATGAATTTACTTTAAGTTTATTTCAGGGAATTAATATTCATTATAATATTTATTCTGAAATTATATTCAAGATTTTAATTAAAATTGAATATTTAATAATGTGTTCAAGACATATATTTTAGAATCCTAGATAGACTATTCATACCTTACTTGGATAAGCATAACGTAAGAAATAAACCCTACACTCTTTATATTGCATATGGATCATGAACTGTATGTTTATATTCAACATTATGCTAAAGAAGAAATTATTGTTTCTCAACCCAATTTTCATAATAGTCCATATGGTTAATCAAACCTAAATTATCAGACAATTATGGTTTAAGAACCACACATTTTATAAGAACCTTACAATTTTCATGAGGTGAAAGTATTGTTAAATAACCCTATGTAAGTAAAGAACCTTACATTTCTGTCACAAAAGTATATATCATAAAACATACATTTATCATCAACCTTACATTATCTACCATACATTAAACGAATGAATGATATTTTGTTGAACTGTACATAATCTATTTTCTCATTTTATGAAGGAATCCTAAGATTGAAATTTCAATGTCAAAGATTTAAATCCACTATATTTTTCATTATTTCTTCAATTGTCATGATGGTATTACAACCCGTTTCAATGATTATTTTCAATCAATTTAATGATTGTTATATTTTAATCAAAGAACCATTTTCAATAGAGATTTTGAATCTTCTTAATAGAATATATGAATCCTATGTTTTATTTGAATTATAATATGCAGGATTTATTAGGAGTTTATTGTAGATCTATAATTATGAAGAAATATATTTGAATTATATATTTTATAAAATTTTTTATTGATATACACAAGGGATTTTTTCTAGGGAAATATTTTCATATACAATCATAATCTGGTGAAAATATTTTTACAATGATACAATAAATGATCAACTCTTAAATATGACTACACTTTAGAGACATTTATGTTCTATCTCATTATTCTGTAAGCTTATTACTGCTCTGTTTTTTTTAATGTTTTTAATTGAAGATCTTTTTGCAACCAGGAAGCCTTCATACTTGATATCCCTTAAAGACTATTATTTTTGAAAAAGAATATCCATTTATAATTTTTTTTTCTTCTTAAATTTTAATGATCAACATGTTATCAACAAATCATATTCTGTTGAATTAATGGAGTTTTAATTACTCGTACTTAGTTGTGGTGGAGTATCATCTTCCTGATATAAGATATGGTTTTTTAATGCTCTAATATAGTACTAGATGAGGTTTTTATTTTTCATGATTGTAAAGGTGTGAACATCCGATACTCAGTTGTGTAATTTCTATCTCATGATAAGAGGAAAATTCTAAATAAATTTACCAATATCATAGAGAGAGTGATTTGTAGAGTGGACTAGGGGATCATTGTGCATTAAACCACTATAAAAAGTTGTGTTTTTATATTATAATTTTTCCACTGCATTTTCATTTTTCTGAAGTAAAATATACATATTGATATAAATCATAGTGGGTGTCAAGGAAGAGGATTGTGGAATATTTTTGAAAAGACCAAATTCACCCCCCTCTTGTGTTACATTTTATATTCCAACCTAACAATTGTTATCAAAGTCGAGTTTTTAGACAAATCTATATAAATGTAAAAATTATAAGGTCTATAAAATAATAGAGATGACTAATCCTAGACATGGAATTTAAATTCCGATGATCCATACATTAATGGATAAAATTATGGATGCTAGAAATCAAGGATGATCATATATCTAAAGAATCATGAATTTAGAGTCTACTAAAAATTTATTACATTTTTTAAGATAAAAAAACTAGAAAAGTGGGATGCCGTAATAAAAGTTAAATATGGTATAAACTCAAAGGCAATGAATTCTTTTATATGTGGTCTTGGAGTAGATAAATTTAATTGAGTATCACAATTTCCTATTGCCTATGAAATGTTGAAAACCATTGGAGTTTCCTATGAAAGAACATAAAATATCGGATAGATGAATTATGCTACTTATAAATTGAAAATTTACACCTTTAGAATATTTAATGGTTAAAACACCTCACCGTTGAATGGAAGTCTTACAAAAATTATCGAAAATATTACAGCCTTCCTAGAACCCATAAAACCATATGATCAATATTTTGAAGTACTTAGAGTACTAACTTATTAATAGAATTGAATATTTGATGCTAGTCACCAATCATCACCTGTCGAGGATTTGAATATGAATTAACTAATCGGGAAAGTGATGATTTGTGAATAATAAATGAATTATGATTCTAAATATCATAAGAATATAGTAATGGAAGAAAATATTTCTTTGAATGTGACAAATGATATGTATAGTATAAAAGTATAACCATAATTCGAAGAAGAAAAAATTCAGATTCCTATGACTCTGAAATGGAATGGGATCAACTAGCTAGAATGTTCAGTATATTTTATTTGAAGAAAATAGGTTTCAAATAACCCTTCAAGAGAGATGAAAAACATCATAGGGAAGTTCGATGTTATAAATGCCATAAATAGGGTAATATTATACAATATTTCTCTCAACTAAATGATGAAAGGAAAATTCCAAAAAAGTGATTTCATAAAAATGCTGATTATGAGAAAAAAGGAAAAAAGAGAAATAAAACCCATATGGAGTGTATATGAATACCTGAATAGTCCTCCAATGTATTATTGAGAGAATTATAATTCAAATATGAAGTTTAAAAGGTGATTTATGTGTATGGAATAAAAAGAAAATGTGCATATTTATTATTATTCTGATTCTAATACTAGTAGTTTGTCAAATAATAAACTAGATTCCTATTGTTCTATATTAGAAGAAAAATATTATTCTTTGTTAAAAATAAGATATCCTCAAAAAATATTTATAATACTATTTTAAGTGAATGTAACACTCTGTTAACAAACTTCAAGAGTTGATTGGAAAATATGACTCATCTATTAAAAACAATGCGGATTATGGAAAAGGGATAAAAATATTATTGGGTGATGTAGAATCCTGTAAGAGTTATTCTCCAGATTTTCTAAAGGTTAAAGTATATTATATGATATTCTTGGGATGAATATAATTTAATGTGATTTATTTGGAATCAGAATTAATGGTGATAAATCTAAATTATATAAAAATTACGTTGTACCCAATTCAAAAAATACTATCTGTTATTAGTGTGGAAAAAGGCCATGTCACTAATAATTGTTATTTGAGAATTCCTCATGTTGGTGGTATTTAAAGATCTTTTATTTCAAAAAAATTTATGAAGAAAGTGATATAAGTTATCGAAAATTAATGCAGATCTGGGGTCCTATATCAGTGTTAGCTAGCACCGCTGGACCCAAGAAAATATGGATAACAAAAAAAATATTTGATTAATTTATTTTTTAGGAAAAAGAAAATAGGAAAATAATTTATATGTGGTATTTATAGTAGTGGTTCGAGACATATGAGTGTTGATATGTCAAACTTTCATACACTGACTTAAATTTATGGAGGTCTTGTCACTTTTGGTGGCAATACCAAATGAAAAATAGTTAGAGTTGGAACCATCAGAAATAAAAATATTATATGAATCAATAAAGTAATGTATGTTAAAGAGATAAATCACAATATCAGAAGTATTTATCAACTTTGGGATGATGGTTTTTATGTTGATTTTTTAAATAATTAATGCCTAGTTTTTAAAGATAAGTTGATTAAATTTAGAGCATCTAGAACATACAATATTTTTACTCTAGATGTATATTTTTTATATAAAAAATCGATTTGTTTAACTGATATGAAATATAAATCATAGAACTGGAATTGGATACTTGTCCATTGTAATATATATTTTTTTAAATAAATTATCTTAAAATTTTGTTTTCTGATATTTCCGATCCTAAATTTGTTAATGATAGATTTTGTGATGCAAGCTAAATTGTGTAACAATGCAAATATTATTTCAAATAGATTTAGAAAATTACAACATCAAATCCCTTATAACTTGTCCAAATGGATTTTTTTGGACCATCAATATTTGTATGTTTTATTGGTAAATTATATTTCTATGTTTTAGTTAAGAATTATTCTAGATTTACCTGGGTATATTTTATAAAACATAAAAGTTATGTTTTTACATTATTTGATTTTCTTGTAAAATTTTTCAAAATTAAAATGGTATTAATATAATTTAATTGGGATTTGATCATGGTGGTGAATTTGAAAATAAATAATTTAATTATTCTATTCTAAAAACAGTATTAAACACACTTTATCTGCTCTAATAAAACCTCAACAAAATAGAATTGTTGAAAGATGAAATTTTAATATTCATGAAATGGCATGGACTATACTGAATGAATAAAATATTCCTATCTATTTTGGTTAGAATATTTAATAATTTATTTTCTTATCTTTAATTCTGTTTTATTTTGACCTATTTTTTAAAATAATCTTTTTAAACATTGGAATAACAGAAAACCTAATGTAATGTACTTGAATGTTTTGGGATGTACGGTGTATATCTTGAATACCAAGGATAATCTTGTTAAGTTCAATCCAAAATATGATGAAGGAATATTTTTAGGATATTATACTACTTATAAATCCAATAGAGTGTTCAATAAAAAGTTAAGGATGGTTGAAGAATTGGTTAATCTGATGTTTGATGAAATTAAACCTTTTATTAAAGTAAAAAATCAAAATGATGAAGTTAATGAGTCATTTTACTACATGAGATGTGAAACCCTTAAAAATGATTTTGAAAATGATATTAATAAAATTTAGTCTAGTTCATAAGAACATGATACTAATGAACATAAAAGTGTTCTAACTTGATAGCCTAGAACCACAAAGAACCATCATTTATTAAGTGTTATAGAATACCTAGACACTAGAATTTGAACAAGAAGAAATGTAGGAATCCTAGTAGAATTATATTCCATTATGTCCCAATTATAACCTATGACCAATGAAGAATCCTTAATGATGAAAGTTGGATGTTATATTTGATATAAGAGATAAACCAGTTCAAAAAATGATGAATGAAAACTAGTAAATAGACCAAAAAATTATCCAGTTATAGGAACCAAGTGGGTTAAACAAATTGGATTATAAATGGATAATTACTAGAAATAAATCTAGATTAGTATCCAAAGGTTATAATTAGGAAGAAGGTATACATTATGATGAGTCCTTTACCCCTGTAGCTGGACTAGAAGCAATTAAAATCCTTTTAGAAAATGCATCTCATATAAATTAAACTTTATAACAGATGGATGTTAAATCATTCTTTCTAAATGGTTATTTAATGGAAGGATTTTATGTCAAAAAACTCTTGGTTTTGAAAATCCCCTAAATAAAATTCTAATTTAAAACATACTAAGGATCTCTATAGACTTATTTAAGAACATAGATATTGTTATAAAAGATTAAGTTATTTTTCTATTGAAAAATTAGTTTTTTATTGGTTTGGTAGACCGAACACTAATTAAAAAAAAAAATTCTATTATTTTATTATTTCAAAATAATTTTCATGACGTTATTTTTTGTTCTTCTTGTAAAAATATTTGTTATGATTCTTTAAAATTAATGAAAAATGAATTTTAAATGAGTATGATGAGAGAGATTAATTAACTTTTTGGATATCAAATTTATGAAAAATATTTTGGAATTTTTTTAAATCAAAGTATATATAATATTGATCTATTGAAAAAGTTTTTACCTGAATGAAAAAATACATATACAACTTTTGTGTATACCAAAATATATCATGATTTCGATAAATATGGAAAACTAAAAGACAAAAAGTTATATAAATATTTGATTGGTATTATTTTATATATTACTACATGTAGATGATCCATTATGTTTTATATATGTATTAGTTCTAGATTTCAATAACATACAAAATAATCCAATATTACTATTGTTAAAAGAATTTTACGATAATTAAAACTGATTGTTTTTCTATATCTTCTTTACCCCAAAACTTGTAATTTTAATTTAATTTCATATTCAGATGTTTATTTAAGAGGTTGTAGATTATATTGACAATGTTATTGAGGAACCTGTCACTTTAATGAAAATATTTAGTATTTTGGTCGAGTAAGAAACAACAGTCAGTTTCCCAGTCAACAACGGAGGCAAAATATGTATCTACTAGCAGGTTATATTAAAAATTATTGTGTATTAAAAACAATATACTAGGAATTGGATTAAATTTTAATAGTACACATATTTTCTATGATATTACTAGTGATATGAATATGTTAAAAAATATTATAATTAATTCCAAGACTAAGCACATGGATATAAGACATCATTTTCTAAGAGATCAAGTTCTTAAAAAGGATATATCAATATAATTTATTAAAACTGAATATAAATTAGCTTTTATTTTTACAAAACCAATTCGTACTAATAGTTCGGAATTTATTAGGAGGGTGTTACATTTATTTAATTTTAATTAATTAAATTTTAACTTATTTTATTTTAATGAAAATTATTTTCTGAAAAAATTTGATTACTTTTTTTTACTCATGTTGTTTATTTATAAAAATATTATAATTTTTAGTTAGATGTTTTCAATAATGTGTTAATTACCCAATGTAATTGGCATGGGAAACAAGGCTATGACATTATCCATTATAAAGCTTTCGACTAACCTTATACCTTTGTTTCTCAAACCATTTTTTATACCCATACATTTATCTACCTTTGAAACCCTAGAATCTGAAAAACTTCTGAACTTTATATTCTCTGAAATGGTGAGAACCTAGAGAAATGATGAAGGAAAACCCAGTGACCTGAAGCATCAGCGATTTCCATCAAGATATATTATTCAAGGAATGTTTGTCTACTTTGAGTGGTTGTATGATACAAACCTTATACTTAATAATAATTTAGCATTTCATTTTTTGGAATTCATATCCAATGAGTTGAATACAATGTTTTTTATGAGGTAGAATTGAATTATTTATTTTGTGGTGTATTGTTTGGTTTTAGTGAAACAGAAGATACTGTATTTTCAAAAATACAAGACAAATAATTTTTAATTTATTCTATAGAAATATTTGAACTTTTGGAGTTCCATCATGAATGTGTTTTTCATTTTTCCTTCGATCTATTGAGAATAATGATCATCAGTTGGAAAATATTATGTGTTTTCTTTATGGATTGGAAAATATAAGAAAAATATTTGATAAGGATCTTAAGGCAGATCATATAGTGCTAGTTATGTTTATAATAACTAAAATTTTACAAATATTAGTTGAAATGGAGAGAAATTTGTACCATATTATGTACATCATGTTTTTCTTCATGAGTGAGAAAATTATAAATT
Source organism: Viscum album (assembly GCA_963277665.1). Taxonomy (NCBI): domain Eukaryota; kingdom Viridiplantae; phylum Streptophyta; class Magnoliopsida; order Santalales; family Viscaceae; genus Viscum; species Viscum album. Next base: position 283,194,660 of record OY728119.1, on the reverse strand, counting down.
TTACAAGATAATTGTTGAGATATTTGAATTATTTTTTCCAAGAAGAATCTCAAATGTTGTTTTATCCATATGGAAGGATCCTCTCCTTAATTATTTTCTGAAAGAACAAGATACTTTTGTTTTATACACGAGTGAATTTTCATAATAGTAATATTCTGAATGGTCATACTATAAGGAATTTGGGAATCTACTAGAGTACTATTAATAAAAATCTTATGCCATTTGATGTATATGACCAATAGAAGTCTGTATCATTTGATTAGGGGAATAAATGTGGAATATGAAAAGAAGGAATTGATGAATCATGAACTAATGGTGTCTCTATGTCTGCAAAAAGAAAATTAATATTTTATGGTGAAGAAAACCAAGAAGAAGAATAATAGGTTCAAGAGGATATTTTTATGAATTAAGTAATAACAATGACCAATCACCTGAAGATCCAGTGTTGGGTTCATGAGAAGGCACCAATTCATTTCACTTAGAAAAACTAGTACATTAAGAGGATAAACAAGATAAATGTCAGGTTCGAGAGCTTTAGGATGTTTCTCAACCATTTGATCAGGTTCGAGATGAGGTTTTTGAGATGAAGCTATTCGATAAGAGGAAGACAAAGAAGAAAAACTATTAAAAATATCAACAAAGGAGACCACAAACCTTGTTGAGAAACATGTTATACAAGCCGCTAATCAATCGTTGGAGAATCCTAGATCTCTCTTTGGAGAAAATATAGAATTAATTGATAATGTTTCATTCTCAAGTGAAACGTTTATTGAGAAGTCTGTTACTAATCACCTAGATGTTGTGGCTATTAATAATGTCAAGAATATAGATTAACGGAACTAGGATTCCTTCACTAATTAGAGAAAATATCTTGGGATTATGTTCAATAAGGTTATGGAGGATAATTATATTATCAGATAGGAGTTAGATATTTTAAAAAAGATGTTTAATGATTATCAGGATTCATCCACCCCAAGAATATTGTTTTTGTTTTTTCAAACTCAGCATCAAGAAATTAAAGAAAATTCTATGAAAAATAATGATTTGTATGATTTTAAGTGGGCGATGATAGATTAGATTAGAAAAATAAAATCTGAATCTGTTTCCAAAATAGATTTTGCAAACCTAAAATGGAACTGGGGAAGCCAGTTTGAGTCAATAAAGGAAAGTGCTACCCATGTCAGGGCTTCTACATCTTCCCCTTCATCCTCAACTGATATTATTAAATGATTTTGATAAATCATATCAATGTTGACTGATATGAATGACCGATTGTAGAACCTTCAGTGAAATATTTCTTCTTTTTTAGTATCGCTGGACCACAAAATATTTATTGTTGAGAAACTAAATTCATATAAAACAGGTATCCAAATTATACTCAAGAGGTTAAAAGATCATTTAATTATGTTTATATAGAAATAATATTCTTAATTAATTTTTTAAAGTTAATTTAGTGAAATGTACGCATGTGATTCATGATTCTATAAAGAAAGATGGGAGATAATCTTAAAAAAGGTTGATAGTGAAGATGGAAGATATAAAAGAGGTTTTATAACGCCATTCAGACCCCTACAGAACCTATACCTCTAACAAAACCTAACCATACTCTTTTACCTTTTCTCTTATTGGTTGACTAAAATAATTCCTTATCCATTATTTCAATTATATTTGTAAAGTTTTTATTAATTTAATATCATTATTCTTATTTTTTTGTGAATTATTCGATATCCTTTTATGTTTATCTCAATATCTAGAACCAATGTATTAATTATCCAAAGAGTACATTATATCATTAATTTAATTTTTTTTGAAAAATTAAAATTGTTTTTATCTTTTTCTATACTTTACTTTTGATATCACAAAAGGGGTAGAAAACTGGATGAACACAACATTTTTATTTTTTCGAACAAATATTGTGAAATTGAAAATATAAATATTTTTACAAAATTATATATTATGTTAATAATTTTATGGTTATTATGTTCATAAAAAATGGATAGATTGATAGTCATATATTTTTTCAACAATAATCTAATTTATTATAATTTTTATTTCCAAAAATACCCTTATTTGTTTTACTAATGATTTTACATTATTTGTATTTCAGGAAATTAATATTCTTTACACTTTTTATTCTGAAGTAATTTTCAAGATTTTCATTCACAAAAATATTTATTAATGTGTCTGGGACATGTATTTCAGGATTATGGAAACACTATTCATACCCAACATGGTTATGAATAATTTACGGAATAAACTCTACACTTTGTACATCACTTATGAATCAAGAACCATACATTTTTATTCAATATTACGCTGGAAGAAGAAAGTATTATATCTCACCCCTATGTTCACAACAGTTTGTATGGTTAATAATCCCTATGTTATTAGAAAGGTATGGGTAAAAAACCTCACATTTGAATTCAACCTTACATTGGTTAAGAGCATAAAGTATAGTTAATGATCCCTAAATAAGCAATGAACATTAGATTTGAGTATCAAAAGTATGGATCATTAACCTTACTTTTATGATCAACCTTAATTTTTCTACCTTACGTTAAAATAATGAAAACTACATAGTTGTACCATACTTGTTCTATTTTTTTTTAAATTTTGAGAAGGAACCACACATTTTAATTTTTAAAATTAGAAAATTAAATCTGAGATATTTTTCACAATTTCTACAATGGTATTGACAGTATTATAGGCTATTTCAAAGATTATTTTTGACTAATTTAAAGATTATCATATTTGATTCAATGAACCATTTTGAAAAGATATTATCACTCATATTCTTAATGGAAGTTATAAATACACTTTTTTAATTGAATATGAAAATTTATGATTTATCAGAAATCTTTTGTGAATCCAGAATTCTAAAGAAAGATATTTGATTTATATAATCTATCAGTGTATGTTTTATATATACACACAATATTTTATAAGGGATATATTTTCATATAAAATCATAATATGGTTAAAATCCTTTTACAATTCTTCATTAATGAAAAACCTTGAAAGGGGACTACACTTTGGAGACATAAATTTCTATATCATTGTTCTATAAGATTGTTTCTTCTCTATTTTTCTGCTGTTTTCAATGAAAGATCTTTATGTAACCATGGTCACTTGAAAATCATTCTCTCTTGAAGACTATTATTTCTAAAGAATGAGATATGTGAAAATCAATTAATATTGATTCAATTGTAATGATCAACCCGTTATCAACAAATAAAATTATTTTCATTTATTAGAGTTTAAACTGCTTGTACTCAGTTGTGGTGGAGTATCATCTTCTTGATCTAATATGTGGTTTTTTAATTCTCTATTATAAAACCAGAAGAATTTTTTATTGGTCTTGATTGTAAAAGTTTCAACTGTCAACACTCAGTTTTTTAATTTTAGTCTTATGAAAAGTTAACCATTTTAGTTAAGTTTAATAAATTCAAGCATAGAATTTTTTTTTGCTTGGACTAGGGGATATTTGTACCATGAACTATTATAAAACATAGTGTTATTTATTTCTGTTTATATGTTGATGTTATTTTTATAGATGTAAAATCTATATATCTGTATAAATCATAGTGGGTCTCAAAAGACATAATTGTAGATGATTTTTTAAAAGATACAATTCACCCCTCTTGTGTTACTATGTATATTATGATGTAACACTTTGGTTTTATGAGAATTACGAAAAAAAATCAATGAACAATTCATACACCATAAAAAAAAAAGTAGTGAATACGATTAAAATCTGAATGAAACAAATTTGAGATAAAAAAACCCATACCATTGGTTTTGATTTATTCTATGGGCATTATAATCATATTTTCTAATAAAGAATCCATATTTATCTATATTTCATATGCTAAGGCCTATTTATTATCATTTGTTATAAATTTTTAATATATTTTTTTCTTACTTTGGTTACTTGGGTGTTATTGTTTTAATTTTATTCAACCCCTTTATTTTTTTGATCATTATTAATGGTTTTAAAAAATAAATTCATTATTTCTATTTTCTATTAGATTAATGTCCATCATTTTTAAATTAGAAAAATATTTATAAATTTTCATAAGTTATCCAGAAATAGAATAATTTGAAGAATGTTCTTCGATTAATTCATTTAAAGAAGTTAAGGTTACTATAACTGATATTATTAAATATTACCATTATATAATATAAATAGTGTTATAAATATCATTTTTTAATTATATATATATTTTATAAATCATCCATTTAATGTGGTTAAGAAAAAATGAGATATGTTGTTCTATAGAGGTGGTAATCCACATATATACAAACGATGCTATCATTTTTCATCGAAATGGATGGGGGAATAAAAACAAAAATAATAATCATTTTAAATAATTCTCTTTTTATATTTTTAATATTTTATTAGTTAAATAAATCTTTTTTACCAACCATGTAATGTGTTTATGAAAAATAGAATCTGTCATTTATGGAGGTGGTAGTCTGGATAAATGGATATGAGGTTAGAACTTTTTTTAAGTGATGAGTGTTTTTTTGTAAAATCTATTTAATTTTCAACAATATCATTACATTATTCTAGGATAAAGTCTCCAAGAATGGTCAATAATGTATTTAACAGGATATAATATTGATAATTCCTATATAGGACATTATTAATCATGTTTTATCATGTTTTATCTTTTTTCAGTTTGTTAAAACCATTTTAACCCCCATTTACCCTTACATTGATAACCAAATTTTTAGACCAGGTAACTAATTTTAATAAAGAAATTGAAATTAATTTTTTTAAATTTTTTTAACAAATTGATTTAAAATATTAATATATTGTTATAACATAAAATTTCTATAGGTTAGAAGAATTAATTTTTGTATTAAGCTTCATTATGCATAAAAACCATATTTTGGAAAAAGTTTATATTTATGTTTAAAAATTATGTATAGGGTTAAACTATTAATTTATCAAATTTTCATGATAAAAATTATTTTATTAAAAAGGAATTATATTTTTTTGTTTATTTTAAAGAAACAAACATACAAATTTTTCCAAAATAATATTTAATTAATATAAAATACCCAAACTAGTTTTTATCAGAGAATATTACATATGATCTAAAAATGATAGACACTAGTTCTCAAAATTATGATTGTAATTTAAATAATGTAATGTTTATTATATATAAAAATATTTAATAAATATGAATATTTTTTTCCACACTTATATAATTATAATGTTATAATTTCTATACAATCAATATTTTCACTATTCACCAAAAAATCTATCATTTCAGAATAATCACAAAACATAATCCATAGATAACTTTTTTATGTTGAATCTAAAATATATTTAATATTTAGAGGTTAAATTCTCAAACTTGAGACTTTAACATTTAAATAAATTCATCAAATATAATGTGAAAATTCTTTAATAGGAAAATAACTTTCTAATGTTTTAACCATTATTATTCTTATGTTCCATCAATTAAAGTTTAATTATTGTTAATATATTATTCATATAAAAAATATATATTATTTTAATCAAAAATATAAATTATTTATAATATATTCAGTTTCTTAAGATAATGCAAATAAAAATATGATTTTAGAAGAAAACATATTTCTAGGAAAAAATGTTATTATTATTTATTTATAAACATTAATTATATCAATGATTTTTTATTTTAAATTAAATATATTTTATTTAATAATTTATTTCATAATACTACTGCCTCTATTTCTAAATTCAAATTAAATAGTCAGATTTAATCACCCATATATAATTTCACGGTTTTTTTCATATGGTTTTACAAGTGAGAAAAACAATTTACCACATTATGTTTCAATGGAAGATATAAAATTTAAAATATGAGGGTGCTACATTTCCCACATAAATAAATTAAAACCTCTAAATTTTAATTATCACTAACTAATAAAATTAGTTAAGAATATTTAAACGACATAAATAACTCATGATATAAATTCTAGAGAGAAATAAAGCATAGCGTAATTTGTTTGTCAAGTAAACTCCTATATTACTTCATAATAAACATAAAAAATATGGGGTTTCTTCCTAAATTTTTTTTCTAAATATGACTCATGATTGGGCTATGGGCCATATAATCGATTCAATTTTCATATAAAGTTTATCATCCACCTTATTGTTATAAGTGGTCATATGTTAATTTGAGATATGAAAAATGGTCTTTGTGTTTCTTTACGATATTTCCAATATAGGGATAACTAATTAATTTTCAAAAACAAAATAATATTATTCTAAAGGAAGGATAATAATATTCTCCAAGGGAGCATTCTCAAAAAAATTAAATTCAATAATCATATCACACTTTGTTTTATTTAAAAATTCTATATCTAGTCATCTTGGAAATGATATTAGGTTCATAGAAAACATACTTGGTATAAAGGAGTGGTCTAAACCAGATGTAAATACCACAATTCTATTTATTTTTTGGATAATCAGTGTTTACCACTCTACATAATTTTTATAACTAACTTCATTAGGTGTGGTTTTATAAGATTTACATATTTCAGCTAATGTTGAATTTTGTAGATGCCTATCATTCTGGTTAGACTTTGGATTATGGATATTCTTTCTATATTTCCTAACATCCCCACATTTAATACATTGAACTATTAGTGGTACTCCAAGGTAAAATAATTTTCATTTCATTATGTACACTTAGCTATTAATTTTTCCTCTACAATTGGTTTCACTACAACCTCCTTTATTAAAGAAAAATCCTAATCCATTTTCATTGAAATTATCACCTAGGTTTCTCTACATGAATTTTTGAAATGAAGGAAATAAAATAATATTTCCTTCATCATGTTAATCACCTTAACGTACATGAAAATATATCATTCTTATTTTTTGTGTCTTGTAATTAAACTATATTCAAATTGTTAATCATAATTTTTGATATCTTTTAATCATAATTTTTCTCAATCTATCTCTTATTACAATAGTTTTATTATCGGAAAAATATCCAAATTATGAATTAAAACCATCATAAGCTTGGTGATTTTTGGATTTGTAATATTCTAATATTATTATGGGTTAATGTGAGTGATGAAAATTAATATTATTAGGGAATAATGATAAATTATCTCAAAGAAGAACTCAAAATCATTGTTTATTAATCCATAAAAACAACACTTTGGATTTTAGACCAACCCATGCCACCCTTAGTAAAAAATAGGTTTATTTTTGTTTAGTTCTATTATATTCCATAATTTAATTCATTAATATAATAAATCCTTCTAAATTTCTTGTAAGGAGTATGTTATTTCCCAAAGTAAATCCCTCATGAGTGTAAAAATAGGTGTCCATGTATGAATCAATATCATTCACTAAGGGACGATTCAAATAATACCCAATATACCCTTTTCTAGGTTATTAATCTTGAAAACATATGTATTAGATCATATATGAACTTGTACTATCAAAACTAAGATGTTATTTCACATAAAACCACTCAATCTGAAATTACCAAAATTTGAAGATGTTATCCTATAATTTGAGTTTTCTATTAGACTTATCCTTATGTTATTTACTACGTTTATCTAATAATAATAATAAAAATAACTATAATAATAATAATAATAAAACAAAATACATATTTTAATCAAACTATAATGAACCAATATAAACTTATATTAATTTTAAATCATTTTCAAAAGTTAAAACACTACATCTAAAAAAAATCACATATCTTGAAAATCCATTTAGTTTAGTGAATTTTAGGACCATTTATATAGGAAAATTGTTTTACAAACATATGAACATTTACCTGTAATAAAACTCTTCTTATCACCATTATAGACATTTCATAAGTTATAATTATATTGAAAAACTAGTAAATGGAAACTAAGAAAGGAAAGAGTTAAAATGATCTGTAAGGAAAAACTTATCAAATGTAATGGAGGGCCATGTCATAAAAAATGAGAAAATATGATCAAGGGGAAACATATTATTAAAAATAACAATTAAAACTATTGTTTTCCATAAATGAAGATGGAAATTCATATGAACTCAAAAGGAAAAACCTGCACTATGAAATAAGAGTGTAAGATAAGTATGGAATCAAGGGATAAATAAATGATATCATTATACCATGGAATCATAATCATGTGAAGAAAACATTAAACATGACATCATAATCATATGTAATGTCTCACTACTAAAACCATCATAATAGATAGAGTCCCTTATTTGAATGTGGGTGCTCTACATTTCTATAATCATAATGGATTGTTTCCCAGGATAGAATGGGTTCACTCCCCATTCCAAAAAACATAGTGTATAGAGTCCCCTGGTTGATTATGTTCACTACCCATTACCTTACATATTATATTTTGTGATATCAATTTTTACCTAATTCATTGGAGGGAAATATAATTTTAGGACCCCACATCACATAACATTTTGTAAAGAGGCTAAATAACCATGCACTATACATGGTATCTCATAATATGGAAACATTATGCAATGCGTTAGAGGGATATATAATTTTAGAACTATAAATAAATTAATAAATATCATAATATTTACTTCCAAACTTCCACATGGGTAAAATAAACTATATATGAATCAAATAAATGATAAAACCAATGAGATAGAATTGGGTTTCATAACATTGGATGAAATCGTAACTCATGGCCATAAGATAAAGATCATCATGTTAAGAATGAATGAAATCATTTGGAATGATCATATTATAATAAATAATCTTAGTTCATTTAAATTGAGTTATAATGGAGGAAAATTAATGAGAATTTTCAAGTATAAGTATAAATTAAAACCAACCATATATGTTATTCTTTTTGAAATGAGAAAATGATCTTTTCAACAAAAAATGTTCTCATTTTTCATTTTAAAAAATAAATAAACTATGATTTTTTTCCATAAAATAATAAGGGTTAAAAAAACATCACGGTGAAACAATTTTATGGAGGTTATCCTTGTAACAAAATAATAAATAATAAAGTTACCTTAAGCCAGGTTTACATAAGTGGAAATTTAAATGGGAACTTAATACATGCATTTTCAAGAAAGCAACTTTAATTTAAACATGATATATATATATATATATATATTTATCTAAATAAAATATATATAGAATATTAAATAAATAAATTTGAATAATATTGAGAAAAATTGCTAATAATTAAGATGATATGAAACAAAAAACTAATTAGGGTCGTTCGAAAGATCCATTTTTATGTTCTAAAATACATTTCTTGAAATCGAAATAATTAATAGGACCGTAATTTTTTTTAAATTTTTTATAGATACATATGCATATCACATGAGCTAAAAATTATTTGAGTTCCCAATTGAGATAGGGGAACATTTTAGATAAGAGAAAATATGAACATTGAGTAAAAATCATCATTAAAGAGAATGAATATTATGCTTGAAAATGTATTCCCTCCATGGGAAAGAAATTTATTGAAGTGGAATATTGAAATAAAATTGGGTAATTTAACATAATAGAAATATAAAATTCAATATAAAATTTATGATCGGATGAATTTAATCATTGATGAAAGAAGTTCAATACGAGACCATATAACCCAATGAAAGGGGGTTGAGTTAACAAAAAAACTAACGGTTTCACAAAATTTCAAATTAAAGATCCATGGAAGGTAGAAAATGAGATATATTGGTAAATACCTTTTATGTTCTGAAATTTATGATAATAATATAACAATGTCGATTTCATACACAAAAAAAAGAACAAGTGGGGAATATGATTTGTATCTGAATGAAATAAAATTGAGATAAAAAACCCTTACATTTGTTTATGGTTATTTAGTCACAAGATCTGAAAATCCAAGATAATCAAAAAAAGTTTATTAAAATATTTATTATCATACTTATCCATAGATATTTCATTATAAAATTTTGCATTTATTAAAATTTTTAACATATTTTTAATATAATTATTTTTTATGTTTTTTAATTGGGGTTGTTCAGTTAATTTCATTACAACATTATTATTTTGTTGACCCAGATCAAAATAAATATAAATTAAATTATCAATATATAAAATTATGTTAGATTATGTATACAATTATTAAAATACTATAATATTATTTTCTTATAGTTTCTCCCAAAATAGACTCAAATTAAGAATTATACCTTGATTATTACATTTAAGGATGTTATAGTCACTATAAATGTTTATTATTAATATTAATTAAATATTATAACATATTATTATTAAATAGTACTAAAAATTTATTGAATATAATTTTAATAAATTATTATTCTTAAGATCATCCATGTTATGTGGTTACGATAAAATAGAATACATCATTCCATGGAGGCGATAATCCCCACCTACATTGAAGATGCTCTCATTTTTCACAGAAAATGAGGGGTATAAAAGTAAAATAATTAACTTTTAAAAATAATTATCATTTCATAATTATTATATTTGTTCCATAAAATATCATTTTTTAAATATATTTAAATATTTTATGAAAAATAGAACTAGGCGTTATAAAGGCGGTAGCCTAGACAATCGCATGACAATGTTTTTATTTTTATCAATGTATTTTGAGGAATGACTAAAATCAATATACCAATATTATAATAAAATATCATAATATTAAATTTTTTTATTTTTTCATACCTTTGTGGATATATTTTACTCTGAGTGGGAGAGGGTTTGAAGAAGAAAATGACTATGAAAGTTGGGTTGAAAGCATCATCTCTCCCTTTGGAAATTTTTAATTGGGTGAGTTCTTAAGGATATGTAGATTGGTATTTTGGGATGAAAAATTATTTTAGTTAGTGGGTAAAGAGTTTTGGATATAATATAATAGAGTTATAGTTTATTTATATCTTTGGGATGAGTGTATAAATAGATAGGATGTGAGATCCTTTTATAAGTAACAAGGGTGGATTATTTTGTAAAATTACCTTACTTTTCAATATTGTCAATAAATAATTCAAGTATAATGGATTCAAGAACGATTAATAATGAATTGGGTATGAGAAATGGTCTATAATCCATCAAAAATCCATTATCATAAATTTTATTATCACATTTTGTCCATTTAAACTAGGTTACACCTCTTTTTAACATAATTTACCCCTACCACAATAACTCCAATTTTACCCTAGGTAACTGATTTTAATGAGAAAAATTGGAATTGAAATTAATTAATAATTATAATATTATGATTAAAAATATGAAACTAATTCTATAAAATAAAATTTATAATGGTTAGAAAAATTACTTTTTGCATATGTCCACATATCACATAAAAACCATTTTTCACAAAAGTATATTTTTAATCTTATATCTTATTTGAGTGGTGAAATTATCAATTTATTTTAATTTCATGAAATAAATATATTAATTATAAAGAAATAAAATTTATGGTTTTTTCAAATAAGGTAAAAACCAAATTTTACTAAAATATTATTTAATTAAAGGAAAAGATAAAAACAAGTTTTTATTAGGAAATATTACATTAGTTCCAAAAATGATAGACATAGGATTTATAATGTATGAATTTTATGTAGAACAATTATACATTTATACATTAAGTAAAATTGTTTAATTAATTTTTCTATAAAAGTTTAGGCCATTTTTATATAATTATAACGTTATAATTTAGGTAAAAACTATTTTTTAAATAGTTACTTTAAAATTTACTATTCCAAACAAATCCCAAATATTTATCCTAATATAATATTGTTATGGGTTATAAATAAATTTACTTTTATTTAAAAATTCAAATTATAAAACTTTTTAATTGGAATTTTAAAAAAAAATTATGAAATATAATAAAAACTATTTTTTATTAGAAAATAACTTTCCAAAATATTAACCATTATTATTCTTATTTTCTATCACTTACTAAAAAAATTAATGTTATTATTTTTTTCATATTAAAATATATATTATTTCCATGAAATATATACATTAATAAAAAAATTTTTAGTTTCATAATATAAAATGAAAAAAATTAAATTTTAGAAGAAAATATATTTTAATTATAAAATGATCTTACTATTTACTTTAATGCTCTGTGGTTCATTTTGTTTCATGATTCATGTGAAAAAAGATATTTAACACATTTGGTGTTATAAGAAAATATAATATTTAAAATATCGAGGGGGTTAAAACAACGGGTGAATATGATAGATGAATCATTTAGAATTTCTATCAAATGAATGGTATCAGGCTGGAGAGAACTATAGTCAGTTCACCACAACAAAATGAAATGGAAGAAAATGTTAATCAAATATTCAAAAAAATGAATGAAGTATGAGAGTACACTCAAGAATATCCTATGTTATTTTGGAGATAGTAGAGAATATGGAAACATACATGGTCAATCGAAGTCTTTCTTCTCCAATTGGATATGAATTTTCACAAAATCTATGGTCTGGTAAACAATTAGAAATTAGTCACCAAATGTTTTTTAGAATCCTTGAGGGTTTCATTATAGATTCTAAGGTCAAATAACACATTGCTTATAAGTGTATGGAGGGATTCATTATGTGATATGGGTATGAAAAATTTGGATTCGAGTTATTAGATTACAATAATCAATATGTTATCGTGATCTAAGATTTTACCTATATTGAGAATGTTCTATGGAAGGATTAAAACTTACATAAGAAGAAATTAAAATGAATTGATTTGATTGACCAGATCTAAGTTAATCTGAATTGGTGTGAATTATGAAATAATATAATGATAAGTTCTATATGTTAGTATTGGAATTTTAGATGTGAGACTTGTAGATCATGTTCAGGAATGATCTAGGGATGCTGAAGCTTTAGTGGGAGAACCAAAATTTAGGAATCCATAAATTACAAAATTGTAAATTGAATAACCAACTAGATCTGAATCTTAGGTTCAATTTATAGGATATTATAGGGTCATAAAATAGGAAGATAATTTTGGGGCTGATGTAAACTTACAAGTTCTAATGGATCAATGTAAACTAGAAATCCCATATGAGGCATCTAATCTTAATGAATCTAAATAGTGATAGATAGAAATGAAAGACGAAATTTATTCTTTGAGATCCAATTAGACATGGGAGATAAATAGTCTACTATAAGGAAACAAATCACTTAAGACCAAATTGGGGTTCAATTTAGAATAATAATTTGATAGAAGAATAAGGTTCAAGGAATTACTGGTGGAGAATTGATTAAAATAAAATGATGGAATTGATTTCTGATAAATTTGATCACTGATAGTTTGTAATGATACCACTTGAAAAATTCTAAGTTAGGTCTCATTTGATAATAAGTATATATAAAATATGGATATATAGATAAACTCACTTTATAGAGATTTAGAGGAATATATTTACATAAATCTACCGAGAGATTTCTTAGATGATCTGAAATATAGAATATTGTGGAAATTAATCAAAGAACATTACGACTAGAATAAAGTGACATGAAAATGGATTCATAAGATCATATAATTTTTGATACATGAAGGATTCACCTAGAGAAATGTGAATCATTGTTTTTATAAGAAGGAATACAATTATGGAGTTTCATCATTCTTCCCCTCTATAGGGAAAATTTGTTGGTATCTTGAATAGATGATAAAAATGTTTAGAATATAATGTAGGATATTTATGAAATATTTAAAATGAAATATCTGAGAATCAAAAATAAGATTCTTGTAAAGTTAATTAAGAGAGATAAGAAATCCAAAACATTAGTTTTATCTCAAAGGGATTATATTTGCAAAGTCATTGAATGTTTTAGGATGAAAAGATACATGATGATCTCGACTCCATTGGCTAGTGGATGCCTAAAAATGAATATGAGGTCACATACATAGACTTTATTAGGTTTTATTCAGTAGTTGGAAGTCTAATAAATTCCATGATATGTAAATTACCAAATAATACATTTATAGTGGAAGTTGTGATCTAAATTAGAATGAATTTGTGAAATAAACACTGGGAGGATATGAAATAGAACATTTTTTACATGAAGGGGTCAATAAATAATTTTTTTTAATTTAGAATGGTCAATATGTTACAAGGTAATTTTGTTTTAGACATTACTTGGGATTAAGAGACATTTAAGAGAACCACATATCCTATGTTTAGCTATTGAGGAATAATATTAATTTGGATGCCATAACTATAAAAAATTGAGACTTTCTGCACAATAGAATATGAATACGATGAAATAATATAATTAGGGAAATAGATAATATAGATGATGTTATTGCTGATGGATATCAGAAGGATTCATGAGGGTGGAGTCTTATTCTATGATAATCGGTTTTTAATTCACTTGGTTTATAATATCATGTTTTATACAATGTTGAAACATATTGACCAAAAATAACAATTCATTTTCAATTTTGTGGATATTAAATAGTTATAATTCTAGAAGTTAAATAGTAGAATATATCAAAAAACATGTTTACCAATGTTTTAGTCTAAGAAAGTCCGAGGTAACATTATAAATTAGTGAAAATTGGGTGAATAAATAGAGAATAAGGAAAATTTATTGTGAGTAAGTGTAATGATGTTTTCTTTTGCGATATTGTATTGGTAGGTTTTCTGAGACTCTATAAAGATATCTTTAAGTGGTAAATTTTTTATATCTGAAGACCATCCTATAAATCAAAAACCGTAAAACTGAAAAAAGATTCAGTGGGAGTAACATGGGTGTTGATGCTCCGTTCCATCACAAAGTCCAGAGATTGGCTAAGGGGAATACCTCGAGCAAAGGAGAAGGAAGATTCATCAAAAAATTGAAAAGGCATTAAGGTGCGCAAGTCACTTGAGTTCCCTATGTAATATTTCTCCCAAACTGCAGATGGCCTATAAATACTCCCCGTGCCCCCCCATTAAAAGGACGAAAAATCAGAAACTTATATTCAAGCTTTGGTCTCCCAAGTCTCTGTCTGAAGTCTTTTAAACACTTCTAAGGTAATTATTTACCTATAATTGAAGTTCTAAAGAGGAATAATAAGGCCTAAGTGTCGAAAATAATCAATACTTGCACGCCTAAGTGTCTATCCCTTTACGAGAAATAAAGATACTTGAGCACCGCTTGTCCCTCTCAAGGAAACTTGCTGGCCCCCTATCTGAAAGCCTATAGGTATCACTACTGGAATGCTGGCCTTTCCCCACGGTTAGATACCAACGGTTCTATGAAACCGTTGGGGAAGGAGGTTTTTACCAACAGTTCATTAGAACCGTTGGCATAGAGGTTTCCAGGGAGCTTTTTCCCAACGGTTCTCATGAACCGTTGGGATAAATGGTTTTTTACCAACGGTTCTCATGAACTGTTGGCATAGATGAGGTTTTTTCAGGTTTTTCCCAATGGTTCTGTAGAACCGTTGGGATAGATATACATATGCCAACGGTTTTTAAGAACCGTTGGCAAAGGTCCTCCCCAAATTCCCAGCCGCCTGTTCTCTCCCCCATTCGCGATACACAACCCTAAAACGGGAGCAGCAGACGATTTAGGCGATTTTGGAGGTACTGCCGGCCTTCAATTTTCCAGCTCTTATTCAGGTTATTCTTCTTCTTAACTGAAAATGTATTCACATTTTTGGATATTATTTAAACCTATTTTCATTTTTCCCATCAGTTTAGGTGATTTTGGTGCTACTACCGGCCGGACCAGCCTAAGGGTGAGTTTTCTTGAAAATTCCTTTTTGGATTTTACCCCTTGAACATGGGATGTCATTTGTGAAAGGTTATATAAATCGGATTGATTGTTCGATTTCTGAATTGAATTGTAAATTAAATTAATTAAGGGTATTTTATGGTTTGCATTCCCCTTTTAACACATGAATGCCAATTATTTTTTAACACATGTTTTAATTGTATTGCCTTGCCAATGTGAGTAAAGTAGAGACTATGCTATGAATCTATGAAATTGGATTGAATTTATCTTATATTTTATGTTACCATGTTAGATATATTATAACTAATGCATGTGATATCTTTATAGTCTTGTTAGGAGTGTTCTATTAAAAATTCCCATGTGAGTGCTTGAATTTTCATTGAATTGCTAGCCATTTTGAGTTATGTTGAGACCATGATATGGAATTGATTGATTAAGCAAGGGAATCTCATTATCTTGTCATTACAACATGAGTAAATGAAGCTTCATTCTTTTCAGGTTATTATTTGATTGAGTCGCCATTTTGAGGTGAGTTGTATTAAATACCTTAGTTTTTGACCTTGGTATGTTTAATGAATTGTTTAAATGAAATGGAATTCATTAAATGATTAATAGTAAATAGTGATACATGGATTCTATTAGGATGCCAGGTATATAATCTTGTTTCTATTAACTTATACGCTTTATGTGATAAATGGATTCACAGTGGAATTCCACGGATAGACTCATTTCTTTGAATATTGATTAAGCCATGGGTGATACATGGATCCAAGGGAGGGATTCCATAGATAGACTTATTGAATGTAGAATTATATTCCAATTGATACATGGATTCTTATGATAATTCCATATATAGACTTATTGAATGTAGAATTATATTCCAATTGATACATGGATTCTTATGATAATTCCATAGATAGACTTATTGAATGTAGAATTATATTCCAATGCTATGGGTCTTGTGTGGTGGTGGTGTGGTTTATGTGTTTTATGGTAGTAGTGAAGTGTGTGATTATGTAGTTAATGTGAACCCATAGGTTGAGTATTTTGTGCTATCTATATATCAGGTATTTTTATGTTATTTCTACACATTCCCAACCAGAGTTGGATAAACTTACCAACGATCAGAGGTTTTGAGTTATGAGTATTTTTTCTAATATCTAGGATGGTGGTTATATGTTTGGATAGCTACCATGTCTTCCATACTCTTCCTGCAAAAGTGATTGACCATGTGTTTTTAGGCAAGATGCGATGTGATTGTCCATGTGTCTTCAGGTGAGATGTACTATGATTTCCCTAGTGTTTTTCGGTGAGGTGTGATGTGATAAGGCTATAATAATATGTGGCATGTGGTTGGGGTCATGTAGGGTAGGAGGATGGCACAAGGTTGATGTTATTCATGTTCATGATACCCTACTAATATGGTTATGGGATGAGTCATGCTGTTATGTGATATAACACATTAAGTTCTTGTTGGTTTTACATTTTTTCAATAACACATTTGTATGTTTTTTTTACATGTGTAGTTGATACCTTGATTATTTTCTTCCTTTATCTTTTACTTAAATGTATTTTCTATTATAGTTAATGCCTATTGAATTGTTTATGACAAAATAACTTATATAAATTCTTTTTACAGAATGGACAGAAGTTGGATGTATGAAACCGATCAGATCTCAGACGATTTTCAAAACAATTTGGAGAGCTTTATAGATTTTGCATTTCACAATGCTTCAGATAGTGGTCGCATACACTGCCCATGTTCCAATTGTGTTGGTAGACCTTGGTTGAGCCGTGAAGAAGTCAGCTACCACATAACCAAAAATGGGTTTCAAGCAAACTACTTTCTGTTGTATCACAATGGGGAGAAAACGAAATCTCAAATTGGTGATGATCGAAATGAAAAGACTGGAATGGAGAATTTGTTAGATGATCGGTTTCCGTTTATTCGTCATCATGAAAAAGAAAGGATTTCGACTCAAGAAGACTTCGATATGAGGACAGCTGATGCATCTAGTGAAAATGATGATATTGATAGGGTGAAAAAATTGAATGATGCTGCCACGACTCCAGTATATCGACAATGCGATAAAATGAAAAAGCTGGAATTTTTAATCCGATTATTTCATGGGACAACTATGTATGGGATTTCTAATACAGCAATCGATTACATTCTTACCCTCTTGAAGGATTTACTTCCAGATGATGCAGATATTCCCTTAAACCACTATATGGCATGGAAGTTAGTTGAGGAACTTGGATTTTCAAGAAACAAAATTCATGCTTGCCCGAAAGATTGCAGTTTATTCTGGGAGGAAACCGCTGAACGAAATGAATGTATAAAATGTGGCACATCCCGCTGGAAGTCAAAATCTGATGGAACACCATCCCGCATTCCACAGAAAGTAATGTGGCACTTTCCATTGATCCCCAGACTCCAGAATCTTTTTATGTCTGATGACATATCAATAAAAATGAGATGGCATGATACCGAGAGAAAGAAGACTGATGATGAGTTGGTTCATCCTGTAGATGGATTTGCATGGAAGAGATTTGATGCTCGACATCCTGATTTTGCAGCTGACGTGCGTAATGTGAGTTTGGGTCTTTCATGCGACGGTTTTAATCCGTTTGGGAAGATGCTTACTTCGCACAGCACATGGCCCGTTTTTATGCACATTTATAATCTTCCCCCATGGTTGTGTATGAAAAAATCTTTCACTTTCATGAGTATACTCATATCTGGTCCTTCTGATCCCGGCATTGATATTGATGTATACATGCAACCTTTAATAAAAGAGTTGAAGCTTATTTGGGATGTGGGTGTGCGCACATACGATGCATGTTCGAAAGATATATTTCAGATGCGCGCTGCGCTTATGTGGACAATCAACGATTTTCCGGCTTATGCAATGATGTCTGGATGGAGCACGAAGGGGAAACTGTCATGTCCAGTTTGTATGAAGAATACACGATCCAGAAGGCTGAAACATCGTTGTAGTTTCAGTTTTATGGGACATCGACGATTTTTGCCAAAGGATCATCCATATAGAATGAATCGTCGAAGATTTGATAATACTATAGAGACCGATGATCCACCTCAGCGTATGTCTGGAACTGATGTGCTTAATGAATTGAAAGATTTCAGTTTTTCGTTCGGGAAGGGTCAAATGAAATCTGGAAAGAGAAAGAATGTTTCCACAGAAACCTGTTACAATTGGAGGAAGAGGAGTATCTTTTTTGATTTGCCTTATTGGTCAACCAATTTGCTACGTCATTGCTTAGACGTAATGCATATTGAAAAGAATATATGTGAAATGTTGCTTTCATTTGTTCTAAATGTCAAGGGGAAGACAAAAGATGATTTACAATCTCGTCGTGACTTGGTGGATTGGGGCATCAGACCAGAATTGCATCCTGTGCGTATCAGTGAAAATAAATGGAAACTTCCATGTGCTTCTTATGTGATGACACCTACTGAAAAAAAACAATTTTTGGAAGTATTAGAGACTATTAGAGTTCCTGATGGCTATTCAAGCAACATATCTAAACGGGTCAACAGAAGAGAGTTGAAGCTAAAATCTTTGAAGACTCATGATTATCACGTTCTACTGCATGAGTTGCTTCCAATAGCAATCCGTCATCTTTTGTCCAATAATGTAAGGGTGGGTGTTATTCGGTTGTGCCATTTCTTTAGAGATCTTTGTGCTAAGAAGTTGTCCAAGTCTTTCTTGAAAAAAATGTTGACAGATGCCCCATTAATTTTGTGTGAGTTGGAGAAAATATTTCCCCCATCATTTTTCACATGCATGCTGCATCTGACTGTCCATATTCCAACTGAAATACTTCT
The DNA here is from genome assembly GCA_963277665.1 of Viscum album. Taxonomy (NCBI): domain Eukaryota; kingdom Viridiplantae; phylum Streptophyta; class Magnoliopsida; order Santalales; family Viscaceae; genus Viscum; species Viscum album. Next base: position 283,175,152 of record OY728119.1, on the reverse strand, counting down.
CGGAGGACCTGTTTCTTTTCGTTGGATGTATCCAACTGAAAGAAATATGTTCACATTAAAGTCTTATGTTCGAAACAAGAATCATCCCGAAGGTTCTATCGTGAACGGTTACTTAGCTCAAGAATGTATGGATTTCTTTTCAATGTATTTGTCTGATATTACTACAAGAATGAACAGACCAATGAGAAATGAAGAAGAACAATATGAGCAAATTGAACCCAGTTTTCCATCACTTCCTCAAACAGGAGGAATTCCTGGATCATATACATTGAAGACATTAAGCCATGAAGAGCGGGAGATGGCACATCACATAGTTTTGTTCAACTGTGATTTGTTCGATGACTATATCAGGTAACAAAATTGAATATGTATATCTTACATATATATCTGTTAAACTATTCATATTTTTTTATCTACAGGGAACATAAAACAATGATAAATAGTAAGCATCGTTCTTTATCTTTGAGAAGGAGAGAGACTTTGCATAGCAAAGAGTTTTCTGCTTGGTTAAAATTGAAGGTAAAAATATTACTGTTTAAATTAATTATTTCAATATTTACTTAAGTTTAACTGTCATTTATATTGCAGGTATTGAGTTTGTCTGCTGACTCTGTCTCTGAGGAAATAAGAGCTTTGGCTTTTGGTCCTAATACCGTGGTTCGTGACTGTAAATCAATTGTTATCAATGGGTACAGATTTATTGTCACTGAACGAGCCAAAAACATGAGAACACAACATGATGGTATTATGGTTACTGCCACAACAGATTGTTATGCCAGTGCATCAGATAGTAGACCGCGACTTGAAAATGTGGGTTATTATGGAGTCTTTGAGAAAATAATAATATTAGATTATTACTCTCATGGACGAGTCACAATGATGAAATGCCATTGGTTTGATTCAATGACGAGACATGACACATTTATTGATGATTGTGGATTTCGAGTAATTAATATGACCCGCACTCTTGCAACCGAAGAACCATATGTGTTGGCATCAATGGCTAAACAAGTTTTTTATGTCAAAGATCAACTTCAACCTGAATTTGGTGTCATAGTTGAAGTAATTCCAAGACATATTTTTGATGATGCTGATGATGGAATTGACACTGTCCCTATTGCCATTGGAACCAATCCATTTATTTCTTTTGATGACTCCAATAGCTCAATTGTCAGAGTTGATTGTGAACCTGAAGTTGTGGTTGGAAATATATAGAATCATTCATCCATGTTCTCAATTCTTTTGGTTTACCTCGAGTTGGGTTGTTAAGGTTGGTAATATTCATATTTATTTAGTATTGATCACAAATATGTTTTAGCTGACTTGACCATTATGTGAATTTTCAATGTTTATTGGTTGCTGTTTTATTTGAATTGCATTTTCTAATTTGGAATTGAACTGTATTCAAACCAAATCAAACAATATTTCTAACTTGGTGAAAATTACAACTTGTATGTTTTATTAAATTCATTCAAGCTCTTCTAAAACAATTGATAGCTAAATTACCAATGAATCCCCTCATTCCCTCATATATTTAGTTTTTTGGTTTACACATTAATTTTCTTTTTCTAATTAATTACATATTTGTTTTCCAATGCAGGAAATGAAGCCAATTGAAGAGAGACGAAGAAAAAAAAATGGCGGAGACCCCTCATGTATTTGTCGTCTGATTTCAGGCCATTCCGACTTCGTTCGGCCCGTTTGGACCCCCCTCACGCGCGTTTACGAAGCGCGAGCATCACTTAAAACACGAATATTGAGCCGTACCGTGCAAACCGCACGTCCGATTGACGTGCCGTCTGCGCGTACACGTCACGAATAATAATTAGAATGTTTCCCGGTGGTTTCAGGTCAATCCGAGGTCGTCCGCTTTGAATTTGACCGTTGGACGCCCGTTTTGGCCGTTTATGACACCAGAACTGCGTTGTCGGTCACCGCGGGCACACGGCACGTCCAATTGACGTGTCGTCTGCTCGACCACTTCATAAATCAGTCACCCGTATTTTTCGTCTGATTTCAGGCCATTCCGACTTCGTTCGGCCCGTTTGGACCCCCCTCACGCGCGTTTACGAAGCGCGAGCATCACTTAAAACATGAATATTGAGCCGTACCGCGCAAACCGCACGTCCGATTGACGTTCCGTCTGTGCGTACACGTCACGAATAAAAAATAGAATGTTTCCCGGTGGTTTCAGGTCAATCCGAGGTCGGCCGCTATGAATTTGACCGTTGGACGCCCGTTTTGGCTGTTTATGACACCAGAACTGCGTTGTCGGTCACCGCGGGCACACGACACGTCCCATTGATGCGCCGTCTGCTCGAACACTTCAGAAATCACTGTCCCGTATTTGTCGTCTGATTTCAGGCCATTCTGAAATCGTTCGGCCCGTTTGGACCCCCCTCACGCGCGTTTACGAAGCGCACGCATCACTTAAAACACGAATATTGAGCCGTACCGCGCAAACCGCACGTCCGATTGACATGCCGTCTGTGCGTACACGTCACGAATAATAATTAGAATGTTTCCTGGTGGTTTCATGTCAATCCGAGGTCGTCCGCTTTGAATTTGACCGTTGGACGCCCATTTTGGCCGTTTATGACACCAGAACTGCGTTGTCGGTCACCGCGGGCACACGACATGTCCGATTGATGCGCCGTCTGCTCGAACACTTCAGAAATCACTGTCCCGTATTTGTCGTCTGATTTCAGGCCATTCTGAAATCGTTCGGCCCGTTTGGACCCCCCTCACGCGCGTTTACGAAGCGCGCGCATCACTTAAAACACGAATATTGAGCTGTACCGCACAAACCGCACGTCCGATTGACGTTCCGTCTACACGTACACGTCACGAATAATAATTATAATGTTTCCCGGTGGTTTTAGGTCAATCCGAGGTTGGCCGCTATGAATTTGACCGTTGGACGCCCGTTTTGGCCGTTTATGACACCAGAACTGCGTTGTCAGTCACCGCGGGCACACGGCACGTCCGATTGACGTGACGTCTGCTCGACCACTTCATAAATCACTGTCCCATATTTGTCGTCTGATTTCAGGCCATTCTGAAATCGTTCGGCCCGTTTGGACCCCCCACACGCGCGTTTACGAAGCGCGCGCATCACTTAAAACACGAATATTGAGCCGTACCGCGCAAACCGCACGTCCGATTGACGTGCCGTCTGCGCGTACACGTCACGAATAATAATTAGAATGTTTCCCGGTGGTTTCAGGTCAATCCGAGGTCGTCCGCTTTGAATTTGTCCGTTGGACGCCCGTTTTGGCCGTTTATGACACCAGAATTGCGTTGTCGGTCACCGCGGGCACACGGCACGTCCGATTGACGTGCCGTCTGCTCGACCACTTCATAAATCAGTCACCCGTATTTGTCGTCTGATTTCAGGTCATTCTGAAATCGTTCGGCCCGTTTGGACCCCCCTCACGCGCGTTTACGAAGCGCGAGCATCACTTAAAACACGAATATTGAGCCGTACCGCGCAAACCGCACGTCCGATTGACGTGCCGTCTGCGCGTACACGTCACGAATAATAATTAGAATGTTTCCCGGTGGTTTCAGTTCAATCCGAGGTCGGCCGCTATGAATTTGACCGTTGGACGCCCGTTTTGGCCGTTTATGACACCAGAACTGCGTTGTCGGTCACCGCGGGCACACGGCACGTCCGATTGATGCGTCGTCTGCTCGACCACTTCATAAATCAGTCACCCGTATTTTTCGTCTGATTTCAGGCCATTCTGAAATCGTTCGGCCCGTTTGGACCCCCCTCACGCGCGTTTACGAAGCGCGAGCATCACTTAAAACACGAATATTGAGCCATACCGCGCAAACCGTACGTCCGATTGACGTGCCGTCTGCGCGTACACATCACGAATAATAATTAGAATGTTTCCCGGTGGTTTCAGGTCAATCCGTGGTCGGCCGCTATGAATTTGACCGTTGGACGCCCGTTTGGGCCGTTTATGACACCAGAACTGCGTTGTCGGTCACCGCGGGCACACGGCACGTCCGATTGACGTGCCGTCTGCTCGACCACTTCATAAATCAGTCACCCGTATTTGTCGTCTGATTTCAGGCCATTCCAACTTCGTTCGGCCCATTTGGACCCCCCTCACGCGCGTTTACGAAGCGCGAGCATCACTTAAAACACGAATATTGAGCCGTACCGCGCAAACCGCAAGTCCGATTGACGTGCCGTCTGCGCGTACACGTCACGAATAATAATTAGAATGTTTCCCGGTGGTTTCAGGTCAATCCGAGGTCGGCCGCTATGAATTTGACCGTTGGACGCCCGTTTTGGCCGTTTATGACACCAGAACTGCGTTGTCGGTCACCGCGGGCGCACGGCGCGTCCGATTGATGTGCCGTCTGCTCAACCACTTCATAAATCACTGCCCCGTATTTGTCGTCTGATTTCAGGCCATTCTGAAATCGTTAGGCCCATTTGGACCCCCCTCACGCGCGTTTACGAAGCGCGCGCATCACTTAAAACACGAATATTGAGCCGTACCGCGCAAACCGCACGTCCGATTGACGTTTTGTCTGCGCGTACACATCAAGAATAATAATTAGAATGTTTCTCGGTGGTTTCAGGTCAATCCGAGGTCGTCCTCTTTGAATTTGACCGTTGGACGCCCGTTTTGGCCGTTTATGACACCAGAACTGCGTTGTCGGTCACTGCGGGCACACGGCACGTCCGATTGACGTGCCGTCTACTCGACCACTTCATAAATCAGTCACCCATATTTTGCGTCTGATTTCAGGTCATTCTGAAATCGTTCGGCCCGTTTGGACCCCCCTCACGCGCGTTTACGAAGCACGAGCATCACATAAAACACGAATATTGAGCCGTACCGCGCAAACCGCACGTCCGATTGACGTGCCGTCTACGCGTACACGTCACGAATAATAATTAGAATGTTTCTCGGTGGTTTCAGGTCAATCCGAGGTCGGCCGCTATGAATTTGACCGTTGGACGCCCGTTTTGGCCGTTTATGACACCAGAACTGCGTTGTCGGTCACCGCGGGCACACGGCACGTCCGATTGACGTGCCGTCTGCTCTACCACTTCATAAATTAGTCACCCGTATTTGTCGTCTGATTTCAGGTCATTCTGAAATCGTTCGGCCCGTTTGGACCCCCCTCACGCTCGTTTACGAAGCGCGCGCATCACTTAAAACACGAATATTGAGCCGTACCGCGCAAACCGCACGTCCGATTGACGTGCCGTCTGTGCGTACACGTCACGAATAATAATTAGAATGTTTCCCGGTGGTTTCAGGTCAATCCGAGGTCGTCCTCTTTGAATTTGACCGTTGGACGCCCGTTTTGGCCGTTTATGACACCAGAACTGCGATGTCGGTCACCGCGGGCACACGGCACGTCCGATTGACGTGCCGTCTACTCGACCACTTCATAAATCAGTCACCCGTATTTGTCGTCTGATTTCAGGTCATTCTGAAATCGTTCGGCCCGTTTGGACCCCCCTCACGCGTGTTTACGAAGCGCGAGCATCACTTAAAACACGAATATTGAGCCGTACCGCGCAAACCGCACGTCCGATTGACGTGCCGTCTGCGCGTACACGTCACGAATAATAATTAGAATGTTTCCCGGTGGTTTTAGGTCAATCCGGAGACGCGGTGTGGCCAGAACCACTCAAAGTGTCCGTCTTTTGTTTCAAAAGGACGTCATTTTAAGTGAAAAGCATCAACTGGCATACGGAAAACCGACCAAACGCATTCCGAATCTGTTGATAATTTATGCCAACAATCCATGGGTCATATGTGACGTATACGAGCCAACCCGGGATGAATCCGAGTCGCGGTGTGGCTGGGATAAGTCTAAGTGGCTCTCTTTTGTTTAAAATGAACACCATTTTAAGTACATACGGAAAAACGACCAAACGGATTCGGTTTCCGTCGAAACTTTAGGAGAACGATCCATGGGTCATATGTGACGTGTACGAATCAACCCCGCCACAATCGGAGACGCGGTGTGGCCGACACCACTCAAAGCGTCAGTCTTTTGTTTCAAAAAGACGTCATTTTAAGTGAAAATCATCAAGTGACATACGGAAAACCGACCAAAGACATTCGGACTGCGTCGATACTTTAGCACAAGGATCCATGGGTCGTATGTGATGTGTAAGAGTCAATCCCGCCTCAATCCGAGGAGCGGTGTGGCCGACACCGTTCTAACTGTGTATCTTTTGTTTAAAATGGATAGGATTATAAGTGAAAAGAACAACTGACATACGAAAAACCGACCAAACTCATTCCGAATCTGTTGATAATTTATCACAACGATCCATCAGTAATATGTGACATGTACGAGCCCACTCGGGCTCAATCCGAGTCGCGGTGTGGCCGGGATCAGTCTAAGTGGCTCTCTTTTGATTAAAATGGACATCATTTTAAGTACATACGGAAAACTGACCAAACGCATTCGGTTTCCGTTGAAACTTTAGAAGAATGATCCATGGGTCATATGTGAGGTGTACGAATCATCCCCGCCTCAATCCGAGGCGTGGTGTGGCCAACACCACTCTAACTGTGTCTGTTTTGTTTAAAATGGGTAGGATTATAAGTGAAAAGAACTGGCATACGCAAAACCGACCAAACGCATTCGGTTTCCATTGAAACATTAGGAGAACGATCCATGCGTCATATGTGACGTGTACCAATCATCCCCGTCTCAATCGGATTCCAGATATAATTGTCATCTAAATTTTAAATTGAATTCTATATGAATTATGTATGTTTATGAATTGTAATTTAATTATGGATGTGTATAGTTTCAGGATCCATTATATGTTAAATGTGTATGAATTTGTTCGTAATTGTATATGTATGTTTTATTTTATTACAGGTACAATAGTTGGATGGAAAATGAGGTGAAAATGAGGCCTGTTGGATCGAAAATGAGGTGAAAATGAGGCCTGATGAGATGAGAGGTGCTTGATGTACATGGGAGAGGGGCTGCCAAATTGCAGGGGGCTGCAATTTGCAGCATAGGGTATGCCAACGGTTTTAAACCGTTGGCATATAATTCTAAATAAGTTTTTACCAACGGTTCATTAAACCGTTGGTAAAGAGCTATTTTCCCAACGGTTCTAAACCGTTGGGAAAGAGGGAACCCATGTGGTTTTTCCCAACGGTTTGGGAGAAACCGTTGGAAAAAACTATCCCAACGGTTCACCAAACCGTTGGGATAGAGTGCCTTTTGTCACCCTACCCCAACGGTTCCCAGTAAACCGTTGGGAAAGGTTTTCCCCACGGCCTACTTCCCCACGGTTGAGAGAACCGTTGGTATATTAGATACCAACGGTTTGAGGGGCTTTCCCAATGGTTCACAACCGTTGGGAAATAGTGTATTTCCAGTAGTGTATGATACTAAGGGATCCAATTCATGGTCTCCCAAGTATCACTTCATAGGATCTATGTCTCTAAAGTAAACTCAAGTCATGCAAGTATACTTGCATGACCAGGACTTTCACCCCAGACCAATACTTGCGCCCCTTCTTTCAATTCACTTCCTTTCCTCAAATTCACCTCCCCTCTTCACGATTTAGACTTCAAAACTCTCTTCAAAGTCATTTATGACATGGTTCTTTTGTTGGCTTCCTTATTTGAAATGAATTCTATGGAACACCTATCAAAACCTCGTTATTCAAATAGCTTTTTATCACTAAGTTTATATATTTCCTTCATTCAACCTCATCCTTTAAGATGATAGGATCATTAATATAGGCATCCTCATTAGGAGTATGACCCATGTTCCCTATTCACGGGCCTCCTTCATAGGATTAATCCCCAAGTCTCATGTCCCCTTAAATTGGGCCTCATTTTCAGGAGTAAGCCCCTGTCAGAATTTCTTTTAACCCGAGCCTCCTTTTCAAGTGTAAGCCCTATTCATAATTTCCATTAACATGGGCCTCTTTTTTAGGAGTAAGACCCAGTCATAATTTCTCCTAACCTGGTCCTCCTTTTCAGGAGTAATCCCCAGTCATAATTTCTCTTAACCTGGGCCACATTCTCAGGAGTAAGTCATGGTCATAATTTATTTTGATTTGGGCCTCATTTTTTGGAATAAAACCCAATCATAATTCCTCCCTAATTTGGGCATCTATCTCAGGAGTAAGCCCTTAGTTAAGTATTCTAATCTCCATATAGTACATATACATTTATAAACCTTGATCCTGGGTTTCTTCCCTGAAGTGAATCCTGATCCTCATATATCATGGGCGGTCATACTTACATAAGCCCCACATCATTTCTTATGATTGCATCTTTTGAAGCAAAAGCGTTCGATTTTACTAATACCTCTTGTTTCTCACACCGATCATGACTCACGTGATCTTAGAGTGTAAAAGTAATTATGAAATCCCTGTTTGGGCAATTAATCATGCATAAAACATCATACTTATTCACTCAAACAATGTGGGGTTTAATTCCTTTTCTAATAAGGATATGTATGTAACCCATATGTGGGTACGATCCCAAATCTAAAATAATCATGTCTTTATGAATGACATTAAACTTCAAGTGCCCCCCTGAGTGGCTTTACAACAAGTATGGTCATCATAATGACCAAGGGAATTCTACATGATGTATAGAAGGATACCATTGACTAAGAATCACTAATTCATATAGATGAATCTTTATTGATGAAGAACCTCAAATAAATATAAATGATTCTCTAAATATCATACATATTAATCATTGATTGCATGATCTAAAGGAAAAACTCATTTTCATGTTTGGTAAATTAATAAGGATGGACAAACATAGCTCAAATCTATAAAGAGAGTCCCGGAGTAGAAAATTATTCCCCCTAAAAAAGGTGTGATGAGTCTAACCTCCAATCCACTCAACCATTTCAAATTCATAAGCCTCATCAGTCCAAAACTATGGGAACCTACCTTTGGAAGTTAGGTCCAAATGGATATAGAATCATTGGATGTTTCCAGTTCTATGAATAAACCTGTTATAAACCGATTGGAATGTTTGAACATTAAACAAACCAGGTCATCCCCATTTATAGGAGATACAACGTGCTAATGTGTAGAAAATAATAGTGGAATCATTTTAGTAGACTCTCATAAATTTTCGAATGTGATACCATCTGATAGAATTGTGTATTGGTAATTGTCCAGATATGGATAAATAACATTATTTACAAACCATTACTTGTTTTATTCACTTGGACATTAGGTCAGAATTTAGAATACTAAAATATATTATCAATCATCTATATAAATATAAGGGCCTCTATGATTTTTATATGTTATTGTTACTAACATAAAAATGTTACTTCTGATTAAAATGGAAATTGATGAAGTGTCTCTCTTATGGATATGGGAAACATTTTTTTAAACATCTAAATCCATGTTCAATTTTCCTTTTTTCTCCATTTGATTATTTACAAGGTGTGAGTATTCTTTAGTGTGTGTGAGGATAGACTCGGTGTGACGAGTCAGGTGTGTGGCTTCCTATATTTTGGTATATTATGTCACGCTAGTCATTTAGATGATATTACTTCACTGTCTGTATTTTTCAGTGGATATCAACTAAGAATAAAAAATTGATATAGGTTCCTAATAAACAATCTAATCAATAAACTAATATGGAATTATTTTAGTGTCCTCTAGTCATATTTATATATGTTGCAAGTTCACCCGATGAAGCTCTTCTCTTTCTTCGGTGATACCTATGAAGATTTAAATTACATTTCAACTCAACTTGGTTGGGAAATTATATTTATCCATTGAAATATAGGGGTTTATCCCAACCATTAGTCTTATTTTCCATTTTAAATTAATCCATATGACAAAAAATTATACTGAAGAACCATTCCACCCCGCCATTGATTTAATATTTCAATTCATCAAGAAAATATTTTTATCCTGTAAGTATTTTAGAGGATTCATCAATGAATCTAGGCCAAAACTAACCACCATTTTTATATCTAACATGAAACCATTAATAAATTAGAAATAGTTTGTAATTGACCATATCCAAGGTCATTTCAGTTAGGAATTTCTCATCATATATTTTTTCCTTATTTTACCTAACATTCCACAAGAGATTTTGTACCAAACATTTCTCACCAATTCAAAACTACTCACCGAATGACCATGACCCATTGACCTACCCTTTACAAATCATTTTAAGAATGATTCCCAATAATTTCACAATATCCCACTCCTATAAACTACCTTGTCTCATATGATTTTATAACTAGTTATAACAACATACTATGTGCCATTTTAATTCACAACTCTTTCTCATTAACCGAACACACATGAAATATTATTCCCAATAATAATTACTTAGATAGAAAAATTTTACTTTTCAAGTAATAATAGTTTTATTATTTCCAAAATAACCATGATTATTGTTATGGAACCGATCAAGAAATTCCATATCACTCAAGAATCATCCTGATTTCTAAATAAGATGCACATTCTATCCTCAACACATGACACAATATCTTATGAACCTTATACCACATATGATGACTACTCACATGAATTCACTACATAGAGAACAAAAAACTCATTTTCCTGTAATAAATTCAAGGTTTTAATATTTCACTTTTGAATGGCCTTGTCTAACCATCCGTCCCACAAATATACCGACCATAACCCTTATATCATCTTATCTAACACTTCCAAGATTCACATATCAAGATAGAAAATAAGCATTGCTAACCATGTCAACCCACTAAAGGTTCTCAAACCCACCAAATCCTTTAATGTTATTAACACTCAAACCCTAGGCCTACCTTTCCAATACTAAACCATACCCAATATATGGTTTTATAATATCTTCCCACTATAAGATATCATTTACCTCAAGAATGAATAAAAATACATAATATAAAATTAAGAACATAAAAAACAACAATAGTTATTTTGATTAATGAATGTTCCAAAAATACATTATTTTGGAAAAAATGAACTAATTATTAGTGTAATTTTAATTAATTAAAAACTATTTTTCAAAAATTTTATTATAAAATTTATTTTCTTGCAACCGTATATTTTTTTAAAATTTATTTTTTACTCACAAGAAGTAATAATAATGTCAAATACCCTTAGATGACTAATATAATTCATGAAAAAAGCCCTTCCACCCTAGGATAAAAGTAAAATAAAAATAAAAAAATAAACAAAGAACATCATAAATGAATATAAATCCTAAATATAATATATAATAATAACAATAAGGACCTCAAACCCCTAGTTACTTGGTCTTCAATCACAAATGTTTCCATATTGCACAAGGATAGTGTATATCCCTATTGTAATTAAATATTTAACTATATACCATGTATAAATTATGAATAACCAAAAAAGAACAAATTTCATTTTCTGGTTCCTTGACTTAGATCTTCCAGAACTATTGTTGAGCATGTAGAGTTTTGTAACCTCAAACACTCCTCCCAGTGCATTAGAGTAAGATGAATGGGGATGAAATTTTTTAACAAACATTAGATACATGTAACTGAATGTATAATAACATAAAATATCAACTATCACACCCCAACCTTGTTTTACATTAATTAATTAGTTATTTATTATTGTGTATCATTAATCTAGAGTTTTAGGTCAACATTCCACAATTTTGTTATTTTGAAATTATGAATTTTCACTGCAGGGGTAACTGATTATGCACATGGATAGTGAAAAACATGGGAGAGGGATACATTTTTTAACAGTGTTGTTTTTTATGATATTTACATAGCATATATAGACACGATTTTAAACCACATGAGTGATTGGGTTTTTTTAACGGGTTCATGGTAGGTGTAAAGTTCAGAAAACATTTTTTCCAAACAATAAAACCTTCACATGTTTTAAAATTTATGATATTCCTATTATACGCCTTAAAATATTTGAACCCATAATGAGTCTTCCCCAATCCTATTTGGTCCAACACTATAGATGATATCTCTTAGTGATTCCTCCATAAATTTTATATGGAGCTATTGATTCATAAATATTAGTAAATTTATTACATGTTATCATTTTTCCTACCCTCTTATCCTCTCTTTGTTTCTTTATAGATTTATACTACTCCTTAATTTTATATCATCTTGGTCGAACCATAGGGTGAGGGTTTTAAAAACTTCTTTAAGATTCCATTATGTTATGGTGTGATAATTTCCTTTTTGAGTCATTCATCATTCATAATAGAATGTTTTTCTTCATACACACTCTTTTTGATGAAATATGTTTAGGGAATTTCATTTTTCATGATAAAAAATGCATTCTTGGGTTTCTAAAATTGTACTTACATGACAATAAATCTTGTTAATGAATTCATTGATGTGTTTATAAAATGTTTTGTTAATTATATCAACATATAGTTTTATTTTATATAATTTTTATAAGTTAGGAATTTGGTACTATTACAAAAAGGTTGCTTGGGGAGTTATGGTATTTAATTGGGGGTTTGGATCCAATATGCATCTATGTGATTTCAATTAATATATTTTGACATTGTTTGTCTTGAACATTATTCTCTTATGTATTTTTAGAGGTTATCTTGTATAATGTTATACTTATTATTTCTGAGTTGGGTTTATATATTATTATTATTTTTCCTCGATACATTGTTGATTTGTATACTCTATGGGTGGTGTTTAAGCTTAATGTTTGGTTTTGTAAAACATAAAATAAGATTCTTAGATAGTAAAGTGGATTTCAAAATGTTGATTAAATATTACAGAAAAGGAATAAAATCTAGGCCCATTTGGTACATAAATGAATCTTTAGAAATAAATTATTTTAGAAATTCTTTCTAAAGGATGTTAGAAATGGAAATAATAGTTATAAAAATAAATGTTGGATTATCTCCATTTAGATGTATAAATTTTCATAAATTTGTCACAACATTTTTCTAATCCTCATATTACTATTGTATGTGGACATAGGATTTTGAAATTCATGGGTATCTTATGGATACGATCCTAATATTAAAGGGTGTGAGGAGGTAATATGAAGAGATTCTACTTTGTTTGTGGTTGATATGTGATAAATATTACCACACCTACTATTGCTATATTATGGGATCCTAGTTATCATAGTGAGGATATATGGAATAATCACCATCTAGTCATGATGAGACTGACTAGAACCACCTTGTTAAAGGTATTATTATTTCTTAGAGTAGTGACCCTAATGAGGCTAGGATTATAAATCAAGTTGGTTATAGACTCGAGATGTTTCTATAGTCTAATATGTGCTTCCACCCAATTATGTCTAGGATAATCTCATAAGATTCTTATAAATTTTCCCTGATTATATATTCCTTATCGATTCCCACTTATTTAACTCAGTTTCATTAAGGTTCTACTATATTGTTTTTCTCTTATGATATGTTCTACTGGTTCCACTTTTATGTTAAATTTATACCATACTAGCCCTATTTATTATTGTTACAATAGATTATTTTTTTTAGGTTCTAACCTATTCTATAGTTCCATTTTTACACTTTATTAATTCAGTTCGTTTATTGAATTTATGTTTCCTTTGATAATATTTGAGTTCCATCAATGTGGTTATGGTGGTGGTTTCAAAATAGGGTTTTAGGGATGTTTGTTTTAAAAACATATATTTAAATAAGGATTATAATGATGTTTCATCAAATCAGATTTTGTGTTTCAATAATTGATTTATAGGTAGGGTCATGGATTTTTTTTCATGAATATATATAAATTTATTTTCTATATATAATTCAAAATAGAATATATGGGTTATATTTTAATTAGAAATGGATGGACTCTCTAGTTATAGCCTACATGGCTGTTACTCTTACACCCTACATATGGTACTCAACATAAGAAGACCAAAATATGTTTTATAGGTTCAATATTAGTTTTTGGATCACTAATATGAGTTATATTATACTATTGATGGTGAAATTGAGGTAACATTAAGATCTTGTGAGACATTTAGGTTTTCTTTTGATTATTGTATATATCATACATTTCATCCTTATATGTTTCTTATCTATTCCACTATAATTATATGTATTTATTTTTATTTTTTCTAATTACTCTTATTATGAATCATATTTTTTTTAATATTAGTCTTTTTATTAATTTTTTGGAGTGGATCTATAATTTATAGAATGGTCATGATAGACATCTATGGGATGATTCCCATTTAATTTATTTTATTTTGTAAAATAACCCCCAAAAAAGATTATATCTAAGGTCTTGATACTAGTTTCTATCCTAGAGTGATTGGGAATTCACATTGGGCCCTATCATGGGCTAGATCAGTTACCCAATTCAGGGGCGTCCCAGATATTTTTGTAAAAAATTTATTATTAAATTTTATTTTTTATTTCTGTATTTATAGTATATTGGATTTAAGACTATCAAAATTTAATATATTGGCATAGGAAGAGTCTATATTTCTCTTAATAATTATGATTCTTGAGTTTCCATGGGATTTTTGGTTGTGATTAATGAATTTTGGGGTTTCCATATTTTTTGGTGTATTTTTATCTATATTGATGGTATATTGATCATATTTTGATGTTCATTGGTTATATAAGGGTTTCATCTGTTTTTAGGGATAAACCGGAAGGTAGAAACTGAGCTTTTCAATTATCCCACATGGTTTGGATAATGGTTCTTAGATTACTAAATGGTTCTTTTGATCCTTCCATTATATATTTCATGATTGGAACGTGGATTCCCAACTGCTTATATTGACCATGAAACACCACTAATTATAGAGATTAATAATATTTATACATATATATTATATATTTTTAGCTTAATATTAATTATATAACATTAAAATATATAATATAATCGTATTGGTCTTGTATCACTGGAATCCTGGATACATTAGAATCTTGTTCATAATATGTCTATATCTTCTCCAACTAAGTTATCTATAACTAGAATTAATCTTATATATATAATTACAAAAGCATTTCTTTATAACCTAATGATAGAAAACATAACAAATGGTGAGATCAAATGCTCTGTTAGGGTAAGCAATGGATATATCAATGATATCTTAAATTTAATATGAGCATAAGGGTATAAGAACATGAGAAAAATATTTATAAACTATACCCTACATATTATAGACCATAATCTTGATTCATGGAATAAATCATTGATTTCGTAATTCTTTGATCATAAATTAATCAAAGATCATGATATATAAGAGCATAAAATTTCCATAAGCCATACGTTTGTGCAATATACAAAAGAAAATAATTACTTGTCAAGGATCTTATCCTAGACAATCATAGTGGATTGCAATTAATCAAAAAAACATATTAGTAGTCAAGGTTCACTCCTAAGACTGTCATAGAGGATAGATACCCCCTTATAGAACAATGTTAACTACATATTATCCTCTTTTTCATCTCAAAAGTTATCCAACATTACCCAATTTATTAGGGGGATATATAATTATGGGCCCACACATCACATAATGAAAATCATACTTATGTGTTCTAAAATATCATAAATTACTCATCATATACTAACCAATGAAAAGTGAACTGTATCATAATCTTTTCAATATTTTTAAAGTATATTCCTCTAAAAAGAAACTATTTTTATAACCTATTTAAACCATGGAAAGGAAACGGGATTCAGAGTGTCATCCTTAAATCATTAGCATCATAATCCATTCAAAGAAGAAAATTGTATGGTCTCATAATATAATATCCATAGTAATGAATAGGTAACATTAAAGGATGACATTTTAGAAAAAAATACTATTAATAGATATTTGAATGATTATTTTAAGGAAAATATCAATTTAATTTTGAAACCAATTCTTTAAAAACTAAATTTTTCTAAAAAATTAAAGAAAAAATGATCTTTGAAAATAGCTGTTGACGCTCCTTTCTGTCACAAAGTCTAACAACTGAAAAAGGGAAATACCTTAGTCCAAAGTGATTCATCCTTTGATGAAACATAAAAAATCTATAAAGGGATGAGAAAGGAGAACATTGCCCATAGGTCGTGCAAGTTCCCTCTTGGTCGCGTAAGTACACTTGCGCGCCGCCTAGTGGTCATTCAAGTACACTTTCACGACGCCTAGTGGTCATGCAAGTGACTTGCGCGACCTAATTGGTAACTGCCTGGGGTCTTCTCCTGCCTATAAATAGACCCTGTGGGGCCCCCATTCGAGGAGGATTTTTTCCAGAAACCCCGATTTGAGCTCTCGGCGCCTTAGTCTCTTCTCAAAGCTTCCGGAACACTTCCATGGTAATTTCTTACCTAGAACGAAAGATCTAAAGAGGGAGAGTAAGGCCTAAGTGTTGAAACTCATCAACACTTGCGCGCCTAGGTGGCCAGCCCTTAAGGGAAATGGCCACACTTGCGCACCACCTTAATCCTTCAATAGAACCTGTGCACCCCTCTCCTAGAAGAACCTCAAGAGGATTCTAAAGGCCATAACCTAAAGTCACTCAAGTATTACCCTACTGGTTAACCATCACTCTAGTACACCATGTGTCGCACAAGCATACCTGTGCGACCAGGACCTGCACGACTAGGACTTGCGCGCCCACACAGTACCTGCGCGCCTGCTAGGACTTGCGCGCCCCTGCCTTTTTGGGTGCCATTCTTGCCCATTTTCACCCCTCTTAAGCCATTGCACCTTTCCTATTCAAGATTCAGTCTTCAAGACACTCTTCAAAGCCATTTATGGAATGATTTATTGATTTGACTTCCTTATTTGAAAGGAATTATGTGGAATATCTCTCAAAACCTAGCGATTTACATATCATTATGTCACTAAAAATTGAGAGTTCATTCATTCAACCTAATCCTTTATGAAGAGGGAATCCTTAACCTGGGTCTCCTTTTCAGGAATAATACCCAGTCATAAGTCCTCTTATTTGGGAATCCTCTTAGGAGTAAGCCCCAGATCCCCTAACCTGGGCTTCCTTTTCAGAAGTAAGCCCCAGTCTCAAATATGGGCATCTTCCTTATGAGTAAGCTCCAATTCTTAAAGTTACCAAATCTGGACATCCTCTTTAGGAGTAGTCCCCAAGTCTCTCAATTTTTGGGCATCCTATTTTGGAGTAAGCCCCATATCCCTTAATCTAGGCCTCCTTTTCAAGAGTAATCCCCAGTCTCAAATATGGGCATCCTCTTCAGGAGTAAGCCCCAGTCCCCTAATTTGGGCATCCTTCTGAAGAGTAAGCCCCAAACCATAATTCCCTTAACCTGGGCCTCCTTTTCAGGAGTAAGCCCCAGTCATAATCCTTAACCTGGGCCTCCTTTTCAGGAGTAAGCCCTAGTCTCAAATCTGGGCATCCTCCTTAGGAGTAAGCCCCAGTCATAATTTCTCTTAACCAGTCCTAATTTACCTTTGATCTGGGATTCCTTTTCAAGAGTAAAACCCAATCATTATTCATCTCCTAATTTGGGCCTCCTTTTCAAGAGTAAGCCCCAAGTTAGAGTATTCAAAATCTCCATGAAGCACATATACCTTTATGGAACCTGTTCCTGGATTTCTTCCTTAAAGTGAATCCTAACCTTAATTTATCTGGGCAGTCATACATACATAAGCCCCACATTATTTCTTATGATTCCATCTTTCATGGCACAATTGTCTAATTTTTACCAATACCTCTTGTTTCTCACACCGAGCATGACTCACGTGATCTTAGAGTGTAAAAGTAATTGTGACATCCTTCTTTGATCCATCAATCATAAACATCATACTCCCTTACTCGAACTACGTGGTTTCTGATTCCTTTTCTAAATAAAGGATACGTAGGAAGCCTGTCTACGGGTTCGATCCCAAGTCAGAAATAATCCATTTTCTTCTGAATGACAATAAACATCAAGTGCCCCACTGAGTGGCTTTAAAACCAGTATGGTCACCATAATGACCAAGAGACTTCTATATAAATGTGTCAAAGGGTACCATTGACCAAGAATCTCTAATAAATACATATGATTCTCTATCGATGAAGAACCTCGAATATAAACAAAAGATTCTATAAATTTCCTACATATTTAATCATTGATTGTAAGATATAAAGGAAAGCTCATTTTATACTTGGTAATGTAATAAGGATTCACGAATATAACTTAAAACAATAAACAGAGTCCCGGAGTAGACAATAATTCCCCTCAAAAAGGTGTGATGAGTCCGACCTCCCATCCTCTCGACCAATGAAAATTCCTAAGCCTCATCAGTCCACAAACTAATGAGAACCTACCTTTGGAAAGTAGGTTCGAATGGATGTGGAATCATTGGATGTTTTCGGTTCTATGAACAAACCCGTTAGAAACCGATCAGAACATTTTAACCTCCCATTAAGGCGGTCATCCCCGGTTTCCGAGGGAAATAAAAATGGTGAACCCAACGTGAATCCTTAACAAAGTTAAAATGATGTTTTACCTATTTTTTAGGCCCCTATTTAAAACTCAATGATAGTGCCAAGAAAAACAGTCATTGACATATGTGCTCATCCAAAAGATATAGTGGCTGAAATTATCTTGATTACGTTTGTTATATCAAACAGGCACTCTTTTTCCATGATCTTCTGCATTTCTAGAATAGATACTCTCATGTTCACACCTATGAATACTGCTGCTCTAAATGCCACTGCTGCTACTCCTGATGGATCGTCATCCGCTCATAGGATGATATCACCTACTCAACGTCTTCAATGCTGGGTATCAAACGCACTGGTTAAAGAGTACCGTCAACACGGTACCATCCCAACTCTGGAGGCTGCCCGACAGGCCCTCCAAGAAAATAACTCACATCGGTCATCCGGACAACAATGACCAGTGATCAAGAAGCAGGCGGGGATGACTACCGTCTCCAACCGTTTCGTGTCGTTATCCCCGGAATGCAATCACCATTCGCTCCATTATTCTGGGGGAGGTGAATGAGCAGGTCCCTCAGGACCGTAATTCAAACAGATAGGAGTCCTTCCTGAGGGCTCCCACCAACAATCACCGCCAAACTCATGCGATAGTGCTCCCTCAACAAGATGAGGGTACCAACTCCAGGAGTTCGGCTCAGGTTCCTCAAAAACGAGAAAGCAAGACGAACCACGAGAGGCGGAATCCGGTCAACAGTGAGCAGGTTCTCATCTCTTCCATCTCCGGAGAAGTCCACCAACCTAACATGGGGGAAAGAAACGAGAAGGCACATACACCTTCCCGTTTTAATTCCGCTGTCCAGCAGACTCGCCTGGAAGCATCACGACAATCCCGCCAGACAATTCCGGCGGAGTACTATAGGCAGGAACATACACCTGTTTATACATCATCAGCTAGTCAGCAGGCTCGTCTGACTACATATGTTAGATATCGTCAACCATGTTTGGCAAAGTGTAATCAGTAGGAACATACACCTGCTAGTATTAATCAAGCCAACCAATAGTCTCTCTTGGTAGCATTCAGAGAAGTTAGTCGGAAAGCCCTGACAACAAATAGGAGGCATACTCAACTCTCTGCCCCCACACATGAGTACTGTCAAGATTCACTGACAGGAAAACGAGGATAGGAGCAGTCACAAACACCTCCTCCACGCCCGGAATGGACGTATATTCCAATTCCGGCAGCTGAAGTCACCAAGAATATTCTATAAATTGTGAAAGAGCAGAAGAAAATCCCTTCTCATATTCTGGATTCCTGCCAGGATATTATAAAAACTTCAGCGGCATCTCAGGGAAAGAAACATAAATCTACCCCTACCAGTGGAGTGATACATCAACAATTCACTCCGGAACAGACACACACATATGTTCCAGTCCAAGGGGGTTATGGGGCATACTCCCCCATATCATACGGAAGACCAAGTCAGGCACATACACCTGATTTGAGAGGAGATCATCAGCCTAACCTGTCTATCTTTCCTGATCAGGAACATACACCTGCCTAGAGCAGCCACTTTCGTCAACAAGTTGTTTCCAAGGTGAGTAAGAAGGAGTCTAAGAAAAAGACCCTACCAGCATAGTCAGGAGATCAAGAGACAATCTGTAACAAGGTCTTGCTCGATGCTGGAGTTCTTGAAGCCCTCAGACAATTATCTGTTGGAATTAAAGATTTTACTACCTCAGTTCCAAATAATGGGAACATTAATTCTGAAGGTCTTCAACAGACACTTCCTCATGAAGGATTGCTTCATGACAATTCGGTCGATCTCAAAGTTTCATCTTCAGATGAGAGCCACAGGAACCCTTTTTTTGGTCAAGAGACGAAGGAGCAAGAGATCTCATCTTTTACTGTAACCCATTATGGTGGTCCTCCCCATGATGATGAATTTCGCTGCGAAAGTCCTCTCCGTAGTAGTGATGCACATTTCCCGGAAAATGCTCCAATGGAAAATTTAGTGCCGAGAAAGCCCTCTTATCTTGAGGCACTTGAAAATGCGAAACCAGTCATGTCTGAAGGTTCATCGTTAGCAGGTGAAATACTTTCTCAATCAGAAGATAGCCCAGGGTGTAGGTCATTCTCTGAACCACACCTAAGTCATGCATCTTCTAGTTTGATCAATGATTTCCCTACCAATCCCGTTGAATTCAATAAAGCAACACGTAAACACCAACTTTGGTCAAATCAGGTAGAAGAATATTCATCAAATGATAAAGATGAAATGCTGAATATGAGAAAACAACTGGGGAAAGGTGAAGTTCCAGTCATCTTTTGGCCTCTAGATTACTCTGAGTATAATATTCCAGAAATGTTGACGAAATATGAAATTCATGATATTCATCTCAAAATATGGAAAACTCTTTGTCAGTTTAAAAAGAAAGTATTATCTTATGATTAATATGAAAATAATCTTAAGATAATAGAAGGGTTACAACGTTAGAATGATTTGGCATCTCTATCAGTCTCTCGATATCCGAAGGCTGAAAAGTAGCAGAGAGCCCTTCAACGTTCATGCCTTGGTGCACTAAGAAGATTGCGTCAGTTAATTTCCAATACCCCATCTGGTATTCATGTCAGAGGATGGGGTGTTCATGGAGCACTGCATTTCACGGTGCTCTCCAGTCAGCAAAGCCCACCGAAAATGGTCTCATGCAATGTTATTTCCCATGGCCGACCATAGTAAATGGGATTTTTTGTAATCAAAATCTTGCCCAAGAATAGGCTTCAACTAGTTCTTCTCAAAATCAAGAATATAGAGAACAAGTTGTTTAATTACTCTTGTATCAAGCAAACGAGAATATTGAACAGGCCTATCGTTCAGAGAACGCACGTCACCAAGTGACAGAAGTGTCAGAAATCATCCAACGGTCTTTTGAACCGGGTGATAAAAGTGGATACAAGTTAATGCATCCAGATAATTTCCGGACTAAGGTTCACAAGATCAAGAGGACTTTCAAGAAAGTCTCAGACATATCATGTCAAGAACCACCCCATCTCACCAGACTGGGGACTCTTTTAAACCAACCCTCAGAAAAAAAAAGGATTCGAGGAGTTGAGCGAGGATAGCAGGAACAACCCCAGTCCACTGGACTGGGGACTTTTTCAAATCATCAATCCCCTCCTCAGAGAAAGTCGGTCTTTTATTGATTGGGAATGAAACCTCAAGAGGAACGAAGAACCAAATTATCATGAGATTCCCTCCAAATTACGGTTCATCAAGAAGTTCTTGAGGGATTGAATCAACAAAATGAAATGTCTCATCAAATACATGGAAGAAGACAATATCACAGAAATGATGATAGAAGGGATGTGATGAGTTATGCATCAATCAATGTCATCAATGCCATTGTTTCTGATCCAACAGATTAGGAAAACTCAGGGGACTCAGATGAAAAGGTTCCTGCTCAAGAAGATGTACGCACCGACACAAATGAAGAAGGTGTGCATACTCGAAGTCAAAGGATTACTCAGAACATAGGTAATCCTTTGAGTAACCCACTTCCCCCTCTCCGAAAAGGATCCAGAAAAGGGAAGGGAAAGAACCAGGTTACATATCCTTCCTCTGGAGAAGGTCAATCACTCTCACTAGAGCAGAGGATTTCACAACAAGAAGAAGAAATAAAAGAATTAAGAAGGTTGAATGCAAAACTACTTCAGAGTAGTCTTCTTCTTAAGGATGCTGGAGTCAGTCAGCCAAACCAATTTGTTGCAGCTGCTGAGATGGATCAAGAATATCCTCCTCTATCAGTACACCTTCACAGGTATAATCCTACGGGTCAAGTGAAACAACAGTTGGCAGTGCTACCATCAGTTGTAGCACCAATCGCCACATCTTTCCAAGATCCATTCATTGCACCTACCCAATTCCATGTTCAACCAAATGTTTCTCAAAAGTTAATAACTAATATTGAGTCATTAACAGCTCGGTTAGAAACTATTGAAGGGAAACGTGCGCATCTTCAACCAGAAAATAAATTTTACCCTGAATGGGTAGATTCAATTTCTCCTCCATCCAGTTTTGGTAATCTTCTATTCCCTATTTTTAATGGATCAGGCGATCCTGAACAGCATTTGACGCATTACGTGTCTTGTAGCGATCCTATGATGGGAACTTCGGAGCACTAAGAAGCAGTGAAACTCAGATGCTTCGTGCGAACCTTGCAAGGACCAGCTTTTGTTTGGTATACAAGCTTGCAATCCCGATCAATTACCGGATGGGAGGATCTTCGCCAAAAATTCCTCCTTCAGTTCAGCTCAACTTTTCCAAAGACAACAGTTTTCAATCTTACAAATTGCAAGCAAAGCGATAATGAAAGTGTCTCTGATTTCATTGCTCGATGGAAGGAATTAAAATATTCTTTGAGTTTTTCACTCCCTCAAGAATAATTATTTCCAATATGTATAGCAAATCTACGTGACAAATTACACATGCCATTAATCCCTGTGAAATACATAGGAGGGTTTTGAGACATTACTTCAATCGCTCAGTAGATTGAAGATTCCCTTATACAGGCTAAGGCTAAATCTCGTGTAATTCCATCAGCTCCAAGAAGGAGAATGGGTAAAGCAGAAACTGCTAAAGTTATGCTTAAACAAGCACCTGTACCTATTTCTACCTCAAAACCTTCATATTCTCGAAGGGGTCCACCTTCTGAGCACCAAAAAGAAAGGCCTTTTCGTCCAGATGATCAAAAAGATAAAAGACAAAAACAATTTGAGGATATGAAAAGAAAAAAATATTCTCTCTGAAATGAACAAGTTCTTAGTTATTTCATTTTGGCTCTGGAAAACAATTCCGTTCAATTGCCAATACCCAATAGGCCAAACAAGAAAGGAGATGAAGACCGTCCTAATTATTTCCATTTTCATCAATTATTGGGGCATCCCATCCAGGAGTATTTTGTCTTCAAAGACCTCCTGCAAAAGATGGTTGACTCGGGATAGGTCACATTAAAAGGCTCCTCAGCCCAGGTAGCATGTGTCACTGCTACAGTTCCAGAGGAGGAAGACGAATGACAGGAAGTCAAAAGAAAAAATACACAAAAGTATGATGATTGGATGGTCAGAAAGACAATCAATTGAACTCATTCTATTTTGTGAACACAATTAAGGAAACCAATTGTGTCTTCTGCCATGAATGTTGTGGCAAAACCCTCTTTGTTAGAGGGAATGTCCTCAAAGAAACGGCATGATTCAAAGAAAGAAAAAGAATCAAAAGAAGATGAGCATGTGTCAAAGCCTAAGTTGTCTCTGACTTTGGTGGAATTCATGACATCTACTTCAAAGCCACGGTCACCGCCCCACCAAACGGCACAGCCTAAACAGGCTAATCAGGCAGAGTCTTCATCAAACGAAGAGTTAATCTTCAGTTCTGTTAATATGATTCAATTAACAGATCCATATTCCTGTCGCAATTTCAATTTTGATGATCCTGAATTCCCTATATCAAACAGAGGAATCAGAGGAAGTTCTAGGGGCTCAGGATACAGGGGAAGATGTGGATCTTTCAGAAGCCACTATTCCAATTATACCCCTTCTAGAACTGTGTACGCAACAGAAACTCATGGTAGAGCCCTTCAGCGAGCTCAGCAAGAACAAGAAAGTTCTTCTACCAATAGAAAATTTAGTCCTGGCATAGTTATTTTGGAAGACCGTTTGAAGGTTCCATCTTCTTCCTCTCAGCAAGTAAATGGATCTAATCGGTCTAATCGTCCAAAACCATGAATATTTCCAACTCTTATCCCAATACAAGATGCATCAACTTCCAAAACATCTGCTTACAAGGTACCTGCTAAACCACATATTCCTATTGGGAAACGCAGACCTCTAGATCAAAATTATGATATATTGAAAAACGTGGCCCAAGTACCAGCCAAGTTATCAATTCTGGATGCTTTGAATCTATCAAAAGATCTTCGGGAAGCACTCATCGAGGCTTTGTCAAGTCCTCAAGAGTTTGAAACTAAAATTACTACAGCTTAAGTCTATCACATAGAGAATAATCCTGGAGAATGCCATCCAATAATATCCTTTACTGATGAAGATGAAGATGATGTTGTGCATGGACATATTAGACCATTGTACTTGTCTGGAAAAGTCAATGGCATGGATGTTCGAAGAGTTTTCATTGAAAATGGTTTAGGAGTCAACCTCATGCCCATTCATACACTTCGTCGATTGGGCCTCACATAATCTGATTTATCTCCCTCCACCATGATGCTACAGGGATATGATAAAAATGAACAAGAACCACTGGGTGAAGTTACACTCAGAACTCAGTTTGGAGATCTTGTTTCTAATTCAGATTTCATGGTTGTTTATCAGGACTCAGCCTTCAACATTTAGCTTGGAAGACCCTGGTTACATCAACATGCGGCTATCCCTTCTTCATACCATCAATGTCTCAAATATTGTTTCGATGTTCAAGTTGGGACGTTGTATGGTGATAAGGCCTCGTTCAAGACATGTGAGTCTCAATACAATGTGGCAGAATTCTATCACATGAAGCAAAAGGAGAAATCCATAACAAAGGAGATTACCAATGTTAATGCTCTATATGGTTTGGAAAAAATTCCAGTAAATCCATTTACACATGTGAGTACAGATTATGTGTTGCCTATCAGTCAAATTGACAAGATATACCGAAATCAAAATGCTGTTATGGAAAGATCCATAATGTCAATTACGGCAATCGAGCCATACAACATAGGAGAAATTGGTAATCTACCAAGTAGTGATGAAAGAACAAATGGTGACGTCTTCATTTCATCTGCTGAAATCCAACAATTCTATGCTTCACCAATTAGGCCAGAAGAAGTTATAGCAACATCGGAGGTGAACAAAGATGTCGATTCTCAATCCATCATCTCCTCTTTATTACCCAAAGAAGACCCTTCATCAGCAATAGGGTCAAAATTGGAAACTTCCTGTTCAAAATGTGAAAATTTTGACATCTCTTCTAATCATGAAAATTTCGCTTTGTCATCTACTATGCAAGTATAAATGGAAGAAATAACACATGATGAAGAAGAAGAGGAAGATCTCAGAGATGCTCCTCCAGCATTTGAAGAGGGTATCTCTACCAAAGTGGATGAACTGAGAGAAATAAATCTGGGTACACAGGAAGATCCATTCCCCACTTTAATCAGTGCAGCCATGACCCTTGAAGAGAAAGAGATGTATATTTCTTTTCTAAAGCGATATAGAGATATTTTTACTTGGAACTATACAGAAATTCTCGGGCTTGATCCTGATGTTGTTACTCATCATTTGGGTATACCAGAAGAACATAGAGGATTTAAGCAAGCCATGAGAAGAACACACCCAACTTATGCTTCTAAAATTGAAGCTGAAGTGGATAAGATTATCAAAGATTACTTCGTCAGAGAAGTTCAGTATATCAAGTGGTTGGATAATATTGTCCTTGTAAAGAAAAAGAATGGAAAAATTAGAGTTTGCATCGATTTCATAGATCTTAATCAGCATTGTCCTAAGGATGATTTCCCAGTTCCGATTATAGAACTTCTAATTGATACAACAGCTGACTATGAAGCACTTTCCTTCATAGATGGATATTATGGATATAATCAGATCCAAATGGCCCTAGAAGACGAGGAATCTACAGCCTTTAGAGCACCTCAGGGTGTGTTTTTCTACTGGGTAATTCCCTTTGGAATAAAGAATGCAGGTGCAACTTGTTAGCGTGCCATGCATCATATCTTCAAACCCTTCTTAGGGATGTTTGTTGAATGCTATGTAGATGATTTGGTAGTTAAATCCAAAAAACGTTCTAATCACTTGGCTGATTTGGAATTCATATTCCTCAAGATTTGACAACATAATTTGAAGATGAACCCCTTAAAATGTGCTTTTAGGGTAACCTCTGGAAAATTTCTCAGCTTTGTTGTATGCCATCGTGGTATTGAAGTTGATCTTGAGAAGACCAAGTCAATCCTTGGTATGTCACCTCCTCAAAATTTGAAATAATTAAGAGGACTTCAAGGACACTTAGCCTATATTCAGCGTTTCATCGCCAATTTAGCATGTAAAAGTTTACCATTCACCAAATTGATGAAGAAGGGAGTCACATACCAGTATACTGAAGAATGTCAAGAAGCATTCGATATTCTCACGAAATACCTCTTGAGTCCACCGATACTCATGCCACCTGTTGAAAGAAGACCACTTATCCTCTACGTGATAGCTCTAGAGCGATCATTGGGTGCCTTTCTTTCTCAAAAGAATGATGCTGGGAATGAAAACAGCCTCTACTATCTCAGTCAAACCATGCTTGAAGTAGAAACCCGGTATTCAAGTATTGAGAAATGCTTCTTGGTATTAATCTTTGGAGTTCAGAAGTTGAGACATTACCTGCAACATCACGAGATCCAATTGGTATCTCGCAATAACCCGCTCAAATTCATCATTAGTCGTCCAATGCTTACATGACGTCTAGCAAGGTGGGCAGTTATTTTGCAGCAATTCTACATTCAGTATGTGTCTCAAAAGGCTATAAAGGGCCAAGCTCTGGCTGATTTCCTAGCTGAACACCCTTCAGTGGAAGACACGTCTTCCGATATTGAACTCCCTGATGAGGAAGTCTTCTTTATTCAAGAAAGTCCTCAAGCCTGGGAAATGTATTTTGATGGTGCTTCCAGAAGTCCAACAGGGAAGAAAATGGAAAATCCTAAATTCAACAAAGTTGGCTTAGGAATTGTGCTCATTTCTCCAGAAACGACAGTGTTAACTTATTCCTTCTTATTGTGGGAAGGTGGTACCAATAATGAAGTAGAATACCAAGATCTCATCATAGGTTTGGAATTATCACTTCAAGCACAAGTGAATCACTTAAAGGTGAAAGGTGATTCAGACCTCATAATCAAACAAGTCAATGGGGATTATGCCATCAGAAAAGAAGAAATAATCCCTTTGTATGATTACGTCAGAGAGTTAATGGCCGAATTCCCTTTGGAACCGACATTTTCTTATGTCCCAAGATCACAAAATGCTCAACCTGATGCATTGGCTAATATAGCCACAGCTCTGGTAGATCCAAATCGGGACGAGACAACCATCAGTATTTCCCACTGTCGTGCAATTTCACCTTATGTTCAAATCAAGGCAGAGGAAATTAATGAAATTTTCCCCATTCCTGAACCGTATGGTCATACTACAGGATGGATGTCTCCTATCAGGGAATACCTTCAAAATGGAACAGTTCCACCTGATAGAGCTAAGAAAGAACAAATCCGGCAACGTGTGGTGAATTTTACTCTTTATGATAGCCCAGGTCACCTAGAGAAAATTTATACAAATGTGGTTTTGATGGAGTTCCCTTCAGATGCATTGATGGGGAAGAAACAATGGCTGTCATAAAAGAAGTGCATGTAGGAGTCTGTGGTGCCCACCAGTCTGGACATAGACTGTCTGATCAGGTTTGAAGGCTTCGATACTTTTGGCCTTCAATGATATGAGATTGTGTCGATTTCACAAAGAAGTGTCATTCATGCCAAGTACATGCCAACTTCATTCATCAGCCTCCAGAGTTTCTTTATACAGATAAATACTCATGGCCATTTTCCACATGTGGAATGGATGTGGTGGGACCTTACCCTTCGGCTACGGCTAAGCAGTTTAAGTATATTCTTACAGGTACTGACTTCTTTTCCAAATGGGAAGAGGAAATACCTCTCAAGGAAGTCAGTTCTAAATGAATTTTTAGCTTCATCAAGTCTAACATCATTACCAAATTTGGTGTCCGTCATACCATATTGACGGACAATGGCACCAATTTCTGTTCATATGAGATGATGAAGTTGTATCAAGAATACAACATCAAATCCAACCATTCATCTTGGTATCATGCAGCGGCCAATGGACAGATAGAAGCCTTTAACAATACTATTTCAAATATACTGGAAAATATGGTGGATAAAGATAAGATGTCATGGCCTGATAAACTATTTCATGATTTATGGGCTTATCGGACTACCACTCGCACTGCAATTCGGTCATCTCCATATTCATTGGTATATGGACGAAAGCCGTCTTTCCCATTGAAGTTTAACTACCCTCACTCAGAGTTCCCATTTGTGATTAATCATCTATAGATAAACAATCTCAAAAGTTATTTAATGAATTGGAATGGTTAGATGAGAAAAGATTATGCACTTTGCACCACTTGGAAGTCTATCAGAATCGAATAGCACGAGCTTTTAACAAAAAAGTTCATCTTCATTCATTCACTCAGGGAGAATTGATATTAGTTCTCAGAACTCCAATGATACCAAGAAAGAAACCTCCCAAGCCTGAGCCAAAATGGGAAGGACCTAATTCAATACATAGGGTCTACTCCAATGGAGCTTATTCATTAATCTCAATGGATAGGGAACTCATCACTACTCCAACCAATGCCAGATTTTTGAAGAAGTATTTTGTATAAACTGCAATGTCCCTACTTTGTCCCCACAACATGATACTAAAATGTGGGACACCAGTTTTTCCTTACTATATGACATTAAACTATACATCAATGGTCCAAGAATATGACCCTAAACTATTTGCACATATGTCCAACATGACGTTAAACTGTGTCACCTTCATCGTCCTAGCTACATGACGCTAAACTGTACAAAAGTCCTTACATTTGTCCTACATGACATTAAACTATACTTTGTCCCCGCAACATGACACTAAACTGTGTGGCACCAATTCGTCCTTGCTATATGACGTTAAACTATACAGCAACGGTCCATACATATGACCTTAAACTATTTTTACATTCGTCCCACATGACGTTAAACTGTGAAAAAGTTCCCTAAATGGCCCAGTATGACCTTGAACTGCAACTAGGTCCTGTATGACCTTAAACTGCATCATCAACAGTCCATCCATATGACCCTAAACTATTTTCAAGTCCCTTACGTCCAGCAAGACATTAAACTGTGACATCCTAACTACATGATGCTAAATAGTATAAAAGTCCCCTACGTCTAGCAAGATGTTAAACTGTGATGTCCTAACTACATGACGCTAAACTGTATAAAAGTCCCTTACGCCCGGAAAGACGTTAACCTACATAATCATCAAAGGTCCTGTATGACCTTAAACTACACCACCATCCAGCATGACATTAAACTGCACCATCCATGGTCCATGCATATGACCTTAAACTATTTACACTTTCGTCCAACAAGACGCTAAACTGTATCATCCCTGTATCGTCCCTTTTTTTTCTTCTGACATGACATTAAACTGTGGGAAAAAAATCCCCAATGCATCCAACATGACATTAAAATGGTGCACTATTTTTTCCTCACTGCACGATATTAAACTGAACAGTCCCCCTCCTTTCGTCCAACATGACGTTAAACTCTATTGTCCCCATCGTCCTAACTACATGACACTAAACTGTACAGAAAGTTCATGATATGTCCTACATGACATTAAACTGTATTTTGTCCCTACTACATGACACTAAACTGTGCAACACCAATAGTCCAAACTGCAAGACTTTAAACTGCATAGTCCCTTTTTATGTCATACATGACATTAAACTATGCAGCGTTAAGGTTGTTGTTACCTCTTGTTTCTCACACCAAGTATGACTCATGTGAGCTTAGAGAAAACCTCAACCATAACACACTCTCTGGGCCGCTAACCATGTGTAAGTCCTAACATCATTTTTTGGTCATTGTCCCCAAGAACAACTTGATCATTAATTCATTCTTTAATTGAACTACACGGACTTTGATCCTTGCCTTCTAGGCTGGGTATGTAGGAAACCTCGCAAGGTTCAAGCCCAAAACCAATCTCTTCACGTCGGTTCATCTCTATATCATACGATGATAATTCTTGAAACCGCCCTTAGAATCAATATCTTTACATTTCTTCAATTTCGTCCTTGTTATACAACATTAAACTATACAACACTTTTGTCCAGTATGACAATAAACTACAAATTTCTTTGATACCCTCACCTGAGAGGGAACCATTATTTTCATTGATTTTTTCAATCATGTTTCATTTCAATGACTACGTACATACATGGAAAATCCCAAACCTTTTATCTTGGGTTAAACCATCATTACACTAAAGTCCCCTTTCACCCTTCACATGTACGAACCAAATTTGTACAAAGGTTAGTTCTAGAACTACGTGGGCTTGATTCCCATCCTTATGGGATACGTAGGAATGTTCGAGTGTCCCTCGAATCCAGTCCCAAGTCTTTGGGCCTAACCCCAAATTCCACTTTCAGTCCCTTGGATGAAAAGTCCCCATGAATGCACACACTGTGTATTTCTTACAATGGTCCAAGCTCTATGACCCTAAACTAAGATCTCTATTCCTTTTGTCCCACACGACGTTAAACTATTTTTTAAGAACTATGTATAGCTTGATTCTCATCCTTATGGGATACGTAGTGAAGTACAACATTTCAATTCAGGACCGAGCCACAACATGATTATGGTTAAAATTGATCTATGTATCTCTGTACACATTGAACAATACCCATCTTTATGTGTTATAATCCTAACCTTAAATTTTTTCAGATCCTCATAACCCTTTTCATGACTTCTAGTCACAAAAATGTCAAACTTCTGAGAGTTCTTTTGTCTGACAATGCAGCACGTGCCCATAGGCTGCCTTGCATAAACAGTCTACATAACAGACTTGTTAGCCAAAAGATACTATTATTTGACTATGCAGTCAATGACCTTAGGTGGCCCTGCATAATTCAACCCCCTAAAGGGTTTTTCAGATAGTGGTAACTTCATTCTTTGGAAGAATGCCTCTTTTGTTCTTATTTGTCTTAAATGACAGTATGTAGGGATCTGCAAAAATGGCCATCCTTAACATATTTGTCCCATATCCTTTTTCATGATCTGAAAGTATTCAAGTCTATGGTTTATATTATCCTTCCCTAAGTTTGGGTCAGACCTTCGTAGGAGTGATATTCATCCAGTTCTTCGATAATTCTGTTTGGCAATATTTTCTCTATATTGAAGTACCACTTTCCATACAAAAAACTCTATACATTGGAAGATTTTAATCTCCATAAACTTTCACTGGATTTTAGCACTAGGAATGTAAATTTCTGAGAGTTCTTTTTCCTGACTATGCAGCACGTGCCTATAGCCGGCCTTGCATAAACAGTCTACATAACAGACTTGTTATCCAAGAGATACTATTTTATTTAACTATACAGCCAATTCCCTTAGGTGGACCTGTATAATTCAACCCCCTAACGGGTTTGTTAAATAATGGTAACTTCATTCTTGGAAACTACTTCTTCTAATGCTTTTCAGATCTTTTTCATATCAATCCTCAGATTCAAATATTATTAAGTCATAACTTACATATATTCCCCCATTCATGAGTATGGTACTTTGTTTCTAGATGAATTGTCAAGGAATTGAGTCAATTTTAATTCATTTCAGTCAAAGCTATTTCGACCTTAAACATTAGCCTCTTTATGTCCGACATGCATGACTTTAAACTTCCAGATTTCTTATTTTTCATTTCACCTCAAAGTCAAATCCTCTTTTCTCTCCGAATGCAACTCTGAGGGGGGACATTTGTTGACGCTCCTTTCCATCACAGAGTCTAACGACTGAAAAAGGGAAATAACTTAGTCGAAAGTGATTCATCCTTTGAAGAAACATAAAAAATCGACAAAGGGATGAACAAGGAGAACATTTCCCATAGGTCGCGCAAGTTCCCTCATGGTCGCGCAAGTACACTTGCGCGCCGCCTAGTGGTCGGGAAAGTACACTTGCGCGACGCCTAGTGGTCATGCAAGTGACTTGCGCGACCTAACTGGTAATCGCCCGGGGTCTTCTCCTGCCTATAAATAGACTCTGTGGGCCCCCCATTCGAGGATGATTTTTTTTCCAGAAACCCATATTTGAGCCCCCGGTGCCCTAGTCTCTTCTCAAAGCTTCCGAAACACTTATAGGGTAATTTCTTACCAAGAACAGAAGATCTAAAGAGGTGGAGGAAGGAATAAGTGTTGAAACTCATCAACACTTGTGTGCCTAGGTGGCCATACCTTAAGGGAAATGTCCACACTTGCGCGCCACCTTACTCCTTCAATAGAACCTGCTTGCCCCACTCCTAGAAGAACCTCAAGAGGATTCTAAAGGCCTTAACCTAACGTCTCTCAAGTATTACCCTGCTGGTTAACCATCACGCAAGTACACCATGTGTCGCGCAGGAATACCTGCGTGACCAGGACCTGCGCGACCAGGACCTGCGCGACCAAGACCTGCGCGCCCACACAGTACTTGCGCACCTGCCATGACTTGCATGACCCTACCTTTTTGGGTGCCTTTCTTGCCCATTTTCACCCCTCTTAAGCCATTACACATTTCCTATTCAAGATTCAGTCTTCAAGAGAATCTTCAAATCCATTTATAGCATGATTTCTTGATATGAATTCCTTATCTGAAAGGAATTCTGTGGAATATCTCTCAAAACCTAGTGATTTACATATCTTTATGTCACTAAAGATTGTGAGTTCATTCATTCAACCTCATCCTTTAAGATGAGAGAATCCTTAACCTGGGTCTCCTTTTCTGGAATAATCCCCAGTCATAAGTCCTCTAATTTGGGCATCCTCTTAGGAGTAAGCCCCAGATCCCCTAACCTGGGCTTCCTTTTCAGGAGTAATCCCCAGTCTCAAATATGGGCATCTTCCTTAGGAGTAAGCCCCAATTCTTAAAGTTCCCAAATCTGGGCATCCTCTTTAGGAGTAAGCCCCAAGTCTCTCAATTTTTGGGCATCCTATTTAGGAGTAAGCCCCAGATCCCTTAATCTGGACCTCCTTTTCAGGAGTAATCCCCAGTCTCAAATATGGGCATCCTCTTCAGGAGTAAGCCCCAGTCCCCTAATTTGGGAATCCTCCTCAGGACTAAGCCCCAAACCATAATTCCCTTAACCTGGGCCTCATTTTCCGGAGTAAGCCCCAGTCATAATCCTTAACCTGGGCCTCCTTTTCAGGAGTAAGCCCCAGTCTCAAATCTGGGCATCCTCTTTAGGAGTAAGCCCCGGTCTTAATTTCTCTTAACCAGTCCTAATTTACCTTTGATCTGGGATTACTTTTAAGGAGTAAAACCCAATCATAAATCTTCTACTAATTTGGGCCTCCTTTTGAGGAGTAAGCCCCAAGTTAGAGTATTCAAAATCTCCATGAAGCACATATACCTTTATGGACCCTGTTCTTGGATTTCTTCCTTAAAGTGAATCCTAACCTTCATTTATCTGGGTAGTCATACATACATAAGCCCCACATTATTTCTGATGATTGCATCTTTCATGGCACAAATGTATAATTTTTACCAATACCTCTTTTTTATCACACCGAGCATGACTCACGTGAGGTTAGAGTGTAAAAGTAATTGTGACATCCTTCTTTGAGCCATCAATCATAAACATCATACTCCCTTACTCGAACTATGCGGGTTCTGATTCCTTTTCTAAACAAAGGATATGTAGGTAGCCCGTCTACGGGTTAGATCCCAATTCTAAAATAATCCATGTCCTTCTGAATGAAAATAAACTTCAAGTGCCCCACTGAGTGTCTTTAAAACCAGTATGGTCATCATAATGACCAAGAGACTTCTATATAAATGTGTCAAAGGGTACCATTGACCAAAAATATCTAATAAATACAGATGATTCTCTATCGATGAAGAACCTCGAATACATACAAAAGATTCTCTAAATTTCCTACATATTTAATCATTGATTGTCAGATCTGAAGGAAAGCTCCTTTTATACTTGGTAATGTAATAAGGATTCACGAACATAACATAAATCTATAAAGAGAGTCCCGGAGTAGAAAATAATTCTCCTAAAAAAGGTGTGATGAGTCCGACCTCCCATCCTCTCGACCAATTCAAATTCCTAAGCCTCATTAGTCCACAAACTAATGAGCACATACCTTTGGAAGGTAGTTCCGAATGGATGTGGAATCATTGGATGTTTCCGGTTCTACAAACAAACCCGTTAGAAACCGATCGGAACGTTTGAACCTTCCATTAATAGGTCATCCCCGGATTCCGAGGGAAACAATAGCCTTTGAAAATTTAATGGAATCTTCAATGCATTGAAAGTTCATGATTGTGAGAAACTTCATTCATGTCATATGAATTAAAATAAGCATTCCTTTCACATATTAGTAAACATATTATAGAGTTCCTAATTGATAAAAAACTCGAAGATTACTTGTAAACCATTTGGTAAATAGATAAAAATGAATATAAATGACTTTAAAAGTCATATAATAGTTTAAAAACATTCTTCAAAATACTTTAGTTAAAGCACAAACCTGGAAGAAAAATGTATTGAGTAGTTGTAATCATTAATCTAATCTAACCATCTTATTGGGTTCATATATAGCTCTTTTAAGTGAAAATAGTTTTCTAAATTTTAGGATTAGTATGTATATGACATATTAATCCATACTGATAATTCCTCCCTTTCTTAAATGAAGAAAAACGCCTAAAACTAATTCTAAATTTTTAGTTGGGATATTTTTCTCCTCAACACTCAATTTTTGCAATGAATAACCTATTATCATATCATTTTTCATGAGAACACATTCAAGTACCTTGTTCAATGAATCACTATGTATTAAAAATACTTCTACACTATAGAGTATTGTATGAATATGTGTTATTAGTAACATTATCATCATTTACTTCCAAAATTTCTTCTCATTAATTTTTTAAAAGTAACTTGGAACCCATCCAAGCTAACATGGTGACTGGATTTTATATACAAAAAATGTTTTCTACAAAAAGTCTTTATTATCTACAAAACCAACAAAAATATGAATCTTATCCATAGTGTTTGGTTTGGGATAATTACAATAACCTCTATATTTGATGGATCCATCGATATACCCTCTCTTGGGATTATATGACCCAAAAAGAAACTTTTTATATTAAAAATTTTGACTTTGAATTTTTTATTAAACTTATCCTACATTAGGGTCTTTAATACAATCCTTATTGATGTTAATTATATTAATATCAATTTTAATATATAATAACATCATCTATAAATACTACCAAAATCTGATGAAGGTAATATATAAAGACTCTACTCATTATTTACTTGAATATATGAAGAATTAGTAAGAACAAATGGCATAAATATATACTCATAGTGTCCATACCTTTTATGAAATGATATTTTAGGAATATACTATTTCATGACTGTCAATTGATGATATCTCTAATGAATATAAACACATGAAATTTTTTTATCTCTATATTGTTAATAAAAAAAGACATTGATACAGGGAAAAAGATACTTATTCTTGAATATGATCATGTTTAGTTCCTGATAATCAATATATAGTGAAATGGTTCTATATTTATTCTTAAAATATGATGTGGTATATCCTTAGGTGATGAAATTGGATGATTAAATCCATTATAAATATTATCTTAGAGTGTCTTCATCAATTCATATAACTCAATAAGGGCAATTCTATATAGATTCATTTAAATTTGTGTGAACCTATGTATGATTTTAATTGAAAACTCAACATCCAGATTCTATGGAATATGAAGAAACTCTTCCAAGAAATACAAATAAATAAAAATAAAAATAAATAAACATATTGTCAATTAAGAATTTCATCCCAACTATCTGAGATAAACACCAATCTTGAATAGGAATAAAGACCCAAAAATTGGAGTCAATTTCTATTAGAAGTTCATATTTATATTCAAATATATAGGAGATCATAGGTTGGTTTAGAACATAAAACATGACTTCGCTTCTTCAAAATGTGATTTGAAATTTATGAAACTGAAATAAAATTCATTCCACAAAAAACATCAAATTATAATACATGGAGAATAATGAAATTTTGAAGAATAATATTGTAAGAACCCGTGTTTTTTCGGACTGTTGTTTTGAGCATAAATTTGAATTTTTTCTGTTGGATGCTCATGAGGGGTAAAATGGTCATTTTTCATAACCAACAGATCTCAGATAATTTTTTTGACAACTTTGTTGGTCCCATAATAGGGATTTCACCCTAGGATAGGAGTTTGGAGGAAATCTGAGTTGTTCAAATTTTAGCGGAATATTTAATATTATATATTATATAATTAAATATTAAATTATTCGTGTAGGTTACTTTGAAGATAAAATTTAAATAGAGCATCAGATTGGTATTATGTTTGTGTCGTTGAGTCTGTATTGGGGAGTTTAGCCTAGGAAAGGCATAAATTCATGTCGGCTGCTGGGGCCGGCCTGTGACCCCTTTTTTTCTTTTCCTACCTTTTCTTTTCTTCCTTTTCTTCATTATTCCTCCTCCATGAGCATGTCTTGTAAAATCATATTTGGAATTTTATTTTATGAGGATTTGGATTTTAGAAAGATATAGAGAGAGTTAGAAGGCAAGAGGGGTACTGATTCGACGTTCTCGATGCACTGAGTCGGCATGCAGCAACCGTGAGCCTGGAAATCAACCAAAGCATCGACGGTTTCCGCCCAAAGGTAGGGAAATTTATGTTTTCTACATATATCAGCTTTTAAAAATGCTTTTTATGTCTTTAAAGGTCCATATTTCTTTCTTGTGGTCTGTTAAGGCCGGATCTATTGTTTTGGGTGCGAAAATGGGTGATTCGGGCGTTTTGAGGGATTTCCCATCGGAAATCTCAGAATAGACGACGTGGGTTCTATGGGTACACTCTGTGTTTTCTTCACATTCAGGAAAGATAATTTTTTATTAATTACATTCCATGTACTTTGAGTATTCTCAGTGTACTAGGTGGCCATGTGACTGGTCGTGTGGAATAGAACACAGAATAGTGGTTTTTAAGGAGTACATGCCTTGTACAATAAAGTACACGCCATGTAGTGGTAGATGGGCTTGTGTTCGGGTGAAAACACACAAGAAATAACTTTTTATGAATAGTACACTCCGTGTATAGGGAATGACACGACATGTACTATTACAGAGGTAGTCCCAAATGCGTTCTGGCCTTGTGATCTGGCCATGTACTTCCCCGTCTTAGTAGTTTTGGGGATATCTTCGGTCCGTGATGTTAGAATTTGGCATGTGAGTACTAGATTATGAGCGTTTTCCCACATATATCACAAATGGTGGAATCCATTTTTACTTTTAGAGTTTATATAAATGACCTTTTTGGGGTTTCTATATAAATGGAGAGGTTCTTTCTCCAGTTATCATGTTCTTTTTCATATGACAGTGAGACATGGCGTGGATTATAATTTGGGTGTTCGGATAAACCTAGTTGAGACTTTGAGATGATATGGGCTATGAGATATCTACCGTGACATATTATTTTTTCATTGTTACTCTTTTGAGATACTCCCTTCTGACCTATGAGGCCATGAGACCGAATGCTTCCAAGGATCCCCTAAGGTATGCCTTTAGATGTTTGCTAACATTGTGAGTCCCTTATAGGATCTCTCTATTGTTCTTCATTTGATAAGACCCATGTTATGGAATTCCGATGTTGTCCTTCATTTGAGGATTTCCGTGAACGATTCCTCCCGTGTAGGATGCCTTCTCTTATGTTTACCTTGAGGATCCTAAGTATGATTCCTCCTTTAGTGTTTGACTTGAGGGACCCATAGGGTACCCGTTGTTTGAATGACCCTGAGTTTTACGTCAAGTTTGGGTAGAGATAGTGATCGGGTGTCACCTAGAACCCATTCCAAACTAATAATCCCATGGGGATTTAGATGTATTGTTGGGTTGGGTGTTCGGGCCACCCTCACTAGTTTGTTTATATTTGACATGGTTTGATGATGTTGTAGTAGTTACTATAGGTTCTTCCTGGTTAATGGATGTTGACCCTGACGCGAGGCGTATTTCTTGATTGTTGGAATTCCTTCTATGATTGTATGCTTGAGTAGAGATTATTTGGATATAAATAGGGTTGGTTATTATTCTTTGGATGTGGTTGCCCATGCATGTTCTGTTTATGGACATTTGGTCTAATTTATCCGTTAGGATATCTTGATGATTCTCATGACTAGTACTTTAGGATGGAGTGATTATTTTATTTAAAATTCTTGAGATACTGTATAATTTTTATCCAAGTAGACCTTGAGGGTTACTGTGGCCGTATTGCACTACTATGCTTGTTGACTTACACAGGCCCATGGGAACCTGGTGTAGGAGACTATAATAGGAATTGACTGAGTGAGCTTCCTCAGAGAGTCATTGAGCACATTAGTTTATAAGGGGAATTGACCGAGTGCGCTTCCTCTGAGAGCCTTTGTACTTGTGGGACCCAAAGGGGTTAGACTATGAGAGCTGCCCAGGTGGTGGTATACTATGTTAGACCCAAAAGGGGATAGAGTGCGAGAGTTGCCCAGGTGGTCTTATACTATGTTCGACCAAAAAGGGGTTAGACTGTGAGAGCTTCCCAGGTGGTCATATACATTGTTAGACCCAAAAGGGGTTAGATTGTGAGAGCTACCTAGGTGGTCATATAATATGTTAGTCCCAAAAGGGGTTAGACTGTGAGAGCTTCCTAGGTGGTCGTATACAATGTTAGACCCAAAAAGGCTTAGATTGTGAGAGCTGCCCAAGTGGTCGTATATTATGTTGTACCCAAGGGGTTATGAACTGTGGGAGGTACCAAAAGGTCATTCATAATTTATTTGATGCTACATTAGACCCAAAGGGTTCAGAACGTGAGAGCTGCCTAGGTGGTTTTGGATTTTTGATTGATGTCTTATTGAACAAAGGGGTTAGATTGTGAGAGCATTTCCAGATGGTTACTTGTTTTTCATTATCATGCTCAAATATATTATTCTGGTGTTGGCCAAATCGGGTACATGTTGACGGGATTGTAAACCTAGAGATCGACTTAATGATACATGTCTTGAGTGGCACAACGTCCAAATCAATTCCCTTGCACAAGATGTCCAGGAGATTGGGCTTGTGGTCCCAAGGATCGACTACTGATATTGTTCTTGTTATTTGAATCACTTAACCATGAATGTTCATATTTATGTATATGCATATAATAATGGGACTATACATGTGTACGTATATAGATATGGACATCCATGGTGGCACTTTCCTAGTTGACCGAGATTAAATTCCCTAGGTTCGACTATGGTTGTACGTCTGGTTTAATTCCTTTGTTGTGTTCTGGCTAGGTTGAGCACATTTCTATTGCATACAATTAGCTGCACAATTATAGGTTGCTTGTTGGGATGCCATACTGAGATTATTTCTCACCCCTGCACATGCACCTCGGTGTATATATAGA
Organism: Viscum album; assembly: GCA_963277665.1. Taxonomy (NCBI): domain Eukaryota; kingdom Viridiplantae; phylum Streptophyta; class Magnoliopsida; order Santalales; family Viscaceae; genus Viscum; species Viscum album. The sequence goes on along the minus strand of OY728119.1, from coordinate 283,135,466 downwards.
ACTTATGTCTACTTTTCAGGTTGAGCATGATTTTCATGGTGGACAGGGATGATGCCCAGTGTTGCATGATCTAGAGGAGCTTCTCAAGTGGTTCTACTAATCGGGCCGACGCAGTTAGACAGTTTCTAGTGATCAGGTACGTGAGTTGTCTTAGAGTTAGTATTAGAGCCCCATAATTTTACTTTCAGCATCTTTGGTACTTTTATTTGTATGGTCAGCCCGGTGGGTGACCAGTGTTGTATTGTATTGCATAACTGTTCGGGCTTTTACAACATTTCACTTTTTCATATTTTTCTATTTTAGCTGTTTATTGCATCCACACTCTTTTTAATTTTCATTGTGTCTGATACATAGTTATTTCCTCTTTTTTCGTACTATGGTATGAGTGAATAGTCGCCCCACTATCACAACCTAGCCCCTCATTTCTAGTTGGTTGCCTCTGGTGTATGGGGTGGTGCACTTGAGGCCTTTTGGAAAACTGGCTCGAACCACTAGCTTGGCGGCTTCCAGTTCAGGACGTTACAAAGTGATATCAGATGATTTTTCTTTCCTGGTCTTTACAATTTGGGATATGGAAGACCAGAGTATTAGGAATGTGTCGGAACCTGTGATGGATATTAGGATGGTGCACCAAGAACACTTCTTCAGGTAATAAGTCCTGGTTTCCAGGGATTGGGAGTGCCGTTCTGATTTTGTGATGTTACAGTTTTATATGATTCTCGCCTTGAGAGACTCATGTGTTGTGTGGTGTTTTGATTTACTATGGATCTCTGGATCATGGCCATTGGTAAGAGGCCATAGAGATATTTTTACTGTTGGCCGACAAAGGCAAGAGGCGTCTCATGCATCATACTAGGCACGTAGGATTCACATCATATAGGCCTTCTAGTGTGTGTTTTTGCTGACGACTGAGACCTTTTAGTCTACTTACACATACATTTACTATGATGGAAGGTTACATGGATCTACTTTGAGGTGTTTCTGTTGAGGAAGATGACTCAGGCCTCTGGCATAGGTGGTGCAGTGACCCTAGTTGGTCTATGTGGAATGTGATGCCTTTCTATTTAACCCCTTATTGGGTGTTGTTTCTTAGGTCTACGATTATCTAGTCGAATCGATGAGTATGATGTCAATAGATACCCATGATTTTCTTTTCAACTAAACCTCCTTGGGTTATTTCAGTATATGGATACCTGATGAGTGTCAGTTCTGTTTCTCTTCTGCTTGGGTTGTGGACTCCAGAGAGTAGTTCCTTCTGAGGATTCTTGGAGAGGATCAGGGACCTTATAAGATGTGTTTTGTTTGTGAATTTCTTTGGTTGTTGTGATCTTTACCATCTTCTAAGAGTTTATAGGTCTTTTGGGATAGGTGGTTAGACCTTGTGGCCCAATTGTGAGGATTGTTCTATAGGGATAGGTGGAAGACCTAGAGACCCTTGGTTTTGAATCGAAACCTTATAGATCAATACTTGTTCTATTCTAGGGAAACCTGTTTGAGAATGGTTGGCCCGTGATTTCCAATTCCTTTTAGCGGTGCATTTTTTTGTGACTGGATTCAAGGGGAAGGACTGTTCGGGTGCCTGGCCTGGTCGACCAGTGTTTCTAATGTTATTGTTGTAGGTGGACTCATTTGAATCTAAATCGGTGAGTTACTAGGTGAGATCCGAGGACACACATTTCAAGACTTTATGTGGAATCAGATCCCATAAGTTGTGTTGGAATGTCCTTATGTTGTAGAGGTGACATTGTTAAATGTCGGATTTCCATGAAATGGTTTACCCATGCTTGAATCCTAGTCAGGTTTTGGTAAGATGTTATTGTGCCTTGGAGGGAGTTGTACATTCCTTTAGTGAAATCTTAGTGTACTCTTGTAAGAGAAAATCATGCACTATCTTGATTCGACTTGAGTATGCTGAGAGAACATCGACCCTACATAGAGCCACTTTTTCTTTCTTAAAGTTTATCCTTATTGAGGATTGAACCTATTCTGGTTGTTCTCTTGGAGCGGTGTAAGGAAATCCATAAGGTGGGGAGTGCACCATTGGCCCTTGATAGTGGTTTTCCTTGTTTAGATTAATCTTCGGTCTTTTCCAAGAGCTTTTGATCTCAGAGTATACTTCTAAGATGACAACAAGGGTATTCCTATAATGAGGAGTACTAGTTTGGTCATAGTTAAATATATTCTGTGTATAAGGTATTTTTTAAAGCCATAAGGCTGGTCATTGGATGGTCTAGATAGCTTGGTTCTAAAGATTCTCAGGTTGAGAGCATGGATGTTGTTCCTTTCCCAAGTCTTCTCGGGGAAAAAAATGTTTATAGAGGGGAGTTTTTGAGAACTCGTGTTTTTCCGGACTATCGTTTTGAGGAGAAATTTTAATTTTTTCTATTTGATGCTCATGAGGGGTAAAATGGTGATTTATCTCAACCATCTGATCTTGGATAATTTTTATGAAAACTTTGTTTTTCCTAGAATAGTGATTTTACCGTAGGACAGGAGTTTGGAGGAAATATGAGTTGTTCAAATATTAACAAAATATTTAATATTTAATATTATTTAATTAAATATTAAATTATTTTCATAGGTTCTTTTGGTGATAACTTTTAAACAGAGCATCTGATTGAGATTCCATCTGCGCTATTGAGTCCGGAATGGGGAGTTTAGCCTAGGGAAGACATAAATTCATGTCGGGAACCGGGATCGGCCCGAGCCCCTTTTTCTTCTTTTCCTTCCTTTTCTTTTCCTCCTTCAATTATTTAATCCTACCCCTTTCACATGTAACATATTACCCTACATCGTCATGTCATTTGGGAGGATTTGTATTTTGAGAAATAGAGAGAGTAGTGGGGTAATAGGGGTACTGATTCGAAGATCTCGATGCGCTGAGTCGGCGTGCGACAACCGTGAGCTGTGAAATCAACCAATGCATCATCGGTTTCCACCCAAAGGTATAGACGTTTATGTTTTCAGAATATATCCTCTTTAAACAAGTTTTTTAAGTCTTTAAAGCTTCATATTGCTTCCTTTTGGCCTCTTAAGGCTAGATCTATTGTTTCGGGGGTGAAAACATATGATTCAGGAGTTTTGAGGGATTTCCCGTCAGAAATCCCAGAATACAGGGCATGTGTTCAATGGGTACATAACATGTGTTATACCCATATTGGGAAGATGAAGTTTTATTATGTACACACTATGTACATTGAGTACAAGTCATTTACTGGTTGGTCGTGTGACTGGCCGTGTGGAATAGAACACAAAATAGTGGTTTTTAAGGAGTACACACCGTGTACAGTAAAGTACACCCCATGTAATGGTACATGGGCATGTGATCGAGTGAAAACACATTCATAGTAACTTTTTGTGAACAATACCCACCATGTATAGTAAAGTACACGTCATGTACATTTACACAGGCAGGTCGAATTCATTTTGGCCATGTGCTCTGGCTATGTACATCCCCGTCTTAGTAGTTTTGGGGATATCTTGGGCCCTAGAAGTTATAATTGGGCATGTGAGTAATCAATTATAAGAGTTTTTTCACATAGATCACAATGGTGGAATCCTATATACATTTATATGTCATATAAATTATGTTTTTGGGGTTTCTATATAAATTGAGAGGTTCCTCCTCCAATTATCGAGTTCTTTAATCACCTGAGAGTGAGACTTGGTGTGGATGATAAGTTGGGTGTTCAGACCAAAATAGTTGAGACTTTGAGATGGGATGAGCTATGAGAAATATTTTGTGAAATATTATTTTGGTTATTGTTCCTCTTGTGAGATATTCCCTTCTGGCCTATGAGGCCGTGAGAGCGGATGCATCCAAGGATCCCATAAGGGGTGTATTTAGTTTTCTGCTGACCTAGGGAGTCCATTATTGGATATCTCTCCTTTTCTTCCATTAATAGGACCCATGTTATAGAATTCCTATGTTTCCCTTAAATTGAGGATTTCCATGTATGATTCCTCCTATATAGGATTCCTTCACTTGTGTTTACCAGGTGGATCCCGAGTATGATGCCTCCTTAGTGTTTCACTTGAGGGACCCAAGGGGTACCTGTTGTTTGACCAAACCTGAGTTGTTACATCAAGTTTGGGTTGATATGGTGATTGGGTGTCACCTAGAACCTGTTCCAAACTAATAATCCCTTGGGGCTTTGGATTTATTGTTGGGTTGGGCTTTCGGGCCACCCTCACTCGTTTGTTTATATGTGACATAGTTTGCGGATACTGTAGTGGTTTCCAAAGGTGCTACTTGGTTGGTGGTTATTGAGCCTAACTCAAGGCATCTTTATTGTCTTTTGGAATTCCTTCTATTCTTGTATGCTTGAGTAGAGATTATTTGGATATGAATAGTGTTGTTTTCTATGCTTTGGATATGGTTTCCCATGCATGATCTATTTATGGAAGTTTGGTCCTGTTTATCCATTAGTATTCATTGATGTTTCCCATGCCTAGTACTGTAGGATGAAGTGATTATTTTATCTGACATGCTTGAGATGTTGTATAATATTCATAAAAGTAGTTCTTGAGGGATAATTTGGCCGTATTTCATTACTATGCTCATTTACTTACACAGGGCTGCGAGAACCTGGTGTAGGAGACTATAATGAGAATTGACCGAGTGAGATTTTTCAGAGTCTTTGAGAACTTTAATTTATAAGGGGAATTGACTGAGTGAGCTTCTTTAGAGAGCCTTTGATCTTGTGACACCCAAAGGGGATCGACTGTGAGAGCTGCCCAGGTGGTCGTATACTATGTTAGACCCAAAAGGGGTTAGACTGTGATGGCTTCCCAGGTGGTTGTATACTATGTTAGACCCAAAAGGGAAAGACTGTGAGAGCTACCCAGGTGGTCATATACTATGTTATACCCAAAAGGGGTTAGACTATGGGAGTTGCCTCAGTGGTCGTATACTTTGTTAGACCCAAAAGGGGTTAGACTATGAGAGCTGCCCCGATGGTCATATACTAGGTAAGACCCAAAAGGGGTAGGACCTGGAGAGCTGCCATGTGGTCGTATATTATGATGGAACTAGGGGGTATGGACTATAAGAGCTACCTAGAGGTCGTTCATAATTTATTTGATGCAATGTTATACCCATAGATTTCAAACCGTGAGAGCTACCCAGGTGGTCATGTGTTTTTGATTGATGGTTTATTGAACAAAGGGGTTGGATTGTGTGAGATTTTCTAGAGGGTTACTTGTTTTTCAATCGGTTTCTCATAGATATAATTCTGGCATTGGCCAAAGTAGGTACATGTCAATAGGATTACAAACCCAGAGATCAACTTAATGATACTTGGATTGAGTTGCACGATGTCCAGCTCAATTCCCTTGAACAGGAGGTCCAAGAGATTGGGCTTATGGTCCTAAGGATCGACTACTGATGTTGTTCTTGTTATTTGAATCACTTAATCAGGAATTTTCATATTTATGTATATGTGTACTGGTTTGGGACAATCCATGTGTACGCATATTGATATGGAAATCCATGGTGGCACTTACCCAATTGACAGGGATTACATTCCCTAAGATTGAATGTGGTTGCACATTTGGTTTACTTCTTTTTTTTTTGTGTTCCAGCTAGGCAGATCATGTTGCTGTTGCATACATATGGCAACACAATTTTAGGTTGCTTGTTGGGGGGCCCTAATAAGATTTTTTCTCACCCATGCACATGCACCTCGGTGTACGTTTTGACCTTATGTATGATTTTTTGGTTGAGAACATGTTCCATGGTGGATAGAGTTGAGTCCCAGTGTCACATGATTGAGCAGTGCTGCTCGAATGGTTCTACTAATCGGGCTGATGCTGTATGACAATGTATGGAGATTAGTTATGTGGGTTGGCTTGGAGTTAGTAGCAGATCCCTATACTCTTACTTTCATCATTTTTTTACTTGTATTTGTGTGGTCGACCTGATGGGTGACCAGTGTTGTATAATATTGCTTAGCTATTCGGGCTTTTACAACATTTCACTTTTTTATCTTGTTCTATTTTAGCTATTTATTACATCTGCACTCTGTTTACTTTCCACTTTTTATGATACTTAGTTATTTCTGCTATTGGCTAACTTTGGTATAAGGGAATAGTCTCCCCACAATCACACCCTAGGCCCTCGCCGCTAGTCTATAGCCTCTGGCGTATGGGGAGGCGCGCTTAAGGCCTTGTGGCAAACCGGCTCGAAGCACTGGTTTAGTGGCTTCCGGGTTGGAACATTACAAATATTCCCACAAACTTTAATTATTGAATAATAACATATGTGTTATCTAATCATAACACCATTTGGGGATTTGAAAAATAATTCAACATCTAAGGGTTAATGAGGTATTGTGGTTCCCTTATAAAATTATTATGATATAAAAGTGTGGGTAGATCCTGAATCAAATAATAAATTAGTATCCCTAGATTTAATTGTAGGTTTACCTTTTAACACTTCTTTATCATACTCCACATTCAAAAAAATATCCTCATGACATTTCATATTTTCTCTTGGTATAAGTGGTTTATAACATCGATCATCATCATTAATCTTTAGGTTTGATCACTAGATAGTATAATACCCATGATCCATTCACTTGAAACATTTGAGTGTGGGTGGAGTATTATATATTACTTTTCATCCATCATTGGATAACTTCTTCCCATCACCATGGAATTTGATTTCCTAATAAAATTCATTTCCAAAATTAAAACACCTATGAATTTCCATAATAAAATATCCATCATGTTATAATCAACACTTACAACATAATGTAAACACAACCTTCTTCTCTCTCAGTATTTTTATAATTTCTTTGGAAATCTATATTTATTTTCATATAAAAATATGTGATTGATGGGAGAATCCAATTTCAATTTCCACCTTGATAACACATCAAAAAATATCTTCATAGCTACTAAATTCTCCTTTGAATTACACCATTTAGAGAAATTTTTTTATCCCACTATGGAATTCAATGAACAAAAATTTAGGTTACAAGATAATACCATAGGTATACCGAGAAAGTATTATAAAATTAGCCTCCCAGATAATAATGGATTCATCATACTTCTTCATTATCATATGAAATTATTTCTCTATTTTCATATTATTAAGATAAGGAAAGTACTTATTGAATAATAAGATCCTAAAATCATCACACTCTATGGATTCAATTTCTTCTCACCACCTCATATTCTTTATAATATTACACTATTTATGTGATATTCATTAATAATGATGAATAACTAAGATAAATTTATTTAGGTTTTGATCATTGGAAAAGGTAAAATATCTTTTTAGTGGTACTGTACCATTTCTATGTAACTAGTGGATCATAAGACCCACTAAAAGAAGGTGGGTGATGTCTCATGAAGGGATTGACAGAACATTATTCCATCCTTTTCTCATATTTAGGATCATAATGATTCATAAATTAATAAATTTGTGTATGATTAGGAATGATATTTTACATTCAATATCTCTTTAAATTTTTTTATCTAGAGCAAAATCATTTCATTGTACATAACATTCAGAATCAAAACGATTCCATTGGGTACAAGTCATTGTGTTGAACCCAAAATCATAGTTTGAGAAAAAATAATCATAGATGGAAACCATATAATCATGAAAAATAATTTATTGGATTTCTAAATAAATATAGATTATTTTTAATATTTGACCCAATAGTTTTAAACTAGGTCATCCATGATGGTTACCAAAAGGTTTGGATGCTATCCTAGGCATAGTCTTATCCCATGGTTCTTACTAATGGTTTATCATACTACATTACAATGGTAACAAAACCTTACTCTAATAAAAATGATATAATCCCATATATTTATTATATTGAAATGTAATTTTATTAGATGAATATTTATCAAATAACATAACAATCCGTGCGAGAATCATACGGGTATGGTATATTTTGAAACATGGACACATAAGTATCTTGTTCATAATATTACTAAATTTTCTCAAACATAGTTATTCCTAACTAGAATCCTTCCTGGACATATAATACTTGAAACCTTTCCTCATTACCTGAGAAAATGAAATATAAGAAAGGGTTAGATTATATTCTTGTAGGTTTAAAAAATAGAGATATTAATGATCACTTAAACATAACATGAGCACAAGGGTACAAGAAAATGAGATTAATATTTGAAAACCATAACTTATATATCATAGTTAATAATCATAATTCATGGAATAAATCTTGTTAGTTCATATTCCATGAATTAAAAAAAAACAAAGAACATGATCCATCATAGAATTACATTAGCATGACACATAATATTGTGTTATACATACACACACACAAATATATATAGAAAATAATTTCCTTAGTAGTCAAGAAACTTATCCAAAATAAAAATAATTGATGGGGTTCATTTCCCAAAACAAAATATAAGTCAATTCTTATACACAAGACTATCATAATGGAAAGAATTAGTTATTAAACTAGGTTCACTCCCAATTCCAATCCTATTTATCTCAGATGATATCCATAATCACACAATGCATTGAAGAGCTATATAACAATGGTCCCACACAAAATTTAACGAAAAACACAAATATGTGTGATGTAATATTATAAATCATTTTTTAAAAAATAACTCGTGAAAATGAAATGGGTTTCACAAATATTTTATCATTTGATCATAGCATAACCTATGAAAATGAAATGGGTTTCATAATGAAATTAACATATATAAAAGAAATGTGTTTCTTATAATTATCCTTCAATCATTTTTATGATAATCCTTCCAAATAAACAAAGTGGATGGTATAGTTGGATATCATACCAAATAAATCATAAGTGACATAATAAAATTTCATATTATATGAAATTATATTTTAAACTATATATAAAATATTTCTTAATAAAAATACAATTTTCAATATCAAATTATTATATTTAAATAAAAACAATTCCCAAATACTAAGTAAAATATTCCATTTTAAAAAACCATATAAGGTTTTAATGGGTTCATAAAATCATTAAATAGTCATGAAGTTAGAAATTTCATCAATGTTACATATGTTAAAATAATTTTTTCATTCACATTTTCATTAAAAGTATATAAGTACCTCATTCAAAAAACTATTAGAAGATTAATTTTAAACCATTTTGTAAAATTTAAATTAGTGTTCAAAATTATGTTTAAAATTCATTGAATAATAGTAAAAAATATTTAAAAAATATTTATGAAAAAATAGTCATGAATGCAAAATAACTTTCGATCATAGAGAGAAATAATGTTGATTTTCCTTAAAGACATTTTTTCGGTCTCTTGAGTACATAAAAAGAGAAAAATGAGGAAAAAATTTTTATCTATAAATAATTTCAGGATAATAAAATTCTTGATATTATTTAGATTTAGATAATGAAATTTAAAAATTGAATGTATAATAAAAAAAATACAAATAAACAATGAGATTGTGATATAACACCCTTACCACGAGTTCCAAATTTATTTAATGTTATCTATCCTACTTTATAGTAAATATAAATTAATAATAATTATATTCAAAAATAAATTAAAACATATAATATAATTTTTTCTCCATTTATAAAATTTCAACACCCATTTATCAATAATTTCATATTAAAATCAACATTTTAGAGAGATAATTATTTCATTTTTTCATAATAATTCCAATTTGTTAGTTTCAATACTGGTAATTTATCATAGATCCATCATCATATGTATTTTAATGTTGATATTAGTATAATTTATATTCATTATAAATATATATGGATTTATCCAAAATGTTTAGAGATTGAAAAATGAATTACAATGGTCACGGTAACAGTATGCTGTACATATTCACGATTGTTGTTTTCACTTTTTGATGGATGAAATGAAATAAATCTAATAATAATTAAAATTTAATTAATATTAGTTATATAATATTTTTAATATATATTAATAATGACCATCCTTACTACCATCCATATAAAGAAGAAATTAACAACAAATCACATCATTTCACGGAGTTGGTGGTCTACACGAATGCATGAACGACATTATCATTTTTGAATGGCTTGGAATGTAAAAAGATATCAATAAAAATATAATTCCAAAAGAATAATTATTTAATAAATATCATATATAAAAATAAACTAATAATAATTAAAATTCATAAAATATGGTGATAAAAAATGAATTTTATCACTATGTGGAGACAATAAGTCATATATAAGAAAGAGTGATAATTTCCCATACCATTTGATATAAAAGAGGGTGAATAATTTTGGTTTATATATCATAAAAAATTTAATAAAACCTCTTATACTAAATTTACTATTTTATTATAAATACCATATATTTATAAGAGGTAATAGAAGAAGTAATTAGAAAGTGATGAGTTATGGAGATTACATCATCTTCAAAAGAACTCATTTGGATATCCTATTAAGGATACTATGATGGGTATTTTTGGGGGACGGACACATCCATCACATTTTTGGGGAATTTTAGAAGATATGTTTTATGTGTTTTATTAATATATAAGTCTGAAAATGGAGTAAATAATAGAAAGGAGGACTATACTTTTATAAGGGAAGGAGATAACATACATTGAAGTTCTTAAATGGATAAAATCTTATAAATTAATTATCAATCAAAATTACTCCAAATGTAAAATAATTTGAATAAAAATATTTTATATTCTAAATAAAATCATAAAATAAATTTTTTATAGGTGTTTGTTTCATTTTAAGTCATATCTATTTGATTAACACCTTCGTTAAGCCTTTTTGGCCTTAACTTTAGTGGAAAGTATATCAATCACAAAGGATTAATAATTAAATTATAAATAGAAAAATGACTGATAATTAGAACATTGAATATATTTTCAACCATATAAAATTTAGTTGGATAAAGAGAATATTTTTATTATATTTAAATCATTTAATAGATATTATTTATTATAACATATTATGAATATCAAATTATGAAACTATTCATTTAAGTTAGAATTAAAGGAACTATGAAAAAGGCATAATTCAAATATAATAATTTAACAAAAAATAATATATTATACTAATATATTGAATTAATATAACAATATAACTCAAAATAAATATATTACTTTTAATATTTTTAAAATCATTTATCTTATTTTTCTACTATATGAAGAAATGTTGTTTCAATATTATGTCAGCATTTACGATAATTATATAATAAAAAAAATTAGATATAAATATTCATTAAGGAAGTAATTTAATTACTATGAAATTTAACATTATTATTCAATAATAAAATTATTTTTCCCATGTTAATATGTAATTAATATTTATATGTAAAAGAGTGATATTTATTATTTATTATTTTATTTAATTAGTAAAATGGTCATATTCAAAGAAATATGGCATAAAGCGACCAAATATTTTAGAAATGGATGGAAATAGCGGATATACACCCATTAAATTGGATAAAGAAAATTGTTAGAAACAATTTTATGCTTTTTCCAGATGTTTTAACCCTATTTACCTATATGAAATTTACTAAGTTGGAAATAATATACTAGAGTTACTATTCGTAGTGAGAAAAAAATGAATGGGACCTATTTACCAAATTTTATCATCCTAATTCAAAATTTGGAATTTATTTTAAAGGATTCAATTTATACGTGGGGTGTAAATTACTTTTAAAATTAAGCATGAAAAATAAGACACAATTTTTTTTTGGAAAACAAATTTGTAAGCATAAAAGTAGATTTATTCTTATTCAATGTATATTAAAATACATGATGAATTGTATAACATTTTATTGAATATATATTAAATAAATTTTATTAAAATCATTCACCAATAGTGATTAATTTTCTTTATTTGGATAAAAATACATTTTGTTCATAAAAATAGTTTTTTAGAAAAAACTACCCTACATTAAAATTATTTTATTTTTATTTCTAATCATTTGACTTCCAATGAATTTATTTTCCATTTGAGTAAACAATTTGTTTTCATAAATTAGTTAGTTGTATTTATTCCCACCAATTTAACTATTTGGTTATAATGTTATACTATATTACGATTCATTTATTCTCAAGGTTTCACATATCACAAGCTATCGATGAAGTTAAAATTATTAAATATAAATATATCATAAATTCTCATGGTGATATTGTAACCGTCCATTTATTTTTTATATTTATCTCCCATTAATATAATTTCCTTGGGATGTGTGTAGATTTCACTTGGGGTGATTTTAATGTTATTTCCCTAGTATATTGGTATTATTTAGTTTGACCTTTATATGATTTTGTAACTAAACCTTGGTTTAAAAACAGATTATTTATTTTAAAATATGAAATGGAGTTTTCTAAAACTAAATGAGATGTAATTATTTTTAAAATCTTGTACATATTATAAATATAGTCCATGATTTATCTTAAATTACTCTTTCATATAGAATTTAAAAGGGATGTGGAATTTAAGAAGAGGGAGAAATTTTTGAGGACAAACACATTGAGTTTTAAAAAAGTTTTAAAGTATTATTTTCAAAACATGTAACCAAAGTGTGGGGGTTTTTAAGGATTCAAGATGGAAAATTTATATTTTTTGGAGTTGATATGTTTTTAAGAAAAATCCTTAAATTTATTTTATGGGGTGTTATTTTATATTGTGGCTTATTTATTGTCGGGTATCATTTGTGCTTTAATTATTTTTATTATGATTAGGTGTTTCTTTTGATAATATTAATTTTTGTATGTGTTGTATTTATTTTGAATGGTTTTTATTTGTTGTAAATGGTGGTCAATGAAATTGAAATATTTCATTGATGTCAATATATTAAAGATTTGAAAATACAAAATTTATTGGATGTGTAGTATCCAAGATATATATGCTTTATGTCAATGTAAATATGACTTGGGTGAATGGATGAAGATGAAAATAACAAAGTATTATTATCTAAAGGCATTTCATTTAAAGGATATGATTTTTTAAATCAGATGAATGTTTAATAGTTATTAATAAAAATACATGTTTTTATTTCACTAGGTGGGCACACTAAATTTTCAACATGATGTAGAAGATAAATTGAAGAGGGTCATGTAATATTTTATAATAGAATGAGGACTATTCTAAATATTGAAGATTGTGTAAAAGTGATTTTCATGAATAGTTGATGAATAACATAAGAAGACTGTGAAAATTAATATAACTTAGTATAAATAATAATTTAATTGGAAATTTTAGAACATTGAATGGAATTTGTGTTAGTAATTATCTAGGATCATATAACAGTTGATATTTTCTATGTGTAATTTGAAAAAAAATAGGACTTCTAGGACAACTAAGGAATAACTAAATCACTGAACTATGGGAGGAGACTGAAACTACATAGGAGAGACAGATCACTAAACCAAGATAGAGAAAGGAGGTAGTGAGTGATTTTATTGGATGTCAAGAGTTTGAGTGGGAACATAGCATGTCCGCAGGTTGGGCACAGTGGTCTGCTATGGGTGAGCATGTCGGTCCACCCTATATGGGTCTATGATGTATTGTGGGATCCAAACCCCATTTTCGGCTCAAGAAGTGAGTGGTACATGAAAAATTATTAATAAATTCTCAACCAATATGAGGATCTGTGTGGGATAGTCATGAAGTGGGAATGTTAAAACCATCATTTAAAAATATATTTATTTAATTCACTATTCGATAAATCTTTATTTTCTATCTAATCAATATACACAGTTTTCTTCTACGATAGACATTATCAAACAAATGTATAATGTTTTTATTGACGATAGTATCTTCCATGACTAACCCTCAGCTCAAGATAACTATTTCCCAAAAACTCATATATTACAAATATGAGATTTCATACATGGAATCTTCATATTTCATTAATGTTATTATTTAAACAATGTAACATTTCTGAATAAAAACAAAGTTGTAGATCATTTATCAAGAATTATATTATCATGGATGATTTTGTGCTTTAAACACATAATGAAATCGCTATATTGTTCACATGATATACTCACCTTGATGGGTTTTATCGTGGTTGAAGCAATTCCATGATTTTCAGTATGAGGGAAGTCTGTAGTATTTTAATTATGGAAATCATAGGAAATATTATTCTGATACCTTCACATGGAATAAAAATTGGGCTTTTAGTTAGTAAATCATAGAGGATAAGGCAGTAGATCCTCTATTACTAATACCAAATCATCGTGCCATACCAATTTCTCGTCCACTTATGATTCTTTCGAGAGCACTCATTTATTAGAAATAGAGCATCTCCACAATGTCATTTAACATGGATAGTAATGGATTTCTACAAGACACTCTAATATGATATTCTGGGGAGGTCCACATACTTGGTAACATGTAGAAGAATATTCTAGTGATCCAGTTCATTATTAATATAATCACATAGTGTTTGGAGAATAAACAATAATGAAGAACCATGGAAACTCAAATTTAGTTAACACACAATCACAATGATTCCCATAGAACTTATTTTGTGAATCCCTCAATATGGAACCAAAAATTTAAGACAACATGAAGAATTGTTTACAATATCACCATTTTTCCTGAAGGATAAGCGAAGAAAAACTTGTCTTCCTGATCATTACTTATGTGACGATTTTCCATAAATATAGTATGTACATATTACTATTTTGTGCAATGATATTAAATAACACAGTGGGATTGATGTGGATAGGAAGTGTTATCCTTTTTTAGAAGATCTGATGAACATAAGAATATAGTGTGTGTAAATATACCAGTGTGTGAGAAGAATCAATTGAGAAATTGAACAATGTATGCATGATTCCATGCTTATGTTAATTCCAATAAACATTTGAAGGGATAAGAATTAGAGATACTCAAAAAAACATAAAGATAACAAAAAATTGATAAATTAATGTATTCTATAGGGTTTAAAATTTTAATGAACCATAAATTACATGAATGAATTAAAAAATATATAATCAGATTAGAAATTCATGAAAAGAATATTTTGAGATTAATAATATTAGTGTGACATGAAATAATGTGGAGTGTCTAGTGAGATTTAGCTGAATAAATATTTTCTACAGCACTAATAACCTAGATGAACCAATATATAATTTATGGTTAACATTGTATAACATAATAATAAATAATTATAATGATTCCAAAATGAAATTTTATTATTTCAGAAATTACAAGGGATATTTGAGATTCATGAAAGATAAGAGGAGAGTTCTGTGCATATCTGTTTCCATAGGAAGAAGAAGAAGATGGTAGAAAATATTTTTTACTAAGTTGAATAATAAGAAGCATTTCTGGATAAATATTTTGTTTTAAACAATGTTTAGAAGAACTAAGTTTAAGAAAAAAAAAACAATCTGACTTCCAACAAAAGTCTCATCTGTTGGAAGAAATTACTAGTATTTAAATATACATAATAGTGAAGGTAAAGACCATATTTAGATGCATTATAATGAAAACACCAAGATCTGTAAAATAATAAGGGTATATTTAATA
Source organism: Viscum album (assembly GCA_963277665.1). Classification (NCBI taxonomy): domain Eukaryota; kingdom Viridiplantae; phylum Streptophyta; class Magnoliopsida; order Santalales; family Viscaceae; genus Viscum; species Viscum album. The sequence continues at coordinate 283,119,990 of OY728119.1, read as the reverse complement.
TAGTGTGATTCAAATGAATAATAATTCTCATCTTGTTGTAACCATGTTTAAAGTATTATTTTCTAGTGGTATTGTGTTATTTTATTATTTACAGTCGTTGCAATGGAATATATACTATAATTGAGCTACGAATCTGGTCAAAATATCATGAACAATATTTATTCTTTTTAATATAATTATATATAAAAATATATACAAATAGAATCATGATACTAATAGGTATAATATGTGAAAGAGACAAAATAACAATTTTTGAAACACTTCCTCTAATTCGGAGGTTGGATCACTCTTTTCCACTTAATTTCAACCACCATTTCTATACACAAATTAACTATTCTAAGGGTCCCTAATGTAATGATAAAGAGTGATGAGAAAGCAGTTTCATCTATCATAAGGAACTTTCATGGGGAAGTTCCCTATCATTGGAATATATGGTAGATATTATAGAGACTAATAGAGGTTGGTAGTATCAAACTTAGAAATATGGTGGAGTCCATGTAAAAATTACAAGAAAATATAATTTTTAAACTCATTGATGGGAATTCTATATGGGGGAACATTATAGTTGGTAAATATGGGATATAACTCGATAATCCAAAGTGGAGAATACCACACATGTGGAGAATAATATGAGGAAATATTCATGTGTTAGTGGGAAACTCTACGTGGATCATGGGTAATGGGGAGATATATTTTAGGATCTCTAACTAGATGGATGAGACTATACATTTTCTTTTTATCCAGGATCCTAATATCGCTTTTTCTTAAGAGGATAATTATCTAACTTTCATCCAAGAAATTAGGAATCCTTAATAACATCATATATTCAACAACATTGTCTTATCATTCAACCATGAACACCTCTTATTCATTAGTTTCCCTGCTAATTTTTTATATATAAATGTCTATCACTAGATTCTCAATGATAATAGTGGTGATGTTAAAGGGGTGAAATGAGGGGGTTCATTCTGGAGGAATGAGATCCAAAAGATATTTAACTTCCATATTAGGTGGATCAATAATCATGGTATCTCAACAGATGAAGAGATCCACCATAATGGCATTCAACTTACACATAGATAATAGTGATTCTACTATTATAGGGACTAAATGAATGAAATACTATTTTTGGAATTTGATAGTTAAATGGCCATGTAGAGTTGTTTTAGTTCTCTCAAGGTCCTCAAGATCTTCGGAAACTCTAGTGAAGGATTTAGAAAATCTTGTATTCAAGGTGTGGGTAGAAATAATTTTGAATGTAAGACATGGATGGTGTTGTTAGATTCCATCATTTGGATGATTTGGATCACAAGAAACACATATCATCTCATAAGTGACAATATAATGAGGGTTTCCTTGAAATTTCTATCTCGTTTTCTTATGGTGGAGATAGCTCTTATCAAGAAATACTAGGATAGTTCTCATACATTAAGGGAGATCATGGATGGAAGAGGGTGGTTTCACCCGCCCATCACACTTATTTCCTGGGTCTCTTGGTGTGTTGGAGGCCTCCTACCTATAGTATCAATATTAAAATCCATAGCTACAGTAATAGTGGTCTCATATGGGGAGGTGGTATTATTTATGATTGATAGTATTCAATTGAAAGGGATCCCAGTAGATTTTGTGGTTATGGTGGAGACTCACTCATGGTAGAGGTCCATAAAATGTATAACTAACTAGGAATCTTCCACTCTCTCAACACCATTCATGTTGAGATCAAAATATAGTCTACTGATATCTTTAATTTTATCCAAGGTAAAGTCCTCAACCATTGGTACACTACATCTCAGATCCAAAAATGAAAAAAATATGAAAAGAAATCATGCTTGTATGTCTTATACATGGAAATAGGTTTTCAAATTTATATAATTTTTTATGTCTAATAGTAACCAGGATAATAAATTTATGATTTTTCTATATTGGGATATCTTCTAGCAGAGGGTGTTAATATAGTCTAAGATGATTCCCTTTGCATGCCTTATTTGATACCTCTTGAACATTGATTTTTTTCTATATTTAATTGTTCTTGACGTTGGGTGGATACTTAGTAAAAAAGGACCCAATATTTATTCACCCACCCTCTCAGTATTGATTATATCATAATGTTTTCTTATTAATTAATAACAATTGGAAGCTTCAACTCTATTGGATTATCTACATTTTAGCTATTCTCTTTTGAATATTGATGTTTCTTTCTTATCATAAAAATGAATTACAGTTTTTGTGAAGATTTATTTATCTATAAAGAAGAACTATATATATTCCAATACCATGATGAATGGGAGATAGAAAAAAAAATATGAAGAAGAAGTTCCTCCTTTATAAAGAGAATGAAGTGTCAGTTTATCAATGCCATGTAAAAAAAGAATACATATCATGATTGGAATGTGAAAAGTAGGTGGATCATGTTTCCCCCAAGGATAATGATATTTTTTTACATCATGTGTATAGTGAATGGTACATAGGTGATCCTGATGTATTTTACTATTATTTTAAAAACTATCCTCAATAAGAATATTCTATAATAAGTGGTGATGATAATAAATCTACAACTTCTCATGAAATTTTTGTTGATATATTAAGAGAGATTATTTATTTCATTACTTCAATAAAATACTCTCATATTATTTGAGTATTTCAATGTGTGTAGGAAGAGATTAACAATATAGATGAAGATGCCAAAAAATTGGTAAAATCATTATAAGAAAAAATTATAGAACATTTAAATATCTCCAGATACGTTGGATCCATTGATGTAATAAATATTATTCTGCAAATATGTCCCTCCAAATAGATCATAGAATATTTTGATAAATATTGGTTCAGGAAGCCTATAAAATAAAAGATCCATGCACTGGAATTGAAAGTAAAAAACAACATTGATGTCCAGGATTTACAATTAGAAGTAAAATTTTAAAAGATCAAGAAACATGACTATTTTTTATAAATTACTAATTTCGAATGAAATAGAATTTTAGTTAATTAATATTATCGGTGAATAGAATTTTATCATGATGGAATATTTGAAAAACACCATCAATAAAAAATTTCTTGAATGGGATGTTCAGTTGGCTATCCTTGGGAAGACTCATACTAAGAATTCAAAAAATAGAGAGACAATTTCTACTAATACCCAATGATCACTGAGATATTATAATGTTAAAATACCTATGATATGTTATTATAAGGTCATTAATTCATTAAAGTATCTATCACAATAAAATGGGAAGAAAGAGGTACCAACCATAAAATCCAAAAAAAATATTTCTAAATACATTTTCTTGTATAATATATGATAGGAAAAAAATATATATGTTTTGTTGAATAAAGTCGATTAGAATCCTACTACCATATCTATGGTATATTGAAAAATTTTGTTATAGATGATTCCCCAAAATTTTCCCAAAAAATCATTAAAAAAAACAAAAAAAAAACAATACTCAAAATAAATAATAAATTCATGGCATGTGTGTCAATGTTGGTGTTTTAATAGATCTGATCAGTGGATATTATATTATATGTGCAAACCTCTAAATGTTAATTCACATATAAGTACCATGTTAAGGGGGAACAATATAGAGAAAATAATATAATGTAAACAGTGCAAGAAAAATATCAAATCTTCAAAGGATTAAGGAAATTTTTATAATACCAGTGATGGTGGATAAGATTATGATTATATGAATTTTAAATTCATATCTATAAATGTATCCCAAACAGATGAGAAAAGAAAACCACAAAATTTATCTCAAAATGAACAAGAATCCATGGTAATAAATTAGAAAAACACTATAAATTGATATTTTTTCAATGATGTTATCAAAGAGTAATAGTTATAATACCTTGGATTACAAATAAAATAATTTTATGAAATTGGATTTATTGAAAATAACAAATAATAATTATTTCACTCAGAAGAATCCATGGGGAAAATAAAATCATTTTCCCAATGTTCCTAATTATATATTAATAATCTGGAGAAAATATTGGGAAAGAATATTGAATATTGATGATACTTAGGATAAGTCTAGTAAAAAAGAAAATATTTCACATGATGAATACAATGTACATGAGTGGTTGTTAAAAAAAAATTTGTGTTAAATATGTTCTGTTCAAGACATATGACGAATTTATACATTATGGAAAATATTCTTTAACTGTTATTCCAAAAAAAGAATTATTTATTATTATTGTTAAAAATATATAATTCATGATGGAAGTTAGGAAGAAACATTCTTCTCACAAATAAGAAGGAAACGTGATGAGATCCTTTGTTTCCTAATTAAAATTTAATCACAATTTCAATTGTGTACGAATGAAGATTGAAGGAAATGGAGTACCATGGATGAGAAAATTATCTCAACCTTTTTATTCACAATGAGACATAAGAAAAGATCCACCTTATTTCTATAATATTTTTGTATTTTATTTGGGATTATATTAAAGAAAATTTACGGTGAAGAATGCTGTTAGGGGGAGAACCAAATTATTAGGGAGTGGTGTTAATTCTTAGGAAATATGAAGATGTCAAAATCCATTAATGATTCCTCAAATGGTTTTAAAATTAAAATATGATAGAGGATCATCTTTGATGAAGATATATAATGTGATACCATATCATGGAAAATAGGAATAAAGAAGATTCCATATTGTTTTGATCATATATATAGTATCCTAAAGAAAATGTATTGAATACTATCATCCTTCGTGAAGTTGTGAATGTCTTCCAATATGGTCATTCACTAATTAAATATCCATTTTTGTGTATTCTCCAATTATAATATCTTGAAATATATTATTGAATATATTCCCCATTATTAGGATTATAAGTAGTTCTCCCTTAATGGGGTGAAAATTAAGAAATATGAAGTTTCTTCCATAATAATTACTGCAATTGATATCGTATCTAATTATTCTAGAAACTGCTTAAATATCATGTCATTATAAAATGTATATATTTAATCTATATCATTATTGTTTAAAAATAATAATAATAATTACACAAAGTATGAGTAATTGAGAAAATCAATTATATATGAAAAACTGAATTATGGACGTGCACTAAGTTCGCTTATCATTCTTTTTGCACTTGAATATTATTATTTTCTTATTGATGTGAGTGTATGAGTTATAGGTTTTTATTTATTAAAAAAGATTAATATCACTTTATATGTATCTTAAACCTATAATAAGTGATTATAACCATCGAATACATGTTTATGAGTTATTATTTGAGGTGGTATAATGATTTGATGGAAAAGTAAATCTTTTTGTCTAAATCAATTTTTTTTCTACACTAAGTTTGGATCATGTAGATGTATAGTGAAATACTGTAGATAAAATTTATTATGTATGGAATGATACATATTTTTCATTATAGTTTGAAATGAATGTTTGAAAACATTATGGAGAGAGATTCCATGTGTGACATATTAATTTGAAACAATATTTATGGAATTGAAAAAATATAAAAAGGGGAGAATAAGGTGCCCAATTTGTGTATGTGTTGTACCTTTTCTCATTTAATTTTATTAGTTTCAATAATGGTTAGTGAAATAGCACGATTTCAATTATTTTAATATGATGAGTAATTTAAAAAGAAATAATTTTCTCGAAGTGAAGTATGTAGAATATCCAAGCATGATATTAATTTAATAATATCAAGAATGAGTGGATAAATAAATTAATTAATCATGTATTATTATATTATGTAAGTTATTTCTAATAATTTGAGTTTATAACTCTCCCAATTTATGAACTATTATTAATGAAAAAAACATGTTCCCACTTCATTACGTGGGTTGACATAGTTTACAACATGATGTTGAAGAGAGATTGAAGAATGTCAAAAAATATTTCACTTTTGAATAAGTACCATTCAAAATATTGATGAACATGAAGTTATATATTTTCATAAAGACTAGTTGAAAAATATATAAATTCAATGAATTTTTTTAAAATATATCATAAATAATTCTTGATGAATATGTTTTAGTACATGGATTGGTAAATTGGTTTGGTATTATTTTAGATGAAACATTACACTATGTCTTTTCAAATTGTAATTGCAAACACATTGTACATCCACGCTAAAAAAGGAATATTCCCAATCATCTCATTTTGGGAGGAGACCTCAAAATAAATTGGAGAGAAAGATCACTATGCTAAAATGATGATATAAGGTAGCGAGATCCTACTTTGACAGATAAAAGTTTATGTAGGAATATAAATCTCCCATAAATTTTTTGAGTTGGATAATTTGTAGTGAGTATGTCATACCACCCCAAGTGAGTGTGTGATGTGTTTCTCATCCTAAACCTCACTTCTGGATTGAGAAAAGAGTGGAAAAAACCCATATTTAGAAGTACTCTAACTTCTTGAATATCATTGTGGGATTGGTGCGGTGTGGGAATTGGTCAAGCTTCATTTTAACATATTAGTATTTCATCCACCAACTAATCTATGTTATAGTTTTCATATCATAGATATAAATCATTATCATCAGCCTCATACATCATCATATTTTATGTTGTTGATCTTAACGCTGAAAACATCAATGACCAGACCCATGATCAAGATTGTTGTATCATTTAAATTTCCAGAAGATTAAGTTTAGTTTCCATGATTCTATTATTTTTCATTCAGGCATGGTATTATTTGAAGTATGTTTCATTAATTAATGAAAAAAAGTTTTTCAAGGATGTTCATACATCATATTTTTATGGATGAAATCAAGATTTAAATAGGTCTTGTAATAATTATCTTGTGAATGTGATATACCCAACCTAAGGGGTTTCATTTTTCATGATTGGGCGTGATGATTTTCAGCATCATTGAGTTCAACAAAATATAAATTACTAAAAAAATCAGTAATATATTAATCAAACCTTCACACATCATAAAAATTATCATTTTAGTTGGTAAATTTTATGGTTGAGGCAATGGAGCCACACCTATAAATAGTGATGCACTGAGTATAAGGAATGTTGATGCTTCTTGTTATTCTTTTTAGAGTTATAATTTGTAGATAATAAAGAATATTTGTTGGGTTCTTTTACATGATCATATTGGCTACTCAAATATGGTCAGATGTATGCACTCTATTACATGAATAATAGATTCCTGCGAGCCATTGCAAGAGTAATATACTACCAAAATGATACATGAATAAATAGTGCATAAGAACCATGGGAAATCAACTTGTGTTTACACACACTCATTGTGAATTATTAAGAAGTAGTTTTTTGAAGTCATTTATGTTGTCACAGACTCATTAAGACAAAGTGAACCACTGTTAATAATATATTTTTGTTTCATGAAGGGGAAAGGAAGAAGAACCTATACTCTTGATGATCACCTACCCAATAGTTTTATAAAATGATAGTTTGTGAATATTAATATTTTCTGAAAGGAAATTAAAAAAGGTAGTGGGATTGAATGGGATATGATGTGTCTTACTTATGATCTCATGGGACAGTGAATATAAAAATTAAGTGTGTTTATATACTTGTGTTCAGAAATAAACAAAGGGGAGATTTAATTGAACATGAAACCATGGATGCATATGTGAATTACCAAGAAAACACAAATGAAAAAGCATTTTACATACATGAAAACATCAGGAAGATAAAACATTAAATTAATGTACAAATAAATGAATTTGATATGGTTTTATATTTCATGCCCCATGTATCACATTCTTGAAGTACATATGATCTAATTGGGTTAAAAATTCAAAAAGATAACAATTTTATATTCTGAATGATCATTCTTACATGAAGTAATATTGAAAGGGTGGTTTTATTCAGTTTTATCAACATTTTTTTCACCAGGATGAACCAAGGTGAACCATTAAAAAATTCACTACTAATATTTTATTAATTAATATTAAATAATTCTGATGCTACTGAGGTAAACTTTTGTTGGGTTTATAATCACAAAGGAAGTAATTTATTGAAGAAATATAAGAAGAGAGTATTGTGAATATATGTTCGATTAAGAAGAATAAGAGTAAATATAAAAAATAAAATATTAAAATATAATTAAGAAAAATATGTGGGTCCCTTATACTATGAAAGAAACAATGTTACAATTAAGTTATTGGAAGAAAAAAGAAGAACTATGATATCCAAAAATGTATCATCCGGTGTATGAATTTATTTCTTTTAAAAATTACCTTACTATGAAGGTGAAAATTGTATTTAGAGGAATTATAATGAAATATAAAGAATATATAGAACATGCACTACTAATTGACAATAGTGATACACAATTTATCATATTTTCCCAGCTTGTTCTAACAATACTTATAGGATTATTTTCTTGTAGTTTTGGTATTGGATTATTTGAAAACCATTCCAAGGAATATACACAATTAATGGGTAGTGGACCTTGTGAAAATATTTTTTTGACATCTTTCTCTTCTTAAATATACTTTTATATTATATGACTAAGATAATTATAAAATTATAATCCAAATAGGTCTAAGATGTAAAAGGTATAAAAGTAATGGTTAGTGAAAATATCCCAAAACCAATTAATCCCCAGCTTAGTATTCAGTATATCCCTATGTGGTCCTATAATCATAGATAATTAGAGTATTCCCCAAAAAATCATGATATATCAAAAATAATAATAATCTAGAAATTCATATCATAGTCTTCTAGTTTTCATCTCTACCCAGAATTCTAGTAGAGTACAATAGCTGGACTATTCTTAGATTTTTTCTATCATCCATGGTCACCATGGTCCTAAATAGGTTTTGTTTTATCTCTAGGGTTTTTATTAATTCCCAAAATAATTTTTAACACTTAAATATTTCAATTGGATGGTGTTTTTAGGTTTTCTGAGGTATTGAGTTGGTATAAATATAATGGGGTCATTTAAAATTAGTTTCATGTTTGATGAATGTTGAAATTTTAGAAAACATTTGTTTAGTGGTTCATTCTTCAAGAGTTTAAGGTGGAAAAAGGTAGTAGAACTCATGAATATCTAGTAGGTTCAACCTTTTTAATGAGATTTCCCACTATTATTTTGATAGATTATTGAGTGATTCCTTTATGGCTCACATGTTTGTAAAGCTTCTAAATTTGGATCTCAGGTCGATTGTTCTTTCATATGGTCACATAGATTTTAAATATTTGGTGGATGAATTTTGTAAGATATAGATTGTATCTAGAGGTTGTCCCAAGGTTGGTGGAATCCCTATATCATGTGACAAAGGTGAATGTTCCATATCTGTAAATAGATTGAATCCGAATTAACCTAAATCTTGGAATCAAGATGGTTTATGAATGTTTTTAATTTATTGGTATTTGTCTTTTCGAATGGAAGTGATCACTAGTTTATTTTTTTAGTGTGGCCATTTTAAAAATATTATACACCATTTTGGAATGGTCAATTTCCTTATAATCATTATATCTTATGTATATATGGTAGGTTGGTGGATCTCGTTCGGGGTGTTCATCTTTTTTTCATTATTTCTCCCCCTTATTTTTCATGTTTGTATTGCTCTTTTTAATGTTAGTTTTTACCTTCAGGATGTAAGTAGGGATATTTATAGTATAGTACTAATTTGGAGAGTAGGAATTTATTTTGACTAATTATAGTTTAGACTTATATTATGTCATGTTTATTGAGTCTGTTTAGTTAGAAATTTGGGTAGTTATCCATAGTTCCCCCTAGTTGTCCTACTGATAACCAAAGATAGTGAATTCCTAAATTGAGGGAATACCCTAAATGGGAATCTATTTCACAGTATATATATTGATAAATATGTGTGTGAGTTTTAAATTTGGGATAGAAATATATGTAATTTTTTTTGTTTTCGTAGAATTCAATTATTAAGTAACATGACACTATTGATTTTTAGTTGAAATTTATAGGCTTTCTTTTCCACCTATTTCGATGTTGTCAAATTTCTGGGGACATAATGTGTCTTATTAGGGATAATTAAAACATAATGACCTTGTTTTTCATTATTAATTAATTTATTTATTGATGTGTGTTATTCTTCATAATATTTGAGTAAAATTCAATTTAGTTTTTGAAATTTTTGAGTTTCAATGTAGGGAACATGGTTAGTAACATAGTTAGTGTTATCTAAGAAGAAACAGTGTGAGATGCCTATTATTTTTAGTAGTGTTGTTTTTCAATGTTACTGTATGGTTTTTATAACTATGTGTCCAAACTATGCATGTTACACGATGTATCTAGTATGGGGCACACAATTGGAATACAATTTGGCAAACCATGTGCCAACTCCATGAGACCTAAAAATGTTTTTAAATTTGTAAATTTATAATTCCACCACTTCGAAATTAAGACCCCCAAACGGGTAACACCCAATGCCATTTATGAGAAACTCAATGGATAAGATAACATGGATCTTCATCATCCTCACCCATTGATTTTGATATCTTCAATTAAGTTTTTTATTGGATTTATTATATGTAAACACTATTTTCAACTCCCCAATTATCTCATTCTTGTTTGTTCTTTTTATTATCTTGTCTTATTAAATATCTTATTTTATAAACCCTAGGGTGATGGTTTGGCCCTTTTCACTATGTTTTCTAGATTTTATGGTGAATTGATCATAGTTAGGGTCCTTCCTCTTCTATAACTGATTTTTTCTCTTCATCAGAACAGTTTTTGTGGTATGTTTCTCTATGTATTTTCATTTTCTAGATATACCATGTAATATCAGGTTTCTAAAATTGGGTTTCCTCTAAAATTTATCTTTCTTATAAGTCCTTAAAATGTTAATAAATTTTTTGATAATGAATATTAACATATATTTTTAGTTTATAGAATTTATATATTATTTATGTTTTTTAAATTCCAAATTAATTTTCGTGATATATTGGGTTAGTTAATTGCAATTTCGGCTCCCATTTTCTTCCATATGATTTGATTTAGTGAAATATGATATTTTTTGACTTTGAAATTCACCCCTATGGATTTTTATGGGTTATCTTATAGAATCTTATGATTTTTTATTTTTGACTTGGGTTTATAAAATATAGTTTGTTAATTCTAATTACATTATTGATCGGTATAATTTACAATTTTTATTTTGACTAGAATATTGGATTTATACAAATTATAAGAGGTTACATCGATATTATAGTGCCTTTAATAAATTTTAGTGGTATTTCAAAGGAAGATAATCAAGGACTATTGGGTACATTAAAATGTATGTTTTGAAAGACACTTGTTTTGGAAATATTTTTCAAATAGATTTGGAAATTTATTAATAATTTTCAATTTGAGGCCCAATTAAGAGATTGTAAAGATATTTTGAGAAAGAAATGCCACATACTTTTACTAAGACTGATGTTATTATTATATGTTTACTTGTGATTTTGAAATTTTTTTTTATATTATGGGTAGTGTATTATTGTTAGAGAATACTAGGGGTGGTATGAAGATAGGTTACATAGTTTTTTGATTGATATATGATTAATTTTACCTCACATCATGTTTCTTTTTTTTATGGGGATCTAATGTACCATATTAAGGGATTGAGGTATGGTTAACATAAAATCTTGATGAAACTAAATATACACCCTTGGTATAAGACGTCCCTTAGCCTTGGGGGAGTAACACTAGTGAGGCTTTGTTATAGAAATTGGTTTATTATAGACTATGGATACATTAATAGGTCGAGAGATGGTTCAACTATAGTATATCTAAAATCATATAAAAATATTTTTATCAATTTACCATGATTTTCTATTCTATACTATTTTCCATTTATTTCACTTAGTCTCATTATTATTATTCTATTTTCCTATTCTCTCATAACATGTTATACAATTTCCACCTGTATGTTTTGTTTATTACATATATGAACCATTTATTACTGCTTCTATGATTTAATTATTTTTCCTAGAATTGACATATACAATAATAAATTTTCGATATTTAATGATTCTATAAATTTATTTTATTAATATTTCATTTTTCATAATTTTGAACCCCTTCAATGTGGTTTTAATAGTGGTTTCAAGAGAGGGTATTAGTGATGTGATTTAAAAGGGAATGTTTCAAGAATTTTTTTAAATGTATTTATTTAAATTATGCATTGGGATATAAAAACAAATTTTTGGAATATCTCATGGTTCATTCTCTTCATAGGATAAAAAAATATTTTTTAATTATAATTCAAACTCTAATTAATGATTAGTTATGTAAAATGTAAATGAATAGAATCTCTAGGGATAAAGTATCAGGATTCTATAACCAAACCCAACCCATGAATGTCTATATCAGTTTAGTTGAGGGATTTTGTAGGTTTAGAATCAATTTTTGGATCCATCATGGAGTGAGATGGTATGGATGATGGATGGTGACCCTAAGATCACTAGGAGATCATGTTTTGTAGTTTGGTTTTATTTTATATTGTGGATGCATCATCCATGTCATCCCTTAAAATTCTAGTTGGTCTATCTATTCCAATACAGTATTATATTTTCATTTTTTATTTGTCTATATACTCTGGGAATGTTTTTCTATTGTTATTATTATCCATATGACTAAACAAATACACATGGATATTTGATGAACAAAGTGACCAAGAGGGACTCCTTGGAAGAATTTTCATGTTAGATATTATTTAATGGTAGAAATAATTCCAATGAGGTTATATTTAATTCCATTGCCCTATATTCTAGCTCTTACTGATCGGGAATGCACCATTGGTCATGTTAGGGGCCAGATAAGGTTCCAGGTTCAAGTATGGCCCTTTTCAGTTCATAAAATTAATAATAATAGATACATCATTTAATATAAAAGTGAAATTAATTATGGTGAACATATAACCATGAATAGTAAACAAACATCGACATACGATAAAAAATAGACCCATGTTGATAATAAATTTTGGGTGTTCATAAAATGAACATGATAATGGAAACAAAACCAGTTATATGTTTGGTATATCATAAAAATAACAATAAAAATAAATAAAATAAATAAATAAATTTTAGATATATTATATATCATTTACTCATAATTATATGATTAATAAATACAACCAACTAAATAGATATAAACATTTTTCCTCTAAGGGGATTACATCATCTGAAGGTTTCTTGAATATATCATGAGGATCCCATCTCTACCAAAGAATTTCTATCACCATATTCATGGATAAATGGTATTTTGTTTATTAAGAGAGTCTTGGAAAGATTCCATTAAAAAGGGTACTCTAACAAGAGTGATCACATCCCTTTACATATCCATCTTCAACACAATTAATACAATGGAGTGTGTCGGTCATATCATGGGTATCAGATGAAATCTCATGAAACACATACATTTATTCCATTAATCCATCCATTGAATTTATTCAAGGAATGAAAAATAAATCCATTAATCAATCATTTTGTTCAATACCGACAAGGCCATCCAAGAGTGAACTGATTTACTACACACTATTCGCATAATACATTATATGTAACATTTTATGAGGATAAATTCATACACAATATACTATAGAATAACTAACATAAGATATTTATTTTACTAATGGATATGTTGGAATAAATGTATCCTGATATTTGATATACATCATATTCATATCATTCAGTAAGCATCCTATAATCACTCACTTTAAAAAAAAATCAATAAAAAATTTATGTAAAAACTTTGTGCACTGTATGAGGACATGTAGAAACAGTTTTGGATACAGCTTACCAAAATCTTTTATTTTTAAAAGGAATTTGTTTTTCAATACACATTCCAAATCTAAATTCCTAACAGTATGATCCTGTTTGCCTTAGTATAATTTAAAAGAGTAATAAAATCCCCTTTTAATAAATATAAGTAAATGGTATCCTATATAAAATAATTAGTTCTATTCAAGCTATATTGGGGTTAGGTGTGATCTGTAAGAAACATACTCCAATATCATATGGACATATCCACCATAAGATGTATCGTATAGGTCATATGAATGCCTATATAATCTATATAATTATAAAATAAAGTTACCATAATAAATGGAACAACATAAATATAGTATAGAATTTCTCATATTTTATTAATTTCTGAAAAATATTAAATAGGTCGATTAATAAATCTTATGTTATTCAACTGGAATATGACAACATCACATGCCCAATATCAACGTTGAATGACATGATACACCCTATTATTTTTTTAGGTATACTATGTATGATAGTTTGTGATATATGTAACACTACGCCTAAAAGAAGAATGACATATTATAAATATATTATTATTTAAATTTAACCATCATAACACATCTATTTGATAATAGGGATGAATCCGAGTACTCCTGATATAAAATATTTGTAGAAACGTTTTCCTAAAACAAATATATTGATTAATTCATATGAACTAAGAACTCATTTTTTAATGATAAAAATTAAATCATTACTCGTTAAGAACAGTTAAAGATTAACTGGTTTATTTTTTCTATAGAAGCATTTTTTATATTATATATGTTTCATTTAAATGCTAAATTTCTATTATTTGGATTTTCAAGAACATTTAAAATGAATTGTTTATAAATTTATTATATTTTATAATAATAAATAAATTTATTAACAATTTGTTAGGAATCAATATAAAATAATTTAATGGTAAAAAATGACCTTTTTCTGAATTTTGTTAATACTTTACTGTATTTTTATTTTAATAAATTATGTTAATCACAATTGAATAATTATTTTTGAAAAATTTATTTATAATATTTAATATAAAATAAATTTTCAATATTTTAATGGGTTTTATTTTAAGAGTAATGAGAATAAAATAAATTTATGTTTCAAAAATACATTTTAAAATATGGTTTTTACATGTTTGTGTATAGATATTTGAATTATTTTATTTCAAATTTAGAAACATTAATTGATAAAATGAATGTTATTTTTTGTTTCATCTTATCAAAAGTATATTAGTGTTATTTTTTATAATTTTTTAGAAATAATTGACATTGGATTAATAATGAAGAATACCAATATTACAAATAATATCACTTTTATGAAATTATCATGATTTAAGAATAAAATGATGGTTTTTGAAAATTTTTCGATAGAATAAACATATATTTAATAATTAATTTAATTTAATTAAAAATATATTATTGAATATATAATTTCATGTTTGAAATTTTGGAAATATATGTATTTTTTAATTCAAATAAGAACAATGTTTTGTTTTTATCTTTTAATCATGTATTCGCAAATTTATTTTCAATTTTGGTTTTTTTAAAGTAAAATACCTAATTTTTTTTAAGAAAATTATTTCAATGGTAATCAATATTATTATTCATTTTGATGTAAAATAATTTTTATGAGTAAAAAGGGCATTTGTATAAAAATGGTTTTAGTTGAGTTTTTTGAATTAATGTTAAGAGTAATATTTTCCACTCATATGAATCTAGTCACTTAATTTTCTTAAAATTTTTAGATTGAAAATAATTAATGTTAGGTAATGAGAAATGTTTTTTATCATTTCAAATAATAACTATGGAAATTATTAATTATCTCAGTTAAGAGTAAAATGAGTAAAAGGTTAAAAATTAATGGATAATGCTTTAAAAAAACACAAAAATACATAAATTTCATTGGGTTGTTTTGTTTCATACTTTCCATACTTTTCTTTAAATATATGATAATTTTTATCCAATTGATCTATGTGAGGCATATATTATATATTATAATATTTCAATTGTATTTATGTTTTCTTCTACCTTCACATATAAAAGGGAACTTATTCACCACTATTCTCCACACATCACGAGACACTTAGATCAACCAATCCATAATAGAAAACCTTCTAAAATTTATTTTTCTCAATTTAGATGTCTCATTACCCCCAAAATATCCATTCAAGAAGTCTAAAACATTAATACCAATTATATTACTGAAGGAAGATGAGTACATGATGTATTAGACCAAGAAAGAATCTATGGTATAGGGTATACTTCCCAATTCCCATCCATCAAGACAGACTTTATATTATTAACCTAATGTATTTTATATGGTGTATATATTTCCCCCTTAACATATTATATCAGGAATTACTATTTATTCATGGTTTCTAAAGTCTCAATTAATGTTTAATGGCCAAGATACTTATAAAATAATGTGTTTTCATTCTATAATTAAATATTTAAAGTCATTATAAATGTATAATGAATTAGTTGGTATTTTTATAAATTAAGGAATCTACACTAATAGAACAGTAACCCATCCTATGGGTGTATAAATAAAATTTATGTATCATATATGTTAATATATCATTAATTTATATCATGAAATAAGAAAAAAAATATTTTGAAAATGATAAATTAAGAATTGGAATTTTGCTGAATTATAAATGTATACATATATTTTTATAATTAATTTAACGATTTAAAAAAATTATCTTTTCAATATATATTTTTAAATTAATATTTTTTTCTTATGATTATAAGATAATTTTTCAATATTATAACTAATATTTTAAAGTGTTATAAATTAAGTTATAATTTTAAATTTGGTATTTTTTAAATAAATAATGATTTTAATTAGAATTTAAAATTTTCATATTTATAATTTTTTTTTTCATGAAATGGAGTTTTTTTTAAATATACTCATTTAAAAATTATTTGGTAAATTTTTTTTCTTTTTATAAAATAGTTAATTTTTTTGTGAATAGTGAAATACAATAATTTATAGTATTTAACAGATTCCTGAATCATTGAGTAATAAATGATGTAAGGATGATGTAATCCCCAGATATCAAAATCTCTTTAATTTTTTAATATATTTAGATACAATTAAAAAAATATCCGTAGCATTGATCCAAAATTAGGATGTACTGAATAAAATAATGAGAAAACACACCTCTCCTCTACTATAAATACCACTCCTCACAACCTTTTCTCCTCACACCTAAAAGCATTGTATCTTTTTTAATTTCTTCACAATTAACATGACAAGCCTCTTACCAAAATCCAAGATCTACTTTAATCATTGAAAGACCAAAACCAAGTGCTTTAAGGAGGTTCTCAAGGAGGAGAAATCATGAGGTAAGATCTTCTTTCATTATCTTTTATTTTCCTTTTAATTTATTTTATTTTATTATTCCCTAATATCCTACCATTATCAAAATGAATTTATAAATCTAGTATCTTATATATAATGGAATTTTATCTTTTTTAAGAAATTTATTTTCATCACACATCTTATAATATCTCTTTTATTATAAAAAAGAGAACATCACCCCTGGTGTGTCGATTTGCTACCATCGTGGATGGTACACATTGATTTTCTATTACCTCCTTTAAGGAAGGTTATAAAACCGATATTATGGTTAAATAATATATTATTATACATATTATAATTCATATAATGTTTTTTGTGTAATATATAATCATGATGTCAAATAAAATGATATAAGATCGTGATGGTTCAAAAAACTGCCAAAATAAATTAAATAATTTTCATTAATGTTTTATCAAGTGAATCATAATCATTTTAAAAAAATTTGATATATGGAATAATTTAAAATTATAGAAACCTTTTAGTACCATTTAAATTCATTTATGGAGTTTATTTCATTTAAAAATAAAATCCATAATGAACCAACCAAGGAAATGAGAAATAAACGCACCGAAAACAATGAAAATAACAAAATATTATGATGTAATGGGTAGATATTTGTTATAAAAAAATCATATAATGTATTATAAATATGAATATTTTTATTCAATATATTAATAACACTCTTTAAACCATTACACATGTTTTTTTAATGATTTTTTATTAAGACGAACCTGATGTAAGGGACTTTTTATAAAACAATCTTCTTTTAAATTACTATTCTTAAAAAATTCAAAATGAATGTTTTAATGATGAAATTATTTTTATTTTATGATTATTTAATGTTTCAAGGAAATTTTTTATGATAAAGGGTGGGACATATATATCCATATAATGCAATTTTTATTTTTATATTAGAGGTTGATCGTATGGTTACTCTAAGTATAATAGCAATGATTACATAAAAAAAGTAGTTGTAAGGGTTACATAATAAGGTAGTAGTGAGAGTTTAATTTTAAGGTACCCATTAGGGTTAAAAATTGTATGTTGTCTTTGAGGGTTACAATTATATGTAATTAATTTATTAAATTTCCTAATATTTTTATTTACATTTTCTATGTATTATGGAAATTAGTTCATTTCACAATGTGAAATTATGATACTTGGGTGAGAAGTATGTCTTTGTTGAAATGATTTAATATGTTTATAATTATTCATGTAATAATGGTTTATTTAATTATTTTTATATTACCAACTAATATTTGTTTCTCATCCCATGTTCTAAAAAGTTTTTCATAGTGATTAAGGATAATTAAGATAAATAAGAAGCCATGATGAATGTTATGAATATTTTTCATGATAAGATTTCAAGTTTAATTAAAACATTTTGTATTATGGAATAAAAGGATAAAATTTTACTATTACCCACTTTTTATTTTTTTAGCTGATATGTATGAATTATCTCATTATTCCCTATAATTCAAAGACAAAATGATATATGGAAATGAAACAAAGTGAATTTGAAAATAATTAGTGAGATTATGTAATGCTTAAAGCAGAGTCCTTATAGTTTTTATCAGATAATGTTTTAGATTACGTTAGGGGCTAACATGATGTTAATAAAATACCATAAATTATTTTTACGTTATGTTTATATTGAAATGATATATAATATAAAGAATACTATATTACTTCATCTATGATATATCTGTTCCAAATGGATTTCTGCAAAAAAAAAACATGGAAGTCAAAGTTGGAAGGCATTAAGAAGATGATATCTTTCCGAATCCACAACCTAGAATGGTGGGAATTGGAATTGATAAGTTTGTGATATAAATGGCTCAATTGATATGGGATATAAATGGTGGTGGTATCCATCCATGAAAATAACTAGAGCCACCACAATGGAACATGATGATAGTGAAACATTTTATGAGGCAACACCCTATAGCTTTCAGTGGATCTTTAGACCCAGTGGTATATAGAGTGAGGATTAAATCACATTAAAATATATTCGATGTCATGGGGTATATATAATAAAAAGGATAGTTTATCTATTTATTTTTATGAATGTGAATGAGACTAATGGCGGATAATGTTCATGAATTTCATGGACAACTAGGAGATTGATTCCTTAGAATGTGATGAATTTAAGAATCGTTTCCTCTAACAACATTTTCTAAAGTGGGATTGACATTGGATGGAAA
The DNA here is from genome assembly GCA_963277665.1 of Viscum album. Taxonomy (NCBI): domain Eukaryota; kingdom Viridiplantae; phylum Streptophyta; class Magnoliopsida; order Santalales; family Viscaceae; genus Viscum; species Viscum album. The sequence goes on along the minus strand of OY728119.1, from coordinate 283,100,720 downwards.
ATAAATTCTAGGAATCAAAACAAAAATAGGAATATTCAATGGCGATCATAGAACCCAAAAGAACTCGTTTGGAGTGGTACAATCAAAATCTTACTTAAGATCTTGATAGAAAAATCAATAAATTTTATTCAGGATTCTGGCTGAGATATCGAAGGGAATTTGATTCATATGATTTAAAAAGGTAGATGAATTTTTTTAATATGCATAGAGGGTATAATTGGAGTTTTTTATCACATGTACTAATAAAATAAGAAAATGAAAATTTCCAGTTTTCAGTTAATGGATAATAACCAATCAAATAAATCTAAATGTAAGATTTTTTATTTTTTAGTTGATGAATGTGTGGTAAAAAGAAACCCATGAAATGTATTAACAAATATGGGAAGTGTTTTTGAGTTCATAAGTTAAGACGTATGGAATAACATTTCAAAGCAAATGATCTTATATTTAATTTTGACATGAAAAATGTATTTTTTAATTGTAGTTAGATGAGTCATTATACAAATAACTTCCCCAAGAAATATTTGAATGGTGGAACCAGCCAAATTATAAATAGAAACGTGAAGTGAAATACCTTGAGATTATTTTAGTAAATGTCGGGCCATCCAATGATATGTTATCATGTACATTGTTTTTTAATCATTATTTGTTCATGTTTTTTTTACTAGGGGTTTACATATTACTTTATTTTTGAATAAGTTTATGTTAAATTCGAAATTTCATGTCTTGAAATGAAATTAGATTTTATGGTAAAAATTACAATGTAAATATTAAATCAAAAATGAATTATAAGAATATTCATATTATTGAATGTGGAAATCCATTTCATAAAATCCATGTTGTTTTGACCTTAGTATATGATGATGTAATTTTGGGAATGGATTAGCTTTTAGTTTATCATGATTTGTTTTATTATAGAGCTAAAGAAATTTTTTCTTCTGAATGAGTTTTGGTTTGTATATAAGAGTATGACAATACCATCGATAACATATTAAGAAACTGTGAAACTATTAATATATGGAATTGAATTCTATCTTTCAAATATTTTTTAAAAAAGGGGAACTAATTATAAAAATGACGTTCTATTTTTAACTGAATACCTGTATGTTTTTTCTGATGGGTTTCCTAGTGTTATACCTGAATGGGAAGTTGAATTTACCATTAACTAAGTTCGTGACACTTAGAAAATTTCAGAGCCAACTTATCAAATGAATTTAGTAGAACTTATTGAATTGAAAACGTTGTTGTATTATTTTTTTTATAATTTCTTTATTCATCTGATCAGATTACCATGGGGTACTCCTATTTTGTTTATTAAAAAGAATGATTGTTCTATGAGGCTTTGCATTGATTATAGATCATTTAATGAGATTACTATTAAGAATAAGTATCCACTTCCTCATATCATTGACTTGTTTGATTAACAATATGGATCATCGATGTTTTCCTATAGTGAGTTTAGATATGTGTACCATCAGCTAATAGCGAAGGAGGATGACATTCGAAAAATAGAACCCCATACTAGATATGGGAAATATGAATTTTTATTCCCATTGGTTTGAAAAGTGACCCTAATGTATTTATGGATCTTATAAATAGAATCGTCCATTAATATTTGGGTATATTTTTTTATTGTTTTTATTGATGATATTTTAGTTTATTCAAAAGTTTATGAGGGTTATGAGAAACATATATATATTTTTATGCACATGCTAAATGAAAATATGTCTTATAGGAAATGTATAAGATGTCATTTTTGGTTGCAACAGATTTATTTTCATGGTAACATTGTATATAAAAATTGAATAATAGTTGAACCCTCTAGAATAGAAGTGGTTTATTAATGGTAAGGAACAAAAAAGTTTAATAGATTTATACTTTTACTATATTAACATGTTATTACCAATGATTTTTTAAATGAATGTGATTTATTGTATAGACCTCTAACTAAGTTAACACAAAAATGGGTTAAATTTACATGGACAGAATAATGTGATGCTTGTTTTAAGGTCATAAAAAGAATATTGGTGAATGATCCAGTTTTACCCACACATTCCATAAATAATGATTTTTTATCTATAATGATTTTACATTTAAGGTAAATTGTTGCGTTCTGATGTAGAATGTTTAGGTAGTTGCTTATGATTCAATACAACTAAAAAATTAAGAGTTAAATTATCCCACACATGTTCTAGAATTAGTAGTTATGCATTAAATATTTGTATAAATCATTTATATAGATCCAAATATAAAATAAATACCAACCATAAATTTTTTAAGTATATATTTACAAAAATATAACTGAAAATGAGGCATAGAATATGGATAGAACATATAATGTATTATGATTTCCTGTTTAATTACCATCATTAAAAAAACAAAGTTGTATATTCCTTGATTCAAAAGAAACATGATACATCAACCATGTAATGTTTCGAACATGACCCCTTGATTAATGATTTGATGAATTTTGGTTTGGAAGTTTTTGGCCCATGAAATTAGTCTATTTTTTATTTAGGTGTTAGAGAAGTAGTCACCTGCAGATTGAAATAAGAAAGAAGAGAATGAAAATGGAGAGTTATTGAAAAATGTTGAATTGGATAAAATGGGAAAGTTTTCATAATTTAACAATGATAATTATTGTGTTTTGATATTTTTGAAGTTATTCTGTGTGCATTTGGATTCCCATATGAAGAAAATATTATTGTGTGAAGCTCATGGTACTCTGTTTTTAGTTTATCATGGCAGTACTATTATATATAGGTACATTTGTGAGTATTACTGGAGGGATGGAATAAAATGTGATATTGTTGATTTTATCAAGAAAGTTTTGGCATGTCAATAGGTTAAATCTGAGAAATATCTATCAAATGGGATACTTCATCAATTTTTAGTCCAAGGGAGGAAGTAAGAAAATCTATCCTTGGACTTCATGGTGGTACTACCCAAGAAATCTTAGGGTAAGAATAGAATTTGAGTTATTATTCACCTACTGACTAAATCTACACATTTTTATTATGTTAAAGATATTTTCTTTCTAGATCATATTTCACGACAATTCCTCACAAATGTTTTCAGGTTATATGGAGCTTCCCACCCCATTGTATCTAACTGTGATCCCAGGTTCACCTATATCATTTGGAAAGGCCTTTAGAAGTCGTTGGGAACAAAATTATATTTTTGAACAACCATTCATCCGAAATCAGGTAGAATATCAAAAAGAACAATTCAAGAATTATAGTATATCATTTATGGGTTTTCAATGGATTATCAGTGATGTTAATATCATCATATTTATTTACTTGAGTTTTTTTATAATAATTGTTTTCATTCAAAAACAGAGATGGTCCCTTCTGTGGAATTATATAAAAAGTGGTGGAGAACTCCCAAATTTTGTGATAAATTCGTGGAAAGGATGTTTATAGGACAAAAATTATTCTAGGAAGTGGATAAGAAAGTGAATATGATCCATAAAAATACAAGGACAACACAAGGAAGGAAGAAAATCAATGAATAATAATATAGGAAAGACATTCATTTAGAGGTATGAGATCATGTTTTCTATAAAATCTATCACTGGAAAAGTGTAATGTGTTTTGGATAGAAATGAATTCATATTCCATGGTTCATTTTACCTTTTGACGTCATAGATAAAGGTCAGTGAGTTTTCCACTGGGTAGTTGTGCCTATGAGTTTATCTCAGGTACATATTTTTTTCATGTTTCAATGTTAAGATAGTATATTCTTGATAAATAACTTATTTCAGGCCTAGAGGTAATTGAGCTAAAATATATCATTTATTATAAAGAGAATCATGTTCATATTTTGGATCATAGAGAGCATGTATTGCAGAATAAGGTAATTCACCAGGTTAATATTTTGTAGAGAAACCACATGGTTGAATAAGAAAAATGAATATCTAAAAATGTTATTAGGGAAAGGTATATGGAATTGTTTAATTTGTAAATAAAAATTTAGAGGACAATATTAGTAGAATTTTGGGATAATGTAACAACCCACATACTTATAAAATATTTTTTTTTCATTATTGAATTAAATAGTTAAACTCATCATAAGGTAAAATGAATTTAGTTGTATTTACAAAAATTAAGGATCCTATACAAATATATTAGTAACCTCACATATGAAAGTATAAATAAAATTTATGTATCTTATATATGAAAATATGATATATTTATATCATATAATATGTAAATATTATTTTTTGAAAATGATAAATTAAGGTTTGGAATTTTTGTGAAATGTAAATGTTTAAATATAATTTTATAATTAAAATATGCAACACCCTGACCCCAGTTACCATGAGTCGGTGCTTTATTTTTATACAGTTTCATGATTACAAGCAATCAAGCCTCAAAGGACCGATCAGTTCAGTGGTATTGGAAAATAGATTACATACATGAACATTACATTACATTATAAAATGAAAACAACAACATCATTATCACAATTGAGCACAATCATATACCTTAGATTATCCCTCCTGGTCATTCATAATATACTTCTTCACATCCTGGGAAAAATAAAACATATAAAGGGGTGAGCTTAGATTCTCAGTAAGGGTAACAATATAGTAAAAACTTTAATAAAGAACCTAAACATTTAAGGTAATGTATAAAATTAAACAAAATATTTTTTAAACTAAAATTTATACATTATATGGTAAAGATAAATCAAATAATTCCATTTACTATTCAAATGGATATTCTACTAGTCGAATAATAACATGAAATATTAGTAGCCACTTTCGTAATGATGGATTTCATAATACAATACTTCATAACCACATAGTCAAGGCCTTGTGCCAAGACTAAAAATTAGATTTTTTCATGGCCTTATACCAAGAAACTAGTTTGTCTCATGAGACCTACCGATGCATCGAGGAGCTTTAGGAGGCTCTAACCATCACATACTAAGTCCAATGCATTCCTCATATGAAATGGTTGAACCATAACATAAACATTTGTATTAAAACTATCATATGAAATATCATTAATTTATCCATAAACCATGAATTGTATAAAAATAACACATCCACAATCAAACATATCAATAAACCTAAAATAAAATATTGAAGATTTTTATTATAATAAATCAACCTCGATCAAGAATAATATCCATTAAAGGATGTTGACATAGAGGAAAATGATTAGTAAAATTATTTTTGAGAAATATCCATTTCTCATGAATTAATTTTAAAAGTAAAACAATTTATAAATGAATTAATTTAAAAGATATATTGGAATCAGTGTTTCCCATAGGACTTTGAAACTGTTGAATGGAATTAACATTTTCAAACATTCATGTTCATATAAATAAATCCTTAAAATAATTTTAAAAACTTGGACATTAATGAGAAAGGTTTAGAAAAATATATCATTAAGATATTTAAAATAGATTTTTAGTTAAAGAGTAACTTAAAATTATTCCTTTTGAAAACTAATTTATAAAACATGGACATGGATAATAAATATGTCCTAGTAAAAACTTACACATAAAAAATCTTGGATAATAATAAGATTGAGGAATTAAACCTTACCTTGTACTTTTCCTTAGTCGATTGTATGTTAAACTCCTGTATAATTGTTAAATCATTTTTATTAATTTATAAAAGAATCACATTGATAAATACGATATCATATATGATCTTTTAATATTACTTTGTTAATAATATTTTAGGAGTATCATAATTTCAGCTGTTAACTGATTCATTTTCCTTTATATGCTTGGTTATGTAAGCGATGTTTGTTATGGATATGATGTATTTGATTAATATACAGAATGATATTATGTTCATAAACATTATTTTTAATAATAAAATGAAAACTATTCTTTAATGATTATAATGGGGAATGAATCTCTTCGCGTTCGTGGAGACGATAATCTGTACGTACACACGAGCGACAATATCATTATATTGATGGTGAAATAGTTTTTAGTTGGATAGTATATCATATATATAGAATAATAATAATGTTATATTTATTATATACATCAGTTATAGCCAATATTATTCCCATCCAAATAATGAAGTGTTCGAATAACTAACTACACCACAATGTGGTGACTGTAAGCCCTACGTACTCATGTAATAGTGAAATTGTCATTTATAGGATGGATAGAATAACTAAAAATGATGTAAAAAATTTATAATATGATCATAGTATTTATAAGGTACTGGAGTTATTATTTTGGTATGGAAATAACAAAGAAAGAGGATGTGGAAAAAGAAAAGAACATGAAATAGGGTGATGAAATTATTTCCCCTTTTTTCGGGTGTTTCCTTTTGAGTTGATCAAGAGGGATCCTTAAGTTGGCTTTCTGATAAATTTAAGGCCTCTCGATTTAAGTGGGGGAAGATGGGAGGATATTTGGGAAGGGGTTGGCTGAGAAAAATATATTCAGAGTTGTGATTTTGAGAGAAGGGGAAGTGCCCTTTTATAAGGGAGGTGAGGGGCACCTTAGGAAAATATTGTGTCATCATTGTGTCATCTATAAATTTAATTATTTAATTTATAAAAATTACAAATAAAATTTCAATATTTAGAAAATATTTTTATCTTTCTAAGGAGTATTTATAGTCTAAAATATAACTTATATAACACCATGTAAATGTTTTTTTACTAAAAGATATATGTTTATGTCATTTTTTGTCTTTACATTAAATTAATTAATATGAAGTGTCATTATCACTCTCAAGTGGTTTAATGGAGTAACAAAATCGACCCAAAGATGACCATGGTCTGAAATGTATCAACCATTAGAAATAGGACACATGTTAGGGTAATTAAATATAATTATAATATAATTTGTTTTCCTAATTTATGGGATTTACCTTTTAACCATGGTAAATAAAATAATTACTAAAGTAAATATTCAAAATGTATAAAAGAAAAGTTACCTATTTAGAAAATTTGGACCTCTGGATTTCAAATATGAAATCCAATTTTTTAAAATTCAAAACAACAAAGTGGAAGATATTAATTTAATATTAATTATCGTTGTAAAAACATAAAGCGTGTTTTTAATAAATAATAACTATCAAAAGATTGACACTTCTTTATGTCCAGTTTAAATGTGAAATTACATAAAATGAACTAAATTCTAATAAATGATATAAATATAGTCTAATAATACTATAAAATAACTAAAATATATAATTTAACACTATAAATTATTTGGATTAAAATTTGTTTTTAATTAAAACTTATTTTTTTTCACTATTCATCAAAATATGAAAGTTACCAGAAAAGTAACAAATATTAATAAAAAATATAATTTTGTGTTAATATTATAATGAAGAATTTAATTTCAATAAATTTAATATATAAAAGTGTCAAATATTTTATTTAAAAATGGTTTTCCATTAAAAGGCAGAAAAACATCATTTTTTTTTTGAAAAAACCACTTTTATCTTAAGAATCGAATTTTTCTTATATTATGTCTAAGAAACACAAAAGTTGAATTTTAAAATTATATAGGATATATAAAAATTAATATGTGGTTAATAATATTCACATCCTTTTTTGAAGGAATAGTTTGGTAAGTCATGGTGCGCTTGAACTCAGTGTTGCATGTAGCACAAGTTATTGAAATACTTTAAAGAGATAACATAAAACAAAATCATGGGGTGTTACATTGTCCCCTCCTTAAATAAATTGTGTCCTTGCAATTTGAAATTTTTCTTCGAATATAAATGATTAAAAATAGAAAAATACCTTTGTGGTAAACTAACATCAAATATTGGGTAAATAAAATGTTTCTTAATTATAGGGAAAGGGAAATGAAAAATTCACCACCAAATTATGATCTCAATTAAAAGAACATTGGTGGAAATTAGTGGCATGTTATTGGATGAAAATGTAAATATTTATATTGAGTGATCATGGTCATCAATCACAAACAAGTGTAAAATTGAGGGCCTCAAAGCCATCATTCTAAGATTATTTAAAATATAACCAGTTTAACAAGACTTAAGTTTTTAGGATAACAAATTTTTGGTTTTAAGATCCCTTTACTAAAGTTTAAGAATTAATTTCTTCATTGACTAAGATAGAAAAATATACTAGACATGTAGAGTTATCCTTTAACAAATTTCTACCAGAAAATCCTCTTTCATTATAAAAGTTAATAAAAGGTAATAATAATATATTTATACTAATTGTATAAGGTTCCCAAAAATGAATTTATAATTAATATATAATACAATTTAAAAAAACATCACTATACAATCCATGATATCATTTGGGACAGTGGTAGGTGATGAACCCTTTTCTCCCTTAAATTGCAGGTTCATGTCTCGCGGCTTTCTAGGATGCGATGGGTTGTCTCCCAATATTCAGGTTATCCATTTTATGACAATCCAAAAATAATCTCAGGAAATTATTTAACCATAACAATAGTATCCAATTCTAAACTTAAAGAATTATAACCTTTATAATTATCCAAAATACTTCTGTACAAACTCATTGTTCAAAATTTATAAGGATGGTAATCATATTGAAAATACTTTTTTCCATGTAATAACATATTAAAATCTTTATCATATATTCTTCTAAAACACTGTAACACCCTGAATTACCATAAAACATTATTGATTACATTCATGCTCCCTTATTCCATATAAAATACCGGATATGCTCATTATGAACAAAAATAATGTAAACTCCAACAAGGATGGAATATACAAATCATTAATTAGTTTAAAGTAGTCAAGAATATCCAATATAATTTATCCAAATAAATAATATATTATTACAGAATCACTACCACATTATCAGAACCGTATTATGGTTTATAATTCTCTCAACCATATATTATCAAAACAAATTTAACATAATATTGAGTCGCTTTTCTTGGTTGCACACAATCTCAAGTCCTTAATGAAATAGTACTGCAATACAATCCTTAGATACTCAATAATTCTTATAACATGTACATCATTAATAAAATACTAAAATGAAACAATACTTTAATAACAAAATAAGAACTCTGATCATTCCTCTTTATCTTCGGTAGTATTATAACATGATTATTATCCAATAGCATCATTTGGGGTATACTATGATGACTTGGACATTGATTCGCGAAGTGTCCTAACTCCTTGTACAAGTAGCATTGTACATTTGAAAAAAAAATCTTACCCTTCCAATCATGTACTTGGTGTCTTTTTTATCCACACTTATAACAAACTCTCATTTCCTTCAAGAATTTACCAAGGTTATTGTTTCCACAGTTATCACATATGTTAAAATCCTTCTTTCCCCTCTTTTCATTATCTATATTTCTCTCTTCCATCCTTATTTTCTATTACTTCCCTTCAAAGCCATAGGACTCATAGAATTCATTACTTATCTTATTAACACATGATATTATTTCTTCATATGTTTATAATACATGGGATAATATTTCCCCTTTTAAATGTTGGCATAATACCATAATAGATATGATCCTTCTTAATCATTCGATCATGCGTATTTTTGGAATTCTCATTCCTTCTACTAGGATCCATTTATAAACAATGGAATACACAAGATTATTTTATGAATCACAATGCATATTTCAGAACTTTTTAACACATAATACAAATTGAACAATTTATGGATATAATTCATAATCATAATTTTTTTTGAGAAGTTATATACTCATAAATCCTTCATAATGGTTTGTATAGAAAATGTGAATTATCCTAAGATTATCCCCCGGGATTGTCATAACCAAGAGTGCAGTAAGGCCTATTTTCGTGTACCAGGATACCTCGAGATATGCATGAAACTCATTGTTAGAGTTTTAACTCCTAGGTACATCTATTATAGATCCTCCTATACCTGCTCGTATCCAGACATGGATGTATTTCATGGAAAATACACAAAATATCTACATCACCAAAATTCTAGGAACTTCTTCTATACCAATCCTCATAGTCTATCTTAAGGTAATGTGATAAAATCAGTGTTTATCTAAATATAATTTACAACGCTTATACTAAACTTTCTATAATACCAACTGTAATTACTCGACCCCAGTTTACCCAGAGTCGGTGCATTATTTTAATACATTGGTATGATTACAAAGAATCAAGTCCTGAAGGACTGATCAGTTTAGCAGTCATGGAAAATAGATTACATGAATGAATGTTACATTACATTATAAAATGAAAAAACAACAACATTATCTCCATGTACCATAATAATATCCCTAATATTATCCTTGTTGGTCAATCATTATATACTTCTTCACAACCTGGGAAAAATAAAACATAAAAATGGGTGAGCTCAGAAGCTCATAAAGGATTACAATATAGCGGAAACATTCATAAATAAGCATAAAAATTTAAGTCAGTTTATAATACTAAATCAAAAGCCTTTTAAACATTAAATTTAGCATAAGAAGGAAAATATAAATCAAATAATTCCATTTAATTATTTACGTGAATATTCTACTAGTAAAATAATCACATGCAATATAAATAAACACTTACATAACGATGGAATGCATAATTCTATACATCATAACAACATAATCAGGGCCTTGTGCGAAGACTACAAATAAGATTTTGTCAAGGCCTTGTGACAAGACACTAGTTTGTCTCATGAGACCTACCTATGCATCGAGAAGCTATAGCCGGCTCCACCCATCACATACTAAGTCCAATTAATTTCTCATATGAAAAAGTTTAAACATAACATAGACATTCGTATTAAAACTAGCATACGAAATTTCAATACATTATCTATATAAAATTAATGTTACAAAAATAACACATCCACATTCAAACATATCACAAATCCATCAATACAATATGGATGATTTTTTTCATAATAAATCAACCTCGATCAATAATAATATCCAGTAAAAGATATTGACATAGTTAAAAATGAGGAGTAAAACTCTTTGAGAGAAATATCCCTTTTATGAAATCATTTAAAAAGACACATAATTTAAAAATGAATACGTTTGAAAGATATTTTTGAAATCATATGTCCCATACCACTTTGAATCTTTTGAAAGGAATTAAAATTTTAAATCATTTCTGTCCATATAAATAAATCATTAAAAGAATTATGAATACATGGAAATTAATGAAAAATGTTTAGAAGAATAAATCATTATGACATTTAAAATTATTTTTTAGGTAATGATTCCCTTAAAAATAATCCTTTTGAAAACTATTTTATGAATCATGTACATGGATAATAAATTATTCCCAGTAAAAACTTACACATAAACAATTTCAGATAGTAATGTGATTGAGGAATTAACCCTTACCTTGTACTTTTACTTAGTTAAGGGTATGTTAACCTCATGCATAATAGTTAAATAATTGTTATTAAATTATAAAATAATAATATACATAAATATTATATAATATATGATCTTCTAATATTTCATTGTTTATAATATTTTAATAGTATCATCGTTTCAGATGTTAACTGATTCGTTTTCCTTTATATCGATGGTTACGTAAGCCATGTTTATTATAGATATGATGTATTTGATTAATATAAAGAGATATATTTTGTTCATAAACATTATTTTCAATCATAAAATAAAAATAATTCTTGATTGATTATGAAGGAGATTGAATCTCATCATGTTCGTGGAGACGATAATCCTTACATACACACACGTGACAATATCATTGTATTTATAGTGAAATCATATGGAATTTGATGTTAAATAATATAAAATGATTAATTATCTTGTTATGATTATTATTTACATTAGTTATACTCATTATTATACCCATCCAAATAATGATGTGTTTGAATAAAAAACTACACCATGATGTGGAGACGGTAAGCCGTACGTACGAATGTATGGTGACTTTGTCATTTATAGGATGGATAGAATAATGAATATAGTTATACCAAATTTATAATAACATCAAATTATTTAGAAGGTACTGGAGTTATTATTTTGGAATGGAAACAACAAAGAATGAGAAAGTGGAAACTGAAAATATCATAAAAGAGGGTGGTGAAATTATTACCTCTTCTTCGGGTGTTTACTTTTGTGTTAATCAAGAGGGATCTGTAGGATGGATATATGATCAAATTAACGCCACTAGGATGAAGTTAGGGAAGTTGGGAGGATATTTGGTCTGGTTTTTTCTGAGCCAAATTGTTTTGGAGGGGTAATTTTGAGATAAGGGTAAGTTCCCATTTATTAGAGAGGTGAGGGGCACCTTAGGAAATGATTGAAATATTATTTTATTATAAAAACATTTTCAGTTTCCAATGGCTCGAAAATGATTTATTTATAGGATAAAGTGTAGATGGGTAGAAAACCTCTAAACCAATAGGTTTTAGATTGGTTTGGTTCACTATATTAAACTTATGTTTTAGATTTAACTCTTAGTTAAATAGTTTAAATTTTACCATGTAATCTTGTATTATTATAGTAATTGGCTAATAAACATACTATAAAATTCCTGGATAACCTCAAGTGTTTCATTAATGATATAAATATCATTATATTTGTTATTTTTCAGAACATTATATTTTTAGGCCTATTATATAATTTAACAATATATTATTTTTTTATAAAAACCCATTTATGTCAAATTTGACACTATTTAGTTTTTGGTTTCTGTGAAACTCATAAAAACTTGATTACATAAAACCAAATAAATTTAATCAATAATAACAAGTCCTATTAACCAAAAAAAATTCTTTTATGGCATCAAAACATTCAAATAATATTTATTTTAATATATTCAATACTATTTATTTTATTCTTTTGTTAATAAGGTAATTACTGCATCATCATTGTTTCATAAATAAATATATTTATTTAATGTACAAAAATTATAAATAAAAAATTATTATAATTAAAATATTAGTTTATTTGTAAAGAGTACTTATAGTAAAAATGATAACATATATTACCCCATTTAAAAATTGTTCTACTAAAAGATATATGTTTATGTCATTTTTCTAAATACTTTAAATTAATTAATATAAGGTGTCATTATCACTCTCAAGTAGATCCATGGGGTCCCCAAATGGACCCAAGTATTACCATGGTTGGCATTTTTCAAAACATATGATTAGTACACATGTTATGGTAATTTAATATTATTATAATTTTATTTTTTACCATATTTTACCAGATTTACCCTTTAACCATGTTAAAATAATATTTTCTGATGTAAATATTCATAATTTATGAAATTAAAAGTAATATATTTACAAAATTTGGACCTAATGAATAAAAATATTGACTAATGTTTTCCAAATTAAAAACCCAGAAGTTTCTGAAATTAATTTAAAATTAATTTCGATTGTTAAAACAGAAAACGTGTTTTTAAGAAATAATAACTATCAAATGATTGACACTTGTTTATGTCCAGTTTAAATGTAAAATTATATCCAGTGAAATAAAATTTATTAAATGATAAATATATATTCTAAATATACTTTAAAACCACCATAATGTATAATTTAACAATATAAATTATTTCAATTAAAAAATTTGTTTTTAATTAAAATTTAGTATTTTTTTACTATTCATCAAAAAATGACAATTATCAGAAAAGTACCAAAACTTGATCCAAACTAAAATTTTATGTATCTATTCTAAATAAGGATTTAATTTCACTAAATTTAATATATAAAAGTTTCAAATATTGGATTTAAAATGTGTTCTCCATTAAATGACCGAAACATTATATTTTAAAAAATACGTCTTTTATCTTAAAAATTGAATTTTTCTTATATTATGTCTAAGAAATAAAAACTCTGACTGTTAAAATTATATAGGACCTATAAAATTTAAAATGTGGTTAATAATATTCATAACCTCTTTTTTCAATGGCTAATATGGTAAGTCGTGGTCCATTTTAACTCGATGTTGCGTGTAGTGCAAGTTATTGAAATAATTTGAAGAGATAACATACTATAAAATCTTGGGGCATTATAATTTAAAAAATTAAAAAATAGTTATCTTTATAAAATATATTCATAAATTTATATTTTATTTTATTATTATAATAATATAATTTTATGTGACCTTAATTAACTTTTCAAAGTCTTATAAAATGAGTTTTATTTTGAAATTTTTTATTTTTCAATTAAATAGTGACTTTATTTATAAAATATATTTATCATATTTAGAAATTTGTTTTCATAATATGAAATTATAATTTGAATTTTTTAACAATGAACAATGGTAGGAGTAATTTTTTGAGATTTTGTTTGAAAAAGTAGAATTTTGGTAATAGTGAAATACAATAATTAACAGTATTTAACATATTAATAAATTATTGAGTCATAGATGGATTAAGGATGATGTAATAACAAAATATTGAAACATGATTCACAATTTAAATATATTTAGTGATAATTCAAAAACTATTCAAGTATTGAGCCAACAATAATAAACTAATGAATAAAATAATGGGAAAACACCTCCCTCCTCCACTATAAATACTACCCCTCAACACCTATTATAGTCACATATAAAATCCTTATATATGGTTCAAACTCTGCCTAATTAATTTCCCAAGACTCTTCCCATGACCAAGACCTACTTTTCTTACCATAATTCCATTACCATGTTCCTAATTGATGTTCTCAAGGAAGAGAAATCAAGAGGAAAAATCCTATTTCATTTTATTTCATTTTCATATAATTGAATTATATATTTTTTGTGGGAAAATTAGTCATCAAAATCCTTCTCCAATCCCTTATATTCGAAAATTGGGAACATTTTCTATGATGTGTTGATTTACCACCATCATGGATGATACAATTTCATTTTCAATTACCACATTGAAGGCTAACCATATTACCATTATTATGGTCAAATAAGATTTTACTATACATATTATAAGTTATATAATGTTTGGGAACTAATATATAACACATACATTAAATAATATTATATAAGTTTGTGATGGTTAAAAAAATCACCAAAATAAATTAAATCATTTATATTAATGTTTTATCTAATAAATCATCCTCATAATAGTAAAAAGTGACAAATAACGTCATTTAAAATTACGGAAACATATTAATACAATTTTATTCCAATTTTGGAGTTTTTCATACATTCTTAAGGTAAATTATTAATGAACCAAGCATGGAAACCACAAACTAAATGCACCCAAAAAAATAAAAATAACAATATTTTATCACGAAATGGGTGGAAATATTTTATAAAAATATCATATAAGGTATTATATTTATGAATATTGTTCCTTAATATATTAATAGAATTATTTAAAGAATTATAAATTATGTTTCAATTCATTTTATTTTAGATGAACCTAAGGTAAGGGTCATCTATTCCAAAAACCAACTTTTAAATTTCTATTCCTTCAAAATACAAAAGGAATATTTTTATGATCCAAAATTTTTTGTTTTATGATTCTTTTATAGTTATTTATAATGATTTATGATTACTTATGGGATCTATATCTCCCTCCAATTCATTTGTTATGTTTATATTTTAGGTAGATTGTATGGTTACTATATTTTAAACAAAAATGGTTACACTATAAGATATTCGTGAGGGTTACATCATAAGGTAGCCACGAGGGTTACATAATTGTGGATTCATATGGGTTAAAAATCATATGGTAACCATGATGGTTGAAATAATAAGTAAATAATTCCTTATATTATCTAATTTGATTATATATATGTATCTATTTTTTATTGAAATCTTTTGTTTTCACAAATTAACTTTATAATAATTGGATGAGTAGTTTTTCTTTGTCAAATTATTTCACATGTTTATAACTATTCATAGATGAACAATTTATTTACTTATTATTATTTTTATTATTTATTTTTTTTACTCAAGTGATTTTTTAAAAAAAAATCATAGGGTTTAAGGATTTGTAAGAGAAAATAATTATTCAAGATGCATGTTGTGAAGATTTCTCATGAAAATAATTAATGTTTTATTAAAAAGAATTATTATGTTGGAATGGATACTGTTTTTTAGTACCCACATTATATGATTATGGGTTGATATGAATGAATTATTTCTTCATTTTCTAACACTCAAAATAGAATATATCTTTGGGAATGTATGAGTGTGAATTCTAAAACAATTCGGTATATTTGTTAATGTTTATGTCAAGATCCTTATATCAAGTATTATTCATTAAGGGGTTTTAATTCAGAAGTTACTAACACTTTAATGGTTTATTTTACAGTCTCACATTTATTTAGAATATTCATGTTGAATTTTTTGGTTGAATAATTATATTTAATTTCGCTCTTTAACCCCATATATTATCTTCTCCCATATTTATTTTTATGTTCTCTGTGTTTGTTTTTCAATTTTTTTCCCTCTTTGATATGGAAAACAATCGAATTATTCTTCCTAAAATATATGCAATTTTTATCATTTCTATTAGGTTTATTTCACTTTTAAAAATGTATTCATTGAAATATTTTATGGATAATTTTATTTTCTTTTAAATTATTTGTAATGGTATTTTTATACTACCTTTTAATTTTTTATAATGGTTAAAAATAAATTTTTTAATGATTTTTATGAAATATCAATTTTTGAATTTTTACAAATGTGTAAAAAGAATGTTATTTTTATTGAATACATTTTTTATTTATTTTACAACCTCTATGGACAATATTACTTATTTATCTTTATATAAAAATTTCCCTAGGTTTTCAAATAAAATAATTTCTCACTTTATATATGATTTTTTATACTAAAATAAATGGATATTATTTTCATAAAGGATTTAATGGAAATTTTATATTACTTAAATGGATTTTATCATCAAATCCAAATTTCATTTATAATAAATTTTTATTTTTATGATTGCAATATTCAAAAAAGAATATTTTAAGTATCTTTAAAACCCCATTAAATGAGTTTAGAAATGAATGATTACATAATTATCACAATAATGTTACAAAATCATTAAGGAATGTTAATTGTAATGTTTCACTACTATTTTACACTATAATTATAATAGTATTAACATTATTTCAAACCTTAATTTTTGATGAATTTATGTTCATATATCATATACTAAATTATGTATTATTCATTATTTAGTGATCATTCACTCTCCGTATTCATTGGAAATTATTTTTATATTTCATGTCCTAATATTTATTATCATTGATGTATTCAATATAATTAATTCCAATTTGATATTATTGTTAGACCGGATTATACAAAATATACAGAAGAGGGGGTGGTGAATTGTGAATTTTCAGAAATCTTCGTGAGACCGTGTTCTTCCATTTAACTTTATTCAGATGAATTAATGCTGTGGAAATTTAAGTACCAGAGACACAAGATATATAGTGGTTCGCGGAACAGAAGGCCCATAGTCCACTCCACCAATGCTCTATGCCACGAGCTTGGTGATTTTCATTATCTGGTGCCCGTTTCCCCAGACCATTTCACAAATGAGTACATGTAGTTTTCACCATTACAAAATTAGGAAAAACAAAGCCTTATGGTTCACTCAAAGAACCTACAAAGCATAGTACGAGAATCCAGTCACTTGTGAATAGAAAAGATAGATATCTGTATTTTTTAAAATACTTTCCAGTTGTTCCCCACAATTTTAACAGAATGCAATTTACAGAAATTGGATCGTTTACTTCAAAAATAATGATATACAAATAAGATTCATTCTGAGTTGATCCTATTTGAGTAGATAAAGAAATACAATTCAAAACTTTATCAATAGCTGATTCCCAAATAATCATCTATATTGAATGAGTTAATCTTCTATTATAATTCTGCTTCATAATAAATAGAGATTTGTTGTTCTCTTGAATCAGTAGATCTGTGTTTTATTAATAGTCTTTGTTTTTCCCTTTCTTTTTAAAAATACGGTTTTTTTAATTTAAAAAATTTCACATTTATATAATAATGATGAGCACTTCTCCTATAAATTTAGTTCCAATGAAGTCGCCTTATAACCAGTGATATTCAAACATTTTAATTCATAGAGTAGTCATAATATCCCTTGAAATTATCCAAGAAAATATCCTTTTAATTCGATCCTTAAACGGATTTGAACTCGTCCAAGACACATAATCTGCTTTAAATCCAGCTTGAAATCAGCTTTAAATCCAGCTTGAAATTAGCCTAATAAACAGCATACTGACTGTTGCATAATAAAATCGACTTTAAACACTCTGACGCTAAATGTAAGGTTGAGTTGTAAAGTGTGCATCCTCTAAATGTAACATATATAATAAAAGTAAGATTGATGATTTAGCCTTAAAACATAAAATTGTTCACAAACGTAGGGTTGATCATAAACATAGGGTTAAAATGTAGGGTTGACAACATAGGGTTGATAATCCATACTTTATCTCTTCAACTTTAAAATGAATTACAAAAGATCCATACTTTTATATGCTTTCAAACAAAAGGTACTTGAACCATAATTTTCTAAAAACTTATGGTTATTTCCAAATGTATTGTTGATGAACCATACTTTTGAGAAACAAACTTAACGTTTAAAACAGACGTACATTTTTTCTGCCACACTTTTTCAATAACCCAAACGTAGGGTTCCTTCCTATCGTAGGGTTCCTCTTCCATAATTTTCTGATAACACATAAAGTATAAACTATATTTCATCCTTACGCTACGTTTCTCCACGTACGATATGAATAGTGTTTCCAGAACATGCTTAAACAAATCTCGAATATGTAGAGCATGAACAGTTTTACTAGAACACTCTAATACCAATACATTATCAATTAATACTCATTTCTCAAGAACATAAATATTTCATCCGGAAATAAAAATATAATGAATAATAAATTCATGCAATATACTTAACAAATAAAATCATTAGAAAATAATTAACGGTATTTGTGATCATCAAAATTATCATAAAGAGATAGAGAATTGTACTCAACAAACTCCCCCTTTAAATAAAAACATTATGAATTTTTGAAAACAACACTAGGTCAACAATATAACACTTTTCGATGATAAAAAAACTCATAATATAACCAATGAAATTAACTTGAAAAATTAATTACATATAGTTGAAAAAATAAATACAATATTAGATTTAACATAATTTCTCCCTCTAATTTCTCTCACAATAATGAGAAAAGAGAAAGAAAAAAACCCATTTACAGTATATCATCTAAAATAATAAAAAATGTTGTCTTTATCCAAATTTCACACCCTTTTTGTGATATCAGAAAGAAATATAGAAAATGGAATAGAACACATTTAACGAAGCACTGAACTTAAGTAAATGCTATTTTATTAACCATTTGAAAATAATTAAATCTTAATTACTAGAATATTGAAACAAGGTCAGGAAAACAAATAATAATAAATAATAGGAATCCAAATTTTCATTGAGGACATGGAATAGGTTTAATCATTATGAACACATTAATAAAGGTTTGGTAAGTGGATAAGATATGGTCTATCTCCTCTGAACTACGAACATGATTTTAGTTAACTACTCCCTCAACCTTTTCATCATTCCATCTCCAAGCCTAACAATAAGATCCTTGGTCTCTCAAGTTATATAAATGTCTTCTATGAGGTTTACTCTGAAAAAATCATGAATTCTTTCTTCCTTTTCCATAAAAAAGGAAAACTTTTCTGTGAACTAGGTCAGCACATGTCTAATACTTGGTTCACTTGATGTGAACTGATCAACCAAGAATTTCTGATTATCTAACAAGACTGGTAAAGGAGCACTATTACATTGATGATCGTGAAATATTTCATTCATATTGCTCATGTAAGCTATGATAGATTCAAACTTTCTGAATAAATCCGTTGATGTACCTGATCCACTAAAAGCACTAGTCCCGACAGATGCAAATTGTGTCTCCAAAAATTCTTTAAATTCTTACAGATCTGACTTCTTTACCATTTCTGATTTTAGCTTGTATACCTCTATCAACATCTCTTGCTTAAAATTTTCAACTTCTTGTCTTCAAATTGTACTTCCCTTAAGTCTCTAAAATATCAACTGCTCTATTTCTAAGGATCTCCTTAGAGTAAAATTTTCAGAATCCAAATGAGATAATTTTCTTTATAGCTCTTAGACTTCTTTATTCCCTGAATTAAAGTCACTATGTGCTTGATTTTTATTCTTTGTTTCAATGTGATGTAGTAGTACTAAAGGTAGTGAATCTGCATCAGATTTTTCGTTTTTCCTTCTCCTGAGCTGGTTGATCTGTAGATTGTTCCTCAGAGTCTTATCTAGTCACTGCCACAGAAAAATTATCATGAATTTCTTCAGTGTGAAATTTAGAAACAATCTCAAAATGAACATCAACAAGCTGTTCTTCCATTGTATTTTCAGACAAAATTGGATTTGTATTTTCCAGAGGACTAGCCACTTCCTCACAAGTCTCTGCCTCTTGTTCCTATTGATGTGTAACTTCAGCGTCAACTATAACTTGAGATTCAATTTCAATTTGGACATGTGGAGTCACTGGAATTTGAGAAGTATCCTCTTCCTATGGCTTCTCAAATACATTTTCTCTGACAAAACTATAAGAGAGTAAATCTCGTGTAGTCATTATCGGGGAAACAAGTTCCTCATTAATAGTTCTGTTTCATTGAGTCTGAAGTCCCTCATAACTTCCTTCTTCTTGAGTGTCTTCAGTTTCAAATCATAGACTTCTTTTAGCAGTGTTTACTCTCGATTCAGCCTGTTCCTCTTTGGATATATCATACTGAGAATGAGCAATCTATGTTTCTTCCTTAGCTCTTACTAGAAAAAGTTTCCCTCTTAATGTGCTCTAGAAATAGCCAATTTTTCTCAGGGTCCCAGCACCAAAGGTGTAACTGTGATGGAATCTAACTCAGGCTTCTACTAGCCTCACCATATTTGTTTTGAATAGAATTTTTGAGATGAATCTACAAAATGGATAAAAATTCATCCTAGCTTTACTTTGATAGCTATAATGAAGGTACATTATCATGTACCTAGGAAAGTTAATCCTTATATCACTCATTAACAAAAATATTATATAAATATATGGATTAAATATTTTCTCCAAATCAGACATCCTTGATGAAATCCATATTTAAAAAAAAATTTCTAGAATTTTATGATTTGGCTCTAGGTCCTTTATGAACAACTTCTTTATATGAGTAGATAAAAAAAAGACATGATATCTTCAGATTTATTCACGGAATATCCTATATTTTTCAAATCAAAATGAACAACTACCTCATGAGGGCAGTTTAGAATTTGAACAATCACCATAGAGGATATTGAGACATCACAATCTTATATCTTAGCTACCATAGTATCCTCATTGTCACCCATACTAAATTGTACATATCTAAAGAAATATCGTAGTTCTAATTCATATAAAAACTCAGACTTCTCACCATTGAAGGTCTGCTCTAGGTTTTGAAAAGTGAGAGATTGTTTAAACAAAATATTCTTCTGATATAGCCATTCCGAGTATATGACCTTCCATTCAAAAATTTTTCTTCCTTCAAAGCGTTGTTTCATGACAGTGCTAGTTTCAGCCTCATCGATTCTCTTGGTTTTGTCCATTTCTATGAGAAATATCTGAAGGTTCGAAAGAGGAATAGGGTTTCTAAGGTTTTTAGGTTAGAATGGACAAAGAGAGGTAATGCACTGTGTGTATTTTGGAATAAATGGAACAATTCAGAATTCTAAAGGGTTCTAACAGCCTTTATTCCCGTGTCATAAAAAATTATTACTTAGGTTTTAAAAATGAATCAAATTGATTGCACGAAAAAAACTTATACTGTTTAAAAAACAAATAACTAATTTATTTTAAAACAATATTAAGATAAAGAAACCGCATAATAAAATAAAACATTAATTAAAATTAAATAATCCTATCTCCCCCTTAATAAAGTCAAATCTTGCAGTGGGAAGTTGTTTTGTAAAAATATCAGCTAATTGAATTTCAGTACATAAAAATTTCAAAGATATATCCTTTTTAAGAACATGATATCTTAGAAAATGATTTCTGATATCAATATTCTTAGTCCTAGAATGATTAATAGTATTTTTGAAATATTGATTACACTAGTATTATCAAATAAAATAGTCGTATTCTTTAAATTTAGTCCAAAGTCCAAAAGAGTGTTTTTCATCCACATCACTTGTGCATATCAACAGCCAGTGGAAACATATTCTGCCTTAGTTATTGACAGGGCAACTGAATGTTGTTTCTTATTTGACCATGATACTAAATACTTCCCTAAAATGCGACAAGTTCTTAAAGTTCTTTTTCTATCGAATCTACAACTTCCATAGTTAGCATCTGAAAATGAAATTACACGAAAACAAGATGTTTTGGGATAATGAATAGATTGAAAAATAGTTCCCTTTAAATATCTAAAAATTATTTCAACATCAGTTAAATTGGATTCCTTAGGATTTGATTTAAATCTTGCAGAAAGACATATTGAATATATTATATCTGGAATGCTAACAGTAAGATATAATAAACTACCAATCATACCTCTATATAACTTGTTGTCAACTGATTTTCCAGTCTCATCCAAATCAAGTCTTATATTAGTACATATAGGAATTGTATATGCCTTGTTGTTTTGAAGTCCAAATTTTTTCAGTAAATCAGTAATGTATTTTCTTTGATTAAAAAAATTTCCAAAATATTTTTGACAAATTGAAAGTCCTAAAAATAAATTTAATTCTCCCATCATACTCATTTTAAATTCATTAGGCATTAGATTTGAAAACTCATGACAAAGGGATTTATTAGTTGATCCAAATATTACATCATCAACATAAATTTGAACCAATAAAATATTATAATTTACAATTTTCCTAAAATATGTTGGATCTTCCATTCCAATAGTAAAATCATTTTTCAATAGAAAAGAGATTAATATTTCATACCAAGATCTAGGTGCTTGTTTAAGGCCATAAAGAGCATTAATATGTTTAAAACAAAATCTGGTTTTTGTGAATTTTCAAAACCAGGAGGTTTCTCAATATAAACTTCCTCCACTAAATAGCCATTTTAAAAGGCAGACTTAACATCCATCTAAAATAATTTAATGTTCAAATGAGATGCATAATCAAAAAGGATTATAACGGATTCTAATCCAGATACAAGTGCAATGGTCTCATCATATTTTATACCTTCTTCCTGATTATATCTTTTAGCTACAAGTCTAGATATATTTTTAGTTATTATTCCTTGGTCATCTTGTTTATTTCTAAAGACTCATTTGGTTCCTATCACTTGGTAATTCTTTGGTCTTTCAACTAATTCCTAGACTTCTTTTATTTTGAACTGGTTTAGTTTTTCTTGCATTGCTATGATACAAATTTTTTCATCTAAAGATTATTCTATGGACTTGGGTTCTAATTGGGATAGAAA
Organism: Viscum album; assembly: GCA_963277665.1. Lineage (NCBI taxonomy): Eukaryota > Viridiplantae > Streptophyta > Magnoliopsida > Santalales > Viscaceae > Viscum > Viscum album. Next base: position 283,077,360 of record OY728119.1, on the reverse strand, counting down.
GGAAGAGAATTCTACAAGATTTCCTATATTTCATCTTGTTTTTATTCCTATGTCTAAGTCTCATATTATAGTTTCTATAGGGTCATTATTTAGGGTTCATGTCTATCTAGGCAGGGCTGTTATATGTTCTTCAGTATCATGTTCTTCTAAACTGGACTGAATTTCATTTATATCTTTTTCAAAACCATTTTCAAGTTCTCATGTCACATGTTATCATTAGACTCAGATTTATCCATTTTATCTGTCCCTTTCTCAAAGGGATCAGATTAGTCAAATTTCACATAAACTGATTCTTCAAAAATCCTTGAATTCTTATTATAGACTCTATAATATTTTAATGTAGCAGAATATCCTAAGAAAATGCCTTCATCAAATTTTGGATCAATCTTAACAAGATTTTCTTCGGTGTTTAAGATATAAGCCTTGCATCCAAAAATAATTAAGTAATTTAATTTAGGTTTTATGTTATTCCAGAGTTCATACAATGTCTTTTTCAGTCTAATTAACACTCTATTAATTATATAGCAGGTTGTGCTTATAGCTTCTGCCCAAAAATAGGTTGGAAGACTGTATTCATTTAGCATAGTCCTTGCCATTTCATAAATAGTCCTACTTTTTCTTTCAACCATTCCATTTTTTAGAGGAATTTTTATTGCAGAGAAGATGTGTTTAATACCCATATTTGAGAAAAAGGAATTAAATTCCATATTCTCAAATTCTCCACCATGATCACTTCTTAATGAAATTATTTTAAAATTTTTTCTCTTTGAACATATTTTTAATAACTTTCAAATAAAGTAAAAGCTTTATTTTTAAATTTTAAATAGAAACTCCAAGTAAATCAGAATAGTCATCAACTAAAACATATACATATAATTTACCATCCAAGCTTGCTACTCATGAAGGTACAAAAAAATCTCTATATATAAGTTCTTGAGGTTTAGATGTAGAAATTTTGTTAACAGATTTTAAGGATTATTTTTGTTTCTTGCCAAGTTGACATGAATCAAAAAATCTATCAATTTCAAATCTGAGACTAGGAAAATTAGAAACTAATTTTTTATTAGATAATTTATGTAAAACATATACATTACAATGTCCAAGTCTTCTATTCTAGATCCAAGATTCATTTATTTTAGTAGTTTGGCAGTTTACTTTTTGTTTACACAAGGAATTTAAATCTAAGGTATACACATTGTCAGTTCCAGGTGATCTAAATATAAGTAGATTATTTTTTGAAATAGAACATCTATTGTTAGAAAAATAAACAACATAACCATCATCACATAGTTGTGAGATACTTATCAGATTGTGTTTCAATCCTTGTACATAAAGTATTTTTTTGATTGAGAAAACTTCTAGATCTCCAACTGTTCCAATACCAATGATTTTCACTTTGTCATTGTCACCAAAAGTGACAAGTCCACCATCTGTTTGAGTGAGCGTAGATAAATTCGATGCATTTCCACTCATATTCCTTGAGCAGCCACTGTCCATATACTATATTTCCTTTTTTTATTTTGTGACCTTCTCCCACATTTGTTTCTTCCATAAAATATATGTTAGCATTCTGATTTTCTTCTTCCTTTTCTAAGTCTGATTCAGAAGTGCTACTGGAGTCTTCAGATACACTCCATGTAACTTTCATTTCCTTATTGTCCTTATGCTCATAATCGTTTCATTTGAAGACTTTCTTTTTCTTGACTTCTTTTAGTTGAGGACTGTCAGGTCTGATGTGCCCCATTTTCTTGCACTCATAACATCTGACTTCCTTATCACCCTTTTTGAAGGATTTTCTGAAGCCATTCTTCATTGTATATAATTTAGTGAAAAATCTGATCGGGCGCTTCCTGTGTATGGACACGAGAACCCGTGTTTCCTGCCATCCTGTTGCTCCGCGCATCTGTGTCGAAGTAGATGTCTCGAAGGAACCAGTTAAATCGGTCTGCGTTGAAGTGGAGAATGAGATCAGATGGCATCAGTCTGTCTTCTTTGAGTCATGGACTCCTTATTGTGCGAATTGTCATCGACTTGGACACTCGGACCTGCAGTGCCGCCGGAATTCCTGCTATAGACAGGATTCTGCTGCGATAAGGGAGGAGGTTCCTGGTCGATGTATGCCACTGGAGATAGGTGGGTCAGCGGAACTTGCTGTTACCACAACTGCGAAGGATGCAAGCATCGGGGCCCCGAGTGCCAATGCCAATGATTCTGTTCCGAATGAGGAAACCAAGGAGGGTGTCAATCCCTCGGTTGGGGATGTTTTTAAAAGGCTGAAACATGATCTCAATTATGGTGCTGGTGTTGATTCAGGAAGTACAAAGGGCTGTTCAGATACTGACTGCGGCAAATGGAAGCTGGTTAAGGGAGGCTGTGAGAATCTTCTTAAGCAAAGCAGTGATGTATCCCTGGATAACAGATTTGCAAGCTTGAATGAGCTGGAATCCAATGTCCAGGAAGCACCCTACCCACATCAGGATAGGGCTAATACTGGTCCTGTTATATCTGATAGCATTGGGAATGGGGAAATAGGAGGGGCTGCTGGAGCTCATGTCATCATGCTTCAGCTGGAGCTGGATAAGGGATGTGGTGTGCCACAAGGGAGTGATTTGTTGAACATAGTGCAGGAAAGTCTGGAGGAGGATGCTGGAAAAATATTAGAGGGGGTGTTGAATGGGAATAAGAATTCGGAGGAGCAGAAGGTCTTGGAGGGATCTTTGAACGGACAGGAATTTGTAGCGGCAAGCTGCAAAAATCCGAATAGCAGGGACCTTTATCCGTGTCTGACACCTGTAGACGTTAATAAGCAAATTTCCAAGTTGGCACCCTCCTTGGTGCATGAAAGCACTCTAGGGATGGATGAGGGGAAAGAAAATCAAGGAGGCAGACTAACGAGTTCTAGGAAGGAAACTTATAGTGACATTCTTAGGAAAGGGGAGAAGAGGGATGAGAGTATTGGGGTTTCCACTGCTCCACCAAAGAGGAAACCCAGGAAAGACTACTCCAACACGCTGAGGACCATATCCACCAGATCATCTACCAAAAATGGAAAGCTGAAAGATTTGGATCAGAAGAAGGGACGACAGAACAAAGAGCCAATGTCCCCAGCAAAGTTACGTCTGCGGGAGCAGTATATCCACATGTTGAATCAATACGCTCCACAATCTGAATGGGAGTCGGCAGATCCAGATGAGTTCTCATAAGGTGGTGGCGATGATGTGTTTGATGATTTCTAAGGTATGAGGCTGTAAGGTTTTGTGGTTTGCTGTCTTTTTATGGTTTCTCTCTGCTCTTTGCAATTTCTTTTTATTAATAAATTTCTACGGGACTGGGCATTCGGCCTAGTCCTGCACCTTCCTTGCTATAATTTAGTGAATTTTATAGCTAGATGAGCCAGTTCCACATCAAAATTTGATAAATCAGAACTTTCTGATTTCACTTTTACACCTTTCATTATCATTATGTTTTTGCTATGTAATGACACTTTCAAGGAAGTGTCATACCTCTTGATAAATACATTGTGCACATATGCTTCATCTTGCATCTCATCTTCATAGATCATTAGTGTTCTAATTAGTTCTCTCATGGTTAAGTATTTGACAGGTGTCGACTGTCTGATTGCGACAGAGATTCCATTCCATCTTGTAGGCAGTACTCTTAGAACTTTCAAAGCTTGATCAGCTTGTTTAATGGGTTCTCCCAATGTGGTTATGTTATTGGAAATCTCTGTCAATATTCCATTCATTTGAGTAATAAATTCACCTTCAACCATTCTTAAAGATTCAAATTTAACCTTAGTAGTATCATATCTCATTTCCCTGATATTTTTTGTTCCTTTATAAGAAATAACAAAAGTTTTCCACATCTCATATGCTGTTGGGCATTGAGAAACTCTATTAAATTTTTCAGGTCCTAGACCACATATAATTTCATTCATTTCCTTTGAGTTCATATCATATTCTGTTTCAGTAGCTGCACTCTATGTTTTAGGTTTTTATGGTATTTCTTATGGAGTCAAAATCATTGAATATTCTTTGAATCTACGATTTTTCAGATAGATAATCTATCGTGATTTCCAGAATCCATAGTTTTCTCCATTGAAGTACGAGGATCTCACCGTAGACATTCCCTCTACTATATCATTCATTTTTCTCTTTGTATAATCACATTTAGTTTTTTAAGGCTCTATCAGATTTCTAAACCTATGATACTAATTGTTGGATTAGATTATACTAAATATACACACAAGGGGGGGGGGGGGTTAATTGTGACTTTTCAGAAATCTTCGCGGGATCGTGTTCTTCCATTTAACTTTAATTAGATGAATTATTGCAGCAGAAATTTAAATAGCAGAGACATGAGATATATAGTGGTTCGGTGAACACGAGGCCCCTAGTCAACTCCACCAACACTCTACTCCACAAGCTTGGTGATTTTCAGTATATGGTGCTTGTTTCCATAGACCATTTCACAACTGAGTACAAGCAGTTGGCACCTTTACAAACTAAGGAAAAAACAAAGCCTTATGGTTCAGTCAAAGAACATAAACATCGTAGTATGATAAGCCAGTCACTCAAGAATATAAATGAATGATATTTTTATTATTGAAAAAACGTTCCAGTTGTTCTTCACAATTGCAATAGAATACAATTTACTGAAATTGGATCTTTGCCTTCAGAAAAAATGATCTTCAAATAAGTGTCACTCTGAGTTTCTCCTGTTGTAGTAGATAAGGAAATACAATTCACAACTTCAGCAGTAGCAGATTCACAAATTATCTTCGATGTAGAACGAGTGAATCTTCAATCTTGATTCTTCTTCTTTAATAAACTGAGATTTTCCATTCACTTGAGTAAGAAGATCTTTGTTTCGTTGATAGTATCTGTTTTCCCATAATTTTTAAAAATATTGATATTTTTTATTTTGAAAAATATCACATTTATATAATAATGATGAGCACTTCTCTTGTAAATTTAGATCCACAAAAGTCACCTTCTAACCCGTGATATTCAAACATTTGAATTTACAGAGTAATCCTAACTTCCCTTGAAATTTTACAAGAAAATATCATTTTAATTTGATCCTTAAATGGATATGAACTCATCAAATACACGTAATAATCTTTAAATCCATCTTTAAAGTAGCTTTAAATTTGTCTTCAAATCTACCTAATAAACATATTTCTGACCGTTGCATAATAAAATCGACTTCAAACACTCTGATGCCAAACGTAAGGTTGATTTGTACAGTATGCATCCTCTAAACATAACATAGATAATAAAAATAATATTGATGACATATCCTTCAAATGTAAGGGTGATCACAAACATAGGGTTGATCACAAAGGTAGGTTTTACAACATAGGGTTGACAACGTAGGGTTGATCATCCATACGTTTTCTCTTCAACTTTCAAATGAATTACAAAAGATCCATATTTTTATAAGTTTTAAAACAAATGGTACTTGATCTATACATTTCTAATAACGTATGGTTGTTTTCAAAAGTAAGGTTGATGAACCACACATTTGAGAAACAAACGTAACATTAAAAAACTTACGCACAGTTTTTCTGCCACACCTTTTCAGTAACTCAAACATAGGTTTCCTTCCTAACGTAGGGTTCCACTTCCATAATTTTCTGGTAAAACATAATTTATACACTTTGTTTCATCCTTACACTATGTTTCTCCACATAGGGTATGAACAGAGTTTCTAGAACACGCTTAAATAGATCCCGAATATATAGAGCATGAACAGTGTTTCCAGAACACGCTAATACGAATACTATAGAAATTAATCCTCATTGATCAAGAACTTAAATATTTCATCCAGAAATAAAAATATAATGAACAAAAAATTCCTGAAATATAATTAACAAATAAAATCAATAGAAAATAATTAATGGTATTTGTGAACATCAAAATAATCATAATAAGATAGAGTATTGTTCTCAACAAACTCCCCCTTTAATTAAAAACATTATGTATTGTTGAAAACAACACTTTCTCAACAATTATCTAAATTATTATCCAATTTTATAGATAGTGTGAGTTAATGGAATATTATTCAGAATGTTATTTCATTTACTAGGGAAATATTTATATTTCATATTCATGATTCTGTCTAGATATATATATATTTATTGATAATGCATTTTGATTTTGTTTAATATTATATAATCTATATATGAGGAATGAATTAAACATATAAAGCTTATGGATGGGGATTTTTATATATATCCTCTCAATACATTGACTGGTATTATGGTAAAAAGAGTTAGGGAAATTATTTTGGTCTTTGGTGTATACATTACCCAATAATTAAAATGTCATGGAACAAGGCCACAATAGTAAGGATAATAATATCATATCATGAGGCCTTTATAAAATTATCATGATATTTTACATTATTAATTTTATTTATTAAAATTAACATTAATATTATTCTTGAGATTTTTTTTAATTTCCCATGGATATATTTTAATACTCAAGTAATTGATTAAATGTAACATGTTTTCATTATTTAATCTAATATATTATTTATTTAATATTTACTCATGATTTATTACATATTACACTACACTCAATAACAATATTAGTCTATCCTTTATTTTTTTTCATTCCCTCATATATAAATAATAATATTTGAATGATTTTCAAGGTTTAAATAAGGTTTTTCATACTATGATATTATCATTCAATATAATATATATTCCATTTATTTTTCTAATTTTCCATGATGTCTAAATTTAAAAATCATTAATGGTGAGATATATTTTTTGTTATATCAATGTATTAAATAAGTCCCCATCTCTCGGTTTCTATAGATTGGGTTGATTCAGTTGGTATCAATGTAATTTTAGAAGGACCCTTGAGAACTATACTTTATAAGAACATATCTAGATTGAGTATTAAGATAATCACCTATAATTGTCAATAATGTTTTGGTATTTATTATATAATGTATCAATACTCATGATGTTTATGTGGTAACTATGTGCATGTCATTTTTAAGAGATGATATAAGTAGAAGGAAGGTAAATAATATAAACACAAATGGTCTATGTATATACTTACCACTAGATAAAGTAAACATTTATCATGTTATATAAAAAGATATTATGAATATGTTAGGTATGTTGTCTCAGTTTATGAAAAATAAACACTCTAGTTTGGAGAAATTTGTTTCTTCTAATAATTGTCCGATGATGTTGAACTGATTCAGGTGGAAAAAACCTAGATCTTTTAATGGAACTAATACTCTACTTGTAGAAAATAATTTTATAGTGTCGCTTGAAAATATATTTATAAATTTTCGAAGTAATAAATGTGAAGTTGTTATTTTTTATGTTTATTATTTATATGGGGATGCCGATCAATGGTTGTCATTGATTTAAAATTATAAGATGGAAAATGTGATTGAATGTATGGAAGATATAAATTATAAGGAGAGAATAATTTAGGAATATTCTTCTTAAGAATTAAGAGTTTATAGGGAAATATATATTTTTAGTTTTAATTTGAAGGAAATGTAAATGTTTTTGAGAACGAGGAAAAATTTACCAAATTAACAATGCATGTCTCACACCGCATACATAATCTGGAATGTAAGATTGAATAATTATGTTCTTGGATTAGTCCAAGCCTTTCAAGGGATTCAGTTTGAAATTTTTTTCATCATGTGATTATAGGGTATCAATTTCTATTAAGATAAAACAATTATTCAATAGTTATTTTATTTTCATAGGAAATTAATAAAGAAAAGTATGACTATGAACAAAGAAAAAAGAAATGTAACAAACAAGAAAAAAGGAAGAGTGTAACTTCTAACATGTGAATAATGTGGAAACATAACTCAATGGTTCTGAGATTTTGTTACCAATTTAGAGATAATTGGAATAATTCTCAGGAATTTATGTTAAAGAAAGAAGCCATTGACATTAAGTTATTCAATTATTAGGTGATGGGGAACTGTTCAAATAAATTCCCTAAGATTCAAGGATTACATTGTCATAATTGTATAATAAAATGGATTAATATAATCATAATTAATTTTAAATAATTCATTATTCTATGAGTGGGAAAGAATTATTTGGGAAATTTAACATGGGTGATTTTTGGATTTGGAATATTTCCTATCATAGCAATATTTCCTATATAGATGGAATATTTGTTGATGTTTATTAGAAAATAGGTACATGAACCAATGTATATAACATATTGACTTTATATTTATTTAATGTACGGATTAATATAATAAACTTTTATGAAAATATGATTATATTGTATTATATGTTTTTACCTATCTTGAATAGTTTTAGGCTTTAATGATTAATGTTAAACAATAGGTGTTATTATGGACTTTTTAAAAATATTAAACAAATATCAAATCAATTAATTGATTTGATTTTTTACTTATTACAGACATTTTTTATTTTAGTAGTTTTTTACAAATACAAGGAATATTAAGTCATAAATTATTTCAAACAATATATAACACAATCTATTAATGGATCTCATGATCACATAAAATATTATTTTAGTTCTTAATGAATGAATAATTTTGATTTTTATTCATAATTTTGAATATGAGGTTCTTCAATGATAGAAAATAGTTCGAAACAGAAATAGGGAAATAAATTAAGTAATTATATCTTCTCATAATTTCTCAAACTCAAGCAATGAAGGATAAATATATAAATTCCCATGTGGAAAGCATCGTGCCACCATCATGGTATTCTTTTTGAAACACAATCATAAGTAGAGGTTTTATAATTAAATAAATATTTTTTAATAAATATTTTTACAAAATTATACATTTCCAAGTATTAAGAAAGAAATTTAAATTCATGATAAAATTATTGTGTCATGATGTGATCATTTGGGTTGAAATGAATTAAAATTTCTTGGTTCAAAATTTTCAAGGTGGAGAGAATGAAACACTACAATATTTATTTATGAATAATATCATGAAATATAGTGGTATATGAAAAACTGAGCTTAAACGATCCTTGATATACTATAAGTATATAAATATATAAATTCCAAGATTATAACCCAACCATTAGATTGGAGGGTATGAATATGTGTAATGGAATTATGAAATATATTAATGATGTTTTTTCTAATACAAATATATTGATTAATTTCTAAGAAATATGTACTATATTTTTAATTATTAGAATGAAATCGTATTAAGTTAAAAAAATTATGATTAAATGGTTCATTTTTATATAAAAATGGTTTTTTTATTATATATGATTCTTATAAAAGACAAATATCTCTTTTTCTACATTAAATATATTGAAAATTTATATTTTATACATGTAAACTTATGAATAATCATTCATCCATTTTTATTAGTTTTTTATAAATTAAGATAAAATCATTGGCTAGTTAAAATAAATATTTTTCATAAATTAATTTTTAAGAATATAATAAATTTATATCATAAACATTTATTGATTAATGTAATATGTATTTTTAGTAATATATTCAAATAATTATATTAATAATAATTTAATAGGTTTTACTAAGAAATGAATGACTATAAAGTCATTATATCTTTTGAAAACATATTTCTTGTAAAATTTATTCTTACACTTTTTGTGAAAAAATAGTTTATTAAAATTTTATAAATTTTATTTTATAAAATGAAATTTCTTTTTTATTTCAGTAGATCCAGTTTATATGAGGGTTAATTTTTATAATTTTCCAAAATAGTTGATTTTGGGGGAATAATTAAAAATATTGACTTACAAATAATGTAAATTTTATGACATTATCATGATATAATAATGAACTTAAATATTATGAAACTTGTATTATGGGAAAAATATATATTTTATAATTAACAATTTTTTTAAAATTAAATTTTTTATCTTTGATCTTTATGTATAGAAATTTGAAAATGTAATTATGGTTTCTCGTCAAATAATAACCATTTTTATTTTTTTCACTTTCAATCACGTATTCACAAGGTTCCTTTAAGTTTTTGATTTGTTTTAAAGTAAAAAATAATAATTAAAAAAATATAATTATTTCCATTTTAATCCCTGTTATACATTATTTTAGTGTAATTTTATTTTTTTTCTTAAAAATTACAAGTTTTTAAAAACAGTTTACGTAGGGTTTTGAAGAAATATATTTGAAGTCTCTTTTAATATTCTAAAATAGATTCAATATTTTTAATCACGATAATTAATATTATGTAATTAGGCCAACATATTTTTTTAAATAATTAATAGTAACCATGAAAAATATTTATCACCTCAATTAACTATATAATGGGTTAAAAATAAATTGACAGACCTTCAAGATTATTTAAAACAGATTCTAAAATATCAATAGATTGTTGTATTTAGAAGTTAACCTCCTTATATTTTAGATTATAATAATATAGAACCACTAGAAATGAGTAATAACTATTTTATATTATAATGATTTATGTATTTAGTAGATTTCCACAAAAATAATATATAAAAGATAACCACTTCTCATATATTCCCCACACATCATGATCCTTTTATCTCAACTAAGACCGACCCAAATACCTTACTGGCATTCATATTATTGAATTTCAGGTTTTTATTTACCAAAATACAACTCCAATAAGTCTTAAGGTCAAATACAAAAGGGATTACCAAATAAAGAGTAGGATATAATGCATGCGACCAAGTATGAAGCCAAGGTAAGGGTTTTTCATATCAATTCCACTACATTTTGGAATATTTTATATCATAAACCGAATTTAATTTATATGTTGTATATGATACCCATTTTACATATTATCCTATGGAATCCCATTTATTTAAATTATTTAAGGTTTAAAATCATTTTTTATATTTTAAGGAAGGTTGATTCAAAAGTTATCAAATATGTAAATGTTTGTTTTACAATAGAACATTTATTCAAATTTATCATGTTTAAATTTATGTTGGAATAATAATAAGATATTTCTCTATTAAACATAATATGTTTATTCTCTATTTTTTTATTTCTAGGGATTCTTTATTTTCATTCCACTTTTATATCTGTGAATCTTGGAACAACCTATGTACTATTTACAATTTTTTTTTCTTATTTCTATTTTTTGTTCAGGAATATTTTTCTTCCATATCAATATTCTTAAAAATGGTTTTGATAATGTTTTAATATAATTTTAAATTATTGGTAATGTAATTTTTATCCTACCATTGAATTTATTTACAAGTTTTTAATAGGAATATTTTTAATTATATCTAAACAATTCATTTTTTACTTTTTCACAATTGTGTGAGAAGAATTTCATTTTTAACAAACATTTCTTCAATGGGTTTTACAACCTCCAGGAATTATTTTATGAATTTATATTAATATACCAGTTTTCATGGGGTTTCAAAGAAACTCTTTTTTCATTATTCTATGATGTTTTAGTTTTTATATTAAAATAAAAGGTTATTATCATTTTAATGGATTTTAAAGATATTTTTTATTTCATAAAATGATTTTAACAAATTTATTAAATTTATTTTACAATAAAAGTATATTTTTAACATTATATTCTTTTGTAAATAATATTTTAAAGGCCTCTTTAAATTCTATTAGAATTTGATTATTTATTTATAAAATTAATTTTATAATAAATGTAAAAAATCATTAAAAAATGTATGTTTTAATGTTTTTTCAATTTTTTTCTCAAATTATTAAAAAACTTTTTATTATTTTAAAGCTTAATTTCTAATGAATTATTTCTCTTCTATACACTTTTAATAGTTTATTAATTATAATTTTTTTGTTACCATTCTACCACCATCATTCGGTGGGAATCGTTTATCGCCATCATGTCTTTATTTTCAGAATCATAGATAATTTTAGTATCTCTTATAATAATTTTATTTTGTCCTTACCATATACCATTTCAATATATGTTGTTAGTTGTAGGATGGTTATTTGAAAATATATTCCATTTACTTTGTAAATATTTATTTTCCATAAACATTGTTCAATAAAGATATTTATTCATTGAAAGAAATTTTGATTATATATTATATTATTTATTCATTATATAAGGAAAGAATTTGGAATGTATATGTAATAGACCATGACCAGTTATTAACAACCCTCCATGCATCAAAAGGTATCATGTGAAAATAAGTGACCAAATTAATTTGGAATTTCATGTATATATACTCATTAATTTAAATTTCATGGAACATAGACCTCTTTGTAAGGTTCTTGATAACATATCATGAGGCCTTGAGGATAATATCATGATTTCCAAAAGTATGCATTAATATCAATAAAATTCATGTTATTATTATACATCTGATTGTTTTATTTTTAATGGTTATATTTTCAATATGTTGTAATTTATAAATGTAATATTTTTTGAATTTTTAATTTTCGATATTTTTTATTACTTAATTACTCATGATGGATTCAATTTTATGGCTCTATTACTCAGAATTTTAGATCACCCATTTTCCGTTATCTTTCTCCCAAAAAAAAAATTAAATCCATGAAGGAATTAAAAGGATAATATTTTTACATTATATGTTTTTATATTCCATTATAATATGGATTTTATATTTATATATATAAAAATATTGTTTTCCAGGACAATTAAATAAATCAGTCATTCATGGTTCGATCCCATGTGTCTAATTTCAGTGTCGTAAAATAGACACACTCTCAGGGTTTCTAGAGTCGAGATCGATGTAGAAAATATCTCATTTAACCCATCTAAGTGGAATGATGAATTTATATAATTTAATTAAATCAATTTTTTAATTCATTTACTTATAATAAATGTGGAAAAATCCCAAATCGATCATGCCTCAACCAATAAAAGGATTGAAAGCCTACCTAATCTCCCCCTAATTAGCCAAGTCACAATTAATTATGAAATAAAGGTGTCAAATTATAAAGGTTATAATGATAGGTATATCTCAAAAAATTGTCAGGAAAGAATTATTATGTTATAAAGTGATATATTCTACCTCTGTTTTCGAGTCTATCATGGTGAATTATATAGAACTCTTTCAATTTATAAATCAAACATTTAAGAGAAAAAACCATATTGAGTTCAAATATCATCTTGATAATAATAGAAACTAGCATAACTATAGCCCATTATACTAGGTTCATCCCTCCTCTACAGATCAAGAATTTAATGACCCACGATTTTAGTAAATACAATTTCATTAAATAAATACCATGTTGAGTAGCTTATCTTACCCAGAATACCATACTAAAAAACAGGACAATTTTATTAATTAAAATAATTAAATTTGAAAAGTATATGATAACTATAAAATTGTTATGTATGAATAGAAGTATGATCCATATGAAAACAATATAAAAATTTATATTAATAAAAGATCCATTTTTTTTAAAAATTTATTTTGTTTTCAACCTATGAAATTTCGTATTAAGATTAATTCATATCAAATTTTAAATATTAATCTTTTATAAAAAACTTATGTTTTAAATAATCCAAATCAATAAATGAAAAAGATTAATTTTTAAGATTTTTATAACAAAATTAATTTTTAGGTGAATAGTAAAAAAATTTCATTTTTTAGTAAAACAATCGAGTTTATAGATTTATAAATAATTAATTATAAATTAATTACATATAAAATTTAAATCATGATTAAAATTATATTTATGTTTTTGTGGAATTTTATTTCTTATTTTTTCTAGGTTTTAATGTGGGTTATTCATCAATAGATCTTAAAAATATTTTTTACATCAGATATTAATTATCCAAGTTTAAAAAATACTAAATTTAGTTTTTACATCATTTATTTTCATAAATAATGAAACAAATATTCAGGGATATTATATACATAGGATATTTAAATAACTATCATAAAAAATATTTTTGATAATATTTTTCATGTTTCTTATTTTAATTATTATTGTAAAAAATCTAAATTTTTTGTTTTTAAAGAATTTTTATTGAAATATAAGAATTTAAAAATGTATATATATATTTTTTTTGAATCATGCCAAATAAATATTTCATTGTATCCTTTAATTAATTCACATATATTTGGAAATTTCATTTTTTCTCATATGTTACCTATCAATCTATTTCATCACAAAATTATTTTTAATTTTCTTGTTAAATTCCCATCACTCTTTGTATCTCCATATTTATCCTGCACATGTAATTTTAATTCATAGTTTTAATTTTTCACATTGCTTCATCATTTATATATTCAGAATAATGGATAAATATACATTATTAGTATATAGAGTATGAATACAAATAATTATAAATGGTTAAAAATATCATTATATTGTTGTTGGTATTTTTTCAAACATTGAAATTTATCCAAAATCATTTCATATAGTAATATTTTTAAATAATATCATTTAATATAATTTTTTATCATTGTTAATATTTGTTTATTATAATCCTAATTTGTTGTAACAATAATAATTTATATTAATTTTTAATTCTAAACAAGTTATTATTTCCAAATAATCATTGATTATTTTTATTGATTCTATAATAATCAAAGCATGGTTCTATAATATAATATAATATTTTTAGAAAACCAATTTTTTTGATCGTTTATTTAAAAATAGGGCTAAAATTATTTTTCCAGTATGTTTTTCTAAAAAATAGATATTAAAGAAAAATTGTCAATATTGTTTTTCATATATAAGATGTTGAAAATTATTTTTCAAAATGGTATTTAGATAAGTGATGTGAAATATTGAGATAGTAACTATTGTATACATTGGTTTTAATAAATGACATAACAAATATTTTTTTTACAATCCATGCATCTGGTCACCTAATAAATGATGTTAAAATACTTATAAATATTATAAAAAATCAATTTTATACTGATGAGTGATATTATGGATTTAAAAATTCTATGTTGAGTGGGGAAAACCCATGTTTGAAATCTAGAAATTATGGGTTATTTTCTAATATAAACTGTTTTTAATCTTTATCATTTTATTAAGATATCTCTATATAAAATTAGGATCTTTATATCTTTTAACGTTATATAAATCTTATTTGGTTAATATTAAACCAATTTATTTAATAAAAAAATCATTGTTAATATTTTCAATAATATTATATTTATGCTTAAGAATATACTTTTTCTAAAATGCATTTTTATAATTTACATGCTCCATTGCTAAATTTTATTTGACATACAAAAAAATTATTTTATAAAATGGATTTATTTTTTGGAAAAAGTAGATTCATATTATGTAATAGTTAGCAATTTATTTTTACACTTTAATGTTTATTACGTTGGTTATAATTAATCATCATGGTAAAAACAAAAAATGATAAAAGTAAGATAAAAATTCATTATTACTCCATTTCAATTAAAAATATTTCCATTTTCCCTCCACCTATTTAAGATTTATTTTATTGATTATATTATTATCATATAAATATTTTTTATATTCCTAAATTCAATTATAGTGGTTAAATAATATTTAATAATAATTTACCTTTTTCATAGAAATATGAAAATTTTGTCATGTGTATGTACGAGCTACCACATCCTAGACTTTTGTGTTCGATTTTTCATCACAACCATTCATGGATAGTAAAAATGATAATGTAAATTGATTAATATTATATTTATAAAATAATTATAATTATTATGCTATAAACCATTACCTACATTCCATTAATTATATAGGAAATAAATATATCACTTGTGTTTATGTGTGAACAACTATCTCCGAAAAAGTAACATATTTAATTTTTCAATATATTCTTTTATTAGGTATCAAAATACCCTAAAAACTAGTTTATGACCTTAATAAAATATATATTATATCGTTATGGTTATCAAATAATGATATTATTCCCAATCAATCACTTTCCTCATAATACTCACCCATTGATTATAAAATGGTTGTGTTTGGGTTGGTTAAACCACCAATAAAAACAATGTAATAAATTTATAAAATGGATAAATATGAAAACATTATTAGTATTTTTATTATAAATTAATGAGGTCATATTTTTTGGAATGTGGGTTTAGAAATTTTTTATCAATATATATCATATTATGAAAATACCACCATTTGTTCATTAACACTTTCAAAACAAGCTCGATATAAATTTGACCTATACATGTCATGAGTAAAACTCTTATTTTATGAACTTATAGATTTATATAACTTCATGATTTTTTTACAATACCTTGAATTGTCTCATAATTAAGAAATTTTAATCTATAACCATCAATCAACACTCCCATTATGATACTAAAATAAAACCCAAAAATGAAACTAATACCATCTAATAATAAAAATGTACTAAAAATAGTGAATTCTATTATAATAAATTATTACGAATAAATTAATGGGTATATATATGTATATGGTTCCATACTAAATTATTAATTTTATATTTTGATTATATAGGATATTTATGGGGATCCATGGAATTCAATAATTAAGATAAGTGTGATTCTTTTTGAATTCCTTTCTTTGAGACATGTTTTTTATTCACAAAATTTTATTTAATTTGTTTTTATACTACCTATTTGATTTATAATATCATGAATTATCTTTTATTAATTTTATTGTAACATTAATTTAAATATCACTCTTAAATGGGTTTTTAATAAATCATTTCTTATGTTATAAGGGTTTTTTGTCTCAATTTTCATTCATTGAGACATATACTATATTAATCACATGATCTATTATATGTGGTGTATTTCCTTTTCTTGTATATATTATTAACATATTTTTAATAAAATTAAAATGGATTATATATTGATCCATAATACTATATTTTAATGGATTTTTGATTAAGGGTTGCCAAAGCTATAAATATTTGTTCCTATCTCTTTTTCACGTCGAGATTACTTATGAATGACAATTGATATGGAGAATTTTAATGTCTATATTATTTATTATTTTATGAATTTTATTATTTATACTTTTATGATTGATTTACAAATTTTTAAATGATCTTAAATCTATTTTCTAGATAATCATATTTTAATGTCTTTAACACAAATCATTTTACACAAATGTTGATCTTTGTTTTACAAAATATATAATTTATCTTCTATTTTTATTTTTACTAATTTAAATTAGTGGATAATTTTCATAAATTTCAATACAAATTTGATTCCACGTTTTAATGCTTCTTAATTAATATTTTTATCTCCCTATTTAATAAATTTTTCTTATAAGTGATCAAAAATTAATGTGTTTTTATTATTCTTTCTCTAAGTAAATTTTAAAGATGTTATAATTATCTTTTATTCAATGTAAATTTTTTAATTTTAATTTTATTTAAAAGAAGGATATTCCATTCTTCAAACTGAAACATTATTTTTCTTCATAGTATATGAAATGTTATAATGATGTTTTCATGAAACCCATATGTAACCCCCCGAGATTTTAGAATACATTTGTCATTGATAAATTCATTGTGTTCAATATATTGTGACAAACAAAAAATAGAAATATTAGAAAAATGATGTTATATTATAATTTTTTTATTGATTTAATTATATTTAAATTAGATTTATTTTGGCAAAATAATTTCTTATTCACATAATAAATACCATTGATCCTAAAAAAGATTTTCAGAAAATTTTTTATGAGCACTATTTTTTATCATATATGATTTACTTAAAAATTCAATCAGAATAGTAAAAATATAAAAATGTTCTTTTAGAAATTTTTAAAAGAAATTAATTTCACATAAAATGGTTATAAATTAATTTAAAAACATTTGAAGTTAAAAACATATTTTTTTTCTGAAAAACTATTTTTTGAATTTAATGAATTTTTATGTTTATAAATGATTTTAATCCCTATTAATAAATTAATTTAATGAAATATTTTCATAATAAATTCAATAATATTTTTTAATATTCATATAATGGTCTTTACTATGTATAATATTGGATTAATTTCAATTATAATTTTAAAAAAGGCATTTGATTAATTACGGGTTTTGTGCATTTTATGCATGGATATTAGAGTTAATTTCAAAAAATTCAATAATTTATATATTTTAAAATGTATTAAATATTTATAATTAGAATAATTTATATTAGGTTATTTGTTCAACTTATGTTTTGGACAAAATGAATAGTAACCTTGGTAAGAATATTTTTACCGTGTTAAATGTTAAAAGAGTTAACGATGGGCTAAAATAAATAGATAAATTTTAAAATAGAAATAATATTTTTTGAAAATTTATTGGAAGAATGGATTTAGACCCAATATAACACTATATTCAAAATTTATTGAATTTGGATCCACTTTCCCATGAGTGTGACATTATTTTATTTTAATATCTCCACTCCCCTCATTTATAAAATGGAAAATATTATTCTCTATTTTACATAGCACTTGATAATTTAATATATTTCAATATAAATCCAAATACTATATCAAAATCATTAGAAATTACCTTTAATTTAGGAAATTACCAAAATACCAATCGAATAATCCTCAACGTGCATTCCAAAGGAGGATACTCAATGAAAAGGTATATATTCTCATCGATAATTTTCATGTTCTATGATAGAATCAGTATATTTACTATAATTATATTCTTTATGTTAATTTTATATTCATTTTATATATCCTTTACATCTTTTGGAAATTAGTAATGACCCTCATATGTATGTGGGGACTACTACCTCCATGATGCGATATGATTTATTTTTATTTATTCTTTAAATATATGGTAATAAATATTTATTTAAACAATATATGTGATATGTATGATATAATTATGATTTTTAAAGGTAAATTATTAGGTGAATTACTTTTGTTCCATCCATCGAATATTTTAAGCATCTCTCATGCATTATTACAAACTAATATCTCTATAAAGTGATGTAATTAATTTTATTTCACCACTTTATATAAATATATAGAAAAGTGTACATAAAGAATAATTATTATAATAATTAAATGGTAAATATTATATAGATGATGAGTCAGTGTCCTTGATTCGTAGAATAGAACCATCATAGCGAAACAAGCATGGAAAATGAATCAATTTTCACACGAATAACGGTATTATTGAAAAATTATTAATAAAAGGTTAATTTCAAATTAAAACAGAATAATATATTGTTATATGTAAATAAATATGGTCTAGGAATAAAATTATAAATATATTATATTTATTACATAGGAGGTATGAATGCATACAATGAAAGATGAAACCTATGTTACAGGTTTATGTTATAATATCCTTTATATAGAGGATTGTCTATGCTAATTTTACATTGATGGAAATTATATATACTTATCATTTAATCACAATATATTTTATTCCCGTCTATTTATTCCTATAATTTCAACGAATAAGTATTAATGTCCTCTCAGTTTTACTTAAATTGATTGGTAAATGGTTTTTAAAGAAAAGTCAACCTTATTTCCACTTTAGTCGACCAACATTTTCGTCTATATCGATGTTTTACAAAATGTTTTTGGGATGTTTTTATTTATAAATATATTATTGAGAAATAATATTTTTAATTGCTATTATTTAATTATATAATTATTAAAATGAATAATTTTAAATGGTTTATATATGACTCACTTTTGATTTTTTACATAATTATTAAAATAATGTCATATTTTAACATATGAGACATAGATAATTTTCATTTCCATCCTTAAAATTATTTTCCTTGAACATTACATTATATGATTCAATGGTTATTTTAAAATAAAATACACTTTTTAATATTTTGGGTGTTTTTATATAATGTTTTACTATAAGAAAAGGATATGTTTATCATGTTTTTAGAGAATTGATAAAATAACATTTTAAATGTTTTTCATCTATTTCAACATCGTTTAATGATTCTTATGATTCACTATAAATATAATATTACTATATTATCTAAATTATTTCAATGGATATCTTATTATGTTTATTGTTTATGAATTACTTAATGAATCATGATTTATTCTCATAGGTAAATCAGTCTATGAATAAATAATGAATATTCTTATGATTCTATTCTCACCGTTAATCTGTATAGATTTCAATTCTGTGATAAGGAAATTTTTATAAATCCTATTTATTTTCATGAATTATTGTAATATAATATGACTAATTTGATTATAATTTTATGTCTTACTTATGTATGGTTTCATTATGGGATTGGTGAGCCCAGAATTATATATCCCACCAATGCGGTGGGTAAACATTAATATATCATGATATAAAAGGGACTGGAATGGAGTGAGAACACAATTTAGTAAGGGAATATATCCACTAGAATTGTATTGGTATTGAAACTTTACTAAGGAAATGACATAATGGGGAGTGAAACCTATCCACTATTTGAATGTCTCCTCTCTGATAGTATTGCACGTGAAGCGTGAAAAAGTAAATGATTTTCTATACCTAATAGTATGAAAAAAATTATTTTGTATGATTTTGATATTTTCTAATTGAACATGGGTGATTATTTATGATTTCATACTCTTATGATTTTTTTATAATAATTCCTTTTGAAATGATTCACTATTTATGATCTTCGATTGATATTATATTATTTATTTAAGTTATGATCATATTCTCAAACACTTATGATTATCTTATGCTCACTTATGATCATTTATTGATACCTCTAATTATTTCCATTACTTTAATTTGATATAACCCTTTATTATGTTCATATAAACATGTGTTTTGAATAAATATTTCCATTAGGTTATATATAATATGAGTACTATAAAAGACGAAATTTCTAGAATATGATAAGGATATTTCATGAAATATTTTTATTAGGTATCTAGTGTCTAAATACAATTATATTTTATGGTTCTAGGGTGTTTATTATTATGAGTAGTATTTAATATTCATATAAGATGATGTATTATTTATGTATGTAATTTTGGAGTCTTTACAATTGGTATAAGTATTGGGTTTAGTTATTTTTGGAGATTCGAAATAGAAAACATTAGTGAAACCCAGGGATAATTTTAAGAATATTATAAAATCCATATTTTTTAATTTTTATATTCTGTGGTTTCCACGAAATTAATCCATTTCTGGATACCAACTAGTGGATCTAGATGCTGGAACTAATGCACTAAGGTGTAATAACACAAAAATTAGGGTTGGGTATTAAATTTATCTTCATCTTTTTTATGATACAGATTACTAATTAGACACCTAATTTGACATTCTCATGGGATATTACATGGTTATCTAACAACCTCATGAAGAACAATTATGATGAATGTGAGGATATAGTCTACAAAAAACAATTATAAGACATAGTTATACGAGTTTAACATAAATTCTCATGAGTTCAATGATGGTTTCATAATTTAGGATATCATAAAAATGATTTTGATAATGATATGATCTCATACTCTGATTATTGATGTTTGATACTCACATAAATATTTTTTTCTTTAGTGAATGGATGGAATCAAAAGAATCATACAAAAAATAAATGTGATAACCAAGGAAATGACCAACTTTATATGAATCCAAATGCATTGGGATCTGGGAATAGATATATTACAATAATTATCACCCAACCGTCTTAATATTTAAATAGTAACATGAATCATGGTGAACTTATAAACAATAAAATGAGGGAGTAACTAACTTTTGACTATGTTATGCGACATCATCCACCATCATTCAATGGTTCCTTTGATATAATTAATTATGATTAATATATAAACTCTATAGAAATAATATTCTCCATTTGTTAGTGATATGGACATGAGAAGGTTAATTTGGTTTTGTATTAGATAGAAGGAAAAATTGGTCATTTTTAGAATCTAAACAAGTATATTAAGAAATAAGAGGAAATTAACTACATGACATGGGAAGAGTTTAATATTGAATTTCAAAAAAAGTAGTTTCCTCTAACTCTTCAAACTAATATGAAGAGTGAATTTTTCAAATTAATGTAGAGGTATGATGAATAAATTTGTACCTATAAGAAACATTTCAACAAAATTGAATGGTACACTTCATGTTTATCATTGAAAATTAATGAAAAGGCGATTTATTATTTAGTGTCTTAAGAACAATTATCTAATATGCATTGGATATAAGATATATTTATAAATATGATGATGTATTTAGATGTTCTCTCATGATAGAAATAGAGATTAGAGACTCTCATTAGTCTCTCAATTTTATGGAAAAAATAGAATGATGAAATTTTGATAAAATTATAATAATAATACCAATAGAGAAAAGAAAATTTAACGTCTCTGATGCTTGAAGTGTTGAAAAATGAATTTGGGAAATTTCATTATGGAGTTAGGAAAATATGTTCATCACAAAAAATAATATTTATGTAATTAAAAAAGGCCAATTAATTAAATGAATAAAAATAAATCTCAAATGAATGTGCCCCCTATAAACAAATTTCATATTTATAAGGATTCTGTAAATTAATCTAGTCAGTACATGAATTTGAGGGTTGATGAAAACAATCATCATAAAAAACTATTAATCTATGATACAATGGGAAAGATATGTGATAACAACTATTGAAGTGGGTCTTTAGAACATTGTGGTGAATGGTACAATTACCATACACTCTAAATATTTTTTTGTTTAATATTTCTCTATCAATACCCACTCATTTATTTTTGATGAATTTTATAAGGGCATGACCTCACCATCTCATCGATTAAATGTTGAATTAGCAATAAAAGGGTTATTGCATTATGATTATATATGAAGTATATACATCTACTTTGATAGAATTTTGTTGAAATTTTATTCATCCAAATACTTTTATTACCAATATTGTTTAATTTGATTTTATCATGGGAATATATTGACTCTCTTTATATATATACCATATAAATTTAAGGGGAAAGGAAGTAAATATTTATATTCTAAATATACTTATGGGTATCATTGAGTGCGAGGATGAATATGAACATTCAATAAAAATTAATTACATTTTATGAGTCTTACTTCATATTCTTGATGGATATTTATCTCAAATGGATTGGGTTAAACTAAACATTTATTATATTCTTTTTATTATTGAATATTAAGATGAATTTCTTGAATACTTTCCAAGAACTCCCCTAAATTCTAATTTAGATTTTTCAATAGAACTCACTCAAGGTTCTAAAATTATTTTAAGAAATATATTTAGAATGGACCCAATTGATTTTGAAGAATTAATGAATCCAATCTAGAAGAATCTTGATTGGGGATTCACATTCCATAATGTATCACCATGTGGTGTTCCCATTTTTTTGTTAGTATAGATATGAGTCAATGTGTATTTTCATTGATTACTAAGAAAATATCAAGATCACTATTAAGGGAACATTTACACAACCATATGTTGATGGTATTCTTAATCAATTAGAAGAGCATAATATATTTAAAATATTGACCTTTGCTCTGGATATTATCAATCAGGGGTCAATAATGGGGATATACCCATTTAAAACCTTTCATAAGATGTTTATTTATTTTTAATTTATTGTCATTGAATTTGAAAATATCAATTCAACTAATATCCTCATGGATTTGATGAAAGTATTATTTAGATATTATAATAATACATTTCTGGTAGTCCTTATAGGAGATATTATCTTATACTATAAGAGAAAAGAAGTGGTTTGGGATGATTTGATTAATGTGTTAAATATATTGAGGTAACATAATCAATTTGAAAAATTCATCAAGTGTGAATTCTAGAAATTTAATACTTCATTATTGGGACTTATAATCTATAGTATGTGTACATCGATAGATTATTTAAGGATAATTATTTTGGGTAATAACCGAGTGTAAACACAATGACTGAGATACAATGTTTTCTTGGGTTTTATGGATACTACCATTATTTTTTGAGCAATTTATCATGGATGTTAAATAAAATAACCTAGTTTACTTGGAAGGGACTGAAGTATCATTGGATTGGTTAATTTGAGGATAATATTAAGGATAAGAAAATATGGTTGGTTAGTGGACTTATAATAACACTACCCTGCAATTGAGAATATTTCATGATATATAGTGATGTATTAAAAAATGTAATAATATGAATCTTCATTCAAAATGACATTTTTAGATAAAGTATAACTTATTACAATTAAAAAATCGTGAGAAAATTTAAAAAAATCGGGATTTATAGTTGAGAGATGGAGTTCGTTCATAAATAATTAGGAGGCATTATATTTATGTAGAAATTTGTGACATATATAATAATAATAAATTTTTTAAGTATATATTCATATAGAAAGATATTAATTTTTACCAAAAGTGATTAACAGAGTTGATTAATGATTTTTAGTACATAATACAATAACACCAGGGGAAGGTGAATATAGTAGATGATGTACTGAGTCGGAAGGACCATGCATGTTTTTCTATGAATGGTATTAAAAGTGATTCAATACTTATTGATTCACTTATTATGAATCTCTAAATAATTATAAAAGGGGATATATTATAAATATCTTTGTTAAAATTTCAACCATCCATCCATATGAATAATAAAGAGGAACAAAATAAAGATGTGAAAAGATAGAAGAGGTTAAGAAATGTTCCTAATATCAACCATGATTATGATGGAATGATAAGTTTCAATAACTGCGTATGTGTCTTATCCATATCATATTTCATGTAGTATCTATTAGATGAATATCATAATTAACCATTATCTATTAATTAGAGATATAAGAATATGTATAGAGTCATGAAAGAGTATTTTTGGTGGGATAACAAGAAAAGGGATATTATGTTGTATATATTTCAATTATTACTATGTCAATAAGATAAATTGAATAGAAAGTAGTATAGTGTTATTCTACATCTATTTCTCATACTAAAATGGTAATGTAAAAAAATCACCATGTATATCATTAGTAGACTCCAAAAAAAATCTAAAGGCCATAATTATTTTTGGCTTTTATTTTATTTCCTTATTATGTTTGAAATTAAATTAAAATAATATATGATTTATATATTGATCATATTTATATGATATACATTAAAGAATAGGGAATTTTTTCATAGAGGACAAAATTCTATTGTATCTAAAAAAATAGATTTGAACTTTAACACTATATATCATCTTCAGAAAGATGGCCAGTCAAGAGGACCATTCAAACCTTAAAAGTTATATAGATATCTCGTTCTATATATTTTAATGGTGGTGGGGATCATAAAATTTATCTCAATAATTATTCTTACAATAATATATTTCAATTACTAATTCATATGGATACTTATGGATCCCTTTATAGTAGGGAGTAAAACACTCAAATGTGTTGGGATGAAGTTAGATAATGAAGGGTATTTAGACCAGAGTTAATTAAGGAAATAAAAGAGAATGTTAGATCCACATAAAAGAATATAAGGGTTTCATAGGGTTGAATAAAAATTTATGTGGACAATCATTGGTGAGATTTAGAGTTTGAAGTTAGTGATAATCAATTCATAGAAATATCTCATTGGAAGAAGGTTATGAGATTTTGATTCAATGGAAAACTGATCCTTAGATATATTGTCCCCTTTGATAATACTAACTGTATTAGGATGATATCATGTCACCTATAACATACCAAACCTAATGATCATGATATATTATTTTTATATCTATTTAGAATGTAAATAATTGATATTTTATATAAATGGAACTCATTGTTCAAACCGCTTAAGCATGCTCTCACTTATAAGGAACCACTGGTAGAAACTCTTAATCGAAGTTAAAAATATCTAAACAAAAAGACCACTAGCTTGGTTTATTTTTTGGTGAAAATTAAATTTAATAAATCTATAAAAAAATCTTAAAATATTATGAGGCTTAGGAATCCATATTTTATGTTATTGGAGTATAAAAATTTAATGGGACAAATTATTATTTGGGATAGAATATAATACCCTATGATTTTGGAATTCTTTTTTCTTTAATAAATTAGATGTTTTTGATATATTTTGATGATGAAAAACATAATAATATTGTAAAAAATATTATAAATTATAAAATTAATCACAATATATGGTATCAATATGAGATATATTTATGAAAATTAGTTTCTAATTTACATTGGAAATATAGTTGATCTAAAAGAACTGTTTTTAATTATTTTATTTATTAGAATTAATTTTTTCATATATGTTTTATTTAAAAATTAATTTTATATTATTAATCATATGAAAGTCTTTTTTTACACATGGATAAAATGAATTAATTGGATCCTATATAATACTATATTCTATCTTTATGCATTCAATGTTTTTTGACCTTAATAAATTTAATTTATCACAAATGTTAAATTATTTAAAAAAATGATATTATATTAAATAAAATATTTTAATATTAAACTAATGGTTTCTAATATTCATGGAATTATATTAAATTCATTTTTATATTTAGAAATTTATTTCTCTAGAAAAGAATGTTATGTGTTATATTTGCAAATATAAGAAAATATTAATTCCCATTATAGGAATTTAATCTTATATAATAGATTTAATATTATTATTATTCATAATAAATACAATTTTATATGTTTAATATTGTTTTTTTAAATTGATTAGTTACAATGGTAAATAATTCGTTTCCACGGTAAAGTTCAAAATGATCTACATGGGGTTAAACTAATGTGAAATTGGTTAAAATGACCTAAAACCATCCAAATATTATTTTTTAATGGATTTAGATCCAATATCATACCATATTTTATCTTTATCAAATTTATATCGACATTACCATTAATTTTATTTTATAAATTTTTTAAATTTTTTCTAATTACAAGTGCGCCACTCCCTTCACATATAACAAGACACATCCTATCCTTTATTATCCACATTAGTTGATCCCATAATCTAGAAATAAGATTACTCAAATACTCTTAGAAAATATTTATCCTTGAACTTGAGATTATTTTCTTCCCAAAATATTGTTCAAAGAACCATTAAGGTTCTTTTCAAAAGATCATACCCAATGAATATGTATATGTTCTTACCAATTTCGATCATGTTTGTTACTTCTTAGAACTTCTAGATATGCTATATAACATTGTTAACATGAGTTACTCAATATAATTAACACAATAATATGTTTTAATTTATATGTAATAGTTATATTCAATCACATTACCATCCATTGAAAAAATATAATTTCGTTTGTGCATAGTTCTGGGCTTCCAACTCCACAAAGGGATATGATTCATTTTTCATTTTCTATTTATATGGATAATAAAAATGATTGATTTAATGAATATAAATGATATTTATGAGAAAAATATTATTATTAAATGGTGAATTATTATATTAATTTATTTCTTTCCGTCCATTGAAAAGTGAAATCATTTCCCAAACGCATATACATACAATTATCTACACAAAGTGATAGAATTCATTTTATATCACCATATTATATGAATAGTTTTAATAGTGTATATAATGAATAAATATAATACTTATGACATTATGTACATTCTATAGATTGTGAAACCATGACCATGGGAATGGACTAGAACCATTGAGCCAAAACATTCATAGAGAAGTGACCTATTTGTACACGAATAATTATTTTAATGAAATATTATAAATAAAAGGATATTGGGAAATTATAAGGGTATGATATATATTAATATATACATTGCTTTTGAATGCATAAGAGTCAATACAGGACCTATGTTAAGTGTTTATGTTTTAATATTATTTCTTTTTAGGATTATGAATACTAAATTTATATTGAGATAAATTATATAATTATTCACCATAAACAATTATATTATATTTTTCTCTAGTTATTCCTATAATTTAATGTATTAGTACATTTAATTCACTTTTTTATTTATAATGATTTATAATGTTTTTACAAAAAATCCAACAATTTTCACCCTTTATTTAATAAATTGTTTCTTCTATATCCATGATCTAAAAAGTGTTTTATATATTTTTTACAGATTTTGTGGATTTTTTATAAAATAATTATATAAAAGGAAAAATATATTTTTCAATTGTTTTCAATGAATGGTTTAAATTCTCTTTTAAATGTATTTTTCATTTATTTCAATATCCTTTTATGTTTCTTACACTTCACTAGGGATATTCACTTAGGATACCATCCAAACCCATTCTCTAGATGGATTATTATGATGATGTTTTAAAGATGATTAATGTAAATACAATTCTTTCTAACAGGTTATGGAATATAAAATAATATAATGAATGTTTTTATGACATAATCCAATACCATTTTCTGGATGGACTATGATTATGTCATGATGTAATGATTGTGGAATATATTTTTTTCACAGATTATTACATAATTAAATATTGAATTATATTATGTTATTTTTCAAAACTTATGTGTGGTTCTAATTTTGCGATGGATAAGGTAGGAATTATAAATTCCTAATGTTCATTGGGTAAATATTGATATATTAAAGGATATTATGAATGGAATGGGTATTCTACCTAGTATTGTATGGGACCCTATCCAAAATGAGAGTCTTAGTAGATATCCATAAAAAATGATTGAACGAGGAGTGAACCCAATCAATTAAGGGACGTTTTCTAATATAGTCATCCTATAAGTGGAAATTTACTACAAAAATAAATGTATATACTAATGTGTATTCCAAAACATCATGTATTGTGGTTATGATACATTCCCATGGTGCTTGATTGGTCATTTTATATTCCATAGAGTATTGAATTAGGTCTTTTTATGATAATAACTTATTCTATAAATCATTATTATTGAAAATTGACTAATTATGAAATATTTTCATAAGTTATGATCATATTATAATACCATTATACATATTTAATGATCAATTATGATCATTGATTGATACCTTATATGATTAATATTACTGGGAAAAGGAGATAACCATTTCTTATGAATCTATTTTTGTAGTTAATAAAGAAAGGTATGAAGTATGGTATCATTAATAAGGGATCTATGTGAAAATAATTTTATGTGATATGATAGCTCTATTTTGCATACATATTTTGATAGGTTTTATATATGCATTCATTACATTTTAATTACTTTGATATAATTTATGTGCTTGATCTTAATGTTTTGAAAATTCAAATATAAGATTTAATTATGTTGAAAAATAATGAAAACATTGAAAATGTGGCACAAAACGACACTTCACACCACGAGCGAAGTGAAGCAGCATGACAACAGATGTTAGAGAGAGAAGAAGAGATGGAAACTGAAGAAAAATGACTACACAACCTATAATAAGAGTATATGTTGTGACCATAACATGTGATATAGATCTGCATTGGACATGTTATGGAGATGAAACACGATGTGAACTAAAAATACACGTCATGAAACTCTACTAGATGATGTGACTAGAGTAAAACTAGAGTATGAATATTACAAATATTCAACGTGGTGTTGGAATAATCATATATGATGTAAACGGTGTTTAACTCGCATACAAATAGTGATAATGACGATACATGGAAACATAAATGTGATGTGGGCCATGGGTTTTGAAAAAAATAAATATAAATACAACCCTATAATGCACTTCTATGGAATTTTGGAACACTATGGACCTGAGGGAGCAAGATGAATACCGAGAGTTTCCATAGGATTCTCTACCATAGACAGGATTTGTTTATGTTTTTCTTTCCTTTCTTTGATGAAATAATTTAATTCCTTATATTATAATTCTAATCATTGTGTTTTCATTGATATTGTCTCTTCCTTTCATTCTCAATCTCTCTGATATAGAGATTATTTTAATCATCATTTGTTATCACACAAGGATTATTGGTTAAACCCATATGGGAGAGAGAAATTTTGTCAAAGGTGATGAGTACCATCATAGTTCGATTTATATTTTCTCATAATGATAATATTATGTGATATTTTTATGTTGTTACTATATGAAAATTTTATTCTTCATTGATTCATTGGCCAAATGATTGGAATAATAAAATAATTCCAACATGATTGAGATAATTTATTAATGGAAATTTAATTGAATTACTATTATGTATTTAGTAATCTGAACTAAATGAACTTTAGTAATTTTGATTTATATGACCATGATAAATTGGGATTATAGGTTAGTTTGATAAGGAATGAACATATCTTCTATCAATGAAACATTTTTTTGCAGCTATTTAATATCATTATTTTGTGAGAAAGGTGGAATTAATTTATTTAGCAACACCACCAATGGAAAATGATTCTAAAAACATCTATTTATCTTTTGAAATTCATTTATTTTCAAAATTAGTTTAATAAAATCAAACTGAAATTAGACTGATCCAACTGATAGTTAAGAGTTGTCATCACTATATTCCCCACTCTTGGTGGGTATGACCCCACACTTCTTCTATACTAATCATTTTTAGATATTATGGTTTGGGAATTTAAAATTATCTAATTTGACTCACGCCTGGAGTTACTAAAGATTCATTTTTGGGGAATCAAATTTTAGATTCGTTGCATGGGGAGAACCAGAGAGTTGCATGTAACTCAAGACTGATTGCTTGGGTAAAAGATTTTTCTTGTCCCATTTCTATTTAGTATTTTTAGTTTAGATAAATAATTTTGTAGCCAAATTTTTTATCAAATTATAGGATTTTGGTAGTGTTTCCTGGTGCGTAGGATGAGTTTTCAAACGAACTAGTATTATAAATCACCACCCTAGAAGATATTCAATTTCAGAAGTATCCAACCGTATGGGAAGCACTAAATTCATAAGAGAGGATAAATCATGACAACGATTGGGATGATTCATGTTCTCAGGAGTACGATGAATTCTAACCCCAACAATGGAATGAAACCTACTATATGCCCAACAAAGAAGCTCCTAGTTATCAAGATTACTAAGGATTTTTCATAGGACAAGTATTTCATTTATTTCAAAACCTACTATCAATAAACTCTAGAGAAACTTCTCAATGAAAGACTATCCTGATTGGTCTCCTAGGCTATTGATGTGTTATACAAGATAATGGAAAATAAATAGTATGAACTCAATGAGCAGGGATAATTGACTACTTACCTTTCCCAAATGATATTAATCTTTAATTCTGTACTACCAATAGTTTATTATATAGATATATGTTGTTTTGAAGATCATGTATATCAAGAGGAGAATGATTTCCAATTTTTTTTACATAAATGAACCTCAAGAGTAGTACTTTAAAGAAGACCATTCCATCCTCCATCCACAAAAAATGAATTAGATGAAAAACTACTACATTGATCACAAATTTTATTCAAATTCTGGTTAAGTGGATGGATGATCATGAATCCCAACTTAGTGAACAAGGAGAATTACGTACTCATCTGTCTCAAGTTATTTCAAATTTAAATTAAACTGTGAATATTCTAACTTTAAATTATAATATAGTAATTTATTATTATAAAGGTAGTTATGAGGGGAATAAAATTTAATATGTTCAAATTATTAATGAAAAAAATAGCCAACTAAATAGGAGGGTTACAAAGAGGCATCCTTATAGGATGATGAGATATTTTAATGTGATGAACCTTTGGATTTAGAAAAAGCTTCAGAACTAGAGGAATCACTTATATACCTACAAAAAATTAAAAATAACAAATGGATGTCCTTTTGAAACTATGAGAAGAGGATGAGGAGGTCAAAAGAATATAATCTATAAAATAAAAGGAAGAAGAAGTCGTAAAGAATGTTGATCTTGAGGTATTCATGTCACTGATGATGAATGAGTCTCTGTTATAAAATTTCATGGTTATAAGGAAAAATGGAATATATGATTGAATAATTCATTATTTATTGTGAACTAATAGAATATCATTAATGTGTCATAGAGTAGGAAAACTGTAAAATCTGTTCATATTTTGATTTCATATTATTTCATCACATCTATCAACATGTTTCAGAACATTACTAGTCACGAAGAACCAATAGAAGAGGAAGTGAAAGAAAACCTTAGATTCACATCAAAACCAAAAGTGGTTAAATCAAAGATGATTATCTTTTTATTATATTCCAATTAGATAGAAAAGGTAAAAGGTCAAGCTAAAAAACCATAGAAAATAGCATCTACAGGGAGGAAACCAGAATTTTAAAATTTCTTTATAGGACATAGAATTATTTTATTAGTTTAAATAAATCACCATATGGCTGTTCTCTTTTTCTATTCAATTTAAATAAATTAAATTCTCAACAGCCTATACTTTCACTTTTTATTTTTTTCATTTTAGCTCCCTATAACAATGGATTAAGAAGAAACTAAAGATCTTGAAATTGGAATATTATGTGTCATATAATCTCATTGCACATCATAAAAAAAGCTAGTCAAAACCTTATAGACTCATTCAGAATCTTCAATTGAAGGGGGGGGGGGGTATTATTTCTACTAGTTTATATCTTTGCACCGCTTGTTTTTTATAGAACATTATTTGAGAAAAAAATGAATTTACTAGTTTCATGAAATGAATATAATTAGATTCACCCATAATAATGCTTAATTTTTTTTTTCTGGGACTCACAGATCTTGGTGACATCCGCACCAATGTGAAATATTTTGACATACTAGAAAATTTTGAAAATGATGCACATAAATTAAAAGTCACTTTGATTACTTTAATTTATAATTTCTTGTAAATCATTAATGATATGGTCTCTTTTCATGATGTTATTTCCTATAGAATAGATTGAGTAAATTGACTATTTATTTTCATTCCATGAACTGATTGACTCATATTAGTTTCCCATTACTAAGAGGATTTTGTACGAAATATGATTTATTTTTCTTTTCTTATTTCTTGAGTGAAACATGTGGCATGTAAACTGAATAGAACTAGAATTGTTATCTTCTAAAGCTATGACTGTACAAATTCACTATTGAAATGACTAAGGAATTTTACTAATCAACTATTCTATCCTCAGAACAACCTATACATTTATCCTTCTTTATCCCATAGAATCCATGGATGACATTGTTAGGATTAATCCATGTTACAAGCCATTATTTCATTTCCGACCAAGTTATTTTTTTATGTTATTCAATTTAATTAGTGTGGGGTAAGGGATATTTATGGTGGATATGAGATGTGATATATTGAATGGATACATTAGGTTGTTTTCATGGGATTATGTGGAAGGTTCATATTTACATTAATAATATTTCATTGCATATACCTCTTTTTAAATAAATGATGAATAAAAAATGATGATAAAAAAATGTGTTGTGAATCATGAAAATAAAAAATCACCATTTTTTAGACCAGTGATTTTTATCATATGTGGTTAAGAGCTGGATGTGAGGTTTATCCACCTCATGAAAATTGCTAAAAAATAAAAAAAATGAAGAAGAGAAAATGAAGAATAAAAAAACAAGAGAGGATTATCTTTCATTATGATTACTTTGTTCGTGAGCCTTCACTATATGCTATGGTATGTCTGTTAGATAAAATTAAATATTTGTGATGAGCATTTAATTGAGCTAGTATTATGAATATCATGAATTTTACAATAGAGCTTATCCTCCACCTTGAACCTTACTTTATTTTCATCATTTTACCAACGTAACTTTATCCAGAGTTTATTATGAATTTTATTTCATATCCCTCATGATTAATTGTTATATTTGTCTTTACAAGGTGGATAATGTAGATTCAATTAAAACCTGTGGCCAAGAACATGTATGTGAGGTATGAACATAACTCTATTAAATTTTTACCATGGGTATTGAGTGGAAAAATTATTGGTGACATAAATAAAAAATGGTATGGGAGTTGATGATTGGTTGAAAACTGTGTGTGATAAGATAGAAATTTATTGAAATTCACATTTTAAATGAAACATTATTTTAATGATTCTTTATTTGGAAGAAATTATTCTTCAAAAATATCTAATTTTGAAATGTTTTAATGAGAATCATAATTTGTAAATTCTCTGTGTGATATATGGATCCTTATTGATTTTATGTAGACGTTTTAGTCGAGGATAACGAAATATTTCTGTGTGGGGGTATTTGATATCTCTATTTTGTATACATATTTAGATTGATTTTACATATGAATTAATTTCATATTAATTACTTTTATTTAATTTATGTTCATGATATTAATTTTTTTGAATAACTATGTAGGATTGACTTGTGTTGAATAATAAAAAAACATGGAAATTGTGGAACAAAATGACACTTCAAACCATGAGAAAAGAGAATCAGAGTGCCACTAGATGTTTTAGAGAGAATAATATAATGAATCAGAAGAAAAATGACTAGGTTCCATGTACTGAGACTACACGTCATGACCATATCATGCGATATAGTTCTGTGTTGGACAAGTCGTGACGACAGAACACGTTGTGAACTAAAAATAAATTTTGTGTAACTCCAATACACACTACGACCATAGTCATACCAGTGTATGAAGAATACAAAAATTCAATGTGGAACTGGAAATATCAAATCTTAATTACGTGAGATTTTACTCGAGTACACATCATGATGATGACGATATGCTGAACCCTAAATGCAACATGACACATGAGTTTTAACAAAAAACAAAAATAAAAAACCCCTTAAACCACCCTTCTATAGAATTATGCAACACTGTAGACCTAAGGGAGAAATCGTGACCACAGGGAACTTCGGTAGGATTCAACCATATGTAGGTTTTATTTATGTTTTTCCTTCCTTTCTTTAATGTAATCATTTAATGTATTATATTTTTAATCAAATTGTTTTGTTTTATTTTTTCTTGTCTCTTTATTTCATTCTCAATCTCTCCTATATAGATTTGGGTTAAATCATCATTGGTGATCACCCCAGGATGGTTGGATAAACCCATAGGGGAGAGAAAGTTTTTTCGAAGGGGGTGTGTACCATCATAGTTCTATTTATCTTTTCTCGTAATGATATGATTATGCAATAGTATCATGTTGTTCCTATAAGACTATTTTATTCATCAGTAATTAATTGACCAAATGATTTCTATAATAAATGAATCCAAGAATTATTGAGATAATTTACTCAAGAGTATTGAATTGAATTACTCTTCTGCATATGGCAATTTGAAAAAATGATGTACAGTAACATTGATTTATATGACCATGATGAATTGGGATTCTAGGGTTGTTTGATAAGAAATTAACATTTCTTATATCAATGAAAATCTTTGGTTTCACAAATATTTAATATGATTATTGTTTGAGAATGGTTAAATTAATTTGTTTAGCTAAAACACCCATAGAAACTCATTATCCTCCCTTCTGTTTCTCTTTTGAAATTCATTAATTTTAACAATTAGTTTAATATAATCAAACTGTAATTGGGCAGAACAAATCGGTTGTTAAGAGTTGAAATGACTGTGTTCCCTTCTCTATATGGGTAAGACCATGCAAAAATCCTATACTTAAACATTGGAGATAGTATGGTACAAGAGATTATAAATTATTAATTTGACTCATGCTAGAAACAATTAATGACACCTTTTGAGTGTGTTGGGATATATTGATGTTATTGCATGAAATAAGTCATTTTTCTCTAGTATTAAAAGATACTAAATTATTATTGTTATGGGGAATTTATTAAAATGATATTTATTAAATATTCATATACAATCATGCAATATTGATCTATGTAATTCTTGATTTTTCTCACCATATATTTTTCTTAGGTTAATTAAGTGATGATATAAAAATGATTGTTATTATAATATTAAGGTGAAAATTTGTATGATATTTCAATTTAGTGGTAGCTGGTCCCTATATATCCTTCCAATGAATTGGGTAATACCTTACATGTATTGACATAAAGGGAAACTAGTTGTGATTTTAGACCCACAAAGAGAAATAAATAGTAAATACTAATCCACCAATGGATAGATGTAGTGATGAATAATCAACTATGGGATGAAATTTTTTGATGCATGATCTATTTGTAATATGACCCATGCTTATTATTGTGGCATAATATTATCTTTTGAGAATTACTCATTTTATTATAGCCCATGCCTAAAGAACCCTGATTTCTATAGTTACGTTTTCCAAATTTAATGTTTATAGATCATTGTTATGATCTCATACCCACATTCATTTCATTTTCTTAGTTATGATCACTATTGGTCATCTGTTATGTTTCTTCACCCCTTTCTCATGTTTATATCACTTTTGTTATAATCAAAATCTATATGTTTTATAAATCTTTAATAGGGATAAATGTTTTAGTATTATAGTGAAATGTTCAAAAATATTTTAAAATAAGTTTATATATTGATATTTAATATCATATGACACTGAAAATTTGGTTCTTGTGACTATGAGAATATTTGTAAGATGAAAGGATTATTGATTAAAAATAATGAAATACGAGCCTTTATTAATATTGGGTCACCTCTGTTGGTATCATATCCTAGTTTAGTGATTTTGGGGAAAGAATTTAGTAATTTTCAAGGTTTGGGATGATAGAATTTTTTTGGAAGAAATGGATATGTCTTAATATAGGATAACATCATGATGTTTTGTTAAAGTAGAGAGCATGTGGTTCATTAGAAATTAAATCCCTATATAGATTCTAGAAACTGGATTTACATATGAAATAGATAAACCAAGGGGTAATCTATCTAAAAAACTTGGTGGTCATATATACTTGATATTTACTCAGTGTATGATGAGTGGGCCTAAGACCATACACCTATATTGAAACTACTAATGGATATTCTTTGATTAATTAACATTATTTTTATGAAAAATTAAAAAGGGTTTAATATGTTTAGGTTAGATAAAATAATATAAATTTACCATGTATAATCATGATTAATGCTTAGATGTTCATAAAATAAGGTAAACAAATTTATAAGATTTTTTTCTTCTTAACATATAGTTTTCCTTAGTATATTATTTAATTTATATCCTTAAAATTTATTTTGATGTAATGGTTGGAGCATAGAGGAACTAGGTTAATAGTTAATGTGAAGGAAAATGTGGTAATTATCCTAATACAATATTTATTTGGTGGGATCCAGCATACAAAGCATAATTCAAATGGTCACCTAATTGTCACAAGTTATGAATAACAATGTGCACTATGTAAATAACTTTAATTTAGCCTGAAAATAAAAGCTTAAAATAGAGTATTTCATGTGAAAATGTCTAATCACCTTTAGTGGAATATTTAATTCACTTAATTGTTTTAGCAATGGATCAATTTTATGGAAAATATATATCTAATCCCTAATGATTTGAGTACGGTGAGGTCATTTTAGTTATCTATAACTTATAAGGATAGGTTGAAAAATTGTGGTCTGTCCTTAAGAATATAATAGAAAGGGATGAAGTTGACCCTATATAATGTGGGACATTTAAGAATATATTCTACAGTAAGTGTTTTCCTTAAAGTCCTAGTATGAAAAGGAGGAATAATTCCGTGATAGTAAATTAATGGAGGATGAATCCTTAAGAATATATGAAGAAATGTTCATGAGAATTTAAATTTATTCCTATGTTTATATCAATAACTCTAAAATCAATATTGATTATTTAATTTTTGGATTTAATAAATATATTCAAAGGGAATTATGCATAAGATAATTTGTGATCTATAATAGAGTTTTTAAATATAAACTAAAGTTTGAACTATAAATTGGGGAATCTACTTTATTCAAGGTTAATAAAAGTAATGTGTAGTATCATTGAAGCACTAATGATAAGAAATGTTGGGGTAAAAATCTTCCTCCTAAATTCCAAAAATGTGCGAGGATGCATAAGATAAATTTATTGAATGTAATATCAAGGTATATAATGTTTGTAAGGGTTGGTCATCAAGATCATTAATTTCAATTGAGATTTAAGTGGATTTTCTAAAAAATAGAGTTGATTAATTACCAAATAAATACACCATTAATACATCAATTGTCCAAGTGATTTTTTTTGGATAATATTAAAATGAATTCCCCAACCCCAGATCTAATAAATGGATTGAAACCCAATAACTGACCAATCCATTAAAATAATGGAATAAAATTATATCACATCTATTGTGGTGTGAGATGATATTTAATTGATGAAAGGTATAGTCATTATTTATTATATAACTTTAGATGACTTATTTTATTCTGGTCATTCACATAGTTTTTATAATAGATGTTTTCAAGAATATTCATTAACTAACTCCATCATTGGATACTAAAATAACTATGAATACCCTTAGTTGTATAATAATATTATATATATGATATATTAAACCTCTCCAATAAATATTTGTGGAAATATGTTTAAAAAAATCATTTAACCCTTTATTGAATTTGATTTAATATTTCCATGGATCGACTTGACGTATATAGAGAACAAATCAATTGTTAGGATAAAGAGATCTAAATACATATCCCTAACCATCATGTAGTCAAATATTTATTTAAGGATGATCATGATATATCATTGGAATGAAATTCTATTATATGTGTCATAATACGTAGTCACAAGGGACTTCTAACTCCAATGATACAGGGATAGGTTGAAATTAATGAGATGAATATTTCATTGGAATATGATGATGTATATCTAGAGGAGCTACATGGACCTCCCCTATAGTGTGAGGTTAAATTTTGAATTTAAATAATTAAAAAATCCATAATAATATTAAATATTATGTATATAATTACCTCAATTAATTAGATGAATTAAAGAATAAGTTATAAGAGAATTTATAAAATTGTTTTATATGGTTGAGTTATTCACAATGGGGAACATTGGTATTCTTTTTCTAAAATATTCATGGATCAATGCATGTTTGCATCAAATTTAAGGATCTCAAAAACAATTACTAGAAAAAGTATCTTATAACTCATATTGTTTTTTTATTTGATCAACTCAGCGAGGATTAATAATTCTCAATGATTTTCCTTTGATCTAGATTAAATCAATTACTGGTTTATCTGGAGGATATTTCCACGACAACATTCAATACGAGGTATAGAAACTACGAATTTATATTAATTCCTTTTATATATAAACATTATCCATATATCATCATGATACTAATGAATATATTCTTTAGACATTACCTTAATAAATTTTTAGTTATCTTTAAATATAATACTATTATATAGACACAATGGAAGGAAGATCATGAATATAATTTTCAAATCATGTTAATGACATTGGGAAAAGGGAAATTATATTCCAAATTTATCGAGATTTAATTCTAATGAAACAAATATCATTATTAGGTCATATAATCACAAGAATGGAAATTTTATTATTCCAATAAAAATGGAATCTGTCATGAAATGGCTATGGAAAAACACTATAATCACGATTCATTGTTTTCTTGGGCTTACAGGATATTATTGATGATTTTTGAGATGTTTTTAATGGCAATAAAATCTAATATCCAATCAAAAATAACAAGTTATGATGTCACTTTAGAGAAAGGAATGAAAATAAAATTTCAAGGAACTAAAAAAGAGTTTTCTTAATGCTACTATACTTACATTACTAAAAAGTGTCAATAGGTGTGTAAGATAAATTAGTTCCTTGAAATATATATTGGGTTGTTTCATCATGTATAATGATATGGTAATGGATAATTCATAATTTCAATTAAAAATTGATTATAAAAATAACTAGAATCATGATTTGTAGGTGGGGGTAGTGATATTTTCATAAATATTTTTATACATTATCTATAGAGGAAAAGAGTCTACTATATTTATTTTTATAAGAATATCTATAAATATATATTCACATATAAAGAGTTGAATATGAACTGAATGAGATGATTGAAATTGAAAAATGATTATGATATTTAATAAACATCCACAAAATGAAGAAAAATATGGTGTTTGATTCTATGACTATAAAAGATCTTGCTACCATATCAATTATGAGGATTGAAAAAACCCATTAATCATGGATTTAAATAGGATGATTCATTAATCTATATGGTAATTAGAAAATACAATATTACATAAATAATTTCTGAAACATTGATTGATGAGAATATCAAAGAAGACATTAATGATGACATTGAGATAGACAAAAG
Source organism: Viscum album (assembly GCA_963277665.1). Taxonomy (NCBI): domain Eukaryota; kingdom Viridiplantae; phylum Streptophyta; class Magnoliopsida; order Santalales; family Viscaceae; genus Viscum; species Viscum album. Next base: position 283,037,400 of record OY728119.1, on the reverse strand, counting down.
GGTAAGGAGTATTCAATATATTGAATTTGATAAAGATTGAATTCTGTGTCTTTAAATATAGATATGCTTTCCAAAAAACTAGAACTAAAAAAATGAAAATCTGGATGATTCTCATAGCTTATCCGATTCTATTCATTTAGGAAGCATGCCGATGTATATATTTCTAAAGAAAAACTATCCGTGAGATGATATGAAAAGGGATAACATATAATACACATCTCGATGCTTGTTATTCCAACATGTTAAGGTGGAATTAAAAAATCTATATATATATTATAAACATTACACCTACTAATTTGAAAATGTAAAAAAAGTTTATGGATTATATTATGGGGCTCCCTAAGTATATAAAAGTATGTAATACGATTTGGTTTGTAGTCTATCACCTTATAAATCCAACAATTTTTTTTCCATCATATAAAATTTCTCCATTTTATAAATTTATAGGATATACATAAGATAAATCATAATCCTTCATGGATTTGTTCTCTCCATTGTATCTGTTTGACATTTGAAATGTTTCTTGAGTTTTTGGTGAATCCTGAAGTAATCATCAGTGATATAACTGAGCATTAACACTATATATCAACCATAGAATAATTTTAATTCTAGTTGTTCCATTCAAAATCTAGATAATATGACTAAATTTTGATTATATTTTTTCATGGATATTTTTATCCACAACACCCTATAGAGTTCTAATTTGAAAGTAATTTACATTGTAGAATTCATGGATTACTTTGTGAGGCACTTTATGGGAAGATATATTGGAATCCAAAATACTTAGATCAAGTTGGAGATATGAATCTGATAGTTCTTAATTTTTTAAGAAATCATGGATAAGGTTTAAACCATTAAGAAAAATATTAAAGTGCTACAAAGTCAAAATAAGTGTTATAAAAAACATCATTACTAGGATCAAGATTTTGATGTTCGTGAAAAAGTGTTTTTCTATATATCTCATTGGAAGTGAGTTTTGATATTTGGGAGGAAGGGAAGTCCAATACCTTGGAATATCAGTCCCTTTGAGATCCTTGACCATGTTGAGGTATCATCTTACTGATTACAAATCCATACAAACCACTAACAATTACATGATTCATTCTATATATAACATACTATTCACATGTACCTAACCATGAATCCATTCGATTGGAACATGATCTCACATTTGTGGATCTACTCAGGGTAATCATGGATAAAAGAGATAAGGTGAAGTAGAACAAGACTAATCAACTAATAAATTTCATTAGGGGAATCATAAGTTCAACGAAACTATGTGGGAAATCAATTATACATTGAGAATAAAGCATCCTCATATTTTCCCCTATTAATAAATTTTTTAGGACAAAATTCATGGTGTGGTGGGGGGTGAGGGGTATAATGGAAAAACCCATGATTTTAGTAAATACTCTTTCTATAATTAATTGTCATGTTTATAAGATTATCTTATTTTTAATACCAAAATAAAATGAATACATGATATTTAATTAAAATAAAATTATTAAATATGACTAATATATTATAGCAGCTAAATTGGAAATTAAAAATAGAAGAAATGAATTTATGAAATCTATTTAAAAAGATATATTAATATAAGATTCAATTTTTTTTTAAAAAGATTATTTTTTCCACATATAATTCTTTATATTAATATTATTCAATATATAATTAAGAAATATAGTTTCATAAAAGTAACATAATGATTTAATTATTCTTATTAAAATTATACTAATATAAATTCTTCATATTTTTATGAAATAGTTTAATTTTACATGGATCGTATATAATATTTAAAAAAACCATAACATTTTTATTATATCAAGAAGTAATAAAAAAATTAAAAAGAAAAAAAATTTCATGAACACAAATTTATATATAGAGTAAAATTATATATCTAAAAACACTGTGCTGAATTTATAACACCCATGTTTATCATTTTAGAAATTAAGAAACATATTGATATTAATGTTTTAGTCATCCCTTTTTATCGATTTAGTAGGTGAAATTAGGTTTTATTTTTTAACACTAATAAAGCTATAATTGTTTTAAAAAAAATTATTTTCCTTAAAAATAAAAAACATTGATAATAGTTTAAAAAAAATATTAATGCTTAAAAATACACTTTTTCTGAAACTAGGGTTTTCTAAATTACTTGCGATAATTTTAGAATTATTTTTTATTATACATAAAAAAATTATATGATAGACTTTATAAAACAGTTATAGTAATTATGTATAAATTTTTTACTAAGGTAATTATTATTTTTATATATTTAATGTAAATTACTTAAGTTATAAATAATTACCATACAGATAAAAAAAAATAGTAAGAGTGAACAATCTATGAGAAAAAGTATTAAAAACATGTTTGAAAAAAGTTTTTGAAACAATTTTTTGAATTATTATTGACCTTAAATATTTATCATATCCATTAGTTTACATTATTGGATCCCTTTGACCCTTGAATAGTGACTTTACCTCTTATATATTAAAAACTACCACTCTCTCAAATTATAAATAGATACTTCCACACCACAATTTTCATAAGACAAAAATATATTTAATTTTACCATAAATATATAAAAACCCACTCCAAAATTTATAGAAACAAACTAGTGGTTCTATTCTTTTCAAAATACCATTATTAAAATGCTTTATCCCTTTTTCCAAAGGTGGTTTATATGTTGTAAGGTAAAAATTTCTAATTACTCTATTTCTATTTCGATTTTTTCATTTATTCCTCCACAAAATTATGTTATATTTTATCTATTATATTATATTTAAATAAGTATTTATAATATATTTAAATTATTTCATGAAGATGGAATAAACATTATTTTCCCTTTTCCTTTAACATTGAAAAACAAAAAAGGTATTACACATTTTTACATTCTACAACCAACATGAATGACATGGTTGATTCTTCATCAAAACATTTATTGATGGTTCAAATAGGTATTTAAACGATTAATTATATTTTTAAAAAATTATTTATATTATCAAATTAAAAACTATTTGGTACATTCCTTGTATTATACTGAATATGAATATGTCACCTTTGTGTACATGCAGACTACTGCCTCCTTGAAAGTGACATAATTCATATTTTAATATAGTGTTTTATTATGTATAATTTTTTTAAAATATTGTAATAAGTATAATAATATATATATAAATAAATATAATATTATTACCCTTATTTAATAATGATACTATTCTAGTATAACCAATTTCTTAGTCATATTTAGCCATCGATAATAGCATGTTTTAATTTGGGTCAGTTCAACCACCTAAAAGAACAATGTTATAAATTTAAATCATGGTTTTTTTATAGAAACGTAAATATTAGTATTATTAAACATTAATTATAATATAATTTTTATTTTATGGTTATGGAAATTTTATTTTAATATTTTACTTATTATTAATATACAACACTTTATTCACAAAAACTATTGAATCATGTTCATTATAAATCTCACATATATGAGTCATGAACATAAATTTTATATAATGAAATTATAAGTTTATAGATCATAAATAACATATATTAAATGAGAATTAATTATAAATAAATTATTAATTATTAATCTTTAACTAACCATCGTCACACCTCTATTATAAAACTTGTACTAAACAAATAATAGAAACTAATAACATCTGATGATGAAAATAAACTATAAATAAAAGATGTATTAATAATATAAGAATATAAATGGAATTTATAATGGTTTATATCTATTAATAAGTACATTAAATAATTTATTAAGGTTTTTATTTTTATTTTACAATACATTCAATCACTTTTATGGTTGTTATGAATTAGTGTAAGGGTGTTTAAACTCAATTCCCTTCCATTATCTCTGATTTAGTGTTATGGTCCAAATATTGATAAAATGTTGTGTATAATAACTATATAATATATAATATCATGATTTTTTTCATTTATGTTAAAATCTATTTTAGGATCTCCCTTCAAAGGGTTCTTATTAAAATGTTTCTTATGGGTTAAGGGGTTTCTTGTCTCAATCTTCATTATTTGAGACTTATGTCGTATCCACAATATTTTCTCATTCATACGACATATTAAATTCAAATTTTAATCAATTTAAACATATTTTTAGTCAGAATAAGATTTATTATATATCAAACCCATGTTGTATCTTATAATATGGGATTTTCAATGGTTATTAAAGTTATGATGTTTCTTTCTAATCTCATATTCATGTATATATTTCTTATAAATGATAATATTTCTAGGGGATTTAAATGTATGGATTTTTTATTTACAATATGAATGTTATTATAACTATATAAGTAATTTATTAAGGTATTTTTCAATTATATTGACTCTATTTTTTAAAGTAAAACAATTTTTACATATTTAGGGAAACTATTTTACCAAAACATTAACTTTTTTAAAAAAATGATAAGAATATTATTAATAAACATTTTTATAGTAGAATATTTTCTTATCTCCATCATCATGTATTTTTATAATAATTCCATTGAAATTTTTTTGGCTTCTATAAGTGAAGTGTATTCCCTTATTTTGTAATTTCATTCTATAAAGTGATAAAAAATAAAGACTATATCGTCTTATATATATATACAATTTATAAGGGATTTATGAAAGATGATTTTCATATATATAAACCGAGATTAATGTTCCCAATACTGAAATATGGGATATGTTCTTAGGAAAAAATCTACATTTTTTCTCAAGATAGATTATGTAATTTTCTATTTATTTTTGCATGCAACATATTTTTTTATTTGGGTTAATTAAGGAATGATGTAATTATGATTATTCTAATGATGTTACAGAACACACATGTGTGTTTTTTTCCTAAAGTGATGATTGGACCCTATATTTCTGTAAAATTATTTGGATAATTATTTATATACCGTGAGAAAATGGGAATGAGTTTTGATTCTCAATATTCCATGGGAAATACATAGTGAAGTCTGATCCACTAAGGGATAATTACAGTGACTTCTGATCCACCAAGGGAAATTGGTTGTGATGGATGATCTACTATAAATTTATACCTATGATTATTTTTGGGACCCATTCTTTTATTTTCAAACATTCTCCATTTATGGTGGCTCATATATTTTTATCTATGTTTTTTGGGAATGTTTTCCTATTGATATGTTCATGTATCTGAATTATTCTCTCATATCCACATGTTATCAGTTTTCCCACAATTGATCATCATTGGATATCACATATTTTTTCAATTACTGATCATCAAACAGATCATTTTTTATATTTCTAATGTTATGGGGATGTTTTTTAGGTATGATATTTCAATAAGGGGTTCTTGAGATGTAAGATTAGATAGAAATATTAAAAAATATTATAAAATAATTTATTTTCATAGGTAATATCACATTACATTAAACATTCATCTCTCATGATTATTTGAATATTATTAATATGAACAGATTATATATATAAAATAATGAATTAAGTGAGTTAATATGGGTCAGTTGGATTCAAAGAACATATCCTTAGATATTCTAAAGTTTTTTAGAATATTATTCATAATAATCCATAGGCTATAAGTAGGGTTTTATGGGTATATAATGGTATACTTAGAGACTAGGGTACATTAAGTTTATCCAAAATCATGAGATACATGATTGATCCTATGGAGGAAACGCTGGGAATATTATCCGATTGTTCAAACTACTAAGAAGGATCGAAACTAATGTCAGAATTTAAGACATGTAATACATGTAAAAAACCCTTCATAAAGATCTCTATGTTAATCCTCTTTAGAAATTTATCTATATATGTTTCTCGATAAAGTCCAATGATTCCTTTAGATATATCTATATAGATTTTTAATCCTAATATGTAAAAATGTTCACCCATGTCTTTCAATGGGAATCGTTACTAACCACATATTTTTAGAGTGATGCGTTAGGATGCTATTGAAGACATATAGTATGCCATAAACAATAAATATCATAAACACAATTATACCGTCATGAAAAAAATTGTTTAAAAAATAATCCTCCTTGTTTTTAATTAAAATAAACTATATAATCATATTGTATAAGTGTATATTCCATCATTGAAAATCTCACATCAATCCATAAATGAACCATTACAATTTTTGTACCTTAGTAATCTCATTATCCACTGAATAGTCCTTTGGATATCTCATATAAACATAAAAGACTATATTACATTAAATGAAATCAATTTTTAAATCCATTTTATATATTTCATAATAAAATTATGTCACTATGATGACCAATATCTAAATAGAATTTATTAATTCAATAGGAAAAATGGTTTGTACATATTAAATACCATAAATATTCATATAAATTTTGTAACTAGGAATTATTTATTGGTAGAAACCCAACCAAAAATGAAATTTTACCAAAAAACCCTTGTTTTACCCTATTGGTCAAACCCATTTAGGTGCATCCTTTAGGTCCCATTAATAGTTAGTGTACATGGATTCCATGATAGATCACATGAATTTAAACGATCTCTTGAAACCCAAACACTCAAAGGACTCTTATTAGGTGTTGGGATCATCTTCTATGAACATTAACTCTTAATCATTAGCTACAGGAAATCTATACTTCCTTTAATATTGATAAATACTATAAGAATTTAATGGTTTTATGTAATTTTAGTTTATTATTCTTTAATAACTTATTATGGGACAACCTCAAATATAAAATTAGGGACCCCTCATATTTGATGGCCCTAAATATATCCATGTTCAAATTGTGTTCCACTTACTCTGCAAATTATGTGTATCTTCTCAATAAAAACACCAAATCAGGTCATAAACACTTTGTGTTCAGAGAATTATAAAAATAATATCCCATTGATTCCAGTGGATAAAGAAAAAATAATTTTTTTTTGGATTTTGAGATAAAATTATTATAATCCAATCATCATATTAATGATTTTTATCCCCATTTATTTATCAAAAACATAATGGGAGGTTTCCCATTCTATAAATCATATTCTGAATTTATGAATACTTTCAATGCAACAGAATTTGGAAATAATAAAATACCCTCTTGTTTATAACATTAAAATTAAAAAAATAAATCACAAAAACTCATCATCAACCAGATAATATATAACAAGATAGTATTCCTCCTCTATGGCACACAATTTCACTATGGTATTCTAGGATATGGTAGTTGTGGGATAATTCCATAATATCCTAAGTAACCACTAAACTCATATCTTATCTATTCACCACCCAAATATAATTAATGAATATTAATACACCTTTCCATTTGATCCTGAACATTATTATAAAACTCTTTAAAATTTTCATTAATTTCATACATTTCTTATTCATAAAATCATATTCATATCGACTAATGTCATTTTTATCAGTAATAATGAACCTAAAACCACCGCTTGATTGAGAACTCATTGGTAAAAATACATGACTATGTGTGAGATCCAATAGTGAAATAGTTGTTTCATATTTTCAATTAAAATTTTATTTTAAAATCTTTCATAATAAAGATGATTCTAAATTTTCAAACGATTCATATTTTTTTTTAATAATGCTCTTATATGTATACTTAGTATGTGTTTCTCATTTATATGTCCAAGGAATCAATGCAAATGTATGTAGTATTAAAATCAATCCTGACCATTTTATTCTAAATATTATAAATTTGATTATCCATATCTATAATATATAGATCATTTATAAAAGTTTTAATTACATAACACATAAATTTCACACACACACACACACACCCACACCCACACACACAAATATATATATATATAATAAATCTTTTTCTGGGTACAGGTAGGAAATCCAATTATTTACAAAAAAGATAGAGAAAAAAATTTCTATTTATAGACGAAACATAAAAAAATTAAAAACATAACTTTTAATCCTCTCAAGAAAGATATATCATAACCATCAATCTCTAATTTAAAATCTCTTTCTCTATTACCAACACCAAGATCTATATTACCATTTATAAAATCCCCATATAAATATGATATATTGTTTTAGAATAAATGTGGGATGCTCACCCAATATCTACTATCCAAGAGTCAAAGTTCTTCAAATTTACCTATATAACCTTCACATTTATATTCTCATAATTCTTCACCATGTGAAAAAGTATTGTCCATATATACCACTATTGATATGTTAAATATGATATACCTATATGGGATCACAATAGGTCTATCATGTAGTATGTCATAACCTATAAGCTAGACATAACTATGTATTATCATCATATATTATATATTTTCATCAAGGCGTTTTAATGAATGTACACCCACTAAAAATTCTGACATTTTATATCTTATTTATTTATTTAGCTATGATATATATTTCATTTTTACGTACACTAATTTTATAATATAGATTTTCCCTCACTATATCTGGTAAAAAATAACATTTCAAATCATATCATATATTATTACTTCATAAATGAGTGGATAAATTATTTATCTAAATCCATTATATGGATTTACTCAACTCTATACCTTTTGTATCGTAACCGTTATGGTTTCCTAACTAGTTAAACCCAGAGAAAATGCTATAAACAATGAACCTAATCATTAGAAATACTTTATTAATTTCTTAACCGACACATGATAATTCATTAGAACCTGACTATTAGGGACACCTATACAGAATGATCATTTTATCAAGAAGTGTGTCGTTATAATGAATCTAACACTTAGTTTTTTTTAAAAAAATTCATAAATGTATTACTAGTTTAATATATATACCATGCATATTAAATCCTTTTTCATGTCATGAAATTTTTCATTATCTCATTTTTTATTAATTATTTATGCATGATTCTAATGATTTTGATCTTGAATCCTCTTCCATCCCTAAAATTTATGTTTTCACACCATATTAATGTGTAACTCTTTACCGAACCCACTAATTTGTGTTACATACCCTAACATAGAATCCAACATTATTCATACATATTTGAATGCAGGAATTTCATAATGAGCATGAACTTTTCATATGGAGTTATAGATTTATATGGAGTTTAAATACTATACCTGAATATACCCAGAGTGATTGTTGAAAAAACCATTATATTTATTGTAAAAAAATATAATCCTCTAGGCTAGTGTGTATTACACCACCAAGTCCCATTCACCAAGGATTATCTACTCAATAGATAATTGAAATCATGATATATATAAAACCTTATATAAATATACTATAATAGAAAAATATTCCAAATCATATATATATAAAAAATACTATGGTAAAGATAAATGAAAACTAAATATTTTTGAGTCACACCTACAATATTATCCAACGAACTTCTCATTGAAATAATTTATCAACTAAATTTTTCATACATAATATTCACATTTTTAAATAATTTATTAAACATGAGCCTAAAAGAAAATTTAAAAATAAATATACAATTTTTTTTTCTTAAAACATGATACATAAAAATAAACCTTTCATGTTTAATTGAGTCATATAAAATTACATTTCATAAATTTAATCCTTATCATTGATAAATTATTCAAAAACAATAAGCATAATTAATTAACTATAAAAAATATTTAATTGATTTTATATTTTTATTTAGACTTGAAAATATGTTGAACATCAATGTTATGATAATTTGGTTACCAAAAAATACCTTTTCCCATAACTTATCATAACCCTGTATTTCATACATGAGATTAAGTTATATCGTAATATAATGTCAATCCCACATTCTCAGATTATACCACCACTCAAATTAATGTACCATGATTATGAGACATTACATTGACGTTTAACATAGTTTCATGTAGGTTAGAAACAATAATCTACCTCTACAACATGCAAAATAAGCCATGTTATCTTTTTAACATATGCAAGAACTCACACTCCACATTATGATAACTTCTTAATGTAGTGTTAACTCCAAGTGGATATTGTGATATCTAAATAATGTAATGTTTAAGATATAGTTCATGTTATGATATCACATAAGTGTATCCTTAGACAATATCTTGAAATTACAATAACACATAATGTAATTTTAATTTGCGGAGATCCAATTTATTCAATGTTAAACACATTATTCTTTAAATAATTAATAAAACATGTCAAACTATTAAATAACAATGATCTGAAACCACTGATCATAATAGGTGTTCATCAAATGAACATGAGAGAAAAATAATAATCATATTTTCTCATAATATGTCCTCAATAGTATCAATTTTCATAAATGAAGAACATAAAGAAAACATACCTAATTTTCTGCCCAATCCATTTGTACTATTCACTATATACTTGATAAGGATCACCAAATAAGTAGAGAAATTCCTCAAACCTCTGATGGGATTACACTAGCCTATGGATCCAAATTTGTATCATGGAGAACCCATAAACATAAAAGAGTTGATATCACTATCTTTATAGATAAATGATTGTCCCTTTAAGAAGAGAGGCTTGGTAGGATTTAATGAAGAAGGGTGCTCCAATTAGAGGGAGCACATCAATTTATATATCTATCTTCATAAATCATCTGTTAATAAGGATCAATAACCTTATAAAATTCATTAGGTTCCATATAATAGAATCTACAAGTTACATCCAAATAGATTACTATTCTAAATTACTAAATAAATGCACATGCCATGAATGAACCAAACATCTTACTTCATAACTAATAGAATCCCATGGGAGTGAAGGGGAAGTACCCTGCATGAAGAACACACTATATTGGATACAACAAATTAATAGAATGAATTCAATTGAAAAATCATGTTGTCTATTCCCAAAAAACGGTATGTGTAGAGGAGGCATGCTTGTGAACCCTATGTGAGCCGTTTTCTCGGTGAAGATGGTTTCGACTAGGCAGATCCCTGCCTTCTCAGTGGGAAGGGATCTTTGATGTTCCAACTATTCTCAAATCCGGAACAATTACATCATTTTACAATTGAATCATTATGACCCAAGTTTTCATAGCTAATAGATGGTTTTTTGAAACTCTAGATTTCAACATTTGAGTTTATGAAAACTTTCGCACGTTTGAAGCTCAACTTATTGGAGTGGCTTCAGTAGAGAAGGACATTAGATTACTCTTTCAACTGTTTCATCTTTGACTCTTTGGATATGTATGATAGTATGGTAGTGAGCCTTCTTGAAAACCACCATATTATTATTTGATTCACATTAGAGTAAGAACACATCAGTGCCTCGTCGATGGCCCCCCGATGCTACAATGGTCTTTGTTTTTTCTATTCTAATGGGCATTCGAATTCCACATGAAACATGACTTCCATACACTATAATTTTTGTTAGATTCCCTAATATTCTATTATCTTTCCAAAATACCTATATTTTTTAAATCCTCGGAAATATTTTCGGTATGTATTTATGTTCAGATAGCCGCACAAAGTCGTTTTTTCACCCTGTGAATCCGCGAGTCTGTGTTGAGGTTGATGTGTCTAGAGTTCCCTTTGATTTTGTTTGGATCACGATTGGAGAGGAGTAAAGATTCATGAATCATGTGGTTTATGAAAATTGTATGGACTATTTCTCTACATGTATACAGCTGGGACATTCCTTAGAGGCCTGTCATCGTGAGCCTGCATCGAAGGTGGGAAGGGGATCGAGAAACCAGTGGAAGTTTGGGTATCAGGAGGTCCCAGAACTGCCATGGATGGTTTCCACCATTTAGGGAGTGAATACAGAAACTGGTGAGGAGGATGGAATGGGGCAGAGGGATAAAATAGGAGGCGATATATGTGGGGAAGTTATATTATTGTGACTGGGTGTGGAGAATCATCCCAGCAACGATGCAATGGAATGCAGTTCTGAGGATTCCATGGGTTTTGGCACATGGAAGAAATCTATTGCACACCAATTCAATCCTATGGTACTTGATGTATGCAACTGGATGGGTCAGGATCTCGCGGGTCCCTCCAACCTTCCAGGGGGTGCTGACATGTCATTTCAGACCCCAATCATCATGTGTAATAGGTTTTAAGGGCATGATAATGTAGGGTTAAGAGAATAATCATCTAATCTATTTGAGGGAGAAGAAATCAGCATGAAGTGCCTTGATGGCCTCAATATGGAAGGTTTGGACACTGAACAAGAATACCCAGTTTGTACTAATGAAGATGATGTAGAGGAGCCCATCGAAGAAAGTAAGAGTTTATCTGCAGGGAGTCTAGTCCAAGGAGAAACATGTGTAATAAGAGGAGGATTGTTTGGATGGATTACTCCTCCTTGCCACATCCTATGAATACCCAGTCATCAAGAAATAAAATGAATGAGAAGATCGATAGTGAGGTCAAGTGTCAACCAAAACCATCTGGTTAGCCTGAATTATCCTTGGATTTGATTATGAGTTTGGATGATGAGGTGACAGAGTGGGTTTTATTTCTCAATTCCTCCAAAGAGGAAGTAGCCAAGATGATCGGCTATGATATTGATGTTATTCTAAATGAGGAACAATATTTTTGGGTTAAAAAATAGGACAATATATTGGTAGGGGTATTCAATAAGGGTATGGACTTGTTCAAAGAGTACATTCAGGTCTGGGATAAACTGACTTCTATTGTTGAATACCAAATAAGGAAAGAGACACACACTAAAGTAACCACTATATCCTGGATGTTGTTTAGGGATACAGAATCTGACAGATTTAAATTGATTTTCAATGATTTTACTTTACCATTTTCTGGGTAATGCTTTGCAGCTCACCTTTCCTTGATGCATTTGGAAATAAGAAAGTTATTTTATAGTTTTTGGGTCTCGAGGTGAATTTGGGTTTCTTGATTCCAACATGTTACATGGTTCTGCATTAGATGAGGTTCATAGAACGAGGCAGTCACTTCTGTATGGTACATGGATTGGAAGAATGAGAGGGTATGTCTTGGCCATCGGTTCCATGCCCATGAATCATTTCACGAGACTGTTTTCTAGGTTCCCATGCTTTGGTGGGGGGCTTTTAATGATGAGCTGCTGGGGAGATCTAGGACCAATATATTGAATGGGGTTCTTTTGTGCTATTTTAGTTGGCAGTTTTGAGGGACATAGGGTTTCTCACTTCTCCTCTATAAGTGATTTGATAATAAAATAATAAATAATTTTCATTCATTCAATTCACATGAAGTAAACTAATATATCACAAATTTATGCTCATTCTTCTAAGTGAATATACATATGAAGAAATGTATCATTAAATATAATATACATCACTTGAATATCTATTTTCTATAAATGTAATTACTGGTCATTTATACATAAATAAATTATAGAAAAGGATTATTATGTATATAAGGAAACAAGAATAAAAAATAAATATAGGGACACAACCCTAAAAAACAATTATCTCCTTGGACGCATCTATTGAGTAAAATCAAACAACTATGACCAGTTTACATGAAAAACATCTAAACAAAATCGACAATTTTTTTTCACATGATACTTTTTTTAATATAGATTGTGATCATAAAACATAGTAGGGAACCGCCAATAGGATCCATTATATATACTGCATAATCTTATATATGTTCTTCTTTGAAAATAAATATAGTTGTAGTATATAACATTCAAGAAATCACATTAGGTCATCATGTGAATAGAAGGCCATCCTGAAACCTCACCCCACCTATTTTAGCCAATTGTAGTTTTCATGTAAGTTATCCAATAGCTACTGAAATATAATTTTTATGGGTCCTCAAAAAAAAGTTGGTTTGACCATGGGACATACTAAAAAGTTTTCAGAGTACATATCAATCACGCAGTTTGTCTGACCATGGTGGTACTAAAACAATTCTATATGGAGTCCAAACTATATTGATGATCTGACCATAATATGGAGAAATGAATTGATAAAATTTAAAACATACCCTGTCACGACCCGTCCTCGGCCTTGTTCCGTGACTACCCCACACCCGTCTTCCATAGGCCAGGGGCTAGCGACTAGAATCAAGGCATAAATCCAGATAAAAAAGTGAAAGGCACTGCCTAGTAAAGTAAAAAAACACATAGAGTAACCAAGAATAAGTAAACACTAAGTAGAACTGGATACACCAGTAAGTGCGGAAAAGTAAGTGGGCCAGAATACAATCCCAAACTAAAAGTAAAGTACAACTGCAAAACGGGAGTATAGTAACTGAAAAGTAAAGCCGCAGCATCGAGCCATCCACTAAAAGTCCCACCTAAAGGGTGCGTACAGATAGCCTCCGCAACTCCTCGGGTCTAGCCGTCCGCTCCGAGAACGTCCCGCCCTGTGGTCTACTCTAGGTACCGACCTGCTCCGCAAGCCTCAACCACGATCAACGCTGTGTGTCATCAGCAACCAACACAATGTAGTGCGGGCATAGCCCATGTAGGGGTGAGTATAAGATACTCAGTAGCGACCCCGAGACCCCCGAAGGTCTCCCATAATCAAAAAAGGATAATCCACAATGGAAAGATACAATCACGAAGTAACATCTGACACTACATAGGTATATTCCCATACAAATACCTAAGACATCAATTCCAGTTCATCTCCATCATCCGAGCCCAAGCTTGATCACATCCACACAGGATAGCACAACACAATTCACATAGGAAAGCAAGTCAATCATATCGAAGATGATGATTGAAAGTCAAGATTCAGCTCACATAGGTATACATACTCGTAAGACGGTAGAGATGATAAGATGTAGCCACTGATTCATCTAAGCCGTTGGACCCACACATGATCTTTATGTATTAACCCCCGCAATGACCCACACAGGATCAGCAGTCACTGTCCCACATAAGACCGCTGAGCACTGACCCACACATGATCTGTAGCACTGATCCACGTAGGATCTCTGAGTGCTGTAGTCGTCGCTGTCGAATCCACAGAGGATTTCTGTACAGTCATCATCGTCGTCGCAGTCGCAACCAGCTCTAGGGTTCCCGTACACAGCAAGCTCGTTAGGGAGGGTCCTCTCCATGAGTCGAGGGGCTGATACATCAACTGACACGATGTCTAGATTTGATGTATCCAAAAGTTCTGTATCGTCAATAGGAACTCAACGTCACAGACGGCGCGTCAATCGGACGCTCGGTCTGAGAGTTATTGGCTTTTTCTTCCTAGGGGCCCGGTTAGTTTTAAGTCAAAGCCGACCCAACCGTACTCCAACTATATCTGAACCTCGAGCGGAGTAAGCCAAAAGGTCTGTGTCACTAAGAGGAATCCATCAAAGTTGACGGCATTCCAATCAGACTTCCGGAGCTCAAGTTATAAGCGTTTCCGATCCAAGGACCCAGTTGGTTTCGTGTACGAACCAACTAGGTCGAACCCAAAATTCTCCAAAACCTTGAGTGTAATATACAGAAATGACAGTCTCGATCCAAGTATCGCATCGCAGGTGACAGTGCATCGATAGGAGGTCCGCAACCCATGTTATGGGCCAAAGAATGAAAGAGATTCGGGAATAGGGGGTTCAGGCCCAGTCCGACCTGGCCCGATACCCCCTGGGTCGGCCCGAATCGGGTCAACCCGACCCGGGTCCGGGTCCGGCCCACTTGGGCGCGACCCGGCCTGGCCTGGCTCGCTCGGCCTGGCCGGTGTGGCTAGGCGGCTCGACCTTAATGGCCGAGCGGATGAGGGGGGGGGGGGGGGGTGGGGTGGCGATGCCCCCTTGTCTGTAACCGTAGCCCCCATGTAGGGGGGGGGGGGCTCCTATTGGCCAGCTGGGGGTTACGACCCCCGACCCTTATCGAAAGCCGGCCGGCCCGATCTGGCCGGCCGATTACTGCTGCCGTGGGACCTTCGCGGTCCCGCCCTCCTGCTCTGGCGCCGGCGGCCGGAAGCCGGCCGCCGCTTCCTACTCTGCCGCGGCCATGGTCTGACCATCGCAGCGCGACGGCACCGCGCCCCTCTGTCGCGGCCCCGCTCCAGCCGCGGTCTCTTCCAGGTTCTCCGGTGCGGCGCGGCGCGATGGCGCCATGGCTTGTTCGACTTCAACGGCGCGGCGCGACGACGCCGCGCTTCTTCGCCCAATCTCTTACTTTCCGCGCAGTGCAACGGCACCGCGCCGCCTCACATGTGCCGAAACAAAAACAAACAACCAAATGGGGAGGATGGTCGGTCGTGTTCATGCGGTCCGTCCTCCTCCCATTATTGCGATAACAGGCAGCCCAATTTGAAACAAATAATGGCATCAGAAGTATTCACGAATAAACAAATAACCCATACATTGTAGAAAAAGGATGAACGAAGGTTCATCGCGGAATTTCACGTCACGGAAGAAGGCGTCGCGGAAGGAGGATCGTCGCGTCACGGAGAAAAAATTCATCGGTGTCACGTCATCGATCTCCGAGGATCCGGAATTCTTGTCGACCATCGTCGGAGGCTGGCGTTCTTCGTTGGCGACAGTGCGCTCTTCGCGTTCTTCAAGGAGGGAGAAAAGGTTTCAAGGCTTCGAGTAATTCCTCCCAAGTCCTCTCGCACAACGAACCCCTTTAATAAAATAAGACTAGTCTTATTTTATTAACACAAAAACCAAACGTTTTGAAATTCAAAAACAAATCATCCAATAAAATGAATTAATTGAGAATTCTAAAACCACCCAATTAATGTGGCGTTTATTAATCCAAATAAACGCAAGGGTTGACTTTCATTTAAAGGGGGGTGTGGGTGCGTTACCTAATTAAAGGAGGGCATTGAAGAAATTAATAGGTGGGGCTCATGTGGGCCCCAACCCAAAAATATACTACCCCGTGGAGTAGGATATAGTGGGTCCCACTCCAACCACTTAGCTTAGGTTAAACTACTTTAAATTAAATAAAATTGGTAGCACCATTTTATTTTATTTTTTTACTCAGCCCAAAATTTTAAAAAACCACACCCAAGAAAGAGAAACTCCAAAAAAGGTGTTCCTAAGAAATTACCGGCACTGCGATTCCATTGGTGCCCTTGGAATTTGATTCCGAGCACCAGTTCAAATGTTAGGAAAACCCGCTCGTTCTTTCACTGAACGTACCCGAGCTAAACATCGGAAAATGATTCTGGGCACACCGGGTCTCGGAATCATGTGCCGTCAGAAACTGAGTTCTTCTAAAATCCCGAATATAATTAAGAAAAAATTTTCCT
The DNA here is from genome assembly GCA_963277665.1 of Viscum album. Classification (NCBI taxonomy): domain Eukaryota; kingdom Viridiplantae; phylum Streptophyta; class Magnoliopsida; order Santalales; family Viscaceae; genus Viscum; species Viscum album. Next base: position 283,020,298 of record OY728119.1, on the reverse strand, counting down.
TGAATTTTATAGGTCATTACATTACTCCCACCTCATGGCTTTACGTCCCCTAAAGATACATCAGAAACTAGGGAATCAAATGTTGGTACTATGCACGCATCTGAGCCTCCCGCTCCCAAGTGCTCTCCTGGAGGTTCCCGTGCTGCCATATGATACGTACTAGAGGTATCGACCATCTATGTAGGACACGCTCCTTTCGATCCTAGATCTCCACCAGTACCTCTGCAAAAGTCACCCCATCATCATTGTCTACCTCACCATGGTCAATGATATGCGTCTGGTCATGCACATATCTCCTCAGCTGAGATACGTGAACACGTCGTGCACCTGGTGAAACTGAGGTGGTAGAGCCAGGCCATAAGCCAACTCACCAATCGTGCTGAGGACCTAGAATTGTCCGATGAAGCATGGAGACAACTTGTCGCCTCAACCAAATTTCCGTAATCCCCATCGAGGTGAGACCCACAAGAAGACGTGGTCTCCATCCTCGAACTCTAGTGGCCTCCGCCTCCTATCATTATAAGACTTCTGCCGGCTCTGAGTTGTCCTCATCTACTCCTGGATGACCTGGACCTTCTCCGTCGTGGCCTGGACCATCTTTGGTCCCACAAGTACCGAATCCCCAGGGTCTGTCCAGCACAACGGTGATCTGCAAGGTTGGTAGTACAACGCCTCGTATGGTGCCATCCCGATGGTGGAGTGGTAGCTGTTGTTTTACACAAACTCCACCAAGGGTAAGTGGTCCTCCCAACTACGACCAAAGTCGAGGACACATGCATGGAGCATGTCCTCGAGAGTCTGAATGGTCCTCTCCGTCTGACCATCTGTATGGGGGTGAAAGGCGGTGCTCAGACGTAGCTATGTCCCGAATGCCTCCTACAACCCCTTCCAAAGCCGGGAAGTAAAGAGAGCTTCTCGATCGGAGATGATAGATGATGACACACCATGAAGCCATATAATCTCCTGAACGTAGAGACGTCCTAAGCTCTCCACTGAGCCCTACTCTCTGATGGAGAAGAAGTGAGCCGACTTGGTGAGTCGGTCGAAAATCAACCAAATGGAGTCGTGACCTCTGGAAGTACGTGGAAGTACAGTCACGAAGTCCATATATATCCCGTCCCACTTCCACTCTAGGACCTCCAAGGGTTGTACCAAGCCTACTGGTACCTGGTGCTCTGCCTTCACCTACTAGCAGGTGTGGCATCGGGAAACGAACTCAGCCACAACCTTCTTCATGCCCGACCACCAATGCTGTCGTCTGAGATCCTAGTACATCTTTTCCACTCAAGGATGTACTGCCAAAGGGGATGTTTGAAACACTCTCAGCACCTCCTCATGTAAAGAAACTAGTACCAAGGTACGTCCTCTGAAAAGGACGTCGTTCTCTCCTCCTAAAGAGAATCTATCAGGTGCCTATCTTGAGGATATATGCGCACGCCGCGTCTCACAGTCATATTCCCCACGTTGTGCCTCTCTAACCCACTGTAGAAGTGGAGGAGTAACTGTGAGTGATTGTAGAAAGGCTGCTCGATCACTATCCATGAATGATATGCACAAAGCGTCTAACTGCTGTGTCGCCTCCCCAAGTAGCTGAATGCTCATCCTCCTGAATAGAGCATCAGCCACTACGTTCCCCTTTCCAGGAGTATAGACTATCTCAAAGTCATAGTCCTGGAGGAACTCGAGACATCATCGCTATCTCAGGTTCAGGTCCGTCTGCGAGAATATGTACCTGAGAGTCTGATGGTCATAATAGACTGTAAAGCGCTCACCCATCAGATGGTGTCGCCACATCATCAGAGCGAAAACCACCACTGCTAACTCCAAGTCATGGGTATCGTAGTACTGCTCATGTTGCCACAAATTTTGTGATCCATAAGCGATCACACCACGCTCCTTCATCAGGTCAAATCCGAGTACAGTCCCTGATGCATCGTAGTAAACTACATACCCAACTCCCTCTTCTGGCAGCCTCAAGATAGGCGCGTTGGTCAATCTCTGCCTCAGCTCCATGAAGCTCTACTGACATCTGTCTAACCACACAAAGGGTTTTCCCTTCTTCATCAAAGATGAGATTGGTGCCGCAACTCTGGAGAAGTCTGGTACAAATCTTCGGTAGTACCCAGCTAGTCCCAAGAAACTCTGCACCTCAGTCACGCTCCTGGGTGACTCCCAGGCTTGCACTGCCTCGATCTTCGCAGGATCCACTATAACTCCCTCCTCAGAGATGACGTGTCCTAATAAGTGGACCTCACGTATCTAGAACTGACACTTCGAGAGCTTACCATAAAGATGGTGCTCTCGGAGTGTGTCCAGTACAACCCGCACGTGGTAGGCGTGATCCTCCTCATTCATCGAGTATATCAATATGTCGTCGATTAAGACCATGAAAAATCGATCGAGGTAAGGCTGAAAGATCCTGTTCATGAGGCCCATGAACACTGCTGGAGCATTGGTCATGCCGAAAGTCATAACTAAGAACTCATAGTGGCCATACCAACACATGAAAGCTGTCTTCTACACGTCCTTGTCCCGAACTCTATGAAGATGATAGCCTAATCTAAGGTCTTTCTTTGAGAACCAGCATCCTCCCTTGAGCTTATCAAAGAGGTCATAAATCCTCATTAGTGGATATGTGTTCCTCACGGTCACCTGGTTCAAGCGACGATAGTCGACACAAAATCACTAACTCCTGTCCGCCTTTTTGGCGAACAATATCAGAGAAGCCCAGGGTGAAACACTGGGTCGGATGAATCTATAGACCTGCAAGGCCTCCAACTGTAACCGTAGCTCTTGAAGCTCAGCGGGGGCCAACTGATATGCTGTAGTGGATATTGGGGTTGTCCCAGGGTACAGGTCAATATAAAAGTCTACCTCTCTGCAAGGAGGTAGTCTTGGAACGTCGTCGGAAAAAACTTCTGCATACAGATCCACCACTGTAGGAAAACCAGGACTCCGCACGTCAACTACTCCTAGGATGAGGCTAGACAACTGATGAGTTATGGACTGTCCTCTCCTCTGCGTGAGTCCATCCTGTGCTGCAAAGTCTCCCTTCTCACCGGTGAAGGTGAACCCGCTCCCGTCGGTGCGTACACACCGCACCTTGCGCCTAATGCGGTCAATCTGAGCATGGACAGTAGATAACCATTCCATTCCCAAGATGACTTCGTAAGGCCCCGACGCCGCTACAAGAAGATCCCAGAATAAGCTCTCGCCTCCTCGAGTACGCTCACACTGCCAACACCAGTGCGTAATCGTCGAGTCTGCTCCCGTAGGAGTCTCTAGCCGTAAGGATCGAGTCAATGGCTCCGTCGGAATCTACGAGCTCCGAACAAGGGCAGCTACTATGAAAGATTGGCTTGCTCCTATCTCTATAAGAACTGCAGAAAGGGTGGAATATACATAGATTTACCTTGAATCATCTCGGGCGCACCGTTGTCGTAGGACTCCTATACCTGGAGCTGTTCTTGTCTCTACCCGCCATCTCTATGTGGTCGGGGTGGACCTCCTGGTGGTGGTGGTGGTAGAGCCTCAAAGCATCGCCCACCACCTGCTGCTCAGCCACTCCTCTGCCTCGTCCGCCTGCTCCCTGCGGACTGCCACGGTCGACCCTATGCCTCTGCCTGGGTGGTCCCTCAACCATATGCTGCTCCTCCGCACGGCGGGTCAGGCAGTCACGAGCCATGTGGCCCTGCCCGCCGCATGCGTAACACTATCTGCCTCTTGAAAGATTGGCTCTGCACTGTGTGACCCGCACCTCTGAGCCTGTGTCCTGAGGTCGTCCACCTGAGGGTCTAGTTTTCCTGGAACCATGTGTCATCCGTCGACTACCAGCTTCAGAAGACTCTGCTATGTGCCGCCCTATGGTAGGTCTCGCTGCTGATGTAGGCTCATCAAGGAAGATCTTGATGAGAAGGGCTCACTCCAGTACCCCTGCCTGTGTCAGAATGCTGAGGGAGATCAGCGATGCCCTGATCTCATGCCTCAATCCCTGCTCGAAGGCCTGGGCCCAGATGAATGGGTCACGTACCATGTCCATAGAATAGCGCGAGAGATCGGTAAATATCACCGAGTACTGGACGACCGTCAAGTCTCCCTATCACAGTTGTAGAAGCTCCTTGATGCACACCGCACATAGGGTGGCTGGGACGAACTCTGAGTGGAAGAGTCTCTCAAAGTCTGTCCATAAGAGAGATATCGCGTCGTGCACCTGGGGCATCATGCTCCACCATCGGCCTGCTTCCGTGTGTATGAGACTCGCTGCAAAGATCACCATGAGGTCTGCTGGTGTCCCTACCAAACAGAAAACTCATACAACTGCCTCCAGCAAATCCTCGACTGCCTGAGGGTCCATATCCCTGCGGAACCTGGGCGGTCTCTGAGGATGAGACTCGTGAAGTGCACCAAGGAGACGTGTACTCTTAGGGCTGGAGCTGGTAGCATCGGTGGCTCGACGGGTAGAGGTACTTCCGGTGCCTCTGCTGTCAAAGGGCCCTGCACCGATGCCTCGTCGCTCAGTGGGCTGTCGTCATGCACAAAACTCAGAACCCTAGCTGGATGCCATCGTGGGGCCATCCTGAAAATAAATAAGTGCGCCACAATCAAACAGTATACCAGGAGAGCTGACACAAATTAATCACAAAGAAAACTTGTAACACACATGCAATCAATGTTTCCGTGCATTAAGTCAGAAATCAGAAGTTAGGGCCCTGGTGTACGGATACGTCAGCCGTCGCACCAACACTGGACTCCTTGGACTGATAACCACACTCAATAATCTTAACACTATTTCTTCACATAGAAAAAGATCAGAGTCCTGAGTTCTGCGGTAGAACCGAACTCCTCTGATACCAATTTGTCATGACCCGTCCTCGGGCCCGTGCCGTGACTTCCCCAAGCCCGCCTTCCATAGGCCAGGGGATGGCGACTAGCACCAAGGCGTAAATCCTGATAAAAAAGGGAATGGCATTGCCTAGTAAAGTAAACAATCACATAGAGTAAGCAAGAAGAAGTAAACACTATGTAAAACTGGGTACAACAGTAAGTGCAGAAAAGTAAGTTTGCCAGAATACAAACTCAAACTGAAAGTAAAATACAACTAAAAAAGGGAGTACATCAACTGAAAAGTAAATCTGTAGTTTCAAGCCGTCCACTGGAAGTCCCACCTGAATGGTGGGTACAGATAGCCTCCACAGCTCCTCGGGTCCAGCCGTCTGCTCCGAGTACGTCCCGCCCAGTGGTCCACCTCCATGTACCGACCTACTCCGCAAGCCTCAACCACGATCAGCGCTTTCCGTCGGCAACAACCAACACAACGTAGTGCGGGATAGCCCGTGCAGGGGTGAGTATAAGCTACTCAGTAGGGACCCCGAGACCCCCGAAGGTCTCCCCAAATCCACAAAGGATAATCCAAAAAGGAAAGATACAATCACGAAGTAACATCCGACACTACATAGGTATATTCCCATACATATACCGAAGTCATCAATTCCGGTTCGACTCCAACATCCGAGCCCAAGCTCGATCACGTCCACATAGGATAACACAACACAATCGACATAGGAAAACAAGTCAATCATATCGAAGATAATTATTGAAAGCCAAGATTCAGCTCACACCGGTATACTTCTTCGTAAGATGATAGAGATGATCAAATGTAGCCACTAATTTATTTAAGCCGTCGGACCCACACATGATTGTTAGGTACTAAACCCCGCAATGACCCACACAGGATCGGTAGGCACTGGCCCACACAGGACCGTTGAGCACTGACCCACACAGAATCTGACCCACATAGGATCGGTAGCACTGATCCACGTAGGATCGCTGAGTGTTGTAGTCGTCGTCATCGAATCCACAGAGGATTTCAGTACAGTGGTCATCGTCGTCGCAGTCGCAGCCAGCTCTAGGGTTCCCACACACAACAAGCTCGTTCGGGAGGGTCCTCCCCACGAGCCGAGAGGCTGATACATCAAGTGACATGAAGTATGGAGTTGATGTATCAAAAAGTTCTGTATCGTCAACAGGAACTCAACGTCACAGACGGTGCATCAATCAGACGCCCGGTCTGAGAGTTATTGGCTTTCCTGTCCCAGGGGCCCAATTGGTTTTCAAGTCAAAACCAACCCGAACATACTACAACTATTCCCAAAGCACGATCAGAGTAAGACAAAAGGTCCGTATCACTATGAGGAATCCAACAAAGTTGATGGAACGCCAATTGGACGTCCGGAGATCAAGTTTTAAGCGTTTCCACTCCGAGGGCCCGGTTGGTTTCGTGTACGAACCAACCCGGCCGAACACAAAGTTCTCCGAAACCTTTAGTGTAATATACCGAAACGACCGTATCGATCCAAGGATCACATCTCAGCTGACGGTGCATCGATCAGAGGTCCACAGGCCACGTTATGGGATAAAGACCTAAAGAGTTCCGGGAATAGGGGGTTGGGGCCCGGTTCGACCAGGCCCGATACCCCTTGGGTCGGCCCGAACCGGGTCGACCCGACCCAGTTCTGGGTCTGGCCCGCTTGGGCACGGCGTGGCCCGGCCCGTCAGGCGTGTCCTGACTTGGGCGCGACCCGGCCTGGCTCACTCGGCCTGGCCAGCATGGCCAGGCAGCTGGGCCGTAACGGCCGAGCTGATGAGGGGGGGGGGGGGGGGCGCTGCCCCTTGTTTGTAACCGTGACCGCTATGTGGGGGGGGGGGGGGCTCTTGTCGGTCATTTGGGAGTTATGACCCCTGGCCCTTCTCGGAAGCCGGTCGGCCCGGTCCGGCCGGCCGGTTGCCCATCGGGGTCCCGCCCTCCTGCTCCGGCGCCGGTGACCAAAAGTCTGCCGCCACTTCCTGCTCCACAACGGCCAGAGCCGTGGCCTGGGTCCATCCGGTGTGGATCGACGGCGTTGCACCCCTCCGTCGCGGCCCCGCTTCGGCCGCGGTCTCTTCCAGGTTCTTTGGCGCGGCGCGACGGCGCCGCGGCATGTTCGACTTCAACGGCGGGGCGCGACGGCGCCATGCTTCTTCACCCAATCTCAAAGTTTCTACGCGGTGCAACAGAACATCACTGCCTCACATGTGCAGCAACAAAAACAAACAACCATAGGAGGAGGATGGTCGTC